>OX123196.2:44128016-45328016 GCA_944739405.2 Euclidia mi
TAATGTGAAGTCCGACTATTTACATCAGGATTAAACTATAAAAAATGGTCAAGTGCATGTCGGGGCAGGTACGATGGGTGTCTTCGAAACACGTTAGCACAAAATTATGTAGGTACCTAATTTGATCGGCCTCAAAATAGAATTGAGTTAGTTAGTCGAGTTAGTTATTAGGTACTGGTTATCTTGAAGACTATTAAGAATTTTTTTTTATAGACTCACGACTGTATCCCCGAAGGGGCAGGCACAGGTGTAATATTACACCCACATTTCGCCATGAATTTTTAGCTCCCACGTAATAGGGGGCGGGCCTTTTGCCGTACCGGGCACATTACCAGACTCCGAGCTGATACCGAGAATTTCCTAACGGAAAAACCCAATAACAGTTTGCCCGACCCGGGAATCGAACCCGAGACCTCCCAATGCCCCGCGCACATTTATGCTGTGAGACCAACGGGGCAGTCAAGGGCAAATAAAAAATATTTGTTTACAAAATAGTTTACACCCATGTCCCATCCAAATAGTCCGATGGCTTAGTTGGTTGAAATTAGACAGGCTTACATTAATGACTTGATGAGTAATGATTGGATATTTTGGTAACCACAATTTCTAAAACATATTGCCTATAATTTTCTTTAATGGCAACCAACTTTTCTTCACTCTCACCACAATCAGTGATTGATTTTCAAGACAAGATGGGGTCTCAAGATTGACTCTATTGGCCCACGACTTATGCTTGAAGTAAAAAATATTTCTTTATTCCAGTTGAAAATTCACAAAAGTCATGAAGAGCTGTTAGAATATATCCCTAAAGAAATAATTCCGCCAGAGTATGGCGGGTCAGGTCCTACTATTGCGAAGATAACAGGTTGGTTCTATACATATTTAATATTAATAATATGACAAGAAACAAACATCTTCATTACCACAAAATTTATAAATACAATTAATAGACTACATTTAGTAACAAATACTGAATTTAGCTCGAAGTTAATGTTTAGCTTTATACATAGTTAGTGAAAGTTAGTAGACTTACGCAACCTTTTTCTAAAACAACTGTTTGGAAAAGTCATTAGCAGATTCTTGGCTTACAATAAATAATCAAATAAAGCCTTTGTCAAAAAGTCGATCTCAATCTAGGACAATAGGTCTCATAAAGCTATCTTGGACACATATGATCCTCAAGTTGCTTTTCTTCAAATTAAGATATCGAAGTAAAAATAGTTATTGTTAATTTATATATAAAACTAATACTTAATTGTTTATATATCTGCTGTCATAAAATTAAGTGGTATTTATTATAATTACCCTTCTAAATAATATAGGTACGTTTTACACCAAAAGAACAAACATCATTGTAATTGAGTTAAAGTAATGATGGACAGCAAAACAACACAATACGCCTGGCTATACAAATAGTTCACCTATAAAGAACACAATCTTTTACAAATAATATTTTATTCCCTCTTGGCAGATTTTTGACACCAGTGTAAACCAGCTGACGGCGTAGATTGTTTCATGTGTCGTAGACGACACAATAAACATTCATAAACGGAGACCAAAAACAATCGGACTGAAAACAAACATTTGTGGATTACACATATTTTTTCCACTGATGTAGCATTCCGCATAGTTCTAAATAGCGGTCCTTCAAACCACTAACACGTCAGCCATTTAACATAAATAATAAATATGTTTATTAAAAAATGTTTTATATCATTACAGAGTACTGGGTGCAAAAACTAAAAGAGTATGAGCCATGGATGAAACAAGAAGAACAATTCGGCACCGATGAGTCAAAACGTGTGGGCCCTCCCGTGGACGCTGACCTCATGGCAGAAGGATCCTTTAGAAAACTTGACATAGACTGATTTGTAATATATGCTACTGTATTCACTTACTTGTAATTCTTATTAATAAGAACTTGACGATTACTTGGTGTATAATAAACTTGTCGTTTCGTAAATTATGTAGTTTTGATATAAAATTTAGTTACTATCCAGTGTTTTTCAACGTTTTTCATGACACGGCCCCATTAGTATAGAGAAATATTACGCGACCCCCCTTCTCGTTGCCTTTTTCTTTTTCATGTATTTTATTTTGTGACAAATATTCAACATATTATATATATTTAATTGCATAATTAGGTATATTGGCGCATACGTACGACCACGGGCGATGCCGGCCGCCCGGCCACTGCGAGTGAGGTACACAAAGTTTTGGTGGTTGTAAAGAGGCAAAGTACTCAGCGAGGGTTTTGGAACTTCGCATAGTACTATCAATGTATTTGCAGTCGGCCAAGTCACATTACTCCAAAATAATTTGTGACCCGGAATTCCTTTGATATTAGTAGTGTCATTATTTCTGAATGCAAGAGATATCGAAGAATACTGAGCAAAGGTGGATCTTAAATCCGTTTTTAAATGCAGCTATAAGTGAGCCAATTTGGCAACCAAGCTCAAAGTAAATTTGCTGAATTTATTTGCCGATGGGATGCTGCAATCGGAATTTAAGTCTGTCAATTTGGATACTGAACTCAGAATACCCAGAATTAACAATATGGGCTTTGAAATTGTTGATTCCATTTTACACCTCGTACTTGTGCGAGTTGACATTAATGGCCCAAATAAAAAGTACCTATGAAGATAAATTTAAAATTAATTCGCTTAAATTTGGAAAACTATTGATATCTCAGTGCGGCAAAAACGGATCCACGATAGGAGAAATTGGTTAATTAAAAAACAAGCGAACCATTAAGAGTTCTAATAAGTATCTTTTATTTTTTGTTAATTTGATACAAATGTTAAGGATGGAAGATCTTCCATCCTTAAGACCTAATGTCCTAGACTGAGATATCTCATAAGGTATTTTTATTTTTGTTTTTTGATACAAATGATTACATCCTCTAGTTAAAATTTGTTTTAAATTAATCTTTTTGAACTTTATTATTTTTCTCCTGTAGTAAGTAGCTTTTCTAACCTTTTGCAGTTTTGTGAGGTTAGAAAAACTACAAGGCAAGGGAGTGCCCTTATAGAAGCTTCGCGACCCCCCAGGGAGTCGCTACCCACAGGTTGAAAAACACTGCTTTATTCCAATTAATAGCCACTTCAAGAATTTTAATAAATGATGATGGTAAAACAAAAAGTAGTATTTTCATTTAGTGCGAGCTCAAAACTGTAGATTTATCATTTATGTTATATCTAGATGTCCTTGGGAACACAGAGCAGTCGTGTGCACAAAAAACCGAAAATAAAACTCCTTGAACTTTATCCAGCATTTTTTGTTTAACCTTTCTATACTCGCGCGTTGGTCTGTGAGACCAACGCGCGAGAACGTTTTCGTAATTATTTTTATGCACGAAAATCCTTAGAAGTTGAATTCCTTGCTAGCTGCCGGATTTGTTGCTAACTTCATTTTACTGCACGCATTGAGTTCGTGCGAAGCGAAGGTGTAGTATTAGCATTTGGCGCAATTTTTTATGTAAGTAGTAATGAAATGAAATTCTTCTTTATTTCGTGTAAACTTTGCAAGTACCTACTTACGAAACATCATTAAAAAAATCATTTTTTAATAATTAATTTTTGTGTGTCAAATTAGAACAGCTCAGTCCCAAGCGTTTTGGTCGTCTTTACGTTATCGTCTATATCTTGTTATATAATGTAATATATATTATTTAGTACATTTATATATTTTTACAAATTTTGAATACTTAATGACGTATGAATAGTAAAAGGTATGAATGTCTGTTGCTCTATATTCTATTTTGACCAATTTTTTTATCCTTTTTTAGGGTTCCGTAGTCCACAAGGAACCCTTATAGTTTCGTCATGTCCGTCCGTCTGTCCGTCCGCAGCCTAGCTCAAAGACGCCTGGTGCTAGAAAGCTGATATTTGACATGAATATAGACATAAGATATTGCAACAAAACTGTAGAATAAAATTTAGGAAAATATTTTTTTTAAGGGTATCTCCCCTACAAATATAGTGGGGTTGAATTTTTTTTTAGTTAAGTACCCCATCATGTGGGGTATCATTTGATAGGTTTTAAAAAAATATTATTAGTTTGCTCTAATCATTTTTCGATAAAGTGATTGGTTTGTCAAATATCAAGCTTTGAAGTGAAAAAAATTGTTAGACTCAAGTGTCCCCCCCCTCTGCCGGCTAAACTATTAATTTGGAAGAGGTGAAAAAAATCACAAATGTAGTACATATAACGAAATTAAAAGGAAAACTATCACGGCTAAGTAGATATCACTAGTTTACGAGTAATCGTCGGTTAACTTATAAATACCTATTTCTGTGAGTTTACATTGGGCGCGCTAGCTTAATCTTAAAGATATACGTACTTTGGTATGTAATGTACTACGGTACTACGTATTACGTATGTATAGTAGTAGTATATCTTGGAAACCATATTTTATGTTTACAATACATAACTGGATTCATAGGTACCTTGTATTTTTCTAAACAAAACTTAGGTTCTTATAATAGTGTTATTAAAATTATTTTTTCAGCAAAATAAACAGTTGGATTTGTTGTAGGTACATTAATACCCTTTGCAGCAAGTCATTATGGGCAACTACGGAACCCTACATTGCGCGTGGCCCGACACGCACTTGGCCGGTTTAGATTATACTTCATATCAAAATGGACGATGATCGAATCAGATTGCTGCTGGATGAATGAAGTTCTGGTTCTAGCTATAATGACGAAAATGGCAGTGAGGTGGAAGAATAGGGTTAGTCCCGCTCTGGTATGGCCCCGGTATGGCACCCTCTTAAAATACCTATCAAAAAGTCCCGCTATGGTACCCTTCAGTTTTTGGTACTGTTGTAAAGAAAAGTTATACAATGCGTTAAGAAAAAAATAGTATTAATAAAAAATATCTTTTCTTAACTATTATAGTTAAGCAAGATAATATTTATTAATACAATTTTTTAAACAAATCACGCTCGGTAATTGTCGTTTCACTTCAGGTAGTTACCTGACCAACCGGTTTTTTCGTAAAACAATAGAGACGAGCCCTTCCTCGAATTCGTATCTAGCTCTTCCCTTTTGTTTTTATGAAAATAGAGAGAGACAGTATTATGCCGGGTTTAGTTTGCTATTTGCAGCTGTACTTTTGCGATATGAGTAATTAGGATAGCTTGTTAGTTTATCTATTGCAATGTCTGGGTCAAGTAGTGCACGTGGTGTAAATTTAATAATTATTGACAGTCGACGCGGTGGAAAAACTTTATTACGTGCCGGACATAAATATATTAAACGCAGAGAAAATAAAAATTCAAGTACTTGGCATTGTGTAAATAGGAGAAATAGTATTAAATGTAGTGGATATATAACTATTGAGAATACCAATAATACAATAATTAAAGATTATAAACACAGTGATCAGTGCGTGCCACATTTTGAAGACAATGAAGTTCAAATGGCTATAAGTGAGTGCAAAAAAGAAGTAAATTCAAATTACGGATCAGTACAGAAAATTTTCGAAAAACACATGGGTAACTTAAAAGACAAAGGGTTACACCTTACAGGAAATGTTCCTGACTATAAAAAATTAAAAACAGTATTATACAGACACCGAAATAAGTCGTTGAACGTACCAAAAACACAATTTAAGAATGTTGAAGAAATTATAATACCAGAAGAATTTAATAAGTATGTATTGGCTGATTATTGTAATGAAGACTGTAATCGAATAATTATATTTTCCTCGACAGAAGTAAAGGAATATATAAAATGTGTAACGCATTACTTTGGTGATGGCACTTTCGACGGCTGCCCAAACCCATTCGAACAAGTTTATGTCATTCATGGAGACATGGGAAGCACTGAGTTATCCACGAATGTAGCACCATTATTTTATATTCTGTTAAAAAACAAAGAAGGGAAAACTTATGAAAAAGTTTTCGAATTGATTAAACAAACTTTGCCTGAATGGCGTCCATCGAAATTTACCTTCTATTATGAAATAGGAGTAATAAATGCAGCAGCGAAGATTTTTCCTGATATCAAAATAAATGGATGTAACGTACATTTTCAAAAGAACGTTATCAAAAAAGCGAAATCTTTAAATCTCATGGAACACGAAGAGTCCTCGAACCATGTTAAGCAATGCATAGGCTTGGCGTTTTTGCCAAAACAAGATATTGAAGACGGCTGGCTGCATATAATGGAAAATAGGTATAATATCTTGGTTACTTTCCAAAATGATGTTTGAGTACTTAACTCTAATTATATGGCAAAAAAGTAAAGAACAACAATATCAGTAAGGACCTGTTAATTTCATTGCTTTACAAGTACGAACGTTTAATAAGTATTTTTTTCAGTTTCGACGATGAAGCTATGACCAAATTCAATGACTATTTTGTCACTCAGTGGCTTGAATATCCAGACCTCATTTGGTGTTGCCATAATGAACGCCATAGAACAACTAACTTGGCGGAATCATGGAATGGCAGATTCAACAAAGTTATTGGAAAAAATCCCAGTTTGTTATTGTTTCTGCAAACAATTGGCAACGACACATGTCACTTTGATATAAAACAAGCCAAGTAAGTTGTATTTTTTAGACAATATTTTTAAGCAGATATAATATTTTTAAAAGCAGATATATATTTTTTTACATAATACGAGTACATAGAAGAATTTGAAAATGGATTTGATTTTATTTATTTTGGTAGATATTATTGGTTGTCGCCTTCTATTACAGACGGTTACTGAAAAAAATATAGCTTAACTTAAATAACTGATGATTTTTGTTATAGCTTTCGACTAAAAAGATCACCTATAAATTCAAGAAAAAGAACAAGTATAGAAATCGACCGCCAGATTCAAAAGCTAACAAAAAGTTACGAAAATAAAGCTATCTCCATTGGTGATTTTCTGATTAACATATCAAAGTCAACATTTCGATCAGAACATTTAAAAAAATAGTTTATTTTAATTTTGTTTTTAGCCTATTAAAATGTTTAATACTTTTTCTCGATGTTGATTATTTTTTGTAGTTTATGTTTACAATTTGCGCCTTTTTCTCCATGTTGATTATTTGTAATTAATATATTTGTCTAGTTGGTTGTTGATTATTTTTGTAGTTTATATAAATTTACAATTACTGCCTTTTCTCAATGTTGATTATTTGTAACTAATATTTATGTCTGGATGTTGTTTTTATTTGTAGTTTATAATATTTACAGTAATACTTTTCTGAGATGTGGATTTTTTATATTTTTTTATTGTTGATTATTGGTAATTAATATTGTTGATTATTTTAAAAATTACATTGCAATTAATATTTCGTTTTACTGTTTGATATTTTTTTATAAATATTTTGAATTAATAAAAGACTGATTTAATATCGCAAACAGACGTTTTATTGATACACTCCTAAAAGTATTTATTTATAGATACACTTTTCTTTTCAGTTGTACCTTCTATTGTCTAACGTAGATCTAAAAGATGGGTACCATAGCGGGACTTTTTGATAGGTATTTTAAGAGGGTGCCATACCGGGACCATACCATAGCGGGACTAACCCGAAGAATATGAGGAGGTACAAGAACAGATTTACTACACCGAGCAAGAGGACGGCAATGACGAGATATATGAGGTAGAACAACGTTACAAACAACTGCGCCATCTGCAAAAAATAGGTACCTACTTTTGTTTGGAACATGCTGTAACCGTATGCCCGTATTGGTATGGTGAGGGTCAAATATAAGCCAAACATAGATAAATATGTCCTTTGATATGTTGTTTATTACTATTTAGAAGTTTTTATATTTGTTTTCCTAGTAGGTGGGTACTTAAGAAAAAAGTCTCAACTTTGAAGACTGATTTGTTAGAGGCTCAAAGTCAGTAAAAGAAATAATAAATTAAGTAGGTATTATTCATATTTTTTTGTTTCGTTATATTCTAAACTTTGAAATAATAATAATATTTTTTGGGCTTCATACTAAAAAAATATATGGTAGGGGAACAAAATATCGGTCTGTGACACCGTGCGCGAGTATAGGTGTTACAAAAATTGGCGCGAGTATGGGAAGGTTAATAGAAATAAACCCGTATGCCAAAATATACGTTAGAGTGAACAGTTTCTGACAGTTTCAGTGCTAAGTGTAACCTCAAATCGGTCGTTGCACTTAGCACTCGTGGCTTCAGTTTGTTTACTGTTATTCTGGTCTCGTAAAGATAAAGATATAAACACTCATATATTTTTTTAACCGACTTCAAAAAAAAAGGAGGTTCTCAGTTTGACCTGTATGTATGTATGTATGTATGTATGTATGTATGTTTGTTTGTCCGCGATTATCTCGCGTTTGGCTGAACCGATTTTGATGCGGTTTTCAGAAAAGTATTTGTTACACTTAGGAGAAGGTTTTAGGCCCTTAACCAACTTCAAAAAAAGAAGGTTCTGAGTTTGAGCCGTATATATGTAAGTTTGCCCACGATTAACTCGAGTTTGGATGAACCGATTTTTATTCAGTTTTCAGAAAAAAGTATTTGTTACACTTAGGAGAAGGTTTCAGGCCCTTAACCGACTTCAAAAAAAGAAAGTTCTGAGTTTGACCCGTATTTATATGTAAGTTTGCCCACGATTAACTCGAGTTTGGCTGTACCGATTTTTATGCAGTTTTCAAAAAAAGTATTTGTTACAGTTAGGAGAAAGTTTTAGTATTTTAACCGACTTCAAAAAAAAAGGTTTTCCGTTTGACCCGTATACATATATTGGTTCTTAGTATGTTTGTATGTATTACGTGTGTGTGCGCGCACGCGCGTATGTGTATTTGTATGTGTACCTACGTGTGTGTGTGTACGTGTGTAGGTGTCTATGTCTCTGCGATTAACAAAAAACAAAGAAAGTCGGTGAAAAAATCTAATGCGAGAGCATATTTCTCATTCTTGTCATTTCGGATAAGGCTCTGTTGTCGTGGGGATGGTTGAGTAATTTGTTCGAGTCAATATCACTTAAAGCCATGCCTTTTCGGGATTTGACCCGACTCAAGGCAACAAAGCATTGGCCTTTAGCAAAGATTTTAGGCCCTAGGTCGATTACTGCGGAACTAAGTGTACATCTTTGCAACTTAAATGTGTACCGTCACAGCCCAACTCAATTTGACTGGCACCATCCGCCTCTCGACATCACCATAACCGCGATTGCCTTGATAGGTCGCTGTCACTGGAGCTATGGAAATGTATCCATCATCATCTTTAAGACGCAATGCTATTGATAGATCATCAAATAATATCAAAATGGCATCAGGCAGTACAGCTGGCTCAAGTTGATCTCTTCATAGTGCCGGCCATTTAAATCCTTTAGGAACACCAATTGCCCCGTTCGCTAAGCCATCCGTTATTGGCATATTTCTCCGGAGCATGATACGAGAGCTCACAGCCAATTCAATAGTATGTACAAGTCCGCTGCATTTGTTTGGATCAGCCGGAGCAGCATTTGCGGAGGGCGTCCTTCCGTATGTAGCTGATTCCCTAGACTCATCTCTCTCTTGCAGCATCAAGCCTAAGCCCATAGGCACACAGAATAAAAGAAGGTACCTATGTTAAAGTCATGATTACAGACTGATACTAGCAGAAAACTTATCACTAATATAATTGATGAATCTAACTATAAACAAACTATTAATTAGCCCAAAACTTAAAGTAAATGGAGTACCTATCACTAAAAAGTATGAAATAAAAAAAAATGAAAATGAAAACTTAAAAATCGCAACAAAAATGTTAACTAGGTAATTAGTTATTTTTTTAAAAAAAGAGAACCGCCTTCAAAAAATCGACCCACTGAAAAGTACGAAATAAATTGTACATACGCTAACCCTAATCCTCTCAAATTTCCTTTCGAATTTCTCCCAAAAACTATTTACTAAATTTAACTAAATACTTAGTTTTTGAAGTCGGTGCCAAACCAACATAAAAAAACCGGCCAAGTGCGTGTCGGGCCACGCGCAATGCAGGGTTCCGTAGTTGCCCATAATGACTTGCTGCAAAGGGTAATGTACAACAGATCCGACTGTTTATTTTGCTAAAACAATAATTTTAAAACACAATTATAAGAACCTAATTTTTGTTTAGGAAAATATTAGGTATGTATCCAGTTATATAATGTAAACATAAAATGTGGTTTCCAAGATATACTACTACTATACATACATAGTACCGTAGTACGTTACATACCAAAGTACGTATATATTTAAGATTAAGCCAGCGCACCCAATGTAATCTCACAGAAATAGGTATTTATAAGTTAACCGACGATTACTCGTAAACTAGTGATATCTACTTAGCCGTGATAGTTTTACTTTTAAATTCGTTATGTGTACTACATTTGTGATTTTTTTCACTTCTTCCAAATTAATAGTTTAGCCGGCAGAGGGGGGGGACACTTGAGTCTAACAATTTTTTTCACTTCAAAGCTTGATATTTGACAAACCAATCACTTGATCGAAAAATGATTTGAGCAAACTAATAATATTTTTTTGAAACATATCCAATGATACCCCACATGATGGGGTACTCAACCAAAAAAAAATTCAACCTCACTATATATGTAAGGGAGATACCCTTAAAAAAAATATTTTCCTAAATTTTATTCTACAGTTTTGTTGCAATATCTTATGTCTATATTCATGTCAAATATCAGCTTTCTAGCACCAGGCGTCTTTGAGCTAGGCTGCGGACGGACAGACGGACGGACATGACGAAACTATAAGGGTTCCTTGTGGACTACGGAACCCTAACAAAAAAGAATACTGGCAAACAGAGAAAATAATACGACGAATGTATCAAATCAATAAAGCCTCAAAAAATATCTGAACAAATAAAATTTAAAATAATCCACCTATATACTCTAAAAAGCAACAAATATATAAAATATATAAAAAGTATGAAATAAATGCTTAATTATAAAATAACAATACTTTTTAGCTATTTTGGGCTGTAAGGTACCTATGTAGATTAAATGCGCTGGTTTGGAAAGGATGACGCCAAACAATAGGCTTTTAGTGGGATTTGGTTTGGCACCGACTTCAAAAACTAAGTATTTAGTTAAATTTAGTAAATAGTTTTTGGGAGAAATTCGAAAGGAAATTTGAGAGGATTAGGGTTAGCGTATGTACAATTTATTTCGTACTTTTCAGTGGGTCGATTTTTTGAAGGCGGTTCTCTTTTTTTAAAAAAGAAACTAATTACCTAGTTAACATTTTTGTTGCGATTTTTAAGTTTTCATTTTTAAAGATCAATAATGGCGCACACGTCAGGCTTACGTCAATAAGTCAGGCATTGTTTATAATGCCTGATGGAGTTTTAGTAGCAAAACACATTGCTACACACGGCCACGGCTGAAGTAATTGTAAACACGAGTTATTGCAGTCAAAATATATACTTACGTTAAAATATATTCATAATGAATTTATCCTTTCATCTCGCGTAAAGACATGTTTAAAAATATATATTCAATTAGATAGGTACGGTTCCTAAGTGCCAATAATTTATCAAACATTTTATACACAGGACGCACATTGTATCTATATTTTTGCTGCAAGAAATTGACGGCAAATTACAAGCTTGAACCATAACTTTGGGGTTAGTGATGCTTCACGGAGAAAAGCAGGCCTAGGCAGTCAGGTTTTCTTCAGTTATTTACGGAGTCTTGTTATTGACGAGTACTTTATAAGTACGGCAGCACAAAATGGTAAAAAACTCATTGTATCATTTCATAAAGACAACCAAAAGTACTGTAAAGTAGTGTACATTTCCAGACCAAACCAAATTTAATTGATTTTCCAATGACGACGTACCAATTAGCGATATTCAAGGCTGACATTAAAATCATTGCTTTGAAAGGTGACTCAATTCTGCCGCCACAGACGTAAAGGTACACAAATGACGTAGGTACAGTAATTAGAACGATTAAAGTTTATTCAATGTCGTTCAGATAGTGTTCTTGTAATGACGAGTAGGGTAACGAGTACAGTTTGAAATAGTTATTTACGCGGACGAAATGACTTGTGAAACATAACGCTAGTGATACTTTTTTCGTACGACCGAACGAAGGCATTTGTTTTCAAATAATTGTTTGAAATAAAGTGTGCTGGGAAAATAAGCAATTTTGAGATTATAATTAAAGTGGGTAAGTTACTTTTTCTTTACTATAAACTTATTATTTTCGTAAATCAATAAATTCACATTTGGAAAATATTTATTTGCCGAGGACGAAAGCCAAATTCCTTATACTTACTTGATCTAAACACAAGAGTATTGTATTGAACTACCATTATTATATTGCCCTTTTTAATGTATGAATCGCCGGTAAATTTTTGCGTGATAACACAATCTTCATGTTTACTTCAAATACATTGGCTGCCCTGTTAGTCTAGTTGTTTGTGAGCAGACATGCTACAGACAGCTACTGCTGAGGGATGGCTGAAGGTTATTTCACCATGTCAAATTTCCATGTGATGGCCTCGAGTTCTATTTGAATATTACTGATCTGCAATATTAAGTATTTAGGGGAGTTTATTCCTCACGGCTTTCGCAGCAAATTTTTTATTCAACTATTTTAAAACAATATAAATATAAATGAAACTTGCACGTATACACAAGGCGCTAGGTTTTAGGGAATGTACCTATCGAGATTATTTTGAACATGCTAATATATACCAGAAAGATTCAGATATCTCTAAATATTTTGTAAGTAAGTAAACTTTAAAATAATTTTTATTTTGAAAAGTCGTTTTTTGCACATGTTGAACATGTTCTCAATATATCCCCTGAAGCTCTGTATTTTATAGGTACGTACCTAGTGTCATTCATATTGGTTCATCAGTTTGTGAAATAGTGGACCTTGAAATTTGTATAAAAAGCCGTGGGGAATAACCGCCTTAAGCATATATTATATAAACTATCTAGGCATTATATATAATATCTACTGAATTTGGACAAAGTAATAATTGACACTAAATTATTCAAATTAACTAGCTATTTTATAGGTATAACGTCTAACTCTTAGATAAAGTAAAATAGAAAGTGAAGTGAAGTTTGTAAAGTTTTATTTTAATCAGTTCCGTACTGGACATCGACATGTTAACAGGCCGATAGGAGGCCAGGAGAACCATTTGAATAGGGTATGTTAGGTTTTTTTAGTGGCCCTGCACCTAAAATTAGGAGCCGCAGGGCTCCGTCAACTTAGCTTATTTACCTAGTAGGTAACATCAACCCCTGTCTTCACATTTCATCATAGCGAGGCTTGGTGATCAAGCGACGCTGTATCAAAATGGTAAGGCAAGAAATTCGTATCGTATTTATTACTTTGACTTTTTTGGCCTGGCTTTATGAATAACATCCAGGTGAAGTGATTAATTTATCAAATTGTCTAAGCAATTTAGGTAGTAATAGATAGATATATAGATATATACTTTATTGCACACCAAAATACAGAACATTATTAAAGTGACTTAAAACTACGATTTATGTACAAACGGCGGCCTTATCACCAAGGGCGATCTCTTCCAGGCAACCTTTGGATGGACAAGCAATATTATGGTGATGGTGTAGTATTATACTAAATGAATAATTCAATTTTAAAATACAATACATATATACTTACATACAAAACCAAATAAATATATCTACATATATACGATACATACATAATGTATGCACATGCAATAAATATATTTATACATACTAAACAATACAGATACTGTAATAATAACTAGTGAAGTAAATTAATGTCTCTAAAATCTTAAGGATTTAAATAATGGTTTTTTAACAAACCTTTGAATGTATTAATACTGTTTGCTCTTCGTATCTTTAGTGGTAAAGCATAAAGCAAGTAATTATATTATATATTGACAAGTCATTATGTAGGTAGATACCTATAATTTTATATGAATCACTATGGCTGTAACAAATTTTACACCAGTAGGAATACCTGTTATAGTTGAGACGTTATCAGTGTCCAATTACTGATATTAGGCTCAAAACACGCAGGTGACACTTACAACATCGACTGTTGCAGTCGACGATATTTGTGATATTGAATAGAAAAGCCAATGGTTAACTGCGTTATTACATCAACAGTGCAATTATTAATAATCTGTTGTGATAACGCTGCCACAATGAAGGCGAAGAAATAAGGCATTCATTCGACTGCTAGCGCCGAGTCGTAGTACTATTAGTGTCCGAAATCTACATAATTTGTCCTTGAAATAAGCTAGTCAGGCTATGTTCATGTTTATCATCACCAGCATCGTTTTTTTTACAACTCACACACTAGGAATAAATCCTGTGTCGCGGGGGACTTTACAAACATACAACCAACAGACAATGAACACCTAGACACGAAACAACAAATTAAGGATCACACAACGTGTTGTCTCGTGTGGGAATCGAACCCACGACAGGACGGCCGCTTAAACCACTACGCCAACCGTACAGTCAAAAAGTTTATCCCACTGCTGGGTCATCTTTCATCAAACATGAAGCTTTAACTATCTACGTGATAAGATAACTGTGCTAAAATATACAAATGAAAACTTAAATAACTAATTAGCCACAGAATAATTCTGAAATTAGTACATTTAAAGTAAACAAATTAAGGTTAATAAAAACAGTGACTTTTGTAGCATAATTTAGTTCTTGCGGCTTTCTAATTACTCTTGCAAATTTAATTAAAATTCATAGGATAGAATATTCTAATTAGAAAGTATTTTAGAATTCAAAACAAAGTCTCTTAGACCCGTCAAAGACTTTTGGTGAAAGAACACACCTAATTTATTTAATTAAAACTATTTAGAAGTTTATAATAGTTATATCTAGCTGTATCTCAAGACAAATAGCGTTTTTACGTTTGATGAATTTCAAATGAAATGTTGCGCATCCCTTCGACTTTTATAACATGTTGAACCAAATCTTCTTCGGTGGACACACGATGATGATGATATTTGTACTAGTCAACACATTATATACGCAAAATTCTGCCGTCATTACGTAAAAGGGCACAACTAACATTTTGTAAATCAAGAGAAAATCGAGTTTAAAATATTTTTTAGTTTTGTCAAAAATAAATTACGGTACTGTAGTTATAGAAAATGTCTGAATGGAAATAGTAGCGTCTACATGAATTCTATAAGATGATTTTATTTATTTTTTTATTATAACTGTATTTATTCAATAATCTCCATTTTCCCTTTCAACCTAACTTAAAAAAAATTGTTAATATTATGTATAAAAGGCATAATAAACCAAAAATGTGACTTTCCATTCTAACATTTTGGGAAAAAAGGTTAAATATTACAACGGAAAGCCATATTAATTAAACCTATCTATCCACTCGTGACTTCTTCATGTAATCTAAACTAGATATGCCCTTTTCTAGTGCTATCACAAAAATAATTACTCAGTTGCTTTCAGGTTATCATACTTTTGTTTATCGTGGTTGTAAAATTATACAAAAAATATTAGCAGATAGGCCTTTTTCTCCTGATTCCAAATATGTATATAACTCAATTTCGAAAAAATGTTTGTTGTGCCCTTTTACGTAATGACGGCAGAATTACATTCGTTTATTTGTCCTTCTTTCCGGTCGCAACGGTTGATGGAAAAATGGAGATGTTATATTATGATTTTTGTGTGGAGACTGGAGTCGAGAGTAACGTAGGCTACTTTTTACCGACCTACTTTTAACCGACTCTCACTCAGTTGCAGTCGCAGGCAAAGTCTGGTAGATAAATAAATCTAATCGACTCCCTGTTACTAAATACAGATGGTTACACCATCATCATCATCGTCCTAGCGTTATCCCAGTTGCATCCAAGACTTCTCGCCTTGCAGCCCTAGATCCGCTTACTAGTCAAACCAGATTTGACAGAATATCAGGTTTTCTACAGAGCGACTGTCGTCAGACCTCCGCAGGCTCCGCAACCCAAAGGGATAGCTATATTCCATGGCTTAGACCAGTATCAGTTTATTTGAGGGTACTGACTCGTCTGACTCCCCGCAACGACTGTCAAAGAACTTCATTACAGCCGGGACCGACGGTTTAACGTGCTCTCCGAGGCACGGGACAAAAGCGATAATTAACAATTTAATACGCACTTAACTTCGAAAAGTCAGTGATGCGCGCCGTGGATATGAACCCGATACCCTCTGCATAGCAGTCTGTTGGTATATCCACTCGACTATCGCTGCCTACAGATGGTTACATATCTATCACAATTTAACGTTCACAGCAAAATATTTAGATTAGTACCGATCAGACTCGTATTTAGTAAAGTTTTATTTGATTACAGTGCAGTACTTATCAACATGACAGTGATTGTGCGACCGCTTTCGCCTGCTCTTGCGAAGAAAGCTGAAAAGGAGATAAATGAGAAACCTTGGCGAATAGCATCTGATATCACAGCTAATAGAGACTGGCTGAGGAAACAACCGCATCTCGAATCTGTACAACCAAGTAAGTACATTTACAATACCGAACAATATGTCTTTTTCAATGATCATTTGCTGTACTATGTCTAATGCCGGGTTATCAGAGTTCATCCTGAGTATCCTGACTCGAAACAAGTAATAATAGATCGTAGTTATTTTATAACCCCCAAGGTTTACAATGACTTACTTTATCAGAATATTAATAGATATTTAATTAGAATGCTTCCGTGGTCTAGTGGATAGCATATGCGATTGCTGGTCGGAGGTCCCGGGTTCGATTCCCGGGCTGGGCAAAAGTGATACTGGGTTTTATTTACGAACTCTCAGTAGCAGCACGGAGTCTGGTGATGTGGCCGGCAACGGCAATAGGCTCACCACCTATGACGTGGGACCTTTTTTTATGGTGTCGGGTTGGAAAATCCTCATGCAGTCCCTTCGCCCTGGGGGGAAGGGGAAGGACGATGGGGACTGTCAGATTCTTACTGACTAAAAACCAACCCGTGCTCCTCATGTACCCATGCGTCGGAGGGTACGGTTTCACCGAAGCATTCCTCGCTACCCCCCGACGGGTATTGGCCCGCCAGGTCACGCCATGGTCAGGCGGGCCCCGAAAGAAACCCCCTTGGCGGTGGATGAAGGTGTTGGGCTCCGCCGCCAAAACACCCAGCGGCCGCAGAGGATAGGGAGGACGGCAACGCAACACCGCATTTCCTCTTCCTCTGCGGCCCCACCGCGACGCATCGATGTGCGCCCCATTTGGTCGAGGGAGATAGGGCGCGCGGCAACGCAACACCGACACGCCTCTCCTCCCGCGAGGCGCGACCGCACCCGAACCTTGGGACGCATCCTACGCAGGCCTCACGCAAGCCCACGTGGAGCATCCCCTCCCGGGATCCCGCTTAGCTTCACCGTGGGTGTACCTCAACTGAGCCCCCCCCACCACGACAAGGTGGATATCCCACGTGGGGGATGACGTGGGACCTAAAAATTCATGGCGAAATGTGGATGTAATATTTACACCCCTGCCTACCCCTTCGGGGATATAGGCGTGAGTCTATAAATAAATTAAAAAAAAATCGATTTTTTTGAGCCACAAAATTCTCTATTGCTTCCATACTTACTTACATACAACTTATTCAAATCGTGACCTACGGCGCATATTTGTGTAAAAAATGAAACCAATATTGTGGAATGATGACTTATTTACTTCTCATATTCAAGTTTATCAAAGTGTAAATAGTAATAGTGTGTAGTAGACAAAGTATAAATATAAGCCGTTTGGATGACTAGTAGGTATAGGTTATCTAGGTTATGAATTAATAGAGCTGGACTTCTTATCAACTTCAGGTCTAATTAGTTTTTAACTAAGAAGATATGTAAGTAGATAGATACCTATCTATAGCTACCTATACCTTCAAAGTACTTCAAGAAGTTTTAGGTTCGATCGTTTCTTTAGGCGAGATATGAGCTCGCATCTGGTTCATATCAGTGCAAGTCAAGCGGTAAACCTAACGCATGGAGCATAGCTGTAACAAGGGTGGCCACAGCATGATTCCGCCGGACCACCTGGCACAGTAGCATGTTGATAGGGGGATATTTAGCTATTGGAATTGCTTTGGACTGCCTGCAGAAGGTAATAAAATAGTCTGCTAAGCATGATATTAAAACAAGACTGCAAATACAAGGCAAGTTGCATATTTTTTTATAAATGACTTAACGATTTTCAAAACGTTTAATAAGAAATATTTTTTTTGGTAGTATACCGTATAAAACATGCAATATATAAAAAAAAAATTGGTACTTCAAATTTAACCAAAGTAGGTAAGGTATGTTCCCGGCTAACTTTCCCATCTGATCCCTGTAAATAAGCCGTCTAGCCAAGCTAGCGCCTATGCATAATTTCATGCCTAGGTACACACCAGAGGTGCACTGAGCTACAGCATATAATTAAAAGAGTATCCATTCCGTATTGGGTTTTTCCGAATACTCAGTAGCAGCCCGGAGTCTGGTGATGTGCCTGCTAACGGCAATAGGCTCGCCCCCTATTACGTAGGACCTAAAAAAAATTCATGGCGAAATGTGGGTGTAATATTTACACATCATATCCATTCCGTAAGTTTGTTGCGAAAATTAACAAAGCTATGACATTTTACAAAGTATAGTATCCTGTACATTTTTTTAAAAGCGCCATCTACATGTGTTTTCCATAAACTAAAACGAAGTTGTATCGCGTAGAGACTGAAGCTTGCTAACAATTTTCGTGGGCTACGAGAATACGACATTTTAGTTACACTGGTGTTGTAAAGATGTCGCTAGAAGTTACATTTTTATGAACGATAGTTTTTGAGTTTATTACTATAAGTATAAAGAATATAATAAAATATGGCTGTTCTAATATATCAAAATGTATGTCGCAGCGGATCAATGGCTTATTGGGTTTTTGCGTGGATCGAAATACAGCCTCGAGAGGTGCAAAGAAAAGATGGACATGTACTACACATGCAAAACCATATTACCAGAATTCTTTGAGAAGAGGGATCCCTTCGAGCCTAGAATTCAAGCAATACTTAAGCTCGGGTAAGGAAATATTTTTACCCCGTCGGGCGCCTAATCAATGTTGACTAAATGAGGAAAGTAGAGCAGTGGCCTCTTCCAACTAAAATGTGGTTTTGGCAATGTTTGCTAACATTTCTGCTTTTCTCGTATTTTGTATATACCTTACTGTTTAGCTCATTTCTGCGGCCCATTTACTTTGTCCAATTTCAGAAAAAGAGAAATCTGTGCTCTTTAGAGAATGCTTATTCATTGTCTAGCACTACATAGGTAGACCATGCCAATTACTCTAAAGTATCAACTCTTCGGCTATTTATTTTAACGGCTTTTCTAGACGGTTACCATAAAGGTACGAACGGTTTAAAAATAGGGTGTCAATAAAGTTATTGGTCATGTCCCAAGTGATGGTCATAACTACGAAGATTTTTCTACAAACAGATTAGGCATTTTTTCCGTACCTATCACTATACATCGCCATCTTTCATTGCCAAACTTTTTTGTCTTATAGGTATTTCTATTTAGAATTATTGTTTTCAATAACACATTTTTTATAAATTTATTTTCAGAGTTTTCCTACCACTGAGGCAATGTGCAAATGAGGATTCTCCTCGGACATGTATAATGAGACTGGGTGTATTTGATCCTTCGCAGTACCACTTGGCAGATGTCATCAAAGTAGCTTTCATGGTCACAGAGATTTTGATGCTTGAGGACGACAACTTAACCGTGGCTGGTGAGGTAAAGCCGATTAACAGTAACTTGCAAAATACTTTAAAAATACAGAAATTGACAATTTTTTTTCATTGGGATAGATGTTGACTAGATCCAACACCACGTTGGAGTATCATTTTATGCAAAACACAAAGATTTGTCCAAAGTTTGGTTTCTATTTGTGTCCGTTTCCTGTTTGTTTCGTTTTTCGAATTATTCCCAAAAATAGGTATTCTTAAAAAAATACTTGTATTGTAACATGGCGATAATGACGCAGTCTCAATTTAGATACCTGTTAAAATGATTTTATAATCATATTGCTTTTCTATTTATTCTTAAAAGTCAATTTCAAGCAACAATAGCCAGCGCCGACATTAGCCATATAGTTCTGCAAAAAACTAGGCAAAACCAAGTGTAATATAAAGATTTAATTATAGATTAAGAATGTTCAATAGTCGACTTTGAAAGTTTCTTTCATTTTATTGCCGTATTATATGCAAATATAAGTTAAAAATTTTACAAAATCATGCGAAAAATGAACATGGTTTCTTCAATGGCTCAACCGTAAGTGCTCGGCCACAGTGGAAGGCGGGCGCGGGTGCGGGCGCGCACGCAGCACTCAGAGTAACAAAATATATTTTGATGCATGTTGCTTAAAATATAACACCATCACCAAAACTCCAACGTATTGGCTTGGATATTATTTAGGACTGATTTCAACAAAAAAATACTTACACATCGGCCTTTATAAATAGTTTTGTTTTCAGGAAGTTATAGTGGATTTAAAGGACGTGGGCTTAAACGTGATGAGTCAGTGGACTCCAGCTTTGGCCAAGAAGATTGTGTCTTGCTTTGAAAAAGCGCTGCCCATCCGGGTGAAGAGTAACCATATATTAAATACACCACCAGGTTTTGAAACTGCTTACATGTTGTTTAAATCATTTCTAGGAGAGAAATTAAAGAAAAGAGTAAGTTGATGTTTTCTAATTACCCGTCTATCGTCTGCAGATATTAACTAAGTTACAGATTAATTTTACTAGAAGAAACTTGTGTACAGCCATAATTTATAATATTTTCTCAATTAGTTTTCACAACAGAACAAATTTTAAGCATTCCTTGCACGATCATCTTAAACAAGGCTATTGTTAAAACACTAACAGTTTTATAGTATTGTATTGTCATCATTGATATAGTCATTCACATATTGTCTTTTAAACAATCCATAACGACTAAAAATAACACTCTTTTTCTGCTGCAAATATATCATAAGGAAAAGTCAATTAATCCAGTTCACGGCAGAAACACGAAATGCGCTTCTCCGATTTCATGTTCTGTAGATTGAAGGAACTCTTCGATTTTGAATCCTTGGCTAGTTCCTGTTCCTGACTTGGCAGACAATCATCATCATCAGCCTTTAACAGTCTACTGCTGGACTAGGCCTCTCCTTTGAAAGGAGGAATTGGCCTACTATACCACGCTGACCAAACGGGTTGGTATAGGGTTTGTATCAAGTTTTCCTTCTCTTACAGTGGTGTTCTCTGCATAATATGCTCCCTCTGTCACCTCTTACGACACCCATGGGATGATATAGGGTGGTGACATCCCGTATTCTTAATCCGTCACCACACGGACAATAGACTAGAATAAATTGGTGTAAACTTTGGTGGTTACTAATTATATACGTATTTCTATAAGAACAATATATATTTTATGCTTTCATTACAGATTAAAGTACATAATAAAGACTACAATGCTATGTACAAATCAATACCAAGGAACATTCTTCCAATGGAGTATGAAGGCAGTGATGGTACTCTGCAAGAATTGACAGGTAAAGTAACATCTTTTGTGAGAGCTGGTAGTGTCCCTGTCTCCACTACAAAAAGGTAGATTTTATACGGTTTATGTATTCAGTGAACCCAACCGTATCTCATACAAGTAGGTATATTTAACGGGCCGTAATCATATTAACTTGCTAGTACTAATTCATGACGTGAATGCCTATGTCTTATCCGATGTTTCGACAAGCTTACAGCGGTCGTGTTCGAGCATGAAGTGTCATTTACTATGACATGCTTATGCCTTAAAATAGTCAGCTAAAATGTACCTGTAAATATACATACATAGGTACATATGTTCACGCCTTTTTTCCATCGGGGTAGGCAGAGACAACAGAGCAACACTTACCTACTTCTATCCTTATAAACCTCACGCGTTTCCTCTACATTAATAATTATTCCTTTTATTCCTGCTGGCCGGTTACGGGTGCTTCGGACCTTTCCGTTTTTCAAGACGTCCCTAATTTGGTCAACGTATGTCTTACGAAGTCTGCTGCAACCGTCTTGCCCACACACCTTATATATTTGATTCGTCATTTCCCTTCAATCATTCACTCCACGTGTCCGAACCATTTCAGCATTCCTTTCTCAATCCTTGTCACGACATCTTCTTTCAGGCCACATCGCTCTCGTATTTCTGCATTCGGAATTCTATCAATCAGTCTCACCCTATACATAGTACGCAGTGATGGCTTCGCAACTGCGTCAATTCTGCTTTCATGCTTTATCTGCCATACCCAACACTCACTTCCATACATCAGTGTGGGTACTATAAATAAATATGCCTTTAATAGTTTAGTAAAAAAGTATCTAACGTGAGTGCCATCGTAATAAATGTTTTCAATTACCAGAAATTGTAATATTTATTGTTCTTAAATATATACATACAGAGATATGCCTTCACACGTCATAATTTAGTAAAGAGGTGTCGCCGCATACCTAGCCGCATACCAATATATTGGAATGACTCATAATAGGTTATAGGTCGGTTCATGAAAGATGACCACTGCGCAGAAATCATTTTTAGGTCCCCGTGGAGGTGCGGGGTGAGGCGCGGGTGGAATGCCAATGGCGTGGCTCCGTTCTTGACGCATTCCCTAAATGCGTCAAGAACGGAGCCACGCTATTGGTGCACGAATGTACAAATGCGCGACGGCCGCCATTTGTGGTCAACTTTCGTGAACCGATCTGTACTAAGCAACTGCTGTGTTTCGAGTAGTGGCAAATTTCGCTTTTAAAAAGTCCATGTCTATACCGGTAAGGCATATTCGAATTTACTAGTGACAAAAAACGAAATTTATACATTTTCCATTCTTAATACATTATATACTTATATAGATAGGTACAGTCTACATAGTAAATTATCTCTATTTTTTAATACAAGTCCCAGATTTAAAAAAAAAAACTACTGTAATAAGTAACTATTAGACTATGATTAAATTTGTATTTTTAACAAGTCTGAACAGCATGTCAAAATTATACACCACAATATATTTTACATAATAATTTTGATAATAATTTTAATAATATAAACTTTTTAAATTACTATTTCATCTGCCATAATGAATAAAATCTCGCATAATAAAGTAATATATAGCGCAACAGCCAACATCATAGACGCAATGACGGATAGAGAAACTCAGACATAATGAAATTTTCGCAGATCACTGGAAAGCTAAAGTAGAGAGTTACCGCGACTGGTTCTTGCAACAAGAGGAGGCTCGTTCTGACGAATCCAAGAGAGCAGATGGCGTTATCAAGAACTCCTCGGTTGTTTTTGGCATTGAAGGATCATTTAGAAAATTGGAAGTTGATTAATCCTCTGCACCATTATATTAATGTTTATATTATTTATTAGAGAAATAAATATATTCTTTATTTTTCTTTGCGTTAAGACGTTTTCTACCCTATTTTAATAACCGTTTCCCTTTTTAGCTAAATAATGTCTTACTGACTAAACAGACAGCACTTCCAGCTGATAAGTAGTGCCAGTTGCAATGTTACAGTACATAAATAGTGACAGTAATTTATGAAAATATATAGCGCTTAGGTTGCCTTTTTAAATAAAAGTAATGATATCAGAGTAAAAGTCATTTTATTAATATTCTAAAAAAAGCAATCCTGCGTAGTTTTTGTTTTGCTGGCCTGCATTGAAAACCGCAGGCTGTAGTGAGCGTAGAGTGATTGTATATAAACAAGTAATAAGTAGGTTATAGGTGGGCGGCTGCAGTGTTAACCTTGGCCTGTCATACTCAAAGACTTAATTAATGCGATCTAACTCGATGATTAAGTAACAAATGATTGCGCAGTATTTTCGAATTCACAATCATAAACACCAATTGATGTAAGAAAAATCCATTTTAAGAGTTAATTCTTATTTTATTTATCACAAAGACAATGAGAAGATTTCGCATGCTTATCAAGATGCAAGCCTAGTATTTACTATGCACATTAAATAGCTGTCATTCGAGGACAATAACTTTCTACAATCAATCAACTGTTGCAGCGAGATATTATCGTACGTGTGAATAGATCGTAGGACCATATTATCTTCGCATTTATTATCATGTTATTTGTGTCCACTAATGTGGCCAGCGTAAGTTGAGCTGTACGCTCCGTTTACGCCGGTCAGTGTACGTACATTATGCAGTGCCGCTATAGGAAAGCGGAGCGCGCGCGGAGTGGCGCGGGCGCCGTCGTCAGTCGTGCTTGGTAATCAGTGGCGCGCGCGTGTCGCTTTGTGCGCACTGTGTACAGTTTGATATGAACCCGACTACCTCTCGTCGCGGTCGCTTGTGTAATTGTGTGTTTGCCAACATTGCGCCATGACACAGGAAGAGTTCTGCTCCCGGCTCGACCACGAGCTGCAATCCTCCTCGGGGAACGCCTCCGACGAAGATGGTGTTATCATTAGAAAGGACAAGGCCAGTGTTAGAGATATGATTCTACGCTTCGAAAGGACTACTTTAAATAACTTTGGTGGCTCTAGAGAATCATTAGAAAAGTGCAGAGAAAATTTAGGAAGTTTAACAAGTGTAGTTAATCCTATTCAATCCCATTTTCAGCATTTGTGTCCGGTTACAAAATCACAAGACCGAAATTCGAATGTTTCAGTGAATTCTATCTTATCTAACGCATCGGAGCATAGTTATGAATCCAGTTCATCGGGTTTTATATCCGATAGGAAGTCGGGAGTGGACATGTTAGTGCCGCACAGACCTGCACCACCGCCGCCGGTGGAGTTTAGGGATAAACCTCCGCCGGAACCTAAACTACTTGTGCCGGAGCAGGGAACAACACAAACAACACAAAAGGAAAGAAGATATTCCTTCACTACACCGTCCTCATCCCCGATTGCCACGAGACGGTCTCGACAGCCTCCTGTTATTAGACGAAAGTCAACAGCCGGCAGTCAAGCCCACCACCCACCTGGAGAAAGGCATTGGTCTTATGGTGTGACGCAGAAAGATATTGAAAGGATTCTAAGACTGAAACGTTCGGACCCGTCTGACAATGAAGAAGAACTGCCTATTCAGGTCCATGATTCGTCAGAAAATGAAAGTAGTGATGATTCAAATAGTGATAACTCAAACAGTGATAATGTGAGCGACGGAAAAGAATATATCGTCAATATGGACGATGGTGCGGCTGAAACTTTGTCTACTGATCATTCTACTGATACTTTAAAAGACGAAAATGAAGAAGAAAGTGACGTTCATAGTGAGAGAGGAGACGGGGATTCGGTCTCCTCACGTGAATCTGGTGATCGTGTAAATTATGACAATGTTAGTATTAAGTCTATATCGTCGTTCGATATGGTTCCGTATCAGAAGTATGACAGTATTACTGTGTCCTCGGACGAGTTTGGCTCCGAGGTGTGCCATGCGCCGGACACAGAGTTTCTCACTGTGAGTGCAGTGAACGAGTGGTGTATATCAAAGTCCACGGAACCGGTATTGCTACCGATTGAATCGAAAAAGGATAAATATCGCAGGTGAGGTCACTTGATTTTTCCAAGATATCGCGGCAAAATATTTGCGATATCGCAGCCTGGCTTTGTCACGCGATAAGTTATCTTTTAGCTGAGTGCGTATTGATATCGCTAACAGGCCTTTGTTTCATGATTTTGTAAATTATGTTTATAAATGATATATTCATGGCTCGGTCAATACAGTTCGCATGCAAAAAAAAATGTGGTATGATTACTGCATACAAACATGCGTATGTGTTGTTGCCATGTATGAGGTTTCACCTTGATGTTTATTCATATGGTGCGGGCAAGTGGGCAGGTGGCTAATATACTCATACTACGAACGTTTTATAAAACATACCGTTTATGCTCACCGTGAGTACACATACAAGCAACATACTGAATCCAAGAAACATAGCTTAGAAATAATGGATCTATATCGATAGACATTGACAAGCTAATATTGGATAGTGACGCCTTTGTATCTTGACGACAAAGTAGTTATACCTACCTACCGCCTTATTTATTTACTATAATAGACACAAGGTCATTTTAAACCACTTTGAGCATTTTCCGAAGAGTAGGTAAGCAAATCTCACTGGAAAATTATATGAACATACTAAGTAAAAACTGAGTGCGGACAGAAATTCCTATTAGGTAACGATAATAATTGGATATCGATTTACAATTTGATAAAGCGAACAATGTTTTCAAGTTCGTGTATGTACCTATGTTGTTATTTTTACTTGTGATTCATGAAGATTCTTGTATTATAGTAAAGCAAAAAGTATATTATAATATTTATAGCGATCTACGTAGGAGGCAAGGACGTTTGGTGGTAATGTGTATTTATATAGATTGTTGAAATGAAGCGATGTTTCTAACAATGGCCACCGAAATAACGCTTTTGGAGATTTCTAGCATATTTTAAAACCAATGTCAACAAATTATCAGATTAATCAGGGTCATCACAGGCAGTCAATATTTGGTGTTATGGTTATATTACTACATAGAATATCATTGATGAGTTTTAACAACGGCAAAATTAAATTTCGACAGTGGGTTCTTATTACTTTCGCAACTGCTAAGGAAAGATTCATTTATATTCTCCATTTTGTTTGAAAACTGCTGATTTTGAAACAAGCAGCATGAAAACGCACACAACAGCTATTAAGTGATATGTTAACAAAATCACTAGACCACTTATGTAACAATTTACAGCATATCTCTTGAGGTTTCACCTTAGATAAATAAAGGAGCGTCAGTAAACACAGGATTGGTTGCTTAAGAAAGACTTTATACTAAATGGCTTGAACTACATCTGAACATTTCAGCTAGGTATTATGCAATATGTAAATTTTAATATTTATTAGTCTCCTCTTCAAGACTCGTTAGCTTGAATAGTCACCGGTGCTTCGGCAAATAGATATAGCCTGACATTGCTATTTATTTTAGATTAGTTGACCTGAAACCAGCCCAGCGACTAAATAGTTGTGAGAATTGTTAAATTAAATCCAGTGAACAATATTGCGATTTACAATTTAGATTTGTTTACTATCTTAGATCTGCCCGTACTCAGAAAAATATTTATAGACTCACGCCTGTATCCCCGAAGGGGTAGGCAGAGGTGTATTACACCCACATTTCGCCAGGAATTTTTAGGTCCCACGTAATAGGGGGCGAGCCTATTGCCGTACCGGGCACATTACCAAACTCCGTTCTCCGTGAGAATTTCCTAACGGAAAAACCTAATAACACTTTGCACGACCCGGGAATCGAACCAGAGACCTCCCAATCCCACGCGCACATTTATGCCGCGGGACCAACGAGGCAGTAAATAAAAAACTTAGAAAGATAATTCAAAGATAATTAGATATACCAGTTATATAGCTTAGCAAAACACACACTCTTGTAATCTTGTGCTGATACCATAGTGCTAGCATAAAACTATTTTAACAACAGTGTTTATTAGTCAATGTTTATGCTACTGCCTCTCTAAAACAAAATAAAGAATTATATAATTCAGGGACATACATATACACGTTATTTTATCGTAATCAACAACTTGCTTGTGTTATTTGAGGATAATGACTGCCTAGATATTTTATTTTCCTTGTAGCAGATGTTTGTTGAATAGAAAAATGTATCTTACAGTACTGCATCTCAATTCATGTACAATAACTTAGACAGTAAATTTGCTTTTTGCACGTCTTATAAGATAGCACTATGATTCGTTTCCCGTTCGTACACGTCTGAAATGTTCAGCAGATGTGTATAATAATTAGATTTAAAAGACAATATTTAATTTTATTATACCGGGTATATTTACTCTTTTGGTGTCTGTAGGTAATTTTCAGTGACCATTTGATACTAAGAATACGATAATAGCAGGAGACGCTAACAAAAAGCCACAATTCAATCGTTACCGAAGGCAAACCTTAGGATCATCGGCTGACATAACCGGGTATATGTTACATGTCTCTTGATTAGGCATACGTTTTCGCTTCGCGTAACAGTATGGTTTAAATGCGAATAGGATCAAATATCTTATATTCAAAAGTAGTAAATATTATGAAGGTTATTGTTCATAAACAAAGATTTTGAGTTATAAATAAATACATACAACCGATCTACCAAAATACGTTATAATGGCAAGTAAAATAGTTAATAACTTATCTAATATTAAGGTTACTTGCGTAAACAATAAAACCGGCCAAGTGCGTGGCGGGCCACGCGCAATGTAGGGTTCCGTAGTTGCCCATAATGACTTGCTGCAAAGGGTATTAATGTACAACAAATCTGACTGTTTATTTTGCTGAAAAATAATTTTAATAACACTATTATAAGAACCTAAGTTTTGTTTAGAAAAATACTAGGTATGTATCCAGTTATGTATTGTAAACATAAAATGTGGTTTCCAAGATATACTACTAATATACATACGTAGTACCGTAGTACATTACATACCAAAGTACGTATATCTTTAAGATTAAGCCAGCGCGCCCAATGTAAACTCACAGAAATAGGTATTTATAAGTTAACCGACGATTACTCGTAAACTAGTGATATCTACTTAGCCGTGATAGTTTTCCTTTTAAATTCGTTATATGTACTACGTTTGTGATTTTTTTTCACTTCTTCCAAATTAATAGTTTAGCCGGCAGACGGGGGGGACACTTGAGTCTAACAATTTTTTTCACTTCAAAGCTTGATATTTGACAAACCAATTACTTGATCGAAAAATGATTTGAGCAAACTAATAATATTTTTTTAAAACCTATCCAATGATACCCCACATGATAGGGAACTCAACCAAAAAAAAATTCAATCCCACTATATATGTAGGGGAGATACCCTTAAAAAAAATATTTCCCTAAATTTTATTCTACAGTTTTGTTGCAATATCTTATGTCTATATTCATGTCAAATATCAGCTTTCTAGCACTAGACGTCTTTGAGCTAGGCTGCGGACGGACAGACGGACGGACATGACGAAACTATAAGGGTTCCTTGTGGACTACTGAACCCTAAAAACGCCTTATTTACTGCCATAATTATAGTTTCATAGAATTACTTGTAGCTCCTTTCAATATAAGCCTTTATTATTATATTGTACTTTTGTTTTATTGCCTTCGATTCGTAATCACAATCATTTATAAATGGTTATCATTGAAAGTAATTGTCATAAATACATAATTATCAAGAATCCACTAATGCTCAATTACGAATAGTCCTCACTTACAATGGGCTGACTGTCTTTAGCTGTCACCATACTATAATTATAACGACATCATCAGCTTCAGGTACAAAACACTTCTTACCTCATCGGCCACCCACACAGTTCCGAATCAAATCTGCATTTGGAACAAAATCAAAATAAATAAATATGACACTTTATGGTAATTATATGCTAATCGATCATTAGACTAGCTTGTGTCGTTATTGATCTACAAGTTAAATCGATAGTTCGATACCGCTTGGAAGGATGACAACTTCAGAGTTGAATGCTGGCAACAGCCTTCCATAATATGCCAAGACGATCAATTTTGCCATGCATATGCTAAAAGGAGTATGAAATGCATAAAAATTACGCTGTGTATGTGTAAAATTATAGTTAACTTGATTATCGCAGTTAAAAGTAGGCTATGGCTCTCTGCAGCCTCCTATCTGTTGCCCAAATTTCATAGTATATTCACAATTATTATATTCAGGCAGCGATAGCCGAGTGGATATACCAATAGACTGCCATGCAGAGGGTATCGAGTTCGAACCCACGACGCGCACCAATGACTTTTCGGAGTTATGTGCGTATTGAATTGTTAATTATCGCTTGTCCCGTGCCTCGGAGAGCACGTTAAGCCGTCGGTCCCGGTTGTCATGAAGATCTTTGACAGTCGTTACAGGGCGTCAGTAGCTTCTAAATAAACTGACACTAGTCTAAACCATGGAATATCGCTATCCCTTCGGGTTGCGGAGGTCAGACAGGCAGTCGCTCTGTGGAAAAGCTAATTTCAGCCAAATCCGGTTAGACTAGTAAGCGGACCCCAGATTGAAACTGGGATAACGCTAAGAGAAAGAAAATTCACAATTACCTATTATATTCATAGAAATACGATTTTAATAGATGTCTAAACCATAAAATCAGGCCACTGTCCAAAATACATGTTGTAAGTTTCAATACTTTAGAGCGATGATATTGTTATACAAGATATTACAAGTAGGTATTTTCGAAATTGTAAGAATAAATATCAGTATTAGAAGTTGAATCTCAATCTCCTCCTCAAATAAGTGAGGTTTCTAGTCACTAATTTTACTCTGTGTTTCCTTAAACAACATAAAAATATCGTGTTTTGGAATTAATTTGTCTTCCCAATATGGTGATTTACATATTCATTTTATTTTTTTGCGAATTATGTTCCTTAACATGATTAAGATATTCTGCGTTTGTCAGCACCAAAAAAAAAACAAATGCAAGTTGCAGTGGAAAGACCGGACGTGGGTAATAGAAGGACGCGTGCGCTTGTGGCGGTCAAACGTCCGTTCGTTCTTTTTGTCAATAAATGCTGCAATGCATACCGAGTTGAGAACGAGGTCGCCGCTGAACAAGTGAACACGCCACTTCCCTGTATGCACATCCTCGTATCATCAAGATTTTATTCAATAATATAATAGGCCGTTACGCCTTGAACACTGATTTACTAAATGCGAGTGTCTGTACACTGCAAACACAGGGTCTAAAATAGTAATTCGGTAAGAACAGTTGCATCTACTGATAATGTTTATAGGATAAAGAAATCGAAAATGCTTAATAGACCGACTGTTGGTCATTCAATCACTATTTTAAGCCCAACACTATCAAAGCATTAGTTGTGTATTGCTGCTATTTCAGCGATAGAGCTAATATTTCTTAAGCAAATGTAAAGCATCTCTAATTAACCTAAGTTTGGTAGGCTCACATTTTTGGAGTTATCCAAGGTTTATGTGATGTTCTCCATTTGCCCTACCTCTCGTTTAGTTTTTTATTAAAGTCAGATCGAATATCAGTTCTTTAATATCACGGAACAATCTTCACTCAACGTTGTTTGCATTGTCATCTTTAGAAACATACTGTAAACGCATGCAAGTGATGTAGTGGTTGGTAGAAGAATTCTTTAACTATTTTGTATTGCTTGGTTTTGGATACATCGTCATAGTTTAGGTTGTCTGTATTGTCACGCTTCTAGATGTTCAAGTGTCCATCGTCCACTAACGTCGAATTGATAAAAAACGTAGTCGTACCGTAATTTATAAGTTGTTAGTAAGTACCTACCTACATCATGGTTAAATCAGATTTCTACTGTGTTTATAAACATAATTAAGGGTCTTTAGAAGTGATCAGAAACCAACAATAGAATTCTAAGAAACTCTAACGAATATATCTTTTGATATATTCGTTAGAGTTTCTTCTATTCTCTTACATGAATTCTCTTTTCTTCTATTCTCTTACATGAATGGCGTTCAAGTAGTATAACCATTACCATAATTACCTTCGTTATTGAAAATGATAACATTGCAGTATCATTTTTATTTCAATTTCATTTAATTTTGTTTTATCGGTTTGATGGTATAAAGATAATGTTAGTGCAGAATTATCAGTTGACTCAAATAATATACGATTGATAGTCAGACGAAAAGAAAGATATTTTAAACAAATTGTTTCTTACATATAGCAAGAAACAATTTATTTGAAAATAAAACTACTTATAAAATATAAGCAATAGTCATCGTTTTCCATTATGCCATGATGTAAGCAAAAAGTTCAATAAGTCAATTAAACGAAAAAAATTATGTCTTTCACCGTACGTGGAAAGTCAATAACCGCAATAAAGTGACGCAGAGATGTCTGAGTGTAGTTGTGAGTGTACAGGTTTTGAATTGGTAGTCTGGTATGGCAAAACGTAAACATGAAGTATTATGTTTGTTTTTAAAACTACAGTCTGTATATAATATTTATATAACGGGTCTCAATGGCGTAATTATTTGTAAATATGGGTGAAATTCTTTCTATTTGCTTGGATGTTCCGGTACGGGTTACTCTAGCAATGGTCACGACATGACTCATTCCGTGCAATGGAACTTAGTATGTATATAAATTGCGGTAGTTTCTAAATTTGAAAATATATATTGTAATCCATTTTTTGTTATTTTCTACTATGGTTTTGTTGCAATTTTACGCATACTAGCTGAGCAATTTTTGGACAGGCATTTCATTTCTATAATTACAACAGTAATGGCCTATTATTACTGTTTTTTTAATGCAATGCACTGTGTGGGCGTTAGATCCTTTGTTTTTTAGAACTGCACTAATTTATGTAAGTATACTTTAGTATGGAAAAAAAAGAAAGATCTTTCACGCTGAAACAAAATGGTATTCTGTGTTGTACAATTAAGGACGATTATACGAGGTTTGTTGAGTGCAAGTGTATTTTGTTTGTTTAGTGTAATGCAGAAGTAACATCTGAGGTAAACATATGAAATATTTACATCATCTGTACGATTCCTATACAGTAAACAGTGAATATTAACAGTTCATGAATATATTACATCGTCTTATATATTGGCTCTTCTTACTAGAAATCATCAAGGAATGGATTGTTTCTTCAGTCAGCTAGCGAATTGAAAATGATTCTCTCAGTCGGCAGTTAATCGACCAGTTGAATTCTGATGTCTAGTATAGAACTGGTCTAATTAGACTATTAAATGAGACCATCTAAGAAAATAAATTAATAACTATAACCCGACTACGTAAAAAGGGGGTCAAAAGGGACGAAACCAGAAAATAGTTCATTCAGATATAAATCCAGAAAAGAATAAGTACAGAAGTGCTCAAGCTAGAGCCGTAGTCTCAACTATTGTATATTATTTCTGTAATAAAAATTACATAAAATTTATATAGCCCATGACAGCCAAGCCATTATTACGAATCTATTGACACCCTATTTATTAAAATCGGTTCATACAAACATACATAATTACATAATTATACACATAGACTGCCAAAACATTACCTTTCCTTTAAGCTTCGCCGTAGTCGGGTAAAAAAGTGAACTCCGCAGCAGCAGGGCAGTAATATGATTAACCTCTTGGCGTAACCCGACCTGTGCGAGGCATATCTCTGGCGTTATATATAGTATTATGTGATTCATATACGATATAGCCAGCATGTGACCTTTGTGGTCTGATTGCATCTGGTGGAAGCGAGTTAAGATCAAACCCGTTATCCATGAGCTTGCAGCTGCTATATCAATGAGCAAAAATAAACCTTTTTACTTAATCTATTTAAACGTTTTGTGTATACGGAGGAGTATATGATTTGAAACTGTCAATGTTTATACGGAGGAGTGCAGGTAGCTGAGTCTTATATGTTTGTGTGATATAAATTCATTCAAACAAGTACAATAAAACATTGTTTACGTTCATATGTCATATACGAGTAATTATGTAGCTTGCAGACATTGTGTTGTTACGGAACCAAACTTAAACGGGCCATTAGTAAAAGATCGACGATCTAATTTGTTCAGGAACTTACAATATGATCAAAACTAAAACAATACATCGGAGCTCTGGTCGAATCTGGACCACTAATAAATAGTTATAACACGAAACTCTTAATCCAATTTTGCTCATTTTCTTGCTATGAGGGTAACGGCAGATTCCAGTTCGTATTTCTAGGAAATTGGTCGTCTAGTACTAAAAACAAAATGATAAAATGGAATGACTAGTTTTATAACATTTTAGGGGACATAAATATCCATAGGTAAACCAGATAGTTGCCTTTATAGTAACGTCATTGATTAATCTTTTAAATATAAGTATCTAATATCAAAACAACTAGAAAAGTATGTTTTTAGTGTATATTATAGGTATATAGTAGGTACGACTAAAGTTAGATTTGAATATAATCTTTAGAGTAGCTCGCTACGGTTATGAAAGATCTTCTCGAGAAGATACACCTAAGTTACGTTTAGACCCATCTTAAGTCTAGTTTTGTCTTTTTCTGTATTATTTTGGTTATTGTTATTGGTTTTTGTGAATGGTTATTCTTAAAGAATTTAATCAAATAAACAAAATGTTCACAATTAACCTTAGGCGTAACACAAAACACAAGGTACATTTTTTACCCTATACTGTCTCACTGTTGGCCAAAGCTGTACGAGAAACCTCCATTACACTCTTCCAAGCGTCCCTGTCCTATGCCAGGTTAGGTACATTATTTTTAATGTCTGTTTTTTTGCAACTGAGATGAGCAACTGTACAAAATTTAACCAATCGTGTCTATTTCTTTATTTTAATGTCACATGTGAAATGATTTTATCAAAACATGATAAGCATTGGCCTTATAAGAATAACGTGACTTCTACTACGGAATTCAATATTCGAAATATAGATCGATCTGTAGATTTTAGATTCGTTTTTGTCAGTTTTTGACATAAGCTCCATACAAAATATGTCAAACACGAATCTAAAATCTACAGATCCATCTATAGTTCGAATATTGAAAATGGCCGCTAGTCACAAGCAAGTTTAACCCTCAAATCAAACAATAATATCTGGTAATAAACATTAATAGGTGTACCATTATATAGCAGTGGTGTTATAAAAGATTTTCAAATCACAGGTAGTATAAAGTATACGGTAGACTTGAAGGCTCATGCATTGTTACGGACACTAAAATATTTTGCCATTTTCCCTTTAAAACCTATTTTATATTCGAATAGCGAAAATAATTCTACTTGGAACGCCTCCAGGGCTAAACCATGACACAGATTTTAGTGAATTTGCTATGGATTAATCCTGGTCACAAGAACTTGGCAATGTGGTCTATTTTTCTTGACTCCACTTTACTCTTCCAAAGGGGTCAGGATGAAAGGGTTCTTAAATGATATATTATTGGATTCGGCTAGTACAGTACTTATATTAGAAAATTTAACAGAAATAACATAAAAAAAATTAAAAATATGTTCCCGCCTTGCCCGGTCTCTGGCATCCTTAGTTGTAAGTCCATTGGCACATATATCATCTCTCACAACGTCAAGCTAGTATTTCTTGGGCCTACCCCGTTTACGGAGACCGGGCGGAGATGACATGGCAAGACATTTGTAGACACAAAGATCATTACAAAAAATATATGACCACGCTAGTCTGTTACGCAATGTATAGATATGAATAAGATTATCGTTTCCAGAACACAACAAGATAACGCCAAAACAAATAGCTCATCGTTTTATTCGGCAGGTGTGTGACGTCAACGCGTATATATTTGTATGGATGCGCGCGCGTCGTGGATGCCAAGGTTGTTCTGTATTTACGTTTCGTTACCATTCTTTATTTATGTAAAGGAATTTATTTCTCGTTTTTTTATATCGTACCGCATTCTCGTTGTGTGCATGTTGTGTGAAATCGCGGAAAAGCAGCAAGGTTGCCATGCAATATTTACAATAAATGTGTAATCTAATATTTTTTTTTATACGACAGAGAGATAAATGTACTAATGTACAGGTACCTGTATGTACATACATGTATTGAATGTATCATACAAAATAACTGTAGTAATAAGTTCGATTAACTTATTTAAAGTATAAATACCTATTTGTTTATATAATAATAAGTTAACTGTACGCGATTAAAACCCGCTAATTTATTTTGTATGATGTATACAAATCGCGAATGTTTAAAATCGATTATTGAATGTATATTGCTATCTATACGTGTTATGGTGCAATGCTGTGATACTTGCCTACGTCACTCGCTTAACCCACATACAGTAGCAGTACACATACAAATTACGCTATACCAACGATGACGCAGTACCAAAAGCCGCTCAATTACGTCATAGGCGAGCGACGAGTGCCGAGTGGTATTCCCTTACTTGCTTTCTTCGATGAGTCATAGCCAATAGAAATTTATTTTTTGCCATGCTACGTAATACGATGTTTAATATGTATTTAGAGAGGTGATACGGTCACTACGTTTGTATTATTGAACCAGTTTATTAATAAGACTCATTTGGGTTTTTTAAATTGCCCATTTGACAAGTTATCTTGGTTGTTCTAAGTAGTAACAATAAACTGCACCCGTCTTTATCACTCACTAGAGATACGTCCCGGCTGCTTAGGTATTATCTTCTTAATATATAAAATCCTTGCGTTACTGACTGACTGACAGACAGGCTACAGCCGAAACTACGCGGCGCAAAAAGCTGAAATTTTGCATGTATGTTCCTTGGGGACCGTAGAGGTACACTAAGACGGGATTTCCCGAAATTCCCACGGGAACGGGCAAAACGGGAAATTCGAAAATATGTGCGTGCGAAGCCGCTGGCATCGATTAGTTGTGCATAATTTATACAAAACCAATTCAAATTATACACGTTTAACATTAATAATTTTGTATATTGGTGAAACCGCATGACAATCTATTCAGAAGTTTTTGAGTTTTTCGCGAATATACATCTATCTAGATGCAGCAGGGAACTTCGCTTTACAATACCTATCTATGACCTTATTCAATCTTTCTTAGATTACTTAGCAAGTAAGGTCCGTCCGCGTCCTAAAGCTGGCCAACGTCTTGTAAACGAACCAGAATAAACTATGCTGACCAAGGTTTGCTTATCAACATTTATCAGAGGCTCCTTGTTATGCAGCTATTTTCGGTTATCTCATTTCGCTCGGTACAGCGGTGGTAACAATAGGACATACTGAGTTTTGACGTTATCCGTGAAGTCCCACAGAAATATAAACTGCCTAGAAACCCGCAACAAAAGTCAGAAATACTTCTGAGATAAATATTTATTCATACCTAAGATATGTACTGAGATTGGTCTTCCTTATTTTCTGTACCATATTATAACATTAAGCGTACATAATTGAAGCGTCATAACCAGTTTTCTAAGATATTCTTGTTCTTCGTTAGTAATCTTGCCAATTTCAATTATTATGCACCGTCAAGTAGACTGCCTCGGTGGTCCAGTGGACAGCGTATGCGACTGCTGATCGGAGGTCCCGGGTTCGATTCCCGGGTCGGGCAAAAGTGTTAATGGGTTTTTCCGAATACTCAGTAGCAGCCCGGAGTCTGGTGATGTGCCCGGTAACCGGCAATAGGCTCGCCCTCTATTACGTGGGACCCAAAAATTCATAGCGAAATGTGGGTGTAATATTTACACCTCTGCTTACCCCTTCGGGTACACAGGCGTGAGACTATACATAAATAAAAATAAAAGTACGCGGTTTATAAAATCAATAGAAACTAAAAATAAGTGCAGCGGCAACGTTTTAGAATAGCATTGTGCTAAACTCTGCTTTGACTAAAGAATATATGAATATTCTTTAGTTATGTATTACTTGCTTTGCCATATTTGTTCGACAGTAATATTTGAAAAGTAGGCTACAGTGTCTTTCTGAATATTTTGTTTGTGAGGCTGTTTCGCGGTACAGCAATAATAAATTGCTTATAATAGGCAATCGAAGCCAAATCGTCTTTTGTTGTGTTAATGCGATGAGCAAGTTTGCCAAGGGTGATATTTTCAGGGTAAGGTACTTCTATTCAAGTCCTTGAGGCAGAAATTATCCTCGTTTGAGCGACACCATGTTATTATTATTCGCCATTTTAATTGACAACCTAATAAAGCATATATTTGCATGAATATCATTAATAAGTTTTTGGATGTCAATGAAAGATACACGTAGTTTAGCATAATATTAACACGAGCACAAAAAAAATACGGTATTACGTTTTATATGTATTTTAAAATGCCAACATTTATAGCGTACCTAAACTTGTTTATTCAGGTAATATAATATGAAAATGAAGACAAAAAGTAGTGTGGACTGTTGTTGTCCCAAGTTGTATTTTAAAATGGCAACGTTCACTGAGTGAACCAGTTTATCGGACAATATAATGAATGTAACGAATGCAAACATTTCGATTCAGCGTCTCAGAATATTATCAGATCTCAGTCCAAACTAGTTGTAAACTGTTACTTCACTTGAACAAACTGTCAACTTGCGTTTCATCGCTGAGTTGGCTTAGCATTTAGCAACAAAGTTACTTTTTTTCGCTGAGAATAGTTTCACTGTATTATTTAGCGCATTGTAACTGATCTCAATCATTAAATTAGAATGAGTTAATATACCTCATTGTCAGTAATAGTTTAATTGTAAAGCAATTTTACTGTTAAAAGTCATCACGATGACTTCCTAATAATAATTAACAAAGATTATCTATTAGATACATACAAATCTCGTTTCAAAATCAGAGTTCTCTACAATGATATCTTAAGCTAGAACATTTTTCTTTTTTTTCTTTGTCAAATATTATATTTGTTTTACTTATTTGCCCGGAAAGATAAGTTCTTACAGGTCCAACCACATATACTTACGTAATTTTGAATGGTTATAATAGCCCCTAATAATTTTATTATACGCATCATCATAAAGGACTTTTAGACAAAGAAGACTAAGCTGAATTATAAATAAAGAATGAAAAGGCTTGCATTAAAGATTTTGAATTGAGTAGTGCCGTTTGTAATTTAAGAAGAAGTATATGTACATCTTATCTTATACTAATATATAAAGCTGAAGAGTTTGTTTGTTGGTTTGGTTGAACGCACTAATCTCAGGAACTACGGGTCCGATTTGAAAAAATATTTTAGTGTTATTATTCTTTCATTTATCGAGGAAGGCTATAGGCTATATTACATCGCGCTATGAGCGACGGGAGCGGAGCAGTAGCCTTAAATAACGCGGGTGTAACCGCGGGCATCCTCTAGTTTGTCATACTTATAAAAATTGTCACAAACTGCATCTTTCCTTATCAGATAGTATTTGACGAAAATCTATTTGACTAAAACTGGTTCTAATTAGCTTGATAACTTGTCTAATTATAGAATGTATTATCAGACATTACACATGATTACATACATCAAGATTGAACCATTTTATGAATAATTTAATGGAGTTCGACTAAGAGTCGTCACATTGCATTCAATTATTCATTACATGGTTTAAACAATGACTCAGCATTTCATCATAGAGGGTGTATGTATAATTATGTTGTAACTATCAGAAAATAATGGCAAATTATGTAAGTTATAATATGTGAAGAAGTTATAAATATGCAGAAAGCTGATGGTTGAAATCTAGTATATAGAACACCTAATAAAACATTATAGATTGAACACTATTTGAAAATAATTTAAGTACAGAATATTACATTTTTTTATTAAAATTAAATACATCGCGCTGATGTATTTCAGTTTAATATAAAAATACTTAAGTAATGTTGGAAATTGTGTAGGTGTACTGTTTAATGACCGTAATGTAAGAGAGAGAAATACGAAATCAAATTTGTAATTTTATTGTCAAGCAGATAAGTTTATCATTAAATTTCGGCATAATTTTTCAAATCTATCGTATCATTAATTGCGTCTGTTACTTATCACTTCCGGGGTGATTCTGCCAACGATAAGCTGAAAATTAAATTGAACGGTTTTTACTATTTGAGTGTCAGTCTTATGACATAAAATATACATACATACATAACTTCACGCCTTGTATCTCCGAAGGGGTAGGCAGAGGTGTATTACACACCCACATATCGCCAGTTATGTTTCGGTCCCATTGTAATAGGGGGCGAGCCTATTGCCATCTACCGGGCACATCATTAAGCTAGCGATAATTAATTTATGATGCACACATAACTTCGAAAAGTCAGAGGTGTGCGGCCGGGGTACCTGGGGATCGAACCCGAGACCATCGTCTCGGTTGTCCGTTACGTACACCACTGTGCTATCGCCGCTGTTATAAATATATACGTACACAATAGTATTTAAAGTAATGTTGATGGCAAATATACAGGGTTATTTGTAAAACACCGTTAACCTCTTAGGGGGTGGTTATATTCATCATTACGAACAACTTTTGTTCTGGAACTTCTGCGAAATCGCGAAAAAAAATATCAGCTGTTTCATACAAAGTTGAACTTTGACCCCGACAAAATGTATGAAACAGGTGATATTTTTTATAATGATGAATATACCCACCCATAAGAGGTTAACGGTGTTTTACAAATAACCCTGTAGAACCGACTGGAATTTTTTTATCAACAGTTAACAGCAGATTGCAGGCAAGTTGTCTCATGTTTATCTGTTGATGAGGCAGGTCGGTCTCTACTTCTTCCTTTTTTTGGTATTAAGGATAGAAAGACAGCATACATAGTTTATATGTGGCAATGGAAACATTGTTTAATTTTATCATTTTATTTTATAACATCATACCCATATTTTGCTGAAAATCCGAACGAAGGTGAACACTAAAGTTAGACAGTAAGACCTGGCGCACATAAAGTGAACAGCAGCGTAGGGGATTTTTCACTGTCAGACTAATATCGTCATTATATAAAATATCCAAAATCAATTGACAAAACAATGTTTAAAACACGCACGCACACACATAAACAACGAATACGTGATAATTAATTGTGGACTTTTTCAAAATGTGAGCAATGTTGATAATAGTTTGACAGTAAAATTGCTCTCCGCTGCGCATCGCTATATGTGTGCCGGGCCATAAAACCTTTAATTTATCAACTTAGATTGGTAAAATAATCATAACGTGAAAGAATATAACTTAAGATAATATAGGCAAAGAAAATATAAAGATATGATGATAAATACTGTGACTTCGGAAACGGTTAGAATATTCATCCTTCAAACAATGATAATTTAAAAAGGCGTTTTCACTTTTCATACATACATAGTCTCACGCCTATATCCCCGAAGAGGTAGGCAGAGGTATATTGCTACACCCACTTTTCGCCAGATTTATTTTAGTCTCACATAATAGGGGACTAAAATTGTCACTTTTCACTTCTAAGTTTCAGTTTGCACTTTATACCTAGGAGGCAAACACGCTTGCAAGACAAGTCGTAACTCCGCTGCATTTTGGATAGCAAAATTGATATCGCCAATTCTGATATATCGCCAAACTCGCGATATTGACGTTATATCGGTTTCGTATGCATCGGTATATGTATAAACAGATACCTATTACCTCATTAAACGTAACATAGAGCACATAGCGCTAGGTCAAGCTAAACAGTTGCAGTAGGAATTTGATACATAAATCCTACAAAATAAGAATGGTACAAAGGTCAAAGTGTTTATCTAGCTTGAGTAGCCATGTTGAACATAGAATTGTTGATAGTATTCAGGCGTTCTGTGACTATGTCGAAGGAGATGAAACCTAATTTCTCTCTGCTGTTCTCATTTCTGAGTTCAGGATTAGTATTATACGATACAAGTTTAACAAGTTAATTCTAAGTATTTACCGTATATTTATTTCAAGGCTATACATATAGTAATATACACAGAAATAACATTTGAAATCCAAGTTGTATCGCTTGAAATTAGCGCCGTCAAAAATGAACAAATCAATTTTATTTTACCTACTATTAGGTATAGATTTACGTTACACAGACTGTAGTGTTTTTTTTTACCGAATACATACTTTTATTTATTTAGATCTCTATCTAAGCAGCTATAGGGAATTAGGTGTCCGTGTGGTGACGGATTAAGAATACGGAATGTCACCACCCTATATCATCCCATGGGTGTCGTAAGAGCCGACAGAGGGAGCATATTATGCAGAGAACAGCTCTGTAAGAGAAGGAAAACTTGATATAAACCCTATACCAACCCGTTTGGCCAGCGTGGTATAGTAGGCCAATTCCTCCTTTCAAAGGAGAGGCCTTTTGGTAATCGAATGAAGTATTGTTGTATATACAATTCACATTGCTAAATAATATTACTTAATGGTAGTTTCCGAGAATAAGGTCTATGTGCAAAATAAAACTAATAATTTATATCTACGCAAAACCACAGATCATATCTTTATTCTACGCGCAAAACCACCCAACACTTTTAAAATATGTATGTATATTTCATTTAATAATCACTGTACCTACCGATGACGTTAAAAATGACGACATTTATAAAGACTTGAGATTTTTTGTGCATAACCCAAAAAAGTTCATAACGATACTTAGCAATCAAGCCGCGACAGAGGTACTATTAAAGGAATGTCAACCTTAAACAAATAAGTGCAAGGTATTTTTTTACAGCAATGAAATTGTTAGTGTCATCAATATACTCCTTACCAAAAAGAGTTGTGATGATAAATACTCGTACCTACAACTGTTTATACTTAAGTTTTATTTTGCAAACCAGCTAAAATATCTCGATAAGAAAATAATATTTAAATAGTTTGGCTTAACGTTAACGTTTACAGAGGACACAACTTGGATGGGTGACCGTTAGTTCTGAGGGTCTAGTACGAGTTTTAACACGTTCACTGCGGGAGCTTAAAACCCGTCTTGAATTCAAGTGCGTTACGAGATATAATGCGCCCCGTAAGGTGCTACTACATTGTGCGTTACGGGTGTAAAAGTGCCCCGTACACCCTTGTTGCTTTCTTAATCTATAACTGACTGAAATTTTACGTTTTCTTTTATTTAATTTTATAATCTGATAGATTATGAAATTAGCTATGTTACCGTCTTTTCGCCAGTAGATTTGGCAAAATTTTACGAAAATAAAACGAAAACAAATTGTTCGGGGTCTAAGCAACCCCGTACCGCACTTGAAATAATAAAATACGGGACTGTACTGCCCCGTAACGCACATAATTCAATTATATCGATAAAGTTATAGTGATGGAAAATATAAGAAACGATAAATTTCTTGAATAAAAACATTAATTTCAGCTTAGGAACTTTATTTAGGATCTTAAGTTACAGATTTTACAGGTACCTATTTTAATAAAAAATATTAATACTGGGGATTATACAGTTTAGCTTACTAGAGAACATTATGACACTAAATTCAATCATATAGGTATGTATATGAATATTTTGAAACCGAATAAAGTTGTATTACGTTTGTTTATTATTATTATAATGAAAATATTATCAAGGCACGAAGATTTTAATATTTGATAGTTCCAACATAGTCGCGATCGCTTAACTATCGATAATTAAACACTGCGTCTTGTGCTAATAACAGCACTAATGCTAATGAGCTCACGACCCCGTACGGGAAGACAATAATTGATACGGGGTTTTTGGAACCCCGTATCGCACTGGAAGGTATTTTTTGCTCTCTGGTCGTAACGTGGTTTATAAGACCCCGTATTTTTTTAAAATATCAACTGTTTCTTTAATCGACGTACATGAAAAATATATATTTATCTCTCTCATACAGTAATTAATTATATAGATACAGCTCCCGCACCAGCTAGTATACCCTATTTTTTCCGTCCGCACTGAACTACAGCAGTGTACGAGGTTGAAAAAACCCCGTAACGCAGTGAACGTGTTAAACAGTGACGATAGGGTAGTCGACGGGTACAATTTTCATACATTTCCTAAATGCGCCTCCTAGCGGACTCTATCGATCGCTACTGTCCAATAGGGGCACTCTTAGAAAATGTATGGAAATTGTTCCCGTCGACTAGGCTATCGTCACCGTGACAATCGTGTGTAGACCCTCTGGTTTTTAGATTATAGCCCTACCTCGTTAGCACGTGAAGCCGTAGGTCCCGCTTATTTTATTAGAACAAGAACCTTCTGGCCATGGCTAAGACTTTCGGGTGGCCTAAAAGCCCCGATACCAGATGTGTCCTCACACACGACCAAAGAAATGACCAATAGTTTTTAGAGCCCATACAATCATATTGGTACCATTCATGTATCATTTTGTGGGTGGAGCCGCTACCTACAAAGTTCATTTGCATTGTCCTACATAAACCTAAATTGCAAAAAAAGAACATATTTAGCCACTTTAGTTTAAGCATATAATGCTCTTTATCAGCTTGTTGTTTAGTATTTTGGAATAAAATTATAATGCAATTCGACATAGTAAATATTAGGTTAACGGGAGGAATTAATAACGGTAATTTAAATGTACAAAAAGTATTTACTTATTTCTGTTTTTAAAATCCGAGTATTAAAACAAAAAACAAGTAATCGGCGAGGTACAATTCATTCTTTCACATATTGTTATGATTTGTGTCAAAGACACATCAGCATTTTAAAGTCCGTAGCACACACAACCATCTAAGAAAATAACCACAAATTGATAAGAATAGTAACTGAAATAAAATTCTCGTAGGTCTTAAATATAAACCGAAGGGCACACCGCCAACTGACGGACGGAGCGGGCGAAGCGGACGACATCGTTTCACCTCTTTTCATACTTGGGTTCACACCGCCAACTAACACCCAAGTATGAAAAGAGCTGAAACGATGTCGTCCGCTTCGCCCGCTGCGTCCGTCAGTTGGCGGTGTGGCCTGCGCTTAAACGATGTTTGTGAATAACAATGTAATGTAATGGCAGTGCACCCACGTCCTATTCGCATACAATGTGTAGCTTGTTACGCAATGTTGACAGAATTGAATAATATTGAAAATTATTGGAAGCGTAGATTGCTATCAATCTTTATTGCTTTCATAACATAATGTCAGTACTGAAACAATTCCCAGGCTTCGTATTCAAAAGATATCGTTTGTTATTCAATACGTATATTTTCATCCGTGTGGTTGAAAATGGTTTAGAGAAATGTGCAGATATAATAAAAGTGTTTTGTTTTTTTATTGAGGTGTCAAAGGCTTACCCTGTTTCTTGTCATTTTAGAGGCATCAGAAGCGACCACGGGGAGCTTTTTGTCTGACCAGATTAGCAAGATATTATGTTTGTTATGTGGAGTTAAATACTCTATGCACTGTAAAATAAAAAATCCATAGCTTGCTATGGATTTTTAATTTTACAGTGCATACAGTACATATTACAGAATATCAATTGGGATAGGAAATCCGTAGTTACCTTTAGAAGGTATTTGAGTATATGCCATACGCCATGTGGCAATAAAACAACACCCTGGCAAAATTAAAGACCCTATAAGACCGCTTTCATTAACAATTACTATGATATGTATTTTAATGAATTGTAATTAATACTTATTGCATTTTAGACAGACTCGCTTTGACAAAATTGCCAATATCAAAACCTTAAAAATTTAAAGAAATCAATGAATAATATGTCATTTAAAATATATTAAATTAACATTCATAATAGTCAGTTCAGTAGCCCGTTGATGAACGCTACAGGGACTTTGCTCTTCTAAAACATCCACACTGGATATTTTTATAAACCATCTTATGTCCGCACCTAAATCTATCAATTTCCAAAGATATAAATAAAGCGAAAGTGTGATACGAGAGAAGTGTGGTCTAAAAGAAGATGTAGTGACAAAGATTGAAAAAGGAATGTTGCGTTGGTTTGGACACTTGGAACGGATGGATGAAAGAAGAAATACGAAAAGAGTGTATCGTGCGAGAATGAATGGAAATGTCGGTAGGGGACGCCATAGGCGGACGTACGCCGACCAAATAGGTGACGTACTGAAAAAGGGCCAAATTAAAAGTACCCATAACCGACGCGCATGCATGATGAGGTTAATGAATGTCGAGGAAGCGAAAGAGGTATGTTTGATTGGCAAATAGACATGTTTAAGAATATTGTACTCAGATCATGCAGTATAAGAATTGTATATCAATTTTACGGTTATCGCATTATGCGATAAGTACGTTATCAAAGTGGATATGGGTTAGTTAGTAGAAATACAGTACCAATTAAAAGTACGTAAGAGAATAAAATTAAATAGACATAAGAAGATGATAAGATAATATTAAAGATAGTATAAATAATTTAACTATGAATCACATTAAAACAGTTTATATTGCATTATAGGAGAAGGTATAATAACAAAAATTGTAACCATTTAAATAATGAGTACCACCATATTGCAACCAGGCAGGCATAAAAAAGGTTCCTTAAACATTTTATATTTTCTTTTTTTTCTTTTAAAAAGACAACTCCCGCACTAGGACTAAATCCTGTGTCACGGGGGACTTTACAAACATACAACTAACGGACACAATGAACACCCAGACTCGAAACAACAATTTATGAATCACACAAAGTGTTGTCTCGTGTGAGGATCGAACCCACAACACTCGGCGCAATGTCAAGCGGCGAGGCGGCCGCTTAAACCGCTACGCCAACCGTGCAGTTTATATATAGTAGATGATGCCCGCGGTTACACCCGCGTTATTTAAGGCTACTGCTCCGCTCCCGTGGCTCAAAGCGTGATGTTATGTAGCCTACGGCATTCCTCGATAAAGGACCTATCTAACACTGAAAGAATTTTTCAAATCGGACCGGTAGTTCCTGAGTTTAGCGCGTTCAACCAAACAAACAAACTCTTCAGCTTTATATATTTATTTTATTTTATTTATAGTCTCACGCTTGTATCCCCGAAGGGGTAGGCAGAGGTGTAAATATTACACCCACATTTCGCCATGAATTTTATAATAATAGGGGGCGAGCCTATTGCCGTTACCGAGCACATTACCAGACTCCGCGCTGCTACTGAGTATTCGGAAAAACCCAGTAACACTTTTGCCCGACCCGGGAATCGAACCCGGGACCTCCGATCAGCAATCGCATACACAATCCACTGGACCACGGAGGCAGTCTACGGAGTTTTGTGATAATATATAAACTATATTAGTATTAGATATAGTTTATATATTATCACAAAACATTCATAGCGCGACTTGACTTGCAGTTCGTTATACATAGATTGGTATCGGATATGCTGTGGTATTTCCTTCAGAGCGCTACCGTACCTTGGAGGGAAGGTTCTCAAAGTCATCGGTGCCTTTTCTTGCATTAGAATAAGAATCATTACATCAAATTGGAGGTGTTCAGGTGATCTTTAAATTTCGGGAGGTTTCTTTAGACTACAGGTGGGTGGGTCACACACCCACAAGAAATAGTAAACGAAAAGCTATGTATCACTAACTGTTAGTTCTATCGATAAATATATCGCAATTTATTTTGATAAGATATTTCACCATCAATAAGTAAATGATGCAATATTCCATTAAGCTGTTTATTAAAAATATTGCTGTTCGCATTTTCTGCATGCAATTACTGTGTCGAATTCGATTTTATAGGCATTACGCTGACCTGTGTAACATCCCGACATGCAATAACTATGGGTAGTATCAGATTGCATTATAAGCGGTTCAGACGTTTAATAACCTTAATGAGGAAAATGACAACATGCAGTTGACACCTTTCGTAATTAGGTAATTGTATATGGGATTGGTTCATTGCACTTTCACACGTGTCATATAATTATACTTTACGCTTGATCTGATAGTGTCGACATTGCTATCTTGTATGCTTTGTGAAGTAGATCATTGAAATTGAGTTTGTATAGACATTTTCTAGGTTAGTCTAAAGTGTACTTACAATACTAATTTGGGCTCATGAAATAGTTGGTCCCGGCTGTCACGAAGATCTTTGACAGTCTTAATGAGGAGATCGAGACTTTGAATATACCATCACTGGCGTTAACCATGTAATGTCGCTATCTATTTCTATGGGTTACGGAGGTCAAACCGCAGTCAGTCTGAGGAAAAGCTGATATTCTATGATATTTAGTTAGAATAGAAGGTGGAGCCCTGGAATAGTGCAAATGTAGTTGTAAGTGTGATTGTACTCATTATTATGATATTTTTTTATTTTATGGCCATGCCGAAATCACTTAAATCGATAGCGTTCATAGCGTTGTAAAGCAAAAATACTACAAATAAAGTACATAAAAAATAAAGAGCATAATGCAAAATATACTAAAGTCAGTATTATGTAGCATAAATGGAACTATAAATCAAATCTATATACATAAAAACCTTGCATTACTGACTAATTGACAGACAACGAAATGTGGCACATTTATGTATCTTCAGGAGCGTAGGGGTGCACCGTGCATTAAGAAGGGATTTTCCAAACTTCCCACGGGATCAGTCTTAAATCACTACAGTATAAACAAAGTCTGTCTTCTGTCTGTCTGTCCCTATGTATGCTTAAATATTTAAAACTACGAACGGATTTTAATCCGGTTTTTTTTAATAGATAGAATGATTCAAGAGGCAGGTTTATATGTAGAATACGTATATGGCGGTACAAAGTTCGCCATATATCGGGTCAGCTAGTGGTTAAATAAAAAATGTGCGAGCATAGCTGCCGGCGTCCTCTTGTCTCTTATATAGTGCTTTTGTCCGTGGTCTTAACTCTGTAATTTACTATTAAGGTGCTTCTCTTTGTTGTGTCACTCGCTTCACTAAAGGGGCGTGCACGTTTTTCCTACTTCTAAAATTTACTTTTGAATCAACTCGTGGAGGATTTCCTGGCACAGTTATTTTTTTCAGAACTTTAAATTTTGGCATTTCTCGTTGCCATTTCGAGCCGTTTAAAGTCCGATTTATATTAATAAAGAAATTCAAATGTTTTACAACAACCATAAAACTGTATAACAACAAATCTTAATCATCAAGTCATATCTTAATATTGAAACAATATTACCAAGCCCACAACTATTTTATATAAAGTTGACAATATAATAATACTCGTTGGACTGCCTCGTTGGTCTCGCGGCATAAATGTGCGCGTGGGATTGGGAGGTCTCGGGTTCGATTCCCGGGTCGGGCAAAGTGTTATTGGGTTTTTCCGTTAGGAAATTCTCAGTAGCAGCACGGAGTCTGGTAATGTGCCCGGTACGGCAATAGGCTCGCCCCCTATTACGTGGGACCTAAAAAAAAATCATGGCGAAATGTGGGTGTAATATTACACTTCTGCCTACCCCTTCGGGGATACAGGCGTGAGACTATAAATAAAAAAAATATATAATAATCTTGAATAGTAACTAACTATTGACATCATGCCTTCATTGTACCAAAATTTGCCCCAAAGTAAAACTTCTGTCAGGTTTTTTAATTGACTAAATTCAATAACGTGACAACAAAACTATAAGAGCCTAACATTTGCCTTAAAGTCTTGAAACATTAATATACTCATGAAAATACTACAGTGGAATTACTTATTACCTATATCCATATATCTATTGAAGCACGTCAAATAATAATAAGATCAAAGCCAACGAAGCAGCTATTTTTTACATTTATCAATTCTGAAATCTTTTTAGGTCTCTTTCTATGTTTTTTAGGTCTATTTCTATCTATCTCTCTCTAAAAGAAAAGTGCCTGCAAGTTTCAAATTATTCTGTAGCAACGGAATCGAGACCAACATTGTGTATCCTATTTGATTGGATATCCACATGGTATTGACCAACCAACCACTCAATAAATGTAATAACATTTCTACTCTGAAATTTTCAAGGCTTTGCAAATGAAATCGTGAAATATAATATTGCAAAAGCATTTAATTTCAGAAACAATTTCTTTGTTTTATTAAATGTTAGCCAGGTGTTGTTCATTTTGTATATAAGTAGGAAGTTATGTATATTTTATCTTTTGTTCTCGATGTTTAAGGACGGTTGTTGAGAAGCCTTGATCTATTTGATAATCTTGGGTTTTATTTTTAAACCAATTCGTATCTTTGTGATAGTTTTGTCTGCCGATAGCGTGGTTTTCCCCCTATCTGTAAACAAAGTACTGTTTCAAAACATAATATCTTTATAAATGTGGTCGGTACGGCAGAGTAATAATAAAGGTCATTTAGATATGTTACCTACATTATGCTTCTTGCGTATTAGCGCGTAGGTGTTTTACGGAGAGATGTGTTTATTAGATTAGATACGTGATGATTAGAGAGTGTAAAATGAAACACTGCACGCAGAGGTAGGTAGGCTTGTACTACTGAACATACCTACGTACACATGTACATAGATTCACGCCTGTTTCCCGGAGGGGTAGGCAGAGACTACAGAACGCCATTTGCAACGATCCTGACATATCTCTCTTGCTTCCATCCAAATCCTTTTCATCAAAAATATTTATTTATTTTAGTTTACATTGTGCTCCGATTAGACTTTCTCGGTAAAATTAAAGTGTGCTACACCATCATAGCTTATTGAACCTTTTTATTTTTTTAAGGTCAGGTATTGAACCTATAATTAGTTGAACAGGAAATAAAGTCGGATTTTTATAGTTCTTAGAGTGTTTGAGTCCTGTGACGAAACATCGTCATACATCATATACACTAAATAATATAATTTTACGCCTTACCATAAGACCTTTAAAACAATTTTGTGCAGAGAATTTGAATCTTCCAAAGTATTTAATAATAAAAATATTTATATAAGGGTCCTTTGTCGCATAATTATTCGAACATCAAGGTGAACAGTCATTAAATCCCGATATGCTCTGCATGGCAGTCTGTTGGTAGGTCCACTATCCTATTAACACTCGTTACATAAAAAAAAATATCTACTTATTATACATTATTTCTAAATTATTTATGGTCTTTGGATAGGTTCGAAGATCGTGCATCCAATGTCGAATGTTATAGAGTAAGATTCGAAGGCCGCCAGACCTTACTTATTTTCTCAGAATCGAAATGAAGAATTGGTACCTAGCTTGGATCGAAGGCCAATTTTTAGGTGTGAGATGCTAAAGGGCCACGGAAACAATTTCCATACATTTTCTAAATGTGCCCCCTAGCGGTCTCTACCGATCGCTAGATATCAATGTTTTGGAAGCTTTAAAATTTAAAGCGTCTGGTGAAAAATACCGGCGCCGAAATGAGTCCGGCAGTATCATTTATGAATTTTTAATAATATACAAATTTTACATTTAAAGTATACATTAAAATCAGCACTGAGAATTTAAGAAAAGTTTGTACTAATTTTACCTACATTTAGCAACTTGTACCTAAAAATTGGCCGTAGATCCAAGCTAGTAGATAAGTATGTGTACACTCATAGCACATATTAACACTACATTATTCTATATATTTCGTTTTTGAGAAAATAAGTAAGGTCTGCCGGCCCTGCAATCTTGGACTAAAAATAAATAAGTTTAGTGTACATTATAATTATAAACCGTTGCACGAATGGCACCAACTAGGTAGTAAGTGTTCATTCAAGCTTCTGATATGATCGTGTGCTGCCGTTAATGTCCACCGACACTAATGATCTAAGAAGTCGTATTGTTATCGGGCCGCTAACTTTGTATTATATTATTATAATACATATACAAACAGACGGTTTGCGTTCGTATCTACAAATATGTGTTTGTAATGTTTGAGTTTAGTCATGTATTTATATATTAGTATTTCTAGTGATTCACAATTGTGTAAATCCTGTATTAATTCCCCTGACAAACGACTCTACTACTAGATATTATGAATCCAAAACTGTCTACGTATGTTTCGCTTGCACGTTAAAACGACTGAACCAAATTTGATGAATTTGAGCGTACAAATCGATTTGATTATAGACATAGGCATATCTGTTTCGAAAATAACCCATGAAAAGGTTTGAAATGTAGGTGAACTATTATTTTGAACGCTGTGTTGCAAGTATGAGATTTCTATATAACATTACAACTTCATTCACGTGCGAAGCAGCCCGTAATAGTTTTTTTTGTAAAAGCCATCTACTTGATCTCTAAGAAACCTTGTTGTTATGTCGGATTATACCTCATTTTGCAAATTTATACTGCATTATTCTGTGTCATCGATGGAATTACTCAATAGTAAACAATCAGCATTAGCAGACTTCACAGTTTAACGACCCGTTTGAACTTTTCCTTCCTTTTTTGTTTTTTATTTCTATCTTAACATAATTAAGAAAGATAATATAAACAGTAAGTATTCTTAATCCATATTTGTGCGATGGAAAGCATAAAAGTGCTACAAATCGAATTGAAAGGAAAATACAATTACGATGAAAGTGATAAACAATAATAATATGTATGTGTAAATTCCTAGTATTACTGACTGACTGACAGACAACGTACACAGCCTGAGAGTAACAGAAATTTATAGTGTGGTCTTAGAAATTTGTTTGATTAGTATGAACTTTATTACTCTACGATTACTATACTTATGTACCTAATGCTTTTTATATATATTCGAATGAATTTGTTAAATTGCTTGTCCTTGCCTCAAGCGAATGTCAGCACAAAGAAGTAAAATAAAATTATAATTCAAATAGAAGATAGAATTACAAAATTTGATAGAAGCAAGTCTGTTTCCAATCAAAATGTCCAAGACCTGTCTCCGTATTTATTCTTTGAGAATGAATGAAAACGTGTGGTGCTACGTTAATATGGAGTTTGATATTCAGCTAATTATTAGAACTTTGAATATTTTGTCCTAAGCTGGAGTAAAATCCAAAATTGAGAATCTGGATTTTCATTATGCATGCTTATAGAGTTGCTCGGTGGAAAACCCAATATTCTGTTGTATCTAGTTAGTCTGGACTTCAATACACTTATGAATATTATAATATTCCGGTTTTATGTGGCTTTATGTAAAATAAGTAACTGTGTTTTACATTATCAACTTATTTTCTGACTTGATTGAACAATAAATGGAATATTAATCCGTAATCTTTGAAGTACGTATAAATATATACTAAAAAGTACTTAATGATGGAATGTGATACTGATCGAAAAAATGGGTAACATATTGAAACAATATCGCTTACGGCTATTGTTCATTATAAACGATTGTTAGAAATACCTGCTACCCATCGTACGGATTCCATGTTTATTTCATTGGAATTTACAGCAACATACTACTAATATTTTCAGTTCAACATTATCATTCATTACGAGTATCAAAAATCAAAACGTGAGATGAAGTTTTTACCAGCACTGTGAATGACTAAAGCTGTAACATTTCAGCCTGATTTTTATAAGTTACTAGAGGACGCCAGCAGCTACGCCTGCACATTTTTTTAAATTTATCTGTTTTGACCGATCCCGTGGGTATTTCGGGAAATCCCTTCTTAGTGCACCTCTACGGTCCCCAAGGAAGATACATGCCAAATTTCAGCTTCCTGCGCCTAATAGTTTCGGCTGTGGCGTGTCTGTCAGTCAGTCAGTAACGCAAGGATTTTATATATTAAGGAATGTTAAAAAAACAAACGGGTTAACTAAACCCTAAAGTATGGCTTGTTCATAATCGTTCAAGAAATCGTGCTAAAGAAAGCACTTACTTCCTTTATTACGTACTTAACTACCTAAAACAATACAAGTTCAAAAATCTTAAATGTCATGCAAACAATCAAAACAATAGCTCGCTTTTATTGACCCTGATAATGACCTTGTATTATAATAAAAGCATTATATATCAAAATGTAATGACTGTTCAACTCTCTGTATCTATTATGTGATTATATTGTGGGAGATTTCATTGTTTCATTGAAGCAAGTTGAGTTTTCTGGGACAACGCAGACGCTGTCATTCGAAAAAGAAGCTGTAATGATAATACTTATTACTGAGCATACATGTTATGTTAATGTTTATTTATTGCAAAACATTAATTATAAAACGATATAACAAAATATTTTTATTATTATCCGTGTGGTGACGGATTAAGAATACGGAATGTCACCACCCCATATCATCCCATGGGTGTCGTAAGAGCCGACAGATGGAGCATATTATGCAGAGAACATCACTGTAAGAGAAGAAAAACTTGATACAAACCCTATACCAACCCTTTTGGCCAGCGTGGTATAGTAGGCCAATTCCTCCTTTCATAGGAGAGGCCTAGTCCAGCAGTGGACTGTTTAAGGCTGATGATGATAACAAAATATATGCTTAAAGTAGTTAATACAATTTCCACAGATAAGCTGTTGCCAAAAGTCAAAAGATGTTTGTATTTTATAAATGCACCACGATCTGGACCACTATACATAATTTTGTAGGTAATGACTGTAATTGTTGATAATAAAGATAAACATATTGCTAGATTTTTTACCGTGAAAAGAAACCTGGCGGTTTTCCGTCGGTAAACGAATTCTGCGGATATGCTAGTTTACTGTTACGTTAACAGACAATGCGGATATCGCTTACATACCTCTTTACTGAAACTACGTGTGTACTTACAGTACTTACAACTCGTTGAATACACGACATACCTACTATTGGCAGCAGCAAGTTTGTCGCTTTCCAGCTGTTCTATGTCACGTCTAGTCGCTTTATTTCGTACTAGCTTTAGCCCGCGGCTTCGCCAGCATGATATTTTAATAAAGAGTAGCCTATGTACTTCCCCGGGTTTCAGGCTATCCATGTCAAATTTCACCACAAACGGCTCTGCAGATTAGCCGTGTAGCATACATATAAACAGATAATACTGAAAAATTACTTTTGTTATCATAATCGTCGAACTTCAGGTAAAGATTAGTTAGAGAGTTATGAAGAGCTTATATACCTGCTGAATATAACAGCAGAAAATAAAATCTAAAAGCATTAGGTAGGTACCATTTGTGGTACCTACCTAATGCTTTTGATATGTACTTTGGTACATATCAGACAATCAGACCATAGAAAGCACTTTTAATGACGCTGCGCTTAGGTCAAATATATCGTGATAACTTTTAACTATTCGTCCAAACTACTTACTGTAAAAGGCAAATTTAATCTACATTAAATACTGAAGGCAACAAATCTATCAATTTTGAAAACAATTTGATAACTACTCTAGAATGAGCATTGTAAAAATTAATAGTTATTCAAAAAAAATTATAAACATTTTTTTGGTGTTATACTGTTTTATTACAATATAAAAATGATGTGTTTAGGCTAGGTACTAAAAGCTAAAAAGTAATTCGGTAGGTTCTAGCTACCAGATCGCACCAATCTTCTCATCAATCTGGGGTATTCATCTGACAAATATAAAATCTTTGGGCAAGTGAAATTTCTATCATAATGTTTACTCTGGATAGGTACGCTACGCCGAAAATTATTATTTTTCAGTTATTTTATTTTCAAGTTTTTAGTTTTGTTGTTAGTTGATACTTGTCATTCTATTTTCATAGTGAGCCCTTTTCTACCAATCAGGCTTTATCATTCAATACCCATATTGAGGTATTTGTGGAAAATAGATAATCCGCCATTTTTTGGCGGCGGCCATCTTGGATTTTTCATAATGAGCTCTATTCTACCAATCAAGCCCTTTCATTCAATACCCATATTGAGGTATTTGTGGAAAATAAGTAATCCGCCATTTTTTGACGGCGGCCATCTTGGATCTTTCATAGTAAGCTCTATTCTACCAATCAAGCCTTTTCATTTGATACCCATATTGAGGTATTTGTGGAAAATGTGTAATCCGCCATTTTGTGGCGGCAGCCATTTTGAATTTTTCATAGTGAGCCCTATTCTACCAATCAAGGCCTTTTATTCAATACCCATATTGAGGTATTTGTGGAAAATAAGTAATCCGCCATTTTTTGACGGCGGCCATCTTGGATCTTTCATAGTAAGCTCTATTCTACCAATCAAGCCTTTTCATTTGATACCCATATTGAGGTATTTGTGGAAAATGTGTAATTCGCCATTTCGTGGCGGCAGCCATCTTGGATTTTTCATTGTGAGCCCTATTCTACCAATCAAGCCCTTTCTTTCGATACCCATATTGAGGTATTTGTGGAAAATATGTAATGCGTCATTTTGCGGCGACAGCCATCTTGGATTTTTCATAATGAGCTCTATTCTACGAATCAAGCCCTTTCATTTGATACCCATATTGAGGATGTTGTGAGGTAATATGTGATCCGCCATTTTGTATCGGCGGCCATCTTGAAATCACAATCATTTAGATATTATCTTTTAATCTTTATGACAATATGAGTGTATACCAAATATCAGATCAATCTGTCATCAGGAAGGGAGTAAGATTCCAAAAAATAGCTTTCAGAGCTCAGAATTTTTGCCGACTTAGTTGATACTTTTCCTTATATTATGGCAACATTAAACAAAATCTTTATAAATTGTAGCCTATGTGTTATTCTGATGTATCAACTATATTACTGTAAAGTTTCATCCAAATCCGTTCAGTAGTTTTTGCGTGAAAGAGTAACAAACATCCATCCATCCATACATCTTCACAAACTTTCACATTTATAATACTAGCTTTCGCCCGCGGCTTCGCCCGCATGAAAGTTAAATAAAGAGTAGCCTTTGTACTTCCCCAGGTTTCAGACTATCTATATCAAATTTCATCACAAACGGATCTGCACATTAGCCGTGTAGCATACATATAAACATATAGTACTTAAAATAACTTTTGTTTTCATTGTGTAGGTATATTATCGAAGTTATGAAGAGCTTATATACCTACTGAATAGAAAAGCAGCAAAAGTAAAAACTGAAAGCATTACCACAAAGTATATAATCAGACCGCCACTCCGTCCCGCTGCGCTTAAGTACGCCAACTAATAGTAAGCGCTTTTCAGAACGCTGCGCTTAGGTCAAAGGTCGCTTTTCAAGTTTTTACTTTTGTTGTTAGTTGATACTTCTCATTCTCTTTTCATAGTGATCCCTTTTCTAGCAATCAGGCCCTGTCGTTTGATACCTATATTGAGGTATTTGTGGAATAAAGGTAATCCGCCATTTCGTGGCGGCGGCCATCTTGGATTTTTCATAGTGAGCTCTATTCTACCAATCAAACCCTTTCATTTGATACCCCTATTGAGGTATTTGTGGAAAATATGTAATCCGCCATTTTGTGGCGGCAGCCATCTTGGATTTTTAATAGTGAGCCGTATTCTACCAATCAAACTCTTTCATTCGATACCCATACTGAGGTATTTGTGAAAAATATGTAATCCGCCATTTTGTGGTGACAGCCATCTTGGATTTTTCATAGTAAGCTCTATTCTACGAATCAAGCCCTTTCATTTGATACCCATATTGAAGTATTTGTGGAAAATAAGTAATCCGCCATTTTGTCGCGGCGGCCATCTTAGATTTTTCATAGTGAGCTCTATTCAACCAATCAAACCCTTTCATTTGATACCCATATTGAGGTATTTGTGAAAAATATGTAATCCGCCATTTTGTGGCGACAGCCATCTTGGATTTTTCATAGTGAGCTCTATTCTACGAATCAAGGCCTTTCATTTGATACCATATTGAAGTATTTGTGGAAAATAAGTAATCCGCCATTTTGTCGCGGCGGCCATCTTAGATTTTTCATAGTGAGCTCTATTCTACGAATCAAGCCCTTTCATTTGATACCCATATTGAGGTATTTGTGGAAAATATGTAATCCGCCATTTTGCGGCGACAGCCATCTTGGATTTTTCATAGTGAGCTCTTTTCTACGAATCAAGTCCTTTCATTTGATACCCATATTGAAGTATTTGTGGAAAATAAGTAATCCGCCATTTTATGGCGGCGGCCATCTTGGATTTTTCATAGTGAGCTCTATTCTAACAATCAAGCCCTTTTATTTGATACCCATATTGGGGTTGTTGTGAAGTAATATGTGATCCGCCATTTAGTATCAGCGGCCATCTTGAATTTACAATCATTTAAATTATCTTTTAAATCTTGATGACAATATGAATGTATACCAAAAATCAGATCAATCTGTCATCAGGAAGGGGGTAAAATTCCAATTAATAGCTTTCAGAGCTCAGGATTTTTACCGACTTAGTTGATACTTTTCCTTATATTATGGCAACATTAAACAAAATCTTTATAAAATTGTAGCCTATGTGTTATTCTGATGTATCAACTATATTACTGTAAAGTTTCATCCAAATCCGTTCAGTAGTTTTTGCGTGAAAGAGTAACAAACATCCATCCATCCATCCATCCATCCATCCATCCATCTATCCATCTATACATACATCTTCACAAACTTTCACATTTATAATATTAGTAGGATTAGTAGGATAAATACATGTAAACAGTGCTCTTAATGCGCAATTTCGGGCATTTGCTCAAAAGCCAGAAATCCATGGAAGCGCACTCGTGGATTATGCTAGAAGTGGATACTTCAACTCTTTATTCAGTAACCTTACAGAATATGTCCTAATAATCTAATCCATTTATAATAGACACAAGTTTAGGTACAGTTTTGCTTATTCGCAAAGGCTTCCGCTACTTGTCCCATTTACCTGCCTGGATCTTTTTCTTTTTAACTTATCTTCGACCGGTGGGCGTAGCAGTAGTGTAAGCGACTGCCACGCCGAAGGTCGCGGGTTCGATTCCCGCTCAAGTCAAACATTTGTGTGCGTGAACATGATTGTTTGTCTTGGTCTGGGTATTTCTATGTGTAATATGTATGTATTTACAAAAAAAGTATATATGTATGTTTATCCATTGTCTAGTACTCATAGTACAAGCTCTACTTAGTTTGGGACTAGACGGTGTTGTGTGAATATTATATTATATCTTCGGCTAAATAAATTCGAGCAGTCATAATTACAATATCCTTATCTTTCACAGGCGACTGACAGAACGAGTGAACGAACTAATCCACACAGAGAACGTTTACGTTGAACGTTTAAGGCATGTCGTCGAAGACTACATACCCAACATGAGCCGAGCTGATCTGTCCCCCACATTCAGAGGTCTCAAGCCTGAGATCTTCGGCAACATCGAAAGGATATTCAGGTTTCATTCTGAGGAGTTCCTGCCAGCCTTGAGAGACTGTGAAAATGATCTCAGAAAATTGGGACAGTGTTTTAGGCGATATGTAAGTATAAACATACATTTTACTTTTATTTATAAGGTTTAGAAAATGTTAGTGCCTAAAGGTATTTTTTTGGCAAAAGCTGGTGAGATATAACATAAGTTAACAAATGTGTTTCAAGTTGTATAATTTTTATTTAATTTAGCTTGGCTTAATTTTATGTATTATTTAGTGTCAATTGTTCAACCAAAAATATTTTGTTTAAAAGTTACAAATTGGCTGTCATAATTTAGAATCACGTATAAAATACACTTAGATCCTGTCATGTGTTGTCCAAACTAATGTTGTAAAAATGAATGCTGACTTCGACTCAATTGCTTCTCAAGGTAGTCGATTTATTACTACTGTACTTATCATTATGTATTATTATTTTTAAATTACAATCTCAAATGTATTTCCTTTATTTTATAAATAGAATATAAGTTCACCAAGAATCGTTTATTTTTATAACTAGAGTAAATACTCGACGCAATGACCGATTAACAGCAAATCGTTATAAAAACATTGGTGTCACGGACGGACGAGCGTGTTCCATGCCTTAGCACTTCACCGCGGTAATGAGACCGTCTCTTTTCACACTTTTGATCCATAGAGACGGCTAGAACAGCGCACTTGTAACTAACTACAGCTCTCACTTCGGTGGACGACTTACATCTATGAACGTGTCTGACGATTCTCCATAGTTCACCAAATTATCGCCACATTGCCCCGGCGTCTCGGTACATTTATTTCAACTCAAATGTATTCGGTGAAATTAAAATAATCTCACTCAAATTATGAGAATTGAGTGTATTATCAACCAATATTGACTTATACTGACCGTGGTTAACGTACGTGACATTTTATAGATGCAGACGAATTTAATACAAACACCGCAGCAACAGTATGGCCAAATAACACGTTTTTTCAATTACAGGAAAAAAGGTTCAATCTGTACGTAATGTACTCTAGAAATAATAAGAGAGCGACGAGACTGGTATTTGAACACAAGCAATTTTTCCAGGTAAGTCTACTTTATAACTGGCCATTTTTTGTGGCATTAAATTAAAACAAAAAGGTGAAAGTCTTCTAGACAGCGAAGCCATTAGAGTATTCAAAGATAATTAAGCAAACACAACCTTGACACTAAATAAGCACGCTAGCTAGCTGTTTCAGTCTGATGCGATAAGTTTATTATCTGTAATCGGCTTTGGGTATTCCCGTCGAGTAAGAAACTCACAACAATACGTACACCTACACAGTTTTGATAAAATGGATGAAAACATGAATAAAAACATTCAATTATGTTAGTCGTGGTTACCATTAGGTTTTACTGGCACGTAGAAGCCGTATGTCATTGCGGTTATAATGGTATATTAGTATCGTTACTATATGATTTATATTACCGTAAAAAGTCAATTGATTGAAACATTATCGGTTGGCCGCATGCACGCATCACGGCGGCGCGGTGGAGCGGTTGCGATGGACGATGGAGGTTCAGCGTTATTTCCTCATTTCTGCGAGTTACGGTGGATGGCGGCCGCTTAAACAACCGCCTAACTGTTGGCACTACCGTTACACTTGCACATTCATAGGCACTGTCCGACCACCGTCACTTCAAAATTATATGCCGTTACGTATAAGCGGCCATTAATTATACAAATTAATTTAATGAGCCTCGCGTAACGAGTGCCAATTCGAGATCTTTAACAACTTTCATTATTTTTCAAATTACAACTTTCATACTTTTCAGTCCTGTCCGAAGGCAAAATGTCGCGACATAAACGTCCAAGTCGAGTGAAAGTTTGTATTTTATTATTATAATTGTCGCGTACCATTTCCTTTCTGTGAACCTTCTCAGTCTAGTTGTTCGGATGAAACTCTGCTCCAGTTATCTCACAGCTCGATAGTGATCACATATCATTCGACCTAAATAAAGCATGAAAGCCAGTGAAAGGCTATAAAATTATAAATGCTTAGTAAATGTAATTTAACCGCAGGTGATTATAGGTATCGGTAAATATGAATCGAATGATTTAATAAGCTGTGGTTTTTATTTTTCAGGGAATACAATTAGAATTAGGTGATCGATTAGATCTCTCAAGTTACTTATTGGAACCAGTGCAAAGGATACCGAGATATAAGTTGTTTTTGGCTGATTTAGTGAAGACGTATACGAATTATGAGAACGAGCGGTGTGAGTCGGAGTCGCGAATATCCTCGTTGAGCGCGGACAGCGACGAGACGGGAGGAAGCAACGGCGAGTCCTCGGACAACGAGGAGACTCCGCTGGAAAGTTTGAAGCTCGCAAAAACTATGATTGAGTGTGTGTTAACAGCGGTTGATGAAATAATGGCGTTAGAGAATATTACCGACTGTCCGGTGAGTGGAACTTTGCCTTTGCTTCTAACGAACTAACTATTTAATTGTTAGTTGAATTATGTTCCGTAGCTTAGTAGTTCCTTTTTCGTAAGGTTTGTTTTATGGATGCCTTCAAATTTTCACGAGGCCATCCAATTTGTAGCATGCAAATTACCTTTGGTAATGCATTAAATTATTTACTAATCGTATTTGACTGCCTCGTTGGTCTCGCGGCTTAAATGTGCGCGTGGGATTGGGAGGTCTCGGGTTCGATTCCCGGGTCGGGACATAGAGACATATTTATTTCTGCATTTTGGCTGTTTACAACGCTTAATTTATACAGGTCAAAACCCTATTCTAGATGATGCCGGCTTTTCCTAGCTAAATGACTTCTTGAGAAGAAAGGCTGAAACAAACTCAGAGTCATTATTTTTTTTCGGGCAAAGTGTTATTGGGTTTTTCCGTTAGGAAATTCTCAGTGGCAGCACGGAGTCTGGTAATGTGTCCGGTACGGCAATAGGCTCGCCCCCTATTACGTGGGACCTAAGAATTCATGGTGAAATGTGGGTGTAATATTACACCTCTGCCTACCCCTTCGGGGATACAGGCGTGAGTGATGTGATGATACATTCTAACACGTTTCATTCTTAAAAATGGCAATGAACTTCTCTATAATATAGGTTCGTTTATAATGACTAGTTTCAGTAACTGGCAAATCTCAGCTACTAAAAGATGTATTCACTTGGTTATTGACAGTGTGATTTGTCCGCAGCATTATCTGAACCTGCTGAACCAGGGCCGGCTGCTGCGTCAGAACGAGTTCTACGCGATGGACACGGCGCGCCGGCGACGCCAGCTAATGAGGATATTCCTCTTCGACAAGCTCGTGCTCATCACTATTGTGTACAGAAAGGTCAGTAAACTGCATTATAGCTAGTGCTGTTCTCTGCAATAATGAGGCAATGGTAAACCCGTGATCGCAAATAGATATACAAGGTAGTAGAGCCTTGCTGATTTCAGCATGAATGGGCCGGCTCGACCGGGGAAGTACTGCTCTCTCACAGAAAATCGACGTAAAGTAACAGTACCTCAACTGTTGCGTTTCGTTCGGTGAGTGAGTGTACCGGAGGCCCTATCCCCTATTACTTCTCCCTCACCCCACTCCTCATCCTATCCCTTTTCCCAACCCCAAGGGGCGGCAACGCACTTGTAACTCCTGTGGTGTTGCTTGTGTCCATGGGCGGCGGTAATTGATTACCATCAGGCGATCCGTCTGCTCGTTTGCCGCCTATTACCATAAAAAAATCCAAATACTAAAAATATTCGGCACCACAAAATTCTCTCCGCATAATAATGACATAGTACAGCTAAAAGTCATATATAATATAAAAATCTTTAAACACTGCCATGAGTTACACATTCCGAATAGAACAATACATATTTAATACCTACCATGCTTTATGGGATTGTCCCTGCTCAAGATTTCATAAATATAGTAACATATGGGTATAATATAATACAGTGAAACAAAGAATTCCCGTACTCCGGCCAACAATCAGTGAATCACGCTTCCTCCACTGACATTTTGAATGATCGGGTGATTCTTTTAGTCACCAAGTACTATAACGGTCGATCAGATACATATTAATGAGGTCTGCGGAATTTTATAATAAGGGTTCTAATTAAGGGAAATACCTTTCTTTCACAACACTCCAGTGACAACGCTCCAGAGTCGTTCTAATCTGTAAATGTACTCAATAAAAATAAAAATGACCTTTACTAAAAGAATTACCTGGGTGTAATTTTCTACCTAAGGTTATTTCTATTTCTGCACACTATTTTCAGAGTTGGGATACACATATCGGGATTTAAATATGTAATTGTTATGTTGAATAGGTACGTTATCATATTTTTACGATTTACCTGACTTTCCCCGATTTACCGGACGAAAGCAAGTAGTCTTACAAAAAGTTTACGTACGACTAATATACAAAGCGCCTTTGTTTAATGTCCACCAATTATATTTAAAAACACTCTCTTCTATTTGTATTATACATGATAAATACTGAGTAGCATTAGTCACCATAAAACTATAACAATGACAGATTCGCTGCATGCAAAAGTTTCGAAGAACTGGGAACCGCGATAACTCAGCATTAAAACGCTCAGTATGAAATAGTAAACTAATACGATTAGTCTCTATTTAAATACCCTGACGCATTGCCGAGGTATTGATCAATGAGAATAAGAAAAAATCGGCTAAGTTCCGTATGTTTATGAGCGAAGAAAAAAATTAAAGGTAAAGTCGACAATGTTGCGGAGGGATTCTTGGTCGTATTATAGATGGATGGATCTTATCATTTCTTATTATAATTCATAAAAATTGGAAGTGTTTCGAGCCTCACTGAGGTAAAATTGCTGACATTCTGGTGGGCTACAATAAGTCCATCTTAACTTTTTTTAAATTTTTATTTATAGACTCACGCCTGTTTCACCGAAGGGGTAGGCAGAGGTGTATTATTACACCCACATTTCACCATGTTTCTTTTTTAGGTCCCTCGTAATAGAGGGCGAGCCTATTGCCGTACCGGGCACATTACCAGACTCCGTGCTGCTACTGAGAATTTCCTAACGGAAAAACCTAATAACACTTTGCCCGACCCGGGAATCGAACCCGAGACCTGCCAGTCCCACGCGCACATTTATGCCGCGAGACCAACGAAGCACTCGATCCATCTTAACTATCAATTGGTAATGGGAATAGCCAATCAGCTGCTACAATTTCCGGTTTATAGGGGACCGATCACAGAAAGGTCATATCACTCGAAGGCCTCGGCAAACGCACAGAGCTGATGGTTCATACTGGCGGGAAGTCAGCACTCTGAAATGTCAACTAGTCTATAGGTCAAACTGCAGTCACTTAGGGGAAAACTAAAAAAAATATTGTATTTAATCTGGATAGATAGGTAAGCATTCGCAAACTTACTCCTGCCTCGAGAATTACTTTTTCTAATTCTAAATGTACAATTTATGAACGGAGAAATCAGTGGCCCTATTCTCGTATTTTATATGACATTGATATTATATTTTGAATGGCTCAAAAGTGGTATTCTGATAACCTAATGTCATTATCGTATAATTTAAAATAAACAGTTCGTCGTTGACACATATTTTGACACTTGTTTCAAGTTACGATCTCGTTACTGTTTCATTCAATTATAGAAGAATACGACGATAATGTGACGTAAGTATGACACTGACATTATATCGAAACTGTATTTATTTAGGAGAATTGGGCCCCTGTTGTTTAAAATCTATATGTTTCTTGAATCTGAGTATGAGATTTGTTTCTTTTGGCATAGCACATATTGATGGATATTGGTTGTTATGTTATCATACATGTGATAATTATTAATAATAAAAGCCCTTATCATTATAATTAAATGAATAGGCTTATATAATTAATTTACGACACAGTAATTAACTTGATCTGTTATGTAAATGCAAGAACATTAAAACTACCCAAAAAGGAATCAATTAATACAAATTAACCAATATGCTTGTTGGTGAGTTAAGTAATTAAGTCGATAATTGATTACAAAATGTCAGTTGCCCCGGCTGTTTTAACTAGAAAAGACGTTGGACAACTGATCGACAACCTCACAGAGGGAAACTTTGCACTTGTTTGAAAACATCGCCGGTTGTTGATAGACTTATATATTAAACAGTTATTATTATTACAATGAAAGTCGTTAAAGTCGTTGTGCCGTGTGGTTGACGGCATAGAATACAAGTGTCACCACCCCCTATCTTCCCGTGGGTGTCGTAAGAGGCGACTAAGGGATAACACGATGCAAATACCATCTTTGCGTAGAGACGGAAAACTCGACATCAAACCCTATACGACTGCCTCGTTGTTCTCGCGGCATAAATGTGCGCGTGGGATCGGGAGGTCCCGGGTTCGATTCCTGGGTCGGGCAGTGTTATTGGGTTTTTCTGTCACGAAATTCTCAGTAGCAGCACGGAGTCTGGAAATGTGCTCGGTACGGCAATAGGCTCGCCCCTTATTACGTGGGACTAAAGTATATCTGGCGAAGGGTGGGTGTAGAAATACACCTCTGCCTACCCCTTCGGGGATAAAAGGCGTGACGATATGTATGTATGTATGTATGTATGTATGTATGAAAGTCGTTAAACACCTAAACCACAACCGATTTATAAAACAATGGTCAACGTCATTTGGTCTGTTTCTGATAATATTGATGTGACATCAGCGACATTAGAAATCAAGGAAGGACATCACAATGAGCCCTATGACGTTAGATTGCTTTTATTTTAAACACACTGCTCCCAACTTGGGTAGACATCTCGCATAGCGAGGACTTTAGATTCAAACAACGAACACAAAAAACAACCACGCACCACTCACAAATCTCGACAATAATTTGTACACACAAGTAAGAAATTAAAGGTTTGTGCCGTGTGGGAATCAAGCCCACGACACACGGCACATAAGCAATGGCGGTGCAACCTTTGAAATCGTAACGTAGTACAGTCGTGACTAAATTCTCATGCATCAAAAAATAAAATATCATCGAAAATAAAAAATGTTGACTAAAGTCTAGTTCCGTGTGGTGACGGATTCAGAATACGAAATGTCACCATCCCGTATCATCCCGTGGGTGTCGTAAGAGCCGACAGAGGGAGCATATTACGCAGAGGAAAACTTGATACAAACCCTATACCAACCCGTTTGGCCAGCGTGGTATAGTACGCCAATTCCTTCTTTCAAAGGAGAGGCCTAGTCCAGCAGTGGACTGTTAAAGGCTGATGATGATGAAAGTCTAGTTGTAAAGTAGATTTAAAGATTTGAATTGCTGATTGTGTTCATTTTAAATCATTGCTACACATTGTAGAGACAAATTAAGAACCTTTTCCTTATAAACTAGGTTACATATACAATGCTAGGTGATATTTTTCGTTGTGTAACTGCGGTTGCAATTTTTTTATTGGATTGCAGTCACTTAAACAGCTATCGAACTGGCAACCACACAATAATACGTTTCAAAATAAAATAACTACCTATATTAATTACTTTCCTCACAGAACTATTTCAATCTATGGAATACTAGCTTTTGCCCGCGGCTTCGCCCGCATGATATTTTAATAAAGAGTAGCCTAATATGTACTTGCCCCAGGTTTCAGACTATCCATATAATTTCATAACAAACGGCCGTGAAGCATAGAAATAAACAGATAAAGATACTTAAAAAATATTTTATTTTTCGTAATAATCAAAGATTAGCATGTGGGCATACTATTGAAGTTATTAGAGAGCCTAATATGTACCTACTGAGTATAATGGTAGCAGCAAAAATAAAAACTGAAAGGTTACTACAAAGTATACTGATGTATACTTTGTAGTAACCTTTCAGTTTTTATTTGCCGCTCGCTCCTCCGCCCCGCTGCTCTTAAGCGCTCCAACTCATGGTAAGCGCTTTTAATGACGCGCCGCTTAGGTCAATTATATTGTGATAACTTTTGAACTATTCGTCCAAACTACTTACTGTAAAAGACAAAGTTCATCTACATTAAATACTGAAGAACAAAAAAATCTATTGATTTTAAAAACAATTTGATAACTACTCTTAAATTAGCATTTAAAGAAGTAACAAAATTTAATAATTTTACGGACCACTTTTAAGTATATAATGGCTTCCACATAAAAGGTAGATATATGCTGTCACGGATTTTCACTTAGAACTTTTTAACATAAACAATATCTGCGTACATTATCTTCATGGAACTTCAACGGTTTAGGCAGCGCACGCGAAGATAGCTCTCAGAGCTCAGGATTTTTACCGACTTAGTTGATACTTTTCGTTATATTTTGTCCAAATTACACAAAAATTTTATTAACTGTAGTCTATGTGTTATTCTGATGTATAGGTAAACAATATTACTGTAAAGTTTTATCCAAATACACATCAAGCCCTTTCATTTGATACCCATATTGAGGTATTCGTGGACAATATGTAATCCGCCATCTTACGGCGACAGCCATCTTGGATTTTTCATAGTGAGCTCTATTCTACAAATCAAGCCCTTTCATTTGATACCCATATTGAGGTATTTGTGGACAATATGTAATCCACCATTTCACGGCGACAGCCATCTTGGATTTTTTATAGTGAGCTCTATTCTACAAATCAAGCCCTTTTATTTGATACCCATAGTCAGGTATTTGTGGAAAATAATTTATCCGCCATTTTGTGACGGCGGTCATCTTGGATTTTTTATATTGAGGTCTATTCTACCAATGAAGCTCTTTCATTTGATACCCATATTGAGGTATTTGTGGGAAATATGTAATCAGCCATTTTGTGGCGGCAGCCATCTTGGATATTTCATGGTAAGCCCTATTCTACCAATCAAGCCCTTTCATTCGATACCCATATTGAGGTATTTGTGGATAATAGGTAGGCCATCATTTTGTGGCGGCGGCCATCTTGGTTTTTTCATACTGAGGTCTATTCTGCCAATCAAGCCCTTTCATTTGATACCCATATTGAGGTATTTGTGGAAAATAATAATTTTGTAATCAGCCATTTTGTGGCGACAGCCATCGTGGATTTCTCATAGTGAGTCCTATTCTACCAATCAAGCCCTTTCAATCGATACCCATATTGAGGTATTTGTGGCAAATATGTAATCAGACATTTTACTGCGACGGCCATCTTGAATTTTTCATAGTGAGCTCTATTCTACCAATCAAGCCCTTTCAATTGATACCCATATTGAGGTATTTGTGGAAAATAAGTAATCCGCCATTTTGTGGCGGCAGCCATCTTGGATTTTTCATAGTGAGATCTATTCTACCAATCAAGCCCTTTCATTTGATACCCATATTGTTGTGAAGGTTGTTGAGGTTGTCGCCATTTTGTATCGGCGGCCATCTTGGATTTACAATCATTTATATATTATCTTATATTGTTATCAAGATTACGAGTGTATACCAAATATCAAATCAATCTGTCATCAAGTAATTTTAACGGTTTCGGCAGCGCACGCGAAGACAGCTTTCAGGATTTTTGCCGACTTAGTTGATACTTTTCCCTATATTATGGCAACACTATACAAAATCTTTATAAGTTGTAGCCTATGTGTTATTCTGATGTATAAACTATAATTACTGTAAAGTTTCATCCAAATCCGTTCAGTAGTTTTTGCGTGAAAGAGTAACAAACATCCATACATACATCTTCACAAACTTTCACATTTATAATATTAGTAGGATAATGGTAGACTAGATGCCAACCATGGAATATTGCTGTCAGACGGCAGCCGTCCTATTCTTCTTCTTAGTCGTTAGATCTTGACAGAGTCATCGTGGTCGTCATGTCCGGTCTGGTGCCAAGCTTGACAATCCGTCTCCACTCGTCCCTCATGGCAGCCTTTCTTGTGCACAGATGCAGCGGTGCGGCCACTGCTCCCTTGATTTGGTCAGTCCATCTTGTAGGTAATCTGCCGCGCGCTCTTTTACATTCAACCCCGCCCTTCACCAGAAGTCCTATGGAAAATCAAATATTCTGTCGAATGTGTTTAGACTAGAATGCGATACAATCGGGATAACTTTAAGGAAGGTGATGATGATAACGACAGACTAGTTAGTTGGTGGTGCATAATACCTTTGACACACCAACTCAACTAGTGGCAATGGAAGTGAGCTGCCGATTGATTTGATTCCAAACGGTCGATGTACTTTTGTTCCGTATTCCCTGAAAAAGCATCAGCATGTCGCCTATTAAGTCTTTTGATATTAATTAATGCTATGAAGATAGTTTAGTTCGAATATTCTTGAGATTTCAACATCAAGTAAAACTTTGTTATATTTTTACAAATTTATCTCCATTACATTATGTAATCTCGTTATTTTATTGAAGACAAGATAAATTGGAGCTCTTAAAACTTTAGTCGAGGATTTATTATCAGCTTATCTTAAAGGTCATAGCTTAAATCATGTCAACTCGATTTTATTTAGCGGATCGTATTTACTAATACATTAACATAATTATGATGAATCATATTTAATGAATCATGACTTATCAATGTAACAATAAAATTATTATAATTACACCAGTCGGTGCCTACTGTCGGTTGATATGATAACAGACGAGCAACCATTTTACGACAAAATTAATGGTAATTTTGTACCAGTTGGGACTTTTTATTGCTATTGAAATAAATAATTTGTACGGAAGTTTTATAGGCGGTCTGATTTTAGGGAAATAAGTTCACTTTCGATGGAGTATCAATAAATTGACGTGAAGATATTATTGTACCGCAGTATACACATGTATTTTCTTATCTTTCTCGATAGCAGTGCGATAAACGTTTTATGTTTATTTCAGAACTGGAGTAAGAATAAAGTACATATGCGACTACAAAGCAATCATTATAAATATGCAACACATTAATGGATTTGGCAATATTGTATACACTGAAGCGCTATTTGATAATACCAACTTACATAATTATTGTACATCTATGTATAAATAGATTCACACACTCATATTTCTTTAACAATGCATATTTATTTATAGCTATTTGTCTGGAATATTCTTTACACATTATTACTTACAGATAAAATCAATAATACCTCGTTTAATCTAATTATTTATACATATATTTTTTTACGTATATCACTGAATATTTCCTGGCCTCGAGTTAAGTTGTCGGAGCTTATTGAGATTGTTTTTATCAAATTCTCGGCAATTCACACAGGAAATCGTAATAGGCTTACTCCTGAACAAAATATACTTACATACATTAAACGTAGTGTATGTCTAACTACGCAATTTTTGTGGATATACCGGCCGGATGAGATATGAGTGCGGGGTTTTATAATTTTCTGTTTCTAAATATAAATTACCACATCATAATTATCTCTTAAATTGTGTAATAGCTAATGTACAATAATCTCTTCGGCTTAATGTATTAAATTTAATTGAAAACAAGTTAATAATATCGCTTCATTTAATGATATTTACAAAGTTTGTGCAGATATTTAATTCATTAACACGGCCCTTGAAAGTTGATTGTTCGATACTCCAAGTCTCAGATTCCTTTGAAGCCATTTTCAAATCAGTCAACGGTGACGTTTGAATGAAAGTTGATTTGCCAAGTATCGACTTGACGCGGTAAATTTCAGTTCAATTTCAAAGAGTTTTACGCTAAAGAGGTCGTTTCATTTCCTTTATAAGGAGTTATTATTTCCATTTGTCCTGAAAAGATACGGTGCTTAGAATATTATCGTAAGATGGACATGGTTATAATGTATGAGTAGCTTTTGAGATGTTTTACTTTTAAAGTATTAAGAAGATCATCTCTTCGCTCTAGGAATGATTTATTAAAATTATGGGCCGTAGAGCGAAAGACTATTAGTCCTTCAGTGGATACATTCATAGATCACTTTAAATCAAGGAAACTATTTGTGGATCGTATAATGAATTTTATCCCATGAACAGCGATATCCCATTGGCAGATAAGTACTGTTATATAAAAAGTCAGTTCCGTCTGTCATGATCATCTTTGACGGTCATCACGAAGAATTAAGTGATACTTAATTCATCGTGAGTCGATTCTTCGTATTGAAGTTTTCTGACACTGAACCTGGATCTTAACTTGAACGGAAGAACCTCATCTTTCAACTATGGAGTAAGGTGGTAGTCGCTCTCTAGAAAAGGTAAACATCCAGTCAAACCTGGTTGAAGTAATAACCGGAGTCTAGACTTAAAGACGAAAGTCGTAGACGTAACCGTAGAAGCATGGGGATAATTACTTGCCTATTATATTTTTATACCTCGAGGTGGTCAAACCCATAACACATGACGTAATGCCGATAGCGAGGCGATCACTCAACTCTCTAAGAACATACGTAATACAGACTGAGTGTAAAAAAAAAGAATTATTTGAAGCGTTTTTTCCTCATTAGCAATGGACGCCATTCATCCAAAACCACGTGCTCTGTGCTGATATAAAAAGGGGTTATTATTCTTTAATTCGTTATTAAATTTGTCGTCCTCTGTACTTGCATCATAATGAGATACTGTGCGACGGAAGTTACGAAGTATTTATTACGCAGGCGCGACGCACTGGCGTCGTCTTACACTCGGTTATCTGTATTCCATCATTCTCACTCCCCAGACAGCTATAGTTCTTGCAATAAATATGCAACTGATTCAAAATTAAACATAAAATCTAAACCAAAGGAGAACCGATAACTTTGTTTCCCGTCAAAATATTTGGCGACTAATCTTGGTTGTATACTGCGAAAGTGTTGCCGAAGATGTGCGTAGTTCCCAAAACAAAACGCGAGACGCAAAAACAATTTACGTAGATATTTTAGTGATCGCTATATAGTTTGTACACAATAGCAATTGTAGTGGCGAGAGTTAAATGACCTTGCCAATGCTTCGGAACGACTAATTCATCACGCATCGTCGATTTCAGCTGTTTGACGGCACAGGAAATACGTAATGTTGTGGGAAGCTATTCTATTGGACACAATTACATGTATGCTACAGTTATCACCATTAATTGAGGACTGTTTTCCCCTACACGCTTTATACCTAGTTATATGGATGAACTGTCTACTAATTACGCCAGCTGTGTACAATAGGATGCTTCACTAATTTATTTTATGTAATTATTAGAAAATAGACAAAATATATTGGATTGTGAAATCTCTATGGTATTTACTATTTAGCTAGTTACAAGCATTTTCATATCACTAATTATACAAAGAAGTCTAGATTAGTGGTAGACTAGTGACGTCACTACGTCAGTAGCAAGTTGGCGGCTGGACGTAATATAAATATTTAGTAGTAGAAACGTAATAAATTATGCGTCTTTTACTTCTTTATGTATTACGTCATGAGCTTACAAAGGTTTTAATAGAGTATAATTTTATACATTACTTCACATAATATATCCTACATCACTCTTACATTTTATGGCAATAATTCTGGTAATAGGCAAATACCATATTGTAAATATACAAATGTGCTAGCAGTACCTACATCAACTGTAAGCGAATGCAGTTGTATTGAAATTTCTAAAACATAAAGAAATATAAATTTCAATTTATTTTCTTTGATGCATGGTATCCGGCAGACGGCATTTAATTTTGTAGGATAATATTAAAAGTTGTACCGGTAAACCACGTGAAAACTAATCCCAATAACCACAAATAGATAAAATATAAACCAATTAAATGATTTACATAACAAACACGGCCGTGACCTTTTGTACGATGAATCAGTCTTTACGCAAAAACGAACTTGATATTGTTATTCTGTCCATAGTTCGTATCAATATTAGCTCCTTTATATAAAGACTAGATGAGCCCGTGGTTTCACCCGCGTTATTTAAAGCTACTGCTCCGCTTCCGTGGCTCATAACGTGATGTTATATAACCTATAGCCTTCCTCGATAAATGGGCTATCTAACACTGAAAGAATTGTTCAAATCGGATCAGTAATTCCTGAGATTAGCGCGTTCAACCAAACACACAAACAAACAAACTCTTCAGCTTTATATATTAGTATAAGATACATGAACATAATATAATTCAGAGTTGTCCGAATTGTATGACCTCCATCTTTGCTAACTATCTTCTACGCATTATGTAGCATTTAAAATGTAATTTGGTTTTTGTGCTAATTTGCTTATAAAATGGCCGCCTGCTGATTAGTATTTTACGGAAGACTAAGAATGATAATTATTTAAGCAGATAGAATATCTTTTAACACTAAGTTTTGCATCTTTAAGTTATGTATCTATTTGCATCGAAAAGGGAGCATGACGGTTTTTAAATCATTTCATGGATGCAATGATCTTTAGGAACTCCTTATTTTGAAAACGGTGGTTAAATATTACAATGACGGAATATTACGTTTATATAACTGTTGATTTCTCTGTATATTTCAGCAATCAAGAGTGGAGTACTTCATATATAAGGATCACATATCGGTGGATGACCTAGGCATCACGGCGAAAGAGCAAGACCAGCACAAGTTCACAATATGGTACAAGAAGAGGAACCTCAAGTCGTACAAACTGGAGACCACGGAACCCACCATCAGGAACGCGTGGGTTGAAGATATCACCTCGTTGTTATGGGAACAGGCCATGCAGAAAAAAGGTAAAGTACTATTTTTATGTATATTCGTAGTCCCACATCTCTGCGGAATTCTTTAAATACGGTCAGTTTCGAATGAGTATATAGTATACTAGCAGCTCGTAAAGGTGGTGAACGGGTTTTCTATATGTTTTATATCAAACGTAAATTATGCATACCATCGTTCAGAATTTATTAATATTGTATTAAAAATCGCCGAAAATCCGTTATGTGCTATAAAAAATATGATCGTACAGACACGTGGAGCGACTTTGTTTTATACTTTTAAAGGATTTGTTTAAATTTATATTGAAGCTTTAACTCTGAAGTACATATTTAAAAACATACTTCAGAGCTCTAGCCCAGATTAAAGAAAACGCTCTAAATACGTGCAAGTGTAGAAAGATTCCATTGTGCAAAATAATACAGACATTAACTTTTAAAAGTCTAAAATTTAAAAATTGCCCAACGCTTTATAAATTTGCCAAGACTTAGTAAGATCAATAGCTCTAATAAACTGTTTAGTTGATACTTGTTTATTTACATTAATTAAATGCTTTACGTGTCCATAAGCAAACATATATTTTAAGTATATTTATTACAATTGAAATTTAATATTAAATTTATGCGGTGTATCTAAGATCCATTATTATATCTTTTGTAAACTAGTTTTATCTAATAAAATTATATCTAGTTAGACAAAATGAACGTCGCATTGTTTTAGTCGTTTATCAGTTTTCGACTAAATGTAGTCCACAGTGTATCCGTTTAATAGTGACACGATTAGCAGTGATAGGACATCAATACTTCAGCCATGTCGATAAGCAAGCTATATGCGATGAAACAATGCACTGACTAATGGTACAATTTCGACGACCCGGTATTGTGTAGTGTGACATGTAATAACATTCAAATTATTATAGTTTCATTACAACATGTGAGTCACATTGAAAAGTTACTTGCGATTTGTATGCCCTTCACGTGGATACACACAAACCCTCGCAAATATTCTTATTTACACGTACATATTTTATTATATACTTCATTGGTGTTTAATCCTTTGTATGTCGACGCAGATCCACGCCAGACACGATAGCTTTTTAATTGAGTCTAATATACCGGCATGCCAGTGGAATGCATCAAAGAAGATCACGGCGAAAACAAAATTACACGTTCGATAGTAAATCATGCAAATATGAGTGAGACGTTATGCAATCAGTCAGGGTGTGACAGACAAAGCAAGTCCAACACAACACAACGGAATTATGTCACGTTTCAAACATTGCGTACATCGTCGAGAGACTACCCTCTTGAGATCGCAACTAGTTCCTATGATTCATCTTCATCGATTGCTATGTTTAAACAGCTATTAAAATGATCATTCAACTAACTCTCGACTCACGCATTATTAGTTCGGTAACCCTACCATTAAAATCTCGTTCCGACCGCATGATATCTAAATGTAATGTTGATACGCTCGCATCTCTAACTGAAACAGTTCTTTAATTCGTTTTCTGTCACAGCTCACGCTGAGCGTTTAGATAAGTAGGAGAACATTAACGTTAACTTCGAGCCCATTTCTCATGAAGAAATTGGTCGAGTCCATCTGGCACGCACGCTGAACCAAACTAATTCCCGCATAGTTAATGCGAACAAACTTTTTAATTGATCGTCATCTGGTCCCGGTGGCTGGGCGTGCTCCGTACGATACGTGACGGAAGGAGCAAGGTTCTTTATCATGAGCTGACGCACGAGGCGCGGGGTCGACGACACAGTTTTTTATTGGACACTCGTTGGCAAGTTGCATGTGCACTGTGCACTGCGTCTCGTCTGTGGGAACGCCAGGAACTCGACGTTTTTCTTTGACGCCGTTGTTTTGTAAATGCAAACGAATATGCAACGATCGGTCTGTTTGCTGTTTTTGCGCAAAACAAAATTATGTGTCAGGTCGATGTTTTACAACGCATTTCACACGTTCCTACGATTCTTATCTCCGTATTCTTTATTCCTCTTTGAGGAGCGACCGTATTATCTAAGTTAAACAACCTTTCCTTACGGATAATTAGATAGAAGTATCACAAGGGAATGCTGCGACGAAAGTACGATCGTTTTGAACTCTCGCTGTTACAATGCCACATTTCTCGCTGAGATTACGCCGATAAGCGTAAACTGGTTAACGCGTTTCTTTGTTACTCGAAGCTATTTAGCGACATTTCTGTTTCCTCAAATGCACAATAGCCTTTTGTCTATTGCAAAATACCTGTGTATCGTGTGTTCGAGTTGTGCATACGTTATATGTGAATCATGCATGTCGCTCATCGCGACTGAGACGGCGGCATTTCATATTAGTTTAGGTGCAAGTCACCTTGTGCCATTATTTGAACATTATCTACACTATCGGTGGTGACGACAACTCGATCAAGTTCCATTATTGTTGTAGAACAGTTTGGATTATTATACGATGTCGTAGTTTGAGCTGGAACTGCGGCCGATGTCCGATAATATTGAAATTTGGTTTCACAACAATATCGTCATTCTCACACTGCCCGTCTACTGTTTGCTGTGATTGTTTCGAAATATATTAAACACTAACCTTATTTTTCTGATGCGATATATTTTTTAGTTATATTATCATAACCAATAACATTATTGAGAAATTTGACTACAGATATGATCAAGTATATGCAGTGATAATATCGATGCAAAGTCTTATTTCATGTAGGATTCATTGAACAAGCTTTTTATCACTAGCCATTTGGTATCGGTAATTACTAAAATACATATCTGATACTGGTATCTAAAAGATAATGTTATGTACTAGTGATTCATTGTAGATATTGTTTTGTTCAACAGTCCTAATGCATTGAAATATCTGTGAATATTGTGTACCTAAACTATAACAGATATTAGTCGAACTACAAATTAATTATATATAAATAAGTGGTTTATTTTCTACTGTGTTTAGATCGATAAAAAGTCTTGTAGTTCATTACAAGTAACTGTAAAGTCAATTTTGAATGAATATGAGGAATGAATACTGCTTAGCGAATGTCTTATCAGCATATGAGAGTCAGGTGTGGTTCGAAAAGGAGATAGCAATAAAAATATTTCCCAAATAGATGTTATGTATTCATATAGGGAATTGGTACAATTATAACGGTTATGTAATTTCATCATTTAACTAAATGATTTTGTTAAAAGATTTTGTCTTTTACTCGTATTTGGTTTCTATTTTATCTAACTACTCGTACTTATCATTAAGATATGTATCAGTTAATTCTCAGAGAACATACTGATGTGTAATCATATGATTTAGTCAACTAGGTGTATACCTAATAATATACATATTGATAACCTCACATTAGGCTCCAAGCTGTTGTGCCAGTTGTAGTTTAAAATGGTGATTACTATTACTGACTATATTCTGTAATTTTCATCGACAATTTAATTGTAAGTCAGTTCCTGACATAATATTATATGGTAAAGTGTCTAATTACTGTCTCGTATTAACAAGATATGTTATTGTTTTGTAAACAACCCAGACAGAATTATGTTTATAAACGAGAGCGAGTGAGTGAACAAATGATTCAGAGATTCTTTTTATCTTAATTTTGTTGTAGACATCTGCGTAAGCAGTCGCGATGCACTATATGCATGTGCCTTGTTCTTGAGAAGAACATATGTGTGATAAACAGACTACGTAAATCCTCAGTTTTATCATGTTTTAGGAAAAGTAAATATGCATGGAATCATAACAACTTATCTTTCTAAGTTTTATTTGCTGTTCTTAGAAAAAAACATGTTTTACTCAATAACGAGTATTTTTTCTCAAAGAGTAATTTTGAAGCCATACCGTCTTTTATTGCTCATCTCCGTCAAGTTACATTAGTACATTACTTTGTCAGCCTTTAAGAAGAATGGAATCGCTATGATTCTTCGTATAGCATGCACTACACTTGCTAGTTTTGTGGATAAATCATGATAGTCAATTACCTATGTCAAATAGGACAATAATTTGATTTATTGAAAAGGGTTCACGGGGTATTTGAAAATTGGTAACAATTTTTGATTGCCACCTTGTTTTAAAACATTTTAACAACAGGTATATATTTACAGACCATTTAACAAGAAAACATTTGTGCTGTAAAAAATAAAACCAAGTAGATAAATTTACAAGAGCTCGTCGAAATCTATAAATTTACCAGTTTACATAATTTTCGGCAAAACTGCCTGTATTGTATGAATTGCACTTACAGTATTGTATTAAATTATCTGTGGTAAGAACCTAACGGCTAAACCTACAAATATTTTATTATAGAAGTAGCAATGCTTATCAATTTATTTTGGGTCAGAGGATCTTGATCATATTCATGGTCAGCATGTGGGATTTTTAATGAGATTAACAAAATATATGTTATTATATTTTTGTCGTATTTTGTATTGTTCTCCTAATTATGATTCTAAGGTTGAAATTTTCAATATAACTTATTAAGTGGGTTTTTTAATATACACATTTGAATATAATTTACTCTAAATGTGCTAATGAGTTTTGTATCATTAGTGACTGGTGATATGCTATATCTTTGTATGTAGTGTATCTTGTGCAGAATACGTGACATGCCAATAAATTATCTTGATATGTACGCCATGTATAATTTAAGCGCCTGCGGTCAATAGATATTACGTAGTACATCGGATATCATTATTGTGCTCTTAACGTTTTAATACAACCTTCATACTATATTAACATACATACATACATAGACTCACGCCTGTTTCCCCGAAGGGGTAGGCAGAGGCATATTCAACGCCCACTTTTCGCCAGTGTTTTGATCCCACGTAATAGGTGGCGAGCCTATTGCCGCTTATCGGGATATTGTATTTGCCAGAGCCTCGTCCGTTGATCGGCAGGTGCACCACTTGCAGGTGAGGTTGGCTTGGGACCCTAAGTTCTTGGTGGGAACCCTATGCACTAAATATACTATATTAACTGCGTCTATTTTTACCTGACTACATCTAGCTCGACTCTTGAAGTGGAATATTATCTTGTACTCGGTACTAATACATGTTAATTCTTAATTTTCATGTCCATGTTGACAAGTTTTGTTTTAAATATTTATTTTTGAAAAACCTTTTGCTGCAACGCAAACAAATATACTATACAGTGAAGATGAAGATAACGTTACTTTTCATATTTTAACCAAATTTTCCCGTTAGAAGCGATGACGATCGATTATGACGACTGTGTGAGTGGGATTAGCACCACACAGAATACCAGCGTTGTATTGTGGACACTACCGCAATGCAACAATATAGCTGAGTGTGTACCTATCTGGTACAGACTAATGCTATGCCTTGCGATTTTTTTATTTGTTGTACTTTTTCTGTGTCTGTTACAAATATATAGTTTTTTTCTTTCTTCTTTTCACTACATCCGTCACGCTGACGCCACTGTTACGATTCGTCCACCGGGTACAGTACCAATCACAAAAAAAAACGAAACCACGAACCAATCATGAAAATTCTTGAACACGACAATAGCGTTAGCGTAAATAAACTCGCAGTTCGCACTAGGTAAACTCAGTGATCAATCTGTCCTGTATAGTATATAATATATACATGATTAGAAAATCCATGAAGGTTATTTTTGCTACCTCTGATCTCTAAAAAATAAAATAATGTTTGAAACACAAACGTAACCCACGAATTTAAGGGCACGCGACTACCGCGCGAAACTATTTTTATCGGGTCGATTGCATGCCCGCTTAAAATTGTTGTTCAAATTGTCCGTATATTTCTCTTGATTGTATGAGTGTATTGTGGGCTAAAATTACACAGTAGCTAGTAGAATTGCTGCGGTTCAATCAACTGAATAATTTTGCAGAAAAGTTTATTCTATTTTGATAAAATCTGGAACATAAATGAGCTACAAAATAAAATAACTATCAGCTCAGTTTTTATATGTCCTATTGCTGGGCATGGATTTATCTTACTATGAGAATGGTTAAGCCAATCTAGTCCCAAACTAAGCAGAGCTTGTACTGTGGGTAATGGATAAACATACATATATACTTTTTATTGTAAATACATTGGTACCTACATATTATACATAGAAACACCCAGAACAAGACAAACATCCATATTCAGCACACAAATGTTTGACTTGAGCGGGAATCGAACCTTCGACGTAGCATTCGCTTACACGCCTGCTACGCTAACCGGCCGTCTTCGAATTATTTTTTTTATTGTTTACAGAACTGCTACAGCAGCAGCGTAACAAGAGAATATCGATGGTGTCTATGAACAGTGAGGAGTCGACTGAGTCTGAGAGAAATGACGACAAATGTAAGTTTAGCATTCCTATGCGCTTGTGAATTGTGTACCTACTCTTAGTTTATTCATGGTCGGGACGACCTTGCATTGAATACCCCTACGTTATAGAAAATACGTTTAAAACGCATTATTCAATGAATTAATTGTGCAATAAACATACTGTATAAGGTGTTCATTAATCGATAAGATCGATTACCTTCAGAATGCCAAACAAATTTGTCTTCCTAAGAACTCGTCGTCACATGACGTCTCCCGTTGCACATCGAATTAAATATGGAGTACAGATCTTAGTTCCTATTTCTCAATGTGATTCGATCAACGAATTACCTCAACTATTTAAAAATAAAGTACTACTTAATACGAGTAAGTTTAGTAATGTTTTGCAACGGTTACTTAAAGGACTTTTTGTGAGTAGTTCGACCATTGAATTAATTTAATAGACAATTCTCGAAGATTTCTCAAATCAGTGTCTATATTAGAATGTCTGATGCAGCATTTGTCTATCTAATTCTAGAGAATGCATATCTAGAACGAAACAACTTTATTAAATTAGTAAAGTCTGTATTGCATGTTTTTCAATCGCGATAACTGTGTCGATATCAGATATACGCATTAGATTCTCAAATAGTGACACACTGTATCTCATGCATATTTATGTCCAACTGTAATTGAACCGCGTACTAGACCGAGTCTACAGCTAGATAGCTTTCTGTGCGCAGACCTAGTTATGCTGGACACTATTTACAGTTTAAAAATAATAAAGGCATAACAATGGATTCTAATAGAGATTAAAGTCTTGTATGCGATAATTGCGATATCTAATGGCTGCTATTTGTGTTGATAGAATACAAACTCCAGGATTATGCCTGACTGTATAAAATTATAATTAATTTGTCAGTTTACCGACATAATGACGTAATATAATAACGGCTGAAAGAGTTTGATGTTTAAACTAATTTAAAATTTAATTTTGTGAACCACAAATTGACCTCACTCACTCATTACTTGTAAATAAATCTGTAAATAATTTTTGATTAACGAGGTTTTTGCGGTTTCCTAAAAAAGGAGTATATTTACAAACTGAAATACTTAAATTGTATAACTACTTTTTGTGATATCAGTAGTAAATAAATTGAAACATAATTAAGGATCGATTAGAATATAATCAAATCAGCTATATAATAAATTAAACTTTCTGTGGTCATCAGAGCAAAAAACATCGATTTACGAAACATAACTAATGAAACGTCAAGTAACGAAATTGATTCAGAGTAAGTTTAGTTATTTTGACATTTTGATACTAAGAGACACGAAAGATTGAGGCCAAAAGACAACAGAAAAATATTCGGTTTTATTAGATTCTCATTGAAGTCTGAACTGAACTATCTTCGATAAAGAGTAAGCTATTAATTTATTAATTGACAAAATATGACTATTAAACTTCGAAATGATTTCGGTATCTCCGTATGTTACTTAAAACAATTATAACATAGTTTAAAGTACGTATATTTGATTACGTTTGTGCATGATAATATCAAAGATACTGTATTACAAAAAGCGCAATAGTAGATTAAAATAATTATAATTACTTTGATGAATTTTATCGGTTATTTTGCTCCCGGTTTACGTAACTTAAACTTATTCTATTATACACTTAAAACCATTTACGACATATTGTATTTTATTTATAATGTGTAACGTTTGCGCAAACGTAAGAAGCAATAGAATAATCTGTGGTAGGCCGAGGCAATTCGGATCAATTTTATTTGAGGACACGAAAATCATACTACAGTGTAATATATGTTTTAATTTCCAAACCAGTAATCAGTCATTATTTAGCTATGCATTAAACATTTCGTAACTCAAATTGCTCATAATTTGTGCAAAATATTAATCAAAAGTTAAAGAGGCAGAAATATCCGAATCGCCCCAATTATCGGGGCGAATAGGATCATACATAAAATTTAAGTTTTCTCGTTATTATAAGCTTTTGTATTTATTAGAACATAAATTATATGTATATGGACTTTCTTTCCCACCCAGATCAGCACTTTTTCCCTGGCACCATTTTTCACATGATGGTGGATGAATGATTTTTTTCAAGCAGTAAATACAGAGGTAATCTTTGTTCTTGGCACATGAACCTTTGATTTTTATTCAAGGAGTTCTTTATTATTTTTCTTCTTCATATTTTCTATGGTATCAGACAGTTTCTCTTTTGCCACGGCTTTTTCGGCAGTTTTAAATTTCTTCTCAGCATCTATTTCCTAAAGATTTATCTTACACTGGGGTGAAGACAAATGTAATAATGGTTTTATTGTGTACCATGTGTCTTAATGTCATCCATAGAGAGAGAAAATATTCTTTGTTAATTCGTGTATGGTAATTTTTAAATCTGGCCAGTTCTTTGTTTCAGCTATTTTTTTAGTACAATAATTGTCCTGCATTTATTTGTCTTTTATATGTGCCACCCATCTATAACTTAATACAAATGCATAATTATTCTCAAATATAAAATAAATCATTTTAACTAAGTGACCCAATTCGCCCCCCATGACGCGATCCGAATCACCCCATATTGAAGACCTTTGAAATAAATATTTCACACATTAACCTATAATACTGTGCTTAAAAATTTAAATATTTTCTAAAATAGACCTATTCCCAAACTGTTTAAGCTATACAGTGTGTTGATATGCATTTGCAAAATAGTGTCAGGGGTGAATATACTACAATAACTGAAGACAAATACATGAAAAACCTCACTAAATCTTAATTATTTTTCGTAATCGTACATTTTAAAAATCAGCTCAGTTTATTGACCGCCACCGCCTCTCAGCTGATCACCACGAGCTCGCACTGCAGGTACCTAACACACACAAGCGCACGTACCTACCGTGCAGTCTTATTCTGCACCAGTTCACAGTTTATTCTGATTTACTATCTAAGTAACATTTAATGAAAATAGGGCTTTGTATCATCGCACACTTTTTGAAATAATTTTTGATTAATACTGACTGTATATTTAATTTTATTAAAATATTTTGCAAATGCACATCAACACATTGTATAATTCAAAGTTTTAACACAAAATCTTAAATTTACACCAAGAAATCGTAAGCATGTACTTTAGATGAGCGCGAAAATTGTACCGCAACTCACTGGCTAGCGGTGCTGAACTGCTGACGCTGATGTACCTACTGGTCGAATCGAAACGCTACCGATGGAGATGCAGGGTGGAAGTGACTCGTAAGTCGCCAGTAGCTTGCGTTCCGTATCAACGCTTTATAAAAAATATTCTCAAATATCTTATTTGATCCGATTCGCCCACTGATCAGTTTCGCCTCGGTCTACCCTAGACTATTTATAACTAATTTAGTTTTGGATTTTGAAAATAATTTATTTTGCAATATAGGAGATGATTTGCAGATGATTCCCAAGTCGTGTATTGCCTTTCAACCGTGTGATACATGTAGTTTTAAATAATTTTGATAGGTATTAAATTATTTTAAGATCATTTGTTTTGCTATAGTTCCAAATCACCATGCATTATCAGCTAATGAATATAAAAATAGAAATAAAATAACTTTAAAAATATATTCTGTCTAATAATTGTAAAATGGTTAAATTTATATTTTAAAGCCCAACTTGTAAACGAAAGAACCGCTTAGGAACATTTTTGTCTTAGTTGTTAGTAATAGATCACGTGGTCGAAAGGAATAAGACTTATGAATAATGACAACTACTCGTACACTATTCTGTTACGAGCTTTGTAATATATCGATGTATTGTGTTTAGGGGCGGATCCAGGAAAAGGGAGCTAAGATGTTCAAGTCTCCCCAAAAGTATATGTTCAAAAGACGAAGAAATTTATTGTGTCTTCATTGACAACACCTTCCTTAACCATGTTCAAGCCACTCTTAAACCAAAATGGTTTAGGAGTGTTTCCTATAACTGAAGGAGTGCACGATACATAACCCCAATTTGTGTATATATATGTATTTCTTTTGTAAAAGACCCATAACAAAAAAAGCCGAAACAATATCCTGGATCCGCCACTGGTTTGTGTACGTCCGTCACTCACACACACTAACATCTCTGCCACAGGTCTGTTAGGTGGTTTCGTTGTCGTGAAGTTGCACCAATGAATTGCTTTGTAGGTCAGTACTTTAGGCACGCTTCCAATCCTAGCACCTAATATTTGTTCAGCTTTCGTTTTCTGTCTTCGCTTTTCTATTTACTACTATTGGTATTGCAATAAAACTTTATTACGGATACACACTTGATACTTTTGATATACAAATCGTGCTAGCCGGAGCCTGATACGAGAAGTCATGGTAACGCTCGCAGGTGTATTAGCACGGTATGAATATCTAGATAACAATATAGATTTTGGATGTAATTGGTAAATTATACCTATGTTGATCCGTTTCTATTGAAATGAGAACGCTTCTCTATTAGTTGTCATCTTTCAGTGCTTTGTGAATTTATTTCTTAAATACTTATCTGAAATTAATAGGTACCTAGTGCCATAATTCTATCATATGTAGAAGGTTTCGGTTAAATAATTTTGGTTTGAGTTTCTAACGTTTGTAAAAATTGCTAGAGTATTGCAAGTAGGCACTGTATAAGGGCAGGTCTCAGTGGCCTTTGTTATCTTAGTACTTCCTAAACTAGGTGGTGAAGGTAAAATAATATGGTTTATACTTTATACGGTACGACGCCGTCGGCTAGTTGGTAATACGTAGTTGTAGTAGTATGTATTTTGTTTCGTGGATTATTGGTTGAAAAACGTAGATATACTTACCTATTTGATTGTACCTATTATAGATATACCACTTGGCGCGACCGATACATGTGCCTAACAAGTGTCAATCGCGCCAAGCTTAATGCTATGTCTAATGTAGTTAACGAGAGTGTCGGCTTGTCAAAGTACAGAGTTATTAACATGGAGCTCAGTTTCAAGTGACGAGAATATTCCAACTGTGAAAGGATGGCGATACGTCACTAATTACCAAATCGTCTATTAATCAATAATTATCTACACTCAGATTACAATAATCTGACATATCTAAATTGGAGATAGTTATGTATTGGTCACATGAAAGTTTCAAGTTGACATCCTGTATTAGGCATTGCCAATTTGACACTAAATGCATGCAATAAAGTCACTTCACCTCAAAAATAAATGACTGTGTGTATTATATTTAAAAAAAAACTGTCCTTAATCGCAAACCTAATCTGGTGTTATGGCAGATTTTGAATGTAGAATCTAGATATTAAGTAGCATTTATAATTTCATTCAAATCGGTTCGGCAATTTTGGCACTTTTAGATAAACAAAGTAATATCTAAATGTTAAAGTAACATCATATAATATGTAGGTACTTACTTGTCGATATGATATTATTCGAAAATACGAATTTAATCTCCAGATTTCATGTATAATAGAAATTATAATAGAGAAGTCATCATGGAATCAGTTCCTTTAAAAAATAAAATAAGTAAGAAAAGAAGTATAGCCCTTAACCATCTTCTCTAGCTATTTCCATAGCTGATTTCACATTTAAAATACTGTTGAACATAACCGACATTTCCACATTGAAAATATTAGCGGTACAGTAATAATACTTGCGTCTCCATTCAAACATAAAATCTGAACAAAACTATAATTTCATCTAGCCTGATATTTGTACCGGGGTTGAATATGTAAATGTTCAAAGGCTAAGCTAACCAAGTTAGGTTCAAAAACTGGTGTGCGCTGTTTTGTGAAATATGCAAACAGTTAATTTGAAACATGGAGTTTCATGTGACACGATTTATGCAAATGCTATTAAAATCTACTTTTTTATTTCGATTTGCTATTCAACTCATTTAATGCTATTCATCATAAAATAAAATGGTTGGTTGGACAGTAAAACAAATAAAAATAGAATAGAATGCTGGGCATTTCAATAGCATCCAATTTTATTATTTATGAAACGAGGATTAAATTTTCTTTGGTATAAAGTTTTTAATTCGTAGGTAGTTAAATGTGCTGGTACCATGTTTATTTTTTATTTAAAACTGTTAAATATATTTGTGATTCTCATAAAGTAGTGGATATATTCTGAACAAAAGAGCTTATGCAGCTCTATTGAAACTATCGTCAAACTCGTTGCATTTTATTTTTGTATTTACCGTAGTAATATTTGTTATAGTAATTTATTAATACTGCTGGGTGTGTGTGACCACGTTCTAGACAGGAACTTGTACCAAATAACTTGTTATAGTATTCATTTTTTCTATTTTTAATAATAACTCAGCAAAAGCAAGATATTTTATTATTCAGAAATTTTAAATGGGTACTAGTATGTAGAGCTATGAAATAATGTAACTTATAGCTAATTATCTTCCTATAAACATAGACAAGCTCTACTAAATATACCTACTATGATCGTGGCTGGATGAACCCAGTTTTTAATTCGAAGCAAACTAATGGTAAATAAGAAATATGTAAAATACTCAAAGACTATTTACGAACAAAAATTGGGTTTTAGTATTTTCTTGTTCTTTGGTGGTAGTGTACGCATTGTTCTTCATCTTTAGGGCAGTTTCAGATTAGCGTATTTTTCTGCGCGTATACGGTCGTTTTATCATACGCGCTTACACGCGCGCTACATTACGCGCTTCAAAAAACCGGACTCGCGTAAACGGGCATATTTCGGCGTGTTCGCTCGAAACGGTAGTGACATCATGTCAGTGTCAACATGGATTTTGACGGCTCGCGGTTATACGAGCTTAGAAGCGCGTCAACGCTCGTACGAGTTGTGCGTGTGCCAAAAGGCGCGACTATACGCGCCTACATGCGCTTCCAAACACGAGCTTATACGCGCGTATTAAACGCTAATCTGAAACCGCTCTTAATAGTTTTTGGGTAGTATGGTGCTTGTTTGCATATTTGTTTGAGAACTTACTTAATCAAGTTTTCTTTAATCATTCCAGATAATTCTTTACGAGGAGTGCCCGGTGAAGTCAAAAGGCACGGCGACAAAAAAGTACGAAGAACCACGTGGTACTGCGAATGAAAGAAGACTTGCAGAATTTTGACTTATGTGACTTTACCTTTAGGGAACATCAGCTTTCCGACTTGACGCAACTAGCAAATGACAATTGCGTGTGTTTGTATGTGGCGCCGTTATACAAAATTAATGAACAAATAAGCAGGTTTTATTGTCATATTGTAAGATTGGTTTGTGGTCTCCGACAGACTGAAGAATAAACCATTGAATTATTTATATTCAGTACAGATAATGATGTAGATAGATAGATAAATTGTAGAACCAAAGTATTCGTACGTTTTGATTTATGAAAGTCGCCTTAACTTAAATAAATAATGAAATCCGTAGCACAATTTTGTGAAACACAACGTCATTCTTGTTCTTTTGGCGAAAATAGTAAAGTATTCAACAATTTCATATTTGAAGAGTACACGAATAAATAAAACTAAATATTATAGTGTAGAGCATAAGTCTGAAGACATTTTATGGATAGAGAAATAAGTGCTCTCAAAATTTTACTTGAGATTTATTGAAAACAGCAAAACGGGAAAACTTTCAGGATATAAATAAGATATACCAAAAGCATCGCAATAGAAATTTTACGATATGTACGACGTATGTGATAAAACGTTATTCGAAAATGTATTATACTTTATGTTATTATGGTAATTTGAGTCATTATTTTATGGGACGTATATTGTTACAGTGTTATTTAGTGTTATCCTTTTTGTAAATAAGTATTATTGCATCAATAAATAATGTATATCGTTCGATGTAAAGTGATTAATGTCAATGTTAATTAAATTAAAAAGTAATTAATAAATGTATTATTTTTGTCATGATGCGTATTCATTTTCTCCCTTTAAGAGTTATTTTAAACAGCTGAATTTCAGTCATACTTAGATCTTAGTTTGCTTGCCCATTTTAGGTCAAATAAAATATTCCTGATAATTTGTTTGTAGTTAACTGCATGATTTTCGCAGTTAAATGCTTGCTACAGCACAGCTAGGCTATCATTGCTGCTAAGCTACTCTCATACGGAGAACACCTTGTGTGATACACAATTTGTTGTAATATGTCTTATTGTTCTTTACGTCCGATGTACATAATAATATGTCAAGCCCTACAAAGTTTAGATTTTTTTATAGACTCACGCCTGTATCCCCGAAGGGGTAGGCAGAGGTGTAATATTACACCCACATTTCGTCATGAATTTTTAGGTCCTACGTAATAGGGGGCGAGCCTATTGCCGTACCGGGCACATTACCAGACTCCGTGCTGCTACTGAGAATTTCCTAACGGAAAAACCAAATAACACTTTGCCCGACCCGGGAATCGAACCCGAGACCTCCTAATCCCACGCGCACATTTATGCCGCGAGACCAACTAGGCAGTCTTTAGAATGTGTTTAGAATTTATTTTTAGTTATGTGGTTCTGTCCTATAAAAATTGTGGCAATACTTTATCTAATTTAGAATGTGTGATAAATTATCACTGATAAAAATAATAAATACGATACATGGCATTCTAATAGAAAGAACAGTTCACGATAATTTTTTTACAACATTGAGCAAAATTGTGGACTAAACGATTTTCAAGACTCTATAATTTTTTTCTCTATATTTTTATTGAAGTCGTGTTTGTGTCATTGAGGTAAAATTATATGAAACTTAGTTGATATGTTATTTTTTATATTTCCACTACAATATTAGATTATATTTTACTTGGAATATTCTCGCTTTAATTATAATGTTTGTAATAATAATACAAGTTATGTAACAAATCAACTAGTATTGTAGCAACTATGCTAGTTTTATATAATTAACTTGAAGTTAGGGAAGTTTGCCGACTACGTGGTTAGAGAGCGCTACTGAACTGACGTTAAATGTCTCTTGCCCATTTTTGGTCTCTGATAGTGTCAACGAGCTTCTCTCGCAGAGAAGAGACATTATACATACATTGTAAGCCTTTGTTTTTGAATATACCTACACAGCTAGCTAAATTCTACCTTTTTAAGCTGTAGGCAAAGTTCAGATATATAGATTTACATAGAGGCGCATTTCCTATAGACGCTTTGAAGACAAACTTTCTGTGACCCAAATTGCCGCTTGGCGGCGTGGCAGTCACACTGTGACAGCTGTCAGTACGAGAGCAAGAGAGACGAACGTTCCTCCTGTGTATCTTAACTACGAGATCAAGAGAGACGGAGAACAACGCCAGCGCCGAAAACGGCGACAACTACGAACTAAACTGGAGACAGTCTCCACTTGGAATCGGCACACGAAATCCTTTAAAACTGCGATTCTATGTAAATCTGTATTCATTGCTGTAGGTACTCGGGGCTTATATACATACATACCTTTTTTTTTCGACTTTCTCACGTACCCGTGTGTCGGAGGGTCGGGTAACGCCGAAGCATTCGTTACAACCCCCCGACGGGTATTGGCCCGTCAGATGGTCAGGCGGGCCCCGAACAAAGCCCCCTTTGGCAGCGGATGAAGGTGTTGGGCTCCGCCGCCAAAACACCCAGCGGTCGCAGAGGATAGGGAGGATGGCACCGCATCACTGCATCTCCTCTTCCTCTGCGGCCCCACCGCGACGCAACAATGGTGCGCCCCCATTTGGTCGCGGAAGATAGGGCGCGCGGCAACGCAACACCGACACGCCTCTCCTCCCGCGACCGCACCCGATTGCGAGGGACAGACAGAACTGTCCACCGCACCCGCACTTTGGACGCATCCTACTCAGGCCTCACCCAAGCCCACGTGGAGTGTCCCCTCCCGGGATCCCGCTTAGCTTCACCGTAGGTGTACCTGAAACCCACGGTTACTGAGCCCCCCCACTATGACAAGGTGGAGATCCCAAGGGGGGGTCATATACATACCTACAAAAAACGGTGTTTGCTAGCAATAGGTACTCTATTAAAGAAGAGAATTATCTTATTTTCTATAAGGAATGATATAATAATTACCTATTTATTAATATCCAGGATGTAGCCTATCATGAGGAAGGAATAAAGGAAAGGGTAGTGCGAAATGAAATCATTCATTAAAAAAAAACGTGTCCATTGTCAGTAGCCTATGTTACTTATGTATCGATGATATACAAGTAACACAGTGAAGTCCCTGAAATAACGTGGGCTGAAAAATATCCCTATCGGCGAGATGATTACTTTCGGACATCTTTGTGTTGCAATCCTGCAGGGAACAAAATAAGCAGGCTCTTTTTTACTGGCAATGGAATGGACAGACAAGCCAGCCCACTTGATGGTAAGTGGTAACCCCGGTTTATCCGCATAAGTGTGTGCGAAAACACAACCAAACCGCTGCCTATCGCAAGGACGGGAAAAGGAATAGGAAGAGAAGCGGGAACACGGAGACATATGGCAAATAGGATTTATCTCGGCGAAGTTGCACATGCTATGTTACGCCGTGGTGTCCCTGCGTGGCCCTGCTTTTTCGGATCATCACCGCGGTTTTAAAGTGTATTTTGGAAGTCGCACATTCTCTCTCCACTAGGCAACTGCAATCAGAGTGGTGGAGAGATAGCCTGCTATTGCTGAACCTGCTACTGAGGTTCTCGGTTGCAATACAAAAAGAAGAAACGAAAATGCTCTACTATCCACAAAAAAGATTTTCAAAGCACACCATACAAGTTGTAGTAATTCCATACTCAAAATTAACGCAATTAGACAACCTTGTGTCATGTTTCTGTGGGAGGAATGATTGCTATACCTCTTAATTAGGCGTTTCGGTCCAAACGGAAAATAGGTACTGTGTCCATCAATTTCGTTAAAGGTGCATCCAAATTTGAATAATTCACCCCGTCCGGTCTTCCTATTTGTACCGGTGGTTGTTTCTCCATAAAATATTCGACACACGATTGTAGTTAAGCATCGAATATGTAATCAAGATCTTTTTTAACTACCTAATAGAACTGACGGATCGCCCGACGGCAAGCGATTACCGTCGTTGCCGTACGCAACGCACTTGTGACTCCCCTTGAGTTGTGGATATCCATGGCCAGCGGTAATCGTATAGAATGGGACGAGGTGTAGGAGGACGAGCGGGATGAGGAATAAGGAAAAGAGGAATAGGGCTGGCGGCATTCGCACTCACTGAACGAAAATCAACAGTATAGATACTGTTACTTTACGTTAATATTCTGTTCGAGGGTAGTACTTGCCTGGTCGAGCCGGCCCATTCAAAGTAATCTGCTGAATTAAGCAATCGTATGATAGATCGTTATTATCTGTACGAGGTAGGTACGTAACGTATATCGCGCCTCATATTAGGACTGAAACATAACTGGCGAAGTGTGGGTGTGTAATACACCTTTGCCTACCCCTTCGGGGAAGCGTGAAGTTATGTTATATGCCGTCTGTGATACAGTTACGGGATAGATGGATTATTTCCTATCCTGCATTTATCGTAGTGTTTCCCGGATCTTCACAATGCGAACCAGTTTTTCCCGTATTTACTTGTGTGGAGGAAGAAGGGCGTGGTGTACCTCCAACTAGAGGGAGGATCCTCTAACCAAGCTGGGTGATATTGCATGGTGGACTGTCAGGCCGACGGACGTATTTGAGAAGTTCTATATATAGTCAACTTCGTGTGCGAACTCTGCTTGTGCGATCCAGCACCTTGCTTCCGTAGAAATGTGACCGATAGATGTCGCCATATGGATGTTGTTGAGACTTCGTCGTCGCTCGCTAGATGGCCTCAGCTGTATGTAGCTACCGCTACACTTGTGTAGGTACCTTTTTTCGCCTAGTATTAGGTGTGCATAATTAGTAGGTACTGGTGTGTACACCGTGTGTGTGTAACTGTGTGTACATAGATACATACATATCGTCACGCCTTTTATCCCCGAAGGGGTAGGCAGAGGTGTATTTCTACACCCACTTTTCGCCAGATATACTTTAGTCCCACGTAATAAGGGGCGAGCCTATTGCCGTACCGGGCACATTTTCAGAATCCGTGCTGCTATTGAGAATTTCGTAACAGAAAAACCCAATAACACTGCCCGACCCAGGAATTGAACCCGGGACCTCCCGATCCCACGCGCAAATTTATATAGGGAGTTTGATGTCGAGTTTTCCGTCTCTACGCAAAGATGGTATTTGCATCGTGTTATCCCTTAGTCGCCTCTTACGACACCCACGGGAAGATAGGGGGTGGTGACACTTGTATTCTATGCCGTCAACCACACGGTCCAAACTGTGTAACGTGTGTAACTGTGTGTAGTGGTGTGTATTAATACTGGTTGCGGTTGGTACATCACCGCACAGTTCGATCGGGTGGCGAGGCATCCTCAGGAACGATGGGCAACGACTGAGTCGTTGCCCATCGTTCCTGAGGATGCCTCGTGCAGAGGCGAAACACGTGTCGAAGAATAGTCGGCGCATACAGCGGGATACTGCAAGTCAGGTATCTTCCTGGAACCCATACCATTCCTATATCCCTTATCCTTTTAGAGGAGTTCGATATTGTCAACCTTTTTCTATTGCAATAGTTGGGGTGGTCAATTCGAGGGTGCGTGGTGGGTTCCTCTTTCCTTCCATTAGGTTACAATGGAGTTCCGCCAAGAAATGCCTGATTCAATCAACTATTTTTTATTGTAGTATCGTGTGGAGATTGAATTAACAACACTCAGCGCAGTGTCACGGCGAAGTTAAACCAGTAGGTATGCCATAAGTACGTGCAGTCAAATTACAAAATAATACCTTGAGAAGCTTTACAAATATTACTAGTACGAAAAGAATTTTCAGCGGAAATAGCAAGATGGTGTTTTTAAAATCTAGGCTACGTGAGAATTACGACCCTTAATCTTTCTCGAAGAATGTTGCATAAACTATATAAAACGCTGAGTTTGCATTTCGTGAAAAGGTGAACACGAAACCGTATTGCTGAAATGAAATACTTTATGCTTTAACCATTGTGGTGTCCGGTGGGATTGACAAAACCACAACTTCTGAGAATAGATTTTTTTAATTCTTGTACCATCCTAATTCCCTACTTTGTTTGTAGTTTGGCTATGTACACGAGCAGCAATTTTAAGGCAAAACCTCAGAGCAAAACCTACAAAGTGCACAGGTATGAAGTATACCGAATAACAATGTGAAAATATAAAATTGTCTTGCAATTACACTATACCTACAATGTGAATGAATGGTATATTATATTTGAAAACCTGTTTTTGCAATTGATATAGCTACACTAAATATAAGGCCATGTCCAGATCTGACGAATGTGGTGTTTTTTTCATGTTCACGCGCCGCTCTTGCGCCATTCGCGAACAATCTCTGCAGCGCGATTACGCAGTATTTGTGATGCATTAGTTCTACCAACCTAACTGGTTTGACCGCACTAAATTAAAGGCCAGGCCAGCTAATGAAGAAACGCTCATTTTGATTTTTTTTAATTGTATTACCAATAAAACAATGAGCGTTTCTTCCTTTCACATATGCCGACTCTAATTTCCCGTAGAGCTGGAGGTCCGCAGGGATTTTCCACTTCGTAACAAAAAAATATGGCGTGGACGTGCTGCGCGCGTCCAAGCGCACGCGTTGCAGCGCGCGCTCTTTGCCGCGTCCGATGGGATTTTGAACATATTACAGGATCGCAACTTTAAAAGTCAGATCCACACTGGACGATCCACGAGACCCCGCCATCCAGCGATCCAAGGAGCGTGGATCATGGGTCGTCGGTGAGGACTCGTCTATTGGCTCGTTCAAAGTTCTACATAGATCTGATTTAAAAGCGAATTAGCGTAAGGCTGTTTGAGGAGCATGATTTTCGTTGCGTGAGGTATAATGTGTGTCTGTGTTCGCATAGCTGGTGTGGTTAATAAAAAATCTATTATTATATAAATTATTGGACTATTCGAGTTAAGTACATATATTCAACATATTTTTGTTGTTCTGAAAGTTGATTTACGCAACACACATACACATAACTCTAGTGCCTACATGAGACTGTGCGCCATATAAACAAATAAAGTACTAGACAGTACATACTCTAATAAATTATTAAACCTTTTCGGGGCTTAGCTTATAGGTTTTATACGCACAATACAACCAAAACAGTGTATTTTCTCAGTCGAGAAACTTTGGTTACGTTATTATTTCAGTTATTTTCTTAAATAATTTTGGGCTTATCCAGCCAAATCTCTAAAACAAACTCATTAGTCGTAAAACCGTAAAATGAAGTAATGAAATACGTTTACCTGAAATCCGCAATGCGAAAAATTATGGGCACGGCTGCGAAGTGGCGCGGAATATTCTACCTGAAGGATAAATTTTATTGCCTCGCTCTGTTTTCGAACAATTGCATTAATAGTGTATCAACGGAGCGCCTCGCTGGCTTCTTTACGGCTATGGAGTCGGGCGCCCGAATACAATTAAAGTTTTAATATTTTAACACTGTGAAATCACAATTTGAACTGGAGCCGTGAACAAAACTGGCATAATTAAATACATAAAATAAACTAATACTGTACCGACTCGTTTGTAGTTTCATACACTAATTGTATTGTGTCTCATATGCTTGCTCGGAATACCGACTGACTGTTTCAATAAATTCGTAATCATAACAATTTTAATATTGTAATAATCCGTGGTCCGTATTATCACAGTGAATGGTCAAGATATTTATTTTCAATTGAACTATTTATGATACCCATATGCCCGCTATCGGACATCCAATAACATAAATTGGCCAGAACAACCATTTGGTAACTTCAGCAATAACATCGATTGACGCTGAAAATTGGCTTGTCGGTACAAATATACAATTCTTATTATTTTTTTGTGTTCCAAACAGCAGTCTCGTACAAAGAGCAAAATGACGTCTCAGCGGATAGGGTGGTTTACGGCGCCATTTCTCTAAGCCCGACTTGTTTCGACAGGAGTTCTTTGGCGGCGTCTTTAACACTCCCTAGAGGGTTCATTTATATATTCGCAACACGGAGCCGGCAATAAAACTGCGTTATCCTGGTCATTATTTAGTCATCGCCCGGCCTCCTCGCAGACTCTACGAAAATAAAATGCATTCGAATGACTTTTGTGTGTACGGTGCAATTTCATGCACCATCAAATGTACCGTGAGTCGTAACCTTGTTTATGATGTTTATATTGAAAATCTTTTATACGGCTTCATGAACGAAAAATACAAGCAACATAATTTTGATTCAGATCTCTTTAATTACAAATTAATTGTTGTTACCTTATTGTCGCAATTGTACAGTTTAAAGTAAGTAATTAAAAGAATTGAGTTTATATCTGAATTGGGTTTGTTTCAGTCCACGGAATTCAAAATTATTATACATTATCGAGAATCGTTAGTTAGGGACTGGCCGCGGCCGGTTACGAGCTAGCCATTTTATGAGGCGGCTCTGGGCGTCGCCGCTAAATCTCCTTATTTATCCGGGAAAACATAAACCGAGGTCTCAGCAAAAATTAATTGGCTCCCACGCTCCTTCTTGGCACATTAACTATTTGAGGGTTTATTGTTTTATGTGTTGTTTTGTGGCTCATATTGATTTCCAGTGGCACAATATTATTTGACCGTAGCCGATTCGCGCTACTACGCTTTTTTCCATTTTCCCGTAGAAACGTAACTCAAATTATTCAAGACCTGCCGGCGTACGTGTCGTACGGATGATCTTCAGAGCATGTGTTATCCAAACTACTTTACTTTTTATTTTTATGACGGGACCAAATTTGGCGTGTTGCTGAAACGACGGATCATAACCGTTGGACACAGCAACTGTTTGCAATCCTATCCGTAAACCAGGCATTGTTTTGTTCACAGGGAAAACGAGGTAGAAATAAATGTGAGCTTTACAGTGTCGCGATAAGGCGTGTTTTTGTATCTATAGTGTCATTGTTGTGGTTGCATCCATTGGGACCTCTCCTTACTCACGCGTGGCGATTTTATTTTAGTCGCTATAAAAAGAGCTTGCTTTCACCTGGCACTTCTTAAAGCGCAGCTTGTGGGTACGAGCGGACACACTTCATTAAAGCCGCGATATTTGTTGCGTTATAAAACTTTGTAGTTTTTTATTGGACTTCTTTTTCCAGACAGAAAAACAACTTCTGCAATGTTTCAGAATAACCTTCGATCCCGACGAAAGAAAATAAAGAGAAATGTTTTAAAATAAGAAGCAGTAATATTTGTTTGGTTATCGGGCTTATTTGTGCTTACTCGACACGTTTCAGAACGAAAGAGTGGAACAATGAGCATGGAGTAAGATCACACATGCGGCCTCTCGAGGCAGTGCCAACAGGAACTGATGAGATTGGAGATAATCCAGAACTATGCACCTGCCTACAAACGCGACAAACAACTATTTTAAACAAAGGAGTTTTAGAATAAATTCTTACAGAGCGCTGTGTACGTACCCAAAGAGTTCCTTTAATGTTGAAGCTAGCAAAGTATGAAGGTACGGGTTTTATTTGCTTACAAAAAAAGAGTATTTTCTAGCCAAACGCCGAAGCGAGGTTAAGGTCCATATTTTTATGTATTCGGCCATAAACTTGGAGTATAGTTTTATGGATATGTTTTTCAAAGTGGGACGAGTTTTAAGCAGGATTTCTTTTTCAGAACAAGGTGTCGGCCATATCATAAAATCGTTGGGTCACATTGGAGCCGCGTACCTACAGTAAACTGAAGTAAATTACGTAGGCGTGTCCAGTTAGTCAGGTGTCGTTGTTTAGACACCATATCACAGGCTGCAGTGATCCATTGCGATGGCCGCGTAATCCCGGCTAGAGGCTTTGTCTCACGTCCAGCTTACTTTTATTACCGTGCCTGCATCGCGAAATAAAACAAAATTGGCGGGAATTTATGGGCCACAGCCCCAGCATGGCTAGTGGGGTGGAAAGTTTTCAATTTGAAACGAATAACTTGTTTGTCTCATGTAATAAGGAGGGTTTTGCAGTGGGTAATATCGGGCTGCAATGGCTGTCGCGGGCTTCCTTAAAACTACTTTCTTGGTTTTATGACCTAAGTGCTGTGGGTGGGCGTAACTCTCTCGAAGGTGTGTGTTTGTACAGTAGTTACAATGTTCGCCATAAATGTGCGGTACCAACAAGTTGATGGACTTTGGATAAGCCCTGCTGTATTTTTGGTGTTCGGCAAATATGCTACTGGGTAGTACTCAATATTTGATTACAACGTAAATCGAAGAGAATGAGGTGCTTATATTTGAATAGTAACTTTTTACGTTTGAATAGTAACTGTCTTATTTGTTTTTAAAAATAGGTTCAGTAAATAAATGCCAATATTCTAAAAATATATGACTAGTAGAATTTTGATTAGTACTATTTTTATTTATGATTATCATATGGTAGGCTGTGCCTATCTTAAAAAGCCTAGATATTTATATTTATTTAATTTAGTGTAAAGTGTTACGCTACAATGACAACGAGACTTGTATTCAGTACGTAACAGAGACAGTTGTGTTCGTTGGGCGGCAGTCGCGATGTTTACAGCGACCATAACGTTTCTTCTGTAGCAAATTGAATGTTAAAGCGCGTTACCTGCCCCTAACTGAATAAGTTACGAGGCCGGAGCTATTGGTAATGAAACTTGAATGACCCCGGGCGTGTAAACGTCTGCGGGATGGAATTTCCGTGTTTACACGCCTCTACCAGTTTATTCTGTTGCGTTAAGTGCCACTTCCGAATATACAGCTTTTAACGGCCCTAAAATATTGTTTTGCCAACAAAATCCGATTTCAAATATTGACGGAATAAATAGCAAGATTTAATTTAATTGTATTAGAAACATATTGGAATGTAGAAATTCGCGGTACTTTCGATGTTTTTTTGGATGGGTGGCCGGTTTTTTAACATTCAATTACAGAACGATAACTCCTGATTCTGGAACAGATATCATTAGGTTATACAAGAACCCTATAAACTTTTACTCCACGATTGGCCACAGGCCAGGCCTTTGGGAAGAAAAAGAAGAAGTGCTTATCTTGAGCTTACTAGGTCGTACATTTTTTTTACATCATACAATACACTGCTTGATTTCTCCCTGCACCAATCTAAGGTAGACTGGGAGGTAATACCCATGGCATCCATCGCTTACATACTTTGCATAAATTAAGAATAATTAATCATCAATCATCGTCTTCTGTACATAAGGTAATAACGAGTAACGCAAGGATTACAAGACAGACAAAACTACTGGGTGCATACATACATACATACATAGACTCACGCCTGTTTCCCCGAAGGGGTAGGCAGAGGCATATAAAACGCCCATTTTTCGCCAGTGTTTTGATCCCACGTAATAGGTGGCGAGCCTATTGCCGCTTATCGGGATATTTTGTTTGCCAGAGCCTCGTCCGTTCTTGGTGGGAACCCTATGCACCCATGTCTACTGGGTGCAAGATGCTAAAAATTCTCATTAAGTATATTGTTCTTTGGGGAAAGTAGAGGAGCACTAAGAGAGGAGTTTTTAAATACAAATGTATGAATTTGTGCAAATCTTTTTATGTTAGTGACATTCATGCGGGCGAAGCAGAAGGCAAAGGCTAGTAAATAAATAAACCCTTAAACATAATATTTGGTTGCGAAACCAACAGTCACGTAATATCTGACGAAATTGTACCCTGTAAAGTAAGTCGTACGGCTACAAGTAATGTAAATGTGGTCGGTCCCGACCAATCCCGACATTTGTGGAGCAATCAAATTTTATAACTAACTTTCATATTTATGAAGGTTACTTGTACAACAGATTGCCTAATGAATTAGACAAGGTATGAATACTTTTGCTCTGTTTGTAGTTTGGTTAAATAAGTATAATGTATGTACTTAAGTCATATAGACTCACGCCTGTATCCTCGAAGGGGTAGGCAGAGGTGTAATATTACACCTACATTTCGCCATGAATTTTAGGTCCCACGTAATAGGGGGCGAGCCAGGAGCCTATTGCCGATATCGGGCACATCACCAGACTCAGTAACCCTTTTGCCCGACCCGGGAATCGAACCCGGGACCTCCGATCAGCAGTCGCATACGCTATCCACTGGACCACGGAGGCAGTCAGTCACTAAGTCAGATTATGTAAGTATTTCAGGGTCATGTTTTGGCTTTTCAAACATGAATTTATTTTGTTTTTTTTTTAATTAGCTACCAACCTCACCTATAGAAAAGTCCAAAGAAATTTTAACAATTTATGAAAATAAACGTAGGTAGGTATTTGAGTTTATTGTGTCCTCTTTTAAAGAGCCAATTCTGAAAATAATCGCGTGGAAATTCGAAAATATGCTATTTTCTTTTAATGAATATATATCTGAATTACGGTTTTATTTCATTTTAAGGCGCTGTTATACCTCAGAAACCGTGAAACGCCTAATTTTTCGTCGCGCAACTAGCCATAACGGTACACATTACAAGCTAGCAAAAAATAGAGCTTAAAGTCAAAAGTCTGAACAAGAGACTTTTTTTAAAATATTTCATGTAAGTATGTAAAATAGAATCACGGTAAAAAAATCACAAAAACGAGGCAGAAAATAATCTTTCGTCTCACTGTTTGCAATATTTTGATCGTAAACTGTCATATTTTATTTAATAATATTGTAGGAAACTTAATGAACTAAAGAATTACCCTATTCATTTTCATATTATTTGTGTATATTTTTTTTAATTCAATAAAATCTGAAAAAACGTCTATGATTTTGACGCTCGGTAGATCCCATCAATGTCAAACGCCTCGGCAATTTAAACCTTATTAGCATAAGACCTCAGAGCTCATCATTCGGCCATAGACTAATATATTATACCTGGAAACATTCGGCCATGCCCTGGTAACTGTCGAACAACTTTTATTTTTGTGAATAATGCCATCTAATTACCAATCGAGGGAAATTTTTTGTCAGTGTTGCCATGGTACTCTACACAAATTGTCAAAATTGATATTTTCTAGGATAAATCCAAAGTTTAATAAGAATTTATTTATAAAAAAAACTTACTTTTATTACCATTATTATTATATTATTTTACTAGTTTGAAACAATTTTGCATGACCACAAATATTTTTTGTTGGCAAACAATGGAAACCGTTATATAAATTAAAAACAAACAATAAATTAAACTAAATGTCAGTAATGTCATTGTCACAAGAAAATTTGCCGGCTGTGTGTTTACATGCTTTTTTCTTGTGATTCTTGGTAATTTATTGGTATTTACGTAGAGTTGAGCTTCAGTTCCTACGTATAATATTCAGGAATATCTATTTCAGCATTACCTGTGTTGTTTGTGTAGTGTTTGTGACATATTTAAGATAGGCCCTCCTAAAGGAGTTTGGACCATATATCTAAGTGTAGTGTTCTGCTCATTTTACTGGCAAGAGCTTTTATAATTATGGTATGGTACAGCAGACCATGATCAAATGGATCCTATTATACAACAGGCTCGAAATCAATATATTAAAGGAAAGAGCAGAAAAAGAGAAACACAAACTGGTGTAAAATTGTATAGCTAAATAAATACATTTGATATTATATTTTTGCATTATTTATTCCTAACTAAATATGCCTATACAGCAGGACCTCTAATCCGAACCCATTGTAACTGATTTGGCCGATTCAGATTAGGAATTAACATATTTATTTTCTCTAGTAGTGTTTAATTTCATAATGTAAATCAGTCGAAATGATACTTCACGAACTTTGAAATTGTATTAAAAGTCAAATGTTCGTGATATTTCCCATGTAATAACGTTTTTCTTTTGGGAAAACGTTACATGGGAAATATCACGAACATTTGACTTTTAATACAATTACGTATGTTACGTAGCGATTGCTAAAAAAAAAAAATTCGTTTAGTTCCTTGAGTGGCATTCAGGTGGCGCTCAACGCTAAGATCTGATCAAATTGACAGTTGCCAGTCTATCTCCAGTTATAATATATATTAGTCTATGCATTCGGCTATGAGCCCTGTGAGAGATAGGTCATGTCGCTTGCGTCTCCGCTGCACGAAATTTTACGTAAACCTGTTTGTTATTGTAATACGCCGGTTTGAGTTCGTAATTTTATGTTATAGACTGAATACTTTGAATCAAATAGACTTTTCATGTGACTATGGACACATATAATTAGGACCTAATTTTATATTCTTGTTGTGTCTCATGTGTTATTCGTTCTGTGCTTATAATATAAAATTAGAAGAATAAAAATGGGCAATAAGAGAAATAAAGAACTACGAAGGATTTGTATGAGAAAACGTCGTAATAAAAACACATCCGTGGCCAAGTGAGTATGAAATATGTAACATTTTTACACAAATTATTCATTTTCATAAGACTCTTATATGACTGACTATGTTATAGATTATCGATTATCCATAATATAATTATATAAATTATTCTCACACTACACAGCTGTCACAGTTTTCAATATTTGAAATAGTAATATCATAAAATTTAATCATTTTATGTACATACACCTATCATTGCAAATTCTTTGGCTTGTCAGAGCGCCTGGAGCGCTAAGATGTCGCCACGGCGAACAATAAACAGCGCTAAAATGGCGCTCCGCAGTCCACACACAAGCGGTTACTTATATTGTATAATTGTGTTGTGAACATAAACCTCTTAGGTACATCGTGTAAAACTTTGATTATTCATATACTATTAGGTATGTCTCAGTACATCCAAAATTTATTTAATTTCAAATAAAAAGGAGGAGAAGCGTGATGGGCCCGCTTCTCCTCCAACTCCATTTTATATCTAGGCGGTAAACTCACTTATGACTCCTCTGGTGTATAATTTAGAACCTTGTAAAAACTATGGTGGGTAAAATAAATGTAATAATTATACACTTACTCATTTCTTTACTTTTTCAGAGAAATTATTGTAGGCGACCCATACTATATCGAAGCCTAAGAAGATGTACGACCTGAACCAATACAAGGCCGAAGAGTCGTAAACATACCATACTTTATCCAGCAGCTTCAAAATATATCCAGCCACAGTTCTTAATTTAACTGTAATTTTAAAGACATGTCTCAGATAGGAGAAACTAGAAATGGTTTATTATCAAAATATTAATTTATATGTAATATGAGAGAAACATAGTGTTAATGTAAATATAGCTGCGGTCACAGGAATCACTTCATTGGGCATCGGATATTCGCAATTCCAAGACATAACTGCTTGCATGGATATACCAATTTTTTCTGCACTAACTTATATCAAACTTCAGGACACTGTCTATGAAAAATGGGAAGCAGCTGCCATTCAATTTCTGCCATTCATCTATGGAAAAAGCTGCAATACCTGAACGTGATGCCGCTATTGCTGATGGATAGAGGGATAGCAGTGACTGGTTAGAATTGCTTAAGAATATGTTGACAGCTTTAAATTTTGGTTAAGTGGCAAAAAAAGAGAAAAGCCAACTTAGTTAAAAATATATAGTACAAATCAAATATTTGCAATGTAACAGGAGTTGCGTATGGAGCAAAAAATGAACGACTGGCTTTGCAACAACTGGCGAAGCAAGAACATGTAACAATCGAGCCTTGCGGATTATTCGTGGACAATATTATCCGTTTACTGGTGCCACGCCAAATGAATTAATAGGTCCAAACACGATTGTGGAAATTAAATGTCCTATAAGAATGGCCTGGAAAATAGTATAAGAGCAAATAAAATACAAATATGGAAACATGCGAAAGAAAGTGAACTGACTAGTCTAAACAAAAATAGGGAAGTTTCCTGCAAGTGAAATAAATTATACAAGTATTTTTATCCAGTGAAATATGTCAAAATAACGGTAGTTTCATTCATCAACTAATGTTAAAACTATATTTAACATTTTTTATCGACAATTTATTGATAATAAGTATTCTATTTGACAGCAAAAAACTATGACGTCACTAGGTCTTATTTCATACAAACGCCGTAGCAAAGATCGTTTTTGACATTTCATTAAAAGTGCTTGATTTGACTAGTTGGAAACAACCCTATTGTAATTGGTATTACCAAATTCAGGGGCGTCACACGCAAACAAACATGTTTATTTGCTGTGTGGAGTTGCGAAAGTATACCACTAAAAATAAAAATTATGGAAAGAGATGATGTTTTCTGGGAGACGAAAATGAAAGAAAAGCTTGTGGCGTTTTATATGAATTGGCTGCTGCCTGTAATTGTTGATTCTCGTCAAGCTCGAGGGATGGCATTGCGCGATCATGGAGAGGAAAATGTTTCATCAGTGCATGAAGTTTCTTTGATACCAAGCCGTAAAAAGAAATTAAATGAAAATGTGCCTCGTGCACAACAGCAAATAATAAGTATTGAAGCCTCATCACCTCACACACTGTCTTTAACTTTCGATAAGAATAAAGAAAATCTGCCGGGTGGTAGCAGGCAACTACCTTTTGATGAGCTGTAAACTCTGTATTTCGTTTTTAAATGATAAATAAATATATTGTTTGCCCTTTATATCATGTTTTACTTAATATAACATTCATACACAGTCCCCCAGCTTTATACCTGATGGGGTGGGCACAGGTTTAAAATTATGTTACGTCGTCGCTGACGCCGTCCGCCACTACTCTCGGCTGGCCGCTCGTCCTCTCCCCAGCAACCTATATATACCATGGCGCAGGAGTGACCGGTCGCTCTCACTGGCTGTGCCGCATCGAAGATAAGTGGTCTCTCTTCCCTGTGTGACGCCGGAAACACGTTCCTTTAAGACATTCGAATTTCGTGACCCTCTTCTATTTTTGCCTCTGCTAAAGGTTGTGTAGATTATTTTATAGAAATAAACAAATTGTTATTTGTTACCGAACTCTTGGTATTGTTACGCCATCTATCGGTGAGTGGGTGAAGAGAAGTACTAGAAGAGATTGAATGTATCGGTGGTTTAAAGGTAATTCAGCTACTCTGTACTAGATGGCGTTGCTATATCGAGTAATCGACTGTTCGAGATTATTTCGACAGTTTTGTGGAAGAGTCTAGAATGCGCTAGTGATGTTATCCGGCCAGTATAAATAGAGCGAGAGCGCGCGAGACAGGACAGTAAGAATTGAATATCGAAGCGACCAACAAGAAGCGAAGGAAATAAGTCGGAAGTGTTTAGTGTTGTTCTAGTGGTGTGAATAGTGTGTTTTATTAGTGAAGTGAAAATTAAGTGTGTGTATCTAGTGTTGGTGTAAAATAAAGTTCAGTTTAAGTGGCATAGTGAGTTATAATTTATCGTCGAACCCCAGCTCGTAACAGTATTTTATATAACCAGATAGCATTGACGTAGGTATTTACCTACTTTCATCAAATATGAGAACAAAAATTTCACTATGCCTGTATTGTACAAACAGATTGATTTTCATTATAATGGTTTAGGAATAATATGATATATAAATTTAAATATCAATATCTCAATTCAATATGCTAAAACGTTTTGCTTGCGTTTTTGAAATATTGGAATACGAATGTTGCCAGAATACGGCCGCACGCGACGAGAATGCAGGGGGGCGCCCCGCAGTAGTGCGCTTCACCTCCTCTGCTTCATCCTCTCAATTACCTAAACATTCGCTAAACTATCGCTTATATTCGCAAAATTTGTAATAAAACAAGAGACAAAATCTGTAAAACAGTTCTGAGAATTTTCAATGTGTAGCCAGACTACAACTCTGTTGAATTTTGTTTATTCTGGTTACACATTTTCTGTATTTTCATTTTTTATTTCTTTTTAACAACATTACAGATCACTGCACCTATATGCTACTCATATAGGGTAGACCGGGGCGAATCGGATCACTTTTTATTTGAGGACATAAAAATCATACTAAAGTGTAATATACAGGGTGTAAAAAGACCCTTAACGAAAACTGAAACCCCATATTGTACCAATCATTACGAACATTTTTTGCTTCGGCATCATAGGTACCTGGGTAAATTACTGGTTCAGGAGATATTGAGGCTCAAAGTTTCTATGGAATTTCTGTTAAGAGGGACAAAATCGATGCATTTACCCCGCCAACCTGTTCTATAGATGTCCTATGCACCCATGGATTAGTAGGTATTTCGAAAGTTGCACGCGCGTATTTTTATAGCGGCTTGAAAAAAGTGAATACTTAAAAAAGAAGTCGTTTCCCAGGTTTTATTTTTGCTTAGTATGACTTAGTATGATGTCCAAACCGAGTAGACTTCGGCTTGGTGATGGGTCTTGTGACACCCTGTATGTAACTTTAATTGCCAAAAAGGGTAATCAGTAAGTATTTGGCTACGCATTAAACATTTCGAAACTCAAATTACTCATAAATTGTGCAAAATATAAATCAAAAGGTAGAAAGAGAGAAATATCCGAATCGCCCCAAAGAATAGGATCATACATAAAATTAAGGTTTTTTCAGCATTACAGGCTTTTGTATCAAAAGCAATATTCAAATAACATTATTTACTAAAACGTAAATAACATCGATACGGGCCCTTCTTTCGCACCCAGATCAGCACTTTTTCATGGCATAATTCTTCACATGATGGTGGATGAATGAAATTTTTTTTATCAGTAAATACAAACCCAATCTTTGTGCTTCGCACGTGAACCTTTGATTTTTATTCAAGGTGTTCTTTTATTATTATTCTTCTTCATATTTTCTTTGGTATTCTAGTCAGTTTCTCTTATTTTCACGGCTTTTTCGGCAGTTTTTAGTTTCTTCTTAGCATCTCTTTCGTAAAGATTAATCTCACGCTGGGGTGGAGTCAAATGCAATATTAATATCTTAATGACATCACTGGAGAGAGAAAGTATTCTTTGTAAATTCGTGTATGGTAAGTTTTAAATCTCAGCAGCCAGACCTAAGATTAATTCTTGGGCCAGTACTTTGTTTGGGGCTATAATTTTTATTAGGGAACCATTCTTCTGCTTTTCCTCTTTATTGTTTGTATTTTATATGTGTGAACCATCTTTAATTGAATAAAAATACTTAACTATTCTCTAATGTAAAATAAATAATTTTAAATAAGTGATCCAATTCGCCCCCGATGACGCGATCCGAATCACTTTTTCTAATTCACATATTAAACTATAATAATGTGCTTAGAAACTAAAATGTTTTCTAAAATATACCTATTCCCAATCCGTTTAAGCTATAAAATTCAAAGATTTAACACAAGTTCTTAGATTTACACCAAGAAATAGTAAGCATGTATTTTAGCTGAGCGCGAAAATTTTAACGCACACAAAAAGCTACTCACTGGCGAGCGGCGCTGACGCTGATGTACTAGTCGTATCGAAACGAAACCGATGGCAGGAGGTGCAGGATAAAAGTGGCTCGTGAGCCGCCAACAGCTTGCGTTCCGTATCAACGCTTTATTAAAATTATTCACAAATTTCTTATTCTGATCCGATTCGCCTCGGTCTACCCTATATGATAAATGTGATATCATTTTTACAGTAGGTAGGTTACCTAACATCACCTGTGATAAATATGACAGTATTTTTGAGTACTACCTACCTACTAGAGTCAATAGCAAACGCTCTCCAAACATCTTGCGGATTGGTCTAAGCATTACTCGGTTGTGCTGAGTCAGTGGTTATCTAGCGGTTCGAGAGCTGTGAAACTAGGTTAATTACTAACCGCACGAGAATAAGAACTTTGTAACTTCATAATTGGTATCTGTAGCAACAGAAAGCCTAGAGACCTGTTTATTTTAATTATGTTATTTTAAAGAATTCATATAACCTCTACTTTAACTTTAAACGGCTAGGCAGATGTGTGAGATCTGTATTTTACTTGCCATTAAAATATTTAAAGAGAAAAATTATTATGTTACATGCTGTAGTAATCCAGAATTCCGCTTTAGGTAAAGTCAGATTTCATACAAAAATAGAGTGCTATTTATTATAAATTATCATAAAATAACTGGCGTTAAAATACTATCAAACCTGAGCTGACGCTGCTATCAAATCAAATTCAAATTATTTATAGCGGAACTACTTGCATCATTGATGGAGGCCCTAAAAATGGCTTAGTAGTCCAGTCATTATAGGGGGTTGACCTCGGAAAATCGACAAACCCAGTATATTACCACGTAAAAACTTGTATTTTGGCATCCTAAAACTGTTCTCAAAAGTCACATAGGTATAATTGGATGTCCGCTTTTAAATTCAGGGGTCAAATGTCACTAAAATCGATTTATTTAACATTTTTGGCAAATATCTCGTTTTCTACAGGTTTTACGCTATTTGCATTTATTATCAATATTGTAAAGAATTAAGTTTAATTATTAAGTTGTCTACAACTTTTCTATTTAACATTTGTCGATTTTCCGAGATTTTCACCTAATTTGGCCTAAAATGGCTGGACTATAAGTACAGAAACGTATGAGTAAAGTATGAGATGACACCGTAGGATTTCTGTATCATATTTTTTCTAAAATAATTTTTCGTTGTTTCTGGCCAACAGACTATTAAGAAATCTGCAAGGCAACCTGTGAACTTTTCGCCGCAAGCAAAAAATCTTTCCTAATATAATTGCATGTTTATTGGTAAAATTTTATTAATTTGAAAGAAAAGCATATAATAATTGAGTTGGCCTTCCTCATTTGGCCGTAATATATATACATATATCATTATGAAGATCATATGTTAAGCGGTTAAACGGAGTTTTCCTACCTGTTTACCTATCATCGCAGGCCTGACATTATAAACCTGGCTGACATTAGGTTGCTGCTTAGTAAGAAATGGCAACCCAAATTTACTTAGTAGTACATTTTGTTAAATAAATAAAATTTTATCAAAAAATGCAAGGCATAATTTCATAGGCAACCTTGTAAATTCATATATGTTAATTGACCAGGATCTCAAAAACTTAGAACGCACCTACGTAACTACGTAACGTAGAAATCTAACGCTGGGATCCATACTGGGATCTTAGACTACAGCTGGGTTAACCTGATTTTATGCATTAGGTTGAATCTCGCACTCTATACACTGTGAATGCAAGGAGGTTATATTTGAAGTCATTTGCAACAATGAGACCCGCGTTAATGTATAAATTAGCGGTTGCTGAGGTAAGGGGCTTTAAATCTTTATTTTAATTTTCCTCCATATCATCAAAATGAAAAACGTAGCACGGGCACGTAGTGAAAATTAGCCGATAATTCTCTATAGCCAATAAAATATCAGAAATAGAGAGTCTTATTTGTCTGACTTTCGAAGCATGTATATGATATGAACTGTGGCCCGTGGCTTCGCCTTCTATCCATTTGATTGTTGTTTTACCCCCAAGGTTATGATATTTTCAAAATCTACCTTAGTGAATGCGAGCGACATAGAACGAGGCCACTGTATCAGTTTGATGCATCAGCTTCAGTAATTTGGGCTCTGCGATTATATGTCAGACAAATGATTTATTAAAGCTACTATAATATATTATTAGATGATAATTACTACACAAGATATGATATGTTGCTGTATCCCACGGAAATGACCGCGTTTGATTCTTAAAACTAAACTGCCCGCCAGAAAGCAACTATGGAGCATAAACTCAAAATAAATCATCGAACCGCCTCTATTTAATAGTACTCCACTAATAGAAGTGTAACATTAATGGCAAGCCTATTAGCTCACATCGTGGCACAGAATTGCAGAATTGATTGGCGAGTTCATGCCGGTCTATAAATGTTGCCGCTCCGTAGCCACCCGATCGATTTTGGTTTGCTAATACTAAAATCTCCATGATTGGCAGAGGGATTGATCACGATGATGAACGCTCAGTTGATTGTACCAGTTGGATGATGTTATTTGTCAGCTGCTTTAGGCTTTGTCTGAACTGTTTAGTCCTACAGCTTAAGGCTTGGCAGATATGGTGCATGATTTTCCGTTGTTTTGTTTGAAGATATTGTAATAATAAGACTTAGGTAGGTACTCGAAGCGATTGGTTTGTAACAATGATCTACCATATAAATTGGTGGGACGTATTGTGTGTTAGATGATCAAAGATTATTAAAATTCTTGTGATATTAGATTTTAGTCAAAATGGGCGTCCCACAGGGTTCAATCCTCGGTCCTTTTTTATTTTTAGTTTATATTAATGACTTACCACACCTCGTCAATGACAAGCACGGGATAGTACTGTTTGCTGATGATACCTCACTTTTATTTAAATTAAAACGACAGCAAATTGATATGGACGATGTAAACATTGCTATCTCAAAGGTGGTTCGCTGGTTTGAGGTTAACAACCTGCTTTTAAATAGACTAAAAACTAAATGTATTCGATTTTTGATGCCTAACGTCAAACAAGTGAACACCTCAGTAAAGGTTAAGGATGATGTGTTGGATCTTGTGGATAACACCAAATTTTTAGGCATTACACTAGATTCTAAGCTGCAATGGGGACCACATATTAGTAAATTGTCGAATAGACTCAGCTCTGCAGCACACGCAGTCAGGAAAATTCGCCAGTTAACTGACATTGACACTGCCAGGCTTGTATATCATAGCTATTTTCATAGTATAATGTCATACGGTATTCTCCTGTGGGGAAATGCTGCCGACATTCAGACCATCTTTGTTCTGCAGAAAAGAGCTATTCGAGCAATTTATAATTTGGATTATGGGGCTTCGTTAAGGAATAAATTCAAGGAAATAAACATTTTAACAGTTGCAAGCCAGTACATTTATTCCAACCTAATATATTTATTCCAAAACAAGGCCTCATACTCAAAGAAAAGTGATATCCACAATTTGAATACTAGAAATAAGAGTAAGCTAGTAGTGCCGGCTACCCGGCTAGAGAAAATAAAAAAATCTTTTCAAGGCCAATGTGTGCGCTTTTACAATAAAGTGCCAAGCAATATTCAAAATTTAAGTTATAATAAATTCAAAAAGATTATAAAACGTAAACTTTGTCAAAAAGGGTACTATTCAGTGCTAGATTATATTGAAGATAAAAATGCTTGGGATTAATTTGCTCGGTCCCACAGGCTACTTATGTTTGATTAGTGTTAAGTTTCATGTGAGTGTGAGTTATTGTGTCTATTTTATGCTAGTAAGTACTTTTATATTATTATTTAAAAAGCCTTATTAATTGACAACAACATTATAGACACACCAGCTCATAAACTTATGAAAAATTCAATGTAGTTACTAAGTTTTTAAATTGTATAGAATCAAGACGTAGAAAAGAGTGGCCCGGAGTTTCTTGCCTGATTCTTCTCACGAGGCTCTACTTTCTGAACAGGCATTTTTTTCAATGCTCAACTATGTTAATATGCATTTAAAGTTACTTTTTATTTTTTTAATTTGTATGACTTTCTGACGTGTCCAAAAAATTTTAACATTTTTATGGAAATAAACATATTTGAGTTTGAGTTTGAGTTTGATTTCGATGTCTAGCAAGAACATGACTTGGTTGTAGTTGCAAGCAAGTTTTATACCCGCGTATAAGCTCGTTTTTGGAAGGGCATGTAGGCGCGTATAAGCCTTTTGGCACACGCGCAACTTGTACGAGCGTTGACGCGCTTCTAACCTCGTATATGGGATTATGGGCGAGCTGTCAGAATCTATGTTGACACTGACACGATGACACTACCGTCTCGAGCGAACACGACGAAATATGCCCGTTTGCGCGAGTCCGATTTTTTGAAGCGCGTAATGTAGCGCGCTTGTAAGCGCGTATGCTGAAACGACCGTATACGCGCAGAAAAATACGCTAATCTGAAACCGCCCTTACATGCACATAAGCTTTTCTTGTTTTTAACCTAAATTACATTACAATTTTAGTCTTGCTTATAATAATATCCCCAGCAATGTCTGCATTTTGTTATATCTAGACAAGCAAGATATCTTCATCATCATCACCTTGCAGCCTTTTGCAGCCCACTGCTGGACCTAAAGTTTTAATTAGAATGACATTAATATTGTGAGTCAATAGGAGGATTAGGCCTGTCCAGGCCCACGGGTTAGTTTAGGGTTTGCTGCCAATTTTTTCGTCCCTTCTCAAAGATTTACTTTTGCTTCGTGCATTTATCTTAGTCGCCTCTTACGACACCCATAACATAGGGTAGGTACAGTCGAACAACTTCCCGCTAGACCACCATAAGGGCGAGAATCGCTTAGCAAGACATCGTCGCTTCCAGTCCTACTTTACCCGCACATTGACACTGGTATACAAAATCAGTTTCTAGTGTGCCTCGACTCTATGAGCGAGCCAAGGGATTTTTTTTTCAAACTGGTCCAGCACCGACTTGTTGATCCACCACTACACGGACAAATACCTAAATGTAATTAATAAAATAATTGACATCAGCATTATATCGATTGCTTATCGGAGCGGATATTCTACAGCATAATCTAGAAATAACTAGTAAAACAGTTAAAGTAATTAATCATAATAAACTTTTAATTAATCGTAACAATCTCATAACAAAAATAATTTCGCTACTGAAGTTAAGATTTTATTTACAAAAACCAGCGAAGGTTTTATTTACAAAGTACAAAACGTAGAACAAACTAAACACACTAGTTAAACTCAATCGGGGCAAAAGCGTTCGTGTTAACTTCACCACAAAGGTTCGACATATCGACTTTGAACCCGCGACCTTTCGACCCTCGGCCCAGTCAACATGCGTGTTCTTCTATCTAAAATAGCTACGCACACAATTTTTAATCAAACTTGGAGTTTATAATGACAATAATTATACTGAAAAATGCAAACGCATTGCGAGTAAGTATCATCAGTTTTGTGAAATTGCTTTGTTCTTAGAATTTTCTAATTATGAAAACTATTTATTTTTTGTGTAAATTTATTCTAGTACATAAGTACTCAAAATAATCTAAAACGTGAGGGTGTTGCGTGACTTGTGACAGCTAGAATGTACGTGTCATAAAGTATAGTTTAACACTAACTCGAACTAAAAATTATAATTCATCCGAGCGCGATAAGTCCTCTATTATTTAAATCCTTTAGTCTAGATTCTGGAAACTTGTTAAGATGAAGTGACGAGGACTTGTATGAATAAAATTTTCTACGACATTTAGCACAGAAAGTGGAAGCAGCACGGGGTGAAACTACGTTCTTTCTAGGTACAATGGGATTGAGTAAACAAACCAAACTGAATAAATTTCTCGCAGAAGCAACTCTCACCTAAAGTTTGTGAAGAATGCCAGTTACTCAGTTAGTGTCGATCCTAGTCGCTGGAAGAACTTTCTATTTTTCGATTGCTCGTGTTACTTGTTGGCAAATGTAGTTTAGCCAGTAGTTCACACTGTATGTCGCTTCAGAACTGAATTTCATTGGTAACTTATTTTGCATTGTGTGGATGTTATACGTAAGAGGATGGTCACAATTCCGCGAGTTAGCATACACTTTTATTGTTGTCTTGTGAGAATACGTAATGTAAATATATTTTAAAGAATGTGATTGAATTTCTCACCTATAGTTACGTACGGATTACGTAAACATTCAAGTTTCATATATTACGTCACATGGTAGGTATAACGTGTGAAAGACTATTATTTGATAGGAATCAATCTTCTGTATACTTATTTTACTTTTATCAGATGAAGATTTTTGAATTGTATACTAGGAGTCGTCTGCGGTTTCAACCACACTAAAGATTTACCTTTTATGATTTTACCCCTTTAGGAGAGTCGTATCAAGAAGGCCTTTCTTAGTGGCTGCCAAGGGCATGAAAGAAACGAGCTGTCCAAATTTCATGTTTCTAGCTTCAGTACTGACACCAAGACTGCAATAATAATCTTAGTCAGGATAAGTAATTTTATATTGTAACTAGAGGATGCCCTTAGCTACGCCCGCAATATAACTGTTATTGCCCGACACCGTGGGAGTGTCAGTCAGTCAGTAACGAAATATTTTTATATACAGGGTGCTGATTCGCATTTGCAAAATAATTTAAGGGGTGAATATACTACTATAACTAAATACAAATACATGAAAAATTAGGCATTAAAAGTAAAAAAAAAATTCTTCGTCATACTCTTTAAAAAATTAACTCGCTATATGACCGCCGCCGCCGATCAGCTGGTGGCCATTGCAGGTGCCTAGCACACACAAGCACACGTACCTACAGTGACTGCGCGATACAGTCTTATTTTGCACGATTCAACAGTATATTCTGATTTACTATCTAAGTAACATTTAATGAAAACATACACACATACATAGACCCACGCCTGTTTCTCGGAGGAGTAGGCAGAGACTACGGAACGCCATTTGCAACGATCCTGACATACCTCTCTTGCTTCATTCACTCCCATCAAGTTGCTCATGCATGCTCTTCTGTTTAGGGTACTTCTGACCTGTCCTTTTTTTCAGGATATCTCCAATCTGGTCAGAGAACGTTCGCTTAGGTCTTCCCCTTCGTCCTACCCATTCACACTTGCCTGCTTTGACAGTCTTTCGTCATCCATCCTCTCCATGTGCCCAAACCATCTTAACATGCCTTTCTCGATGCTTGTCACTACATCTTTTACCCCACACCACTCTCGTATCACACAATTCTTTACTCTGTCGGTCAAAGACACACCACACATACTTCTCAGTGCTCTCATTTCTACAGCATTTATTCTGCTTTCAAGTCTCTTCTGCCATACCTATTTTTCACTACCATACATAAGGGTAACACCCCGCTATGCACAGCCAAATGTGCCTTTTTGGACACGTTTTGACTGTTCATAAACGATGATAGAAGACCCTGTTTAATGAAAACAGGGTCTTCTATCATCGCATACTGTTAAAAAATATTTTAGGTGAATAAGTATACTCTCTATATTGTTTTATTAAAATATTTTGCGAATGCAGATTAACATTAGGTAACTAACATAAATATCAATTATAGGATTATTAAACTGACATCGAGCCTCTTTCGGATTGCATGCACAAGGTTTAGGGCTTAGGTTTAGTTTTCTGGTCTAGTCTGATTTAACAGAATATCATCACTATTTTCCGGATTCACAGGCATATTAGCCGCCCGATCCCATTTAAAAAATCGACAGTGTCGCAGCCAGTTCAAATCAAGAATTGAGGAATTTAAATGGCGGCCACCACCATAGGCTCCTGAAAAGGTTTCTATATTATTACTTTATAGTATTTATGAATTTCGTTATTTTCCGGGCACCATTGAAAAGTAGACCATTTTTACTTAACCTCAATTATTTGGAAGCCACATTAAACGTAAAAGCGTGTTTTATGAGGTCCAGGCAATAAAATTGCCATAGTTACATGGCGACTGCATAGTAACTAGCCTAATGAACCAGTTAGAATAATTAACCTAATATGTTTTCATCGCTCCACCCATGAAATTTAATAGAACACTTAGACAAATAATAATAATAATAACAAATTTTATAATAAAGTTAGCATAAATACAAACAATAATGTTCTAATATAATAATACTCTGAATGCTGTGGATTTTCAATTGGTTGGAAAGAACACCATACCCCTGTACTAGTAGGAAACTGTATCACAGGCGGTTGGGTCTCTCTTTACAAATTTGAGATTTGTATTTTACAACACAGCAATAATATTACGTATTTAACAATAAAGATAATGTTCAATATAAGACTTAATTAATAATTAATAGCTACATACATATAATTTAGATGATCATGTAATAAACAATATAATTGCGTGTCGAGCATTTTAGAGAACTCACGAGCTTAGGTAACTTCTAAAACTGTGGGTCAGCAGTATCGTGAATGATGTCAATGTTAAGCCTTTATTATTTACTTTTACGTACATAACTAGTGTGTGCATTTTATGAAACTAGATGATTGATGTAAGTAGGTCAATATTCTAATGAGATCTTAAATAATAAAGATGAAAAATAGTAGATTAAAGGTCGAAAATACGATGTTACGTCACTCCTAGGCGCCTTATAATCCACTGAGTTTATGTACCTCTTTTCCGCCATTGTTCTTGTCGCGCATTTTGGGTCTTCGGATTTCCTAGTGCAGTCCTTTATCGTGTGTCCTTGGTTGCCGCAATGACCGCATGTATATTGAGACTCTCTGCAAGACTTAGCCGCATGACCATACTGCTGACACTTATAACAGCCAGTAACTAGGGTGAAATCCTTCACCGGGCAAGATGACCAATTTATAAAGATCCTGTCTTGGACAATCAGTGCCTTACGTATGGCTGCAGATACTTCTATTACATAGTTACAGGTCTCAGCATCTTTACGGCCCGATTTATGACTGAGCTTGATTTCATTCAGAAAGGTCTCTAAGTTGCAGCTTTGAAGTTTCTCTGCTAAATTCTGGTGGTATAGGCACGTGAAAACTTCCGTCGCTTTCATATTTGAAGAAACTCCAATGATCACAATTTTAGGCTTACGTTTGTGGGGTTCATTGACTATGAGGCCTGAGTTTGCATGTTGTACCGATTGTTTTACTTTCTCAATATCATCTTTGGTCTCGGTGCTGATGATCACGCCGCCGTTCCTATCCGTAGTACTGTATTGTTATTATATGTTATTTTTTTAATTTAATTATATATTTCAGGCAGTGTTTCATATTTTAGATAACAGATTACTAATAACGCTATGGAAACTCATCAAAATGATTTATAGTGAACTGCACATTCTATGCGTTAATTAATACCGAATAAATAGTAATTATTGTAATTATTCAGAGTGGATTTTTTAAAGGGTCACGTGCTCAAGTCTATAAAATATCGAAGATACCTTTTAATTTTTTTAGGCAGCGGTGACCCAGTATATTTTTGAGTCGGCGATATACCAATAGGTCGTTTAAACCTATACGGCAAGCACAGCTGAGTTTTCGAAGTTACCTGCGTATAAATATACTGCCACCGGTCTAAGCTCTTTGGGTTGGTTTCAGACGCCAGATGGCAGTCACTCTCTGGAAAAGTTTATATAGTATTCTGTCAAAACTGGTCACACTTGTACGCGGATCCCGGGCACCAAGGTGAAAGTGTTCGATGCTACCAGAATAACGTTAGAACGATGATGACCTATTAAATTTTCATTAAAAAGGCACATCTGCATTGAAAAGTTTCATACCTAAATGTCAGGCCCAATTAAAAAATATACTGAATGACGTTGTTTTTACTGATATAAATATAACTTTACTTACAGCGAAATTCAATATCTACATACAAACATAGACTCATGCCTGTTTCCCGGAGGGGTAGGCAGAGACTACAGAACGCCATTTGCAACAATCCTGACATATCTCTCTTGCTTCATTCACTCCTATCAGATTTCTCATGCATGCTCATAATATCTTTCATTATTAAAGACTTAATTCCGTTTAACTTTTGGTCAGTTATAAAAGAAAATGTGAAAATTGCTCACCATGATGTTCTGTGACAATATCCAGAGAAACCTTTCCCTTTGTACTTCAAACAGGCGTCTCCTTCTATTGGTACGGTCACAAGATACCTAACGAACTTAAAATAACATATTACTTTTATCACTAGTAATATATGAACCGGTTTCATATAACAATGTGGCGGGAAATAGCTACATCCTTAGGGATGAATAACTATGTCACGGCTGTAACTACTTTACTGAGAATATTACATTGTAGGTAAAGATTGTTCCTGACGGTTAATATTATAAACTAGATTTAAGAAAATGTTCACATATGAGGTTTCTTTGTTCATATATCATATGCCCATATGCCTACCTTTCTTCCTTATCTTACATTGTGTCTTGAAGGATCAGAGCAGAGCGAGGCTCTTTTGTAGTCATATTTCGGCACCCAACAATGTATTACCTATCGTAAAATGTATAAAATAAAATTGGGCAAGTGCGAGTCGCACTCGCGCACGAAGTTTCCGTACCATAAACTATAAAAGAAAATCACGTTCGTTGTATGTATACCTAAATAATTTTTAAGTTTTTTTTTTTTTTTTTTTTTTTTGGTTTCGGGTTGGAAAATCCTCATGGAGTCCCTCCGCCCTGGGGGATGGGCGAAGGGGACTGTCAGACTCTTACTGACTAAAAACCAACCCGTTTTCCTCATGTACCCGTGTGTCGGAGGGTAGGGATTCGCATAAGCATTCATCGCTACCCCCCGACGGGTATTGGCCCGCCAGATGGTCAGGCGGGCCCCGAACAAAACCCCCTTGGCGGCGGATTAAGGTGTTGGGCTCCGCCGCCAAAACACTCAGCGGCCGCAGAGGATAGGGAGGACGGCAACGCAACACCGCATCTCCTCTTCCTCTGCGGCCTCACCGCGACGCATCGAATGGTGCGCCCCCATTTGGTCGCGGGAGATAGGGCGCGCGGCAACGCAACACCGACACGCCTCTCCTCCCGCGACCGCACCCGACTGCGAGGGACAGACAGAACTGTCCCCCGCACCCGCACCGTTGGACGCATCCTGCGCAGGCCCCTCCAAGCCCACGCGGAGCGTCCCCTCCTGGATCCCTCTTAGCTTCACCGCGGATGCCCAATCCACGGTTACTGAGCCCCCCCACCACGACAAGGTGGAGATCCTACGGGGGGGAAATAATTTTTAAGTTGCTATTTGTTTATTAAGATCGAGTAACAAATTGCTTAAAAATTACGTTTGTATGGGAGCCCCCTTTATTATTTACTTTTTTTATTTAATTATTTATTTTGAAAGGTAATATACAACTACATATTCTGTGAAAATGTAAAGCGTCTACCTGTTACAGTTAGTAATTTTGAGCAAAAAATACGAAAAAAACACGTTTATTGTTTGGAACCCTCCCTTAATATATATTTTTTAAATTTTTAGTATTTGTTATTATAGCGGCAACCGAAATACATAATTTGTGAATTTCAATGAAATGTTCAATTTCAGCTTTCTAGCTATCATGGTTTATGAGATACAGCCTGGTGACAGACAGACAGACAGACGGACAGACAGACAGCGGAGGCTTAGTAATAGGGTCCCGTTTTTTACCTTTTAGGTACGGAACCCTAAAAATACCTAATTGTACATTGCTCATAATACCTGTTAATCATAAATAATGTTCTTTGTTATCTTTAATTACATACTTATTATTTACTTAGATATATAATTACATTAAACTTACGTTTAGGTAAATATAAATTTAATTTGTGTTCGTGACTTTGAATGTCTGGTAAAGCCATTCGCCTTAATAATGTATCTAGTAAAGTAAAGGGCATTGTAGGGTTGTTCAAGACAATGTTCTTGCGTCATTAGTGACGTCTCAGCCGGCGATTATCAAAGCAATCAGGCGTTCTGCAAACTGTTACCATCTGACTGCCGGCGGGGCAGCCGGCTGTATCGATGCTTCTTTGTACTTTTTTGTTATCGACGTTCCACGGTAATGGAATTGAATCGATATTAGGTTTTTCGACGAGGCAGAGTATCAGTCTTAAGATATTGCATGCAGCTACCAACTTGGATGCAAGAACTATGAGTAGAAAATATTGTTTAATGTTACAAATTGAGTCAAACCTTATTATATATCTAAACATATTGGTGTCCTTGGTGCCTTATTGTGAACGTTTAAGGAAAAGAGAAAATAGTATCGATAGTTGGTGTAATTCGTTTATAAACATCACTAAGGCAATTGAGGAGTGTTTGCTCGAGTTTGAGCGCGCGGCGCAGGCCGGAAGTGGTCGAGGGCTGTTCCTAGTTTAACTGTTGCGTCACTTGATTGTCGCGCCCCGGCCGACGCCAAACGACAAGTACTCTCTATTCACCCCCACGCCCCGACGTCCCCCTCCATATTTATTATTTTAATACTCACAGACACATAAAATAACGGTGAAACATGAACTTGATTAATACATGTTATAATGACATCGAGAACCCGCGCCGGCCCGAAGACGGATGAACTGTAAAGACTTTTATTTTATTATTTCTACTCAATTCAAAGCCGATCTCACTGTTGATTTAAAAGACTCGGGAACCCGTAATTTAATACCGATATCGTATTACAACCAATCGACTTAACATCTCGAATTTACATACTAAATAAAAGAAGGTAGATATTAGAAGATTAGGGAGTTAAGTGGTGAAAATCGGGACAGTAAAAGTGATTTACATATAACTGAGAGCGAGGAATATATACTTCGAATTACTGAAGCAATTCGGTGCTTAATTCGTAGGCCAGCCAAGAAAGATGGGCGGCCAACGCTCCCGGCGCGCCCGGCACCCGACTTTAATTACAACGCAGGTTTATTCACTCTAATTTCGGGAATTTTGCATTCCCCGCGCGAACCGCGGAAGGGTCAGAGCAAAAGAAAGTGACATTCGTTATTCTATTACGTTAGGCAAAGGAGCAAAGAAGAGGTCTGTAGACTCTGGTAATTACTTTTGTGTTGGCATTATATCAACAGGATCTGTTTTTGTAATAGTAATCTGCTCGCAAGTATTTAGAGCCTGCAGCCATTGTGGCTCGCCATGTGGATGGAGGCCCGACGCGGCGCCTGGCGCCCTCATGCGTAACGAGAAGATTGCTCCTTTTTGTTGTTACTTATGCCTCTCTGCAATCAGATAAAGGATTTCACGATTTGCGGAGTTATGTGACTTTCGGTATTATGTTCTCGTTGTTTTCCAAGAGGTTTTTTGAAGTTCTCCGCTGAAATGATAGCTTTATGTAGCGTATTGTTTTCCTTCGCGTATCTCTCGAGTGGAATAAATTTGGAGTTCTACGAGTCGTTTGCATACTTATATTGTAATTATAACCCGTGTCATTCATAAATAAGTTACTTACAAATTCATTTGCCGATTAGGAATACGGTGGCATTAAACTTTGCCAATGAAAATTAACGAACCGATTAGTAGGAGAGTTTCACACACGGAGGTCAAGTATGTCGCAGCGATGTGGGTCGGTGGAGGCGCCTGCGCTGGCGCTTGAGTGCGTGCGGCGCGGAGCGGTGCGGTGCGGAGCGGAGCGGTGTGACGCGGTGCGGCTGTTGCGGCGGGTCGGCCATCAAGCTCCAAACGGGCGAAGTTTTCTCCTCTCGGTCGTTACGAGGCGCGAATTGCCCGCGTTACAATTACTGCGCGGCCCAGCATATTTATGCCAGCGGTAACCAAATTGCCCGATATTATTCCATCCCATTGAGTGCGAAAAGCGCAAATTAAACCGATTTTATATTGGACGATTTTCCTCGAGAGCGGGGGCGAGATATGTTCGTTGTTAGATAAGAAGCCGAGAAGATTGCGTTATGAAATAAGAAAGGAATTGCACGTTATAAAGAGTTGCTTTCGAATAAATATACCACCGCTCCGCTGAGTTTTTGATTGCGATTAATTTTGTTAACGGTAGGGGTTTGTTAATACGGCTAATGAAATACAACTCGGTTTTATTCATTTCAAATGAAATGTACTTACCAGATTGTTTTAAAAAGTATTTTCCATTATAAACAGTATTTCTATTACTAATGTCGTATACAGTAAAACATGAGATTTATAAGCTCAAATTTACTGAGAAAATAGTAAAATATACGGTAATACTTTCGAGGATATTAATCTTTTGAATCGTAAAAGTGGCGACTCCACATTTCGTTCCGCACTTGTGGATTGAGGATAGGCATTTGATTATGTTTAAAATAAAAATATCGTCGGCGAGTAAGAGGCGCTCGGCCGGGGCGTCAAACAAACCGCGAAACACTACTAAAATTTTACAACTGAGTTGCTCCCCGCCTCTCGCATAAGCGAACTGTTAGAAAGAAAATGGAAAAGCAACCGAAAGATATATCTCTGAGGGGTCCAGATATTTGGGAAACTATATAGCCTAATGAAAGCGAACGAGGGCGGCCGGGCGCTAACAACTAATTGGCTATTCCGAAAACTCATTTGAACACAAAATGGATTCTGTATTTAAATTTCAGCATTCCGTAAAACAACGGCGAAAGTTAAATGCATAAGGCATTTTGGTTTCCATGGATTTACTTGCCATTTATCCTGGTGGATTACGTCGACTTTATCCGTGTACCTCATACGAATACACCTCCGCCGTATATACGTAAACATGCGATGTAATTTTTAGCAAATGTGTTCCGCTACGTGCGGTGCGCTTTGAATAAGTTTGAACAATAACTCTTTAATATTGAAGAATAACGTCTAACATGGACTCTGAATTGAGTTTATGTTGTGTCATCATTATTCAGCAGGACTATGGTAGGTACGTTCGAGCTGCTTCTGGGAAATCCAACGTCTGGCTCGGCTAATGACGCTTGCGCTCGGAATACTGAGCGGCCAGTCTCTACATGAAGCGAGCTAGTACGTCACAAACATCCGTCTAACTACTCGTACGTCCCTCTCTGCCGACTTATCACAAACACGCCCAATATTTGAGTACAGAGACGAAACTACTCCCAAAGTTATTATAAATCAAATAGTTCACTTTCTCCTTCGGGTTAAATTGTGTTTTGTTTAAGTCGTTCGTTCCGCGTGCGTTTGCTCGGGTGGCTCGCGACATATTGTCTGAGAACTCCGCCGACGCCTCTCCAATAAATAAGCAGGTCACATATTGAAGGAGGCAAAGGGGGAATACAATTGTAACTTTCCTGCTCCGGCTTACGGGAAGGCAAAAGTTTAAAAAATACAAGTTTTCGTTGGGCTGGCTCGCGGGCACGCATGACAACGTTCGCACGTACGCGCGACGAGACCCTGCGGGACGAGCCGCCAGCCGCCATATCGCATACGATGTTTTTATGTCCCTACACTTAAATAAGAAATAATTGCTGCTTAAGGAACTAACTGAAAAATAAATTCCGAAACGTATTATCATTGGTATGCGGTTACCATCCCCGATGTCCATCCCCCGTAACGTTAGTCGGAATAAGAATGAGAATCCATTAAAATATCCAAAGATTTAGTGCATGACAAGCAGCTACTCTTTCAGCCGTTTTCTCTTCAAGTAAAAAATAAGATTATATTTCCATGTTGAACAAAAGCGGTCTGTAATCGAAGTTTATAAAAAGGCCGATGCTAAGTGATCGATCAGGGGTAAAAGTTGTTAATCTTGTCTCGCGCTACCGAAGTTCCGCTCGGTAAGTTCTGAATATTACTTAAAGAGAGGCGACACAACAAGCAATTAGTATGCAGCGGGGCCGCGTAACATTTTTTCACATTATGCTAAGTCCCAAAGAAAAACTGTAGGAAGTCCGAGGGGTGGAAGGGGGACACTCCAGCGATTCCCAATAATTCATTAGAGCGACCGTCGTCACGGGGTACGAATTAAAATTAATGATTCGCGAGGACAGCAGCCGCCTTCCAAAGATCTCATTGTATTATCTAGTCACTTTTTATCTGCAGAGATAATTTAAACTTGCCTTCTAACAGGTGTCGCAACGACTTTTCTGTATTAGCGATTTTAAGAGGCTAATAAATTCTGAATCGGGGAGTTATTAGCATTTTTATGTAGCTACGTTCATCGCGTTTGTACGTAGATATAACTTGGGAATTTATCGCATAGTTAACTACACATTACGTTATGTAATACATGTGTGACCTATTTCGTACGTGGAATCGTATTTGCCCGCTCGTTTGTTAGACGCTTTATATCTAAGAAACGTGAACCCTATAATTTATCCAGTAATGAAAATTTACTACATATAAGACGTGTATCTTTGTGCCAATTTTCAATTTTCACCGTTCTATAGCACGCGTTTTCAGTCATGTGAAAGAAAGTAAACAACAATACAATACTGAAGCATCTCATAAAGCATTCATAGCGCGTCTGAAATATGTATACCAACAAACATATGCAATTAGGTATCATCACTGCTTCGGTTCAATTTAGCTCTAATATCTTTTGATCCCGTGTTGGGATTTGCAACGACATTGTCGCGGGATGATTTGATGAGAATTCGGGCGACAAGAGGCGACGGCGACGCGACATACAAGGCAAGTTTCCAGTTTCTTGTCACGCGCGCTCGGCTCAAATAAGGCTTACTACCCCCTGCCGCCAGCCGCCTCGCCTGACGCGCTGGTATAAAGTAGACTGTAGAATACCTAATGCTGAAACGTGTTAAAACTATTCGGCTTTCTTTAACATGTTGCTAACTTAAGTTGGACGATAAAATTAGGAGACAAAGTATTTGGCAGGCTGTTTGTTGCTTATGGGCTTAGTGACGCCTCTCTTGATTGGTAGTAAAACGACAGAAACGGCGGCACTTTATATTATTTTCGCTACAGGTTCTAGTATTTTTGTGTGCCAATTACTTTTTATTAAATCGTTCAGGGACAATTGGAGACCGGTTAGAAATAGGTTACATTACGCGAAGGCTTGGTTCAGATTACCTTAAGATATATAAAGAATAAATGATTTCTATATAAATATGAATATTTTATACGATTAAATATTGATCATGTCGTCAACCTTTCATATTTAAATAAATAAAGATAACGCAGCACAATACATTTAGTTTGTCATGAAGAAGCAAAAGAAGTATTAAATTGCAGTAAAATATATATTTTTTAATTCATTGGAAATTAGAAGAAAGAGGGAATAACGAAGTAAGTATCTATTGAATTTCATCCGAAAGGAGTTGGAGTGCTTAATGGAGCCCGTAGGCGAGGGGTTAACAATCTGTCACTAATTGCACCTTATTGCACACCAACTAAATATTTTAATGTTACTCTATTGGTAATCGTACGAAGATTGTGAAGGGCATCTACCGGCCACGTTATTAAGCGAGCGATAGTTAACATTTTTACGTTTTTTTGTTATATTGTCCATTGAAATGTTACATTATTTTGGTCATAGCGTGCATTTGTCAGAGGACACAATTTTATTTTATATGTACCTAGAGGAGGTTGGAGTAAAGTTAAATCCAAGTTTGTGGGGTCACAGCCCTTGTCCTTTGGCCGCCATCTTGAAAAGAGACTTCGGGAAACATGTTTTTTAGTTTATCTGGCATACTATTTGCCGTACAGAATAATTACAAAACATGTTTGGTTGCAAACGATAGCCGAGTGGATATACCAACAGCAACAACTGCTATGCAGAGGGTATCAGGTTCGAATCCACGGCGCGCACCAATGACTTTTCGTAGTTATGTGCGTATTGAATTATCAATTATCGCTTGTCCCGTGCTTCGGAGAGCACGTTAAGCCGTCGGTCCCGGTTGTCATGAAGATCTTTGACAGTCGTTACAGGGCGTCAGTACCTTCTAAATAAACTAACACTAGTCTAAAACATGGAATATCGCTATCCCTTCGGGTTGCGGAGGTCAGACAGGCGGTCGCTCCGTGGAAAAGCTAATATTCAGCCAAATCCGGTTAGACTAGAAAGCGGACCCCAGATTGAAACTGGGATAACGCTAAGAGGATGATGATGTTTGGTTGGAAATTAAATTCTCTGCAACATTGAACCCGTAGTATTTTGTCGTAAAACGAAAATACCAAAGTTACCAAAGAAAATCTAATGAAATTTGCAACAAATTTTCTTACATACATACATACATATCGTCACGCCTTTTATCCCCGAAGGGGTAGGCAGAGGTGTATTTGTACACCCACTTTTCGCCAGATATACTTTAGTCCCACGTTATAAGGGGCGAGCCTATTGCCGTACTACACATTTTCTTTTCAATGTGTTATTTCTTCGTCATCAGTTATTAAGAATACATTTAATTTGTCTTTACTTCTTCTCAAAGCAGACCTAGTCTTCCATCTTAAGACTCTGCAGTATCGTAGTGTCCAATTTTGCACTCATTACAATGACCCTAAAATCTGGAGTTCAAAAAGAAAAAATTACGATCTCTACCCCTGGGCATCTGAAGTTTATAGTCTGTCCAGCCAGAGGATACTGAAATTTCTTCTGCAGTGCCTTAATGTTCTGGGGATACCTGCAGTAAAATTGTTGGAGATATAAAAATCATTGAGGACTATGATGACCTCCAAAATGCGACAGTTCTCCAAGGTTCTTCATAAAAAATTTAATATCGGCGCTTGACCCTGTTCCAAAGCCTGGCTCATCTCAAAGACTGGGGACACTGTTATAATGAAAAGGCCTAAAAATTGGTGGCCTAAATATTACAATAATTTAGAGATAACTTTTAATGTTTGGCTTTACGACAAAAGTTTCAGGACCAAGGTTGTGGAGAATTTAACAATTACCAGATAATCAAGAAAAACCATCTGCACCTGCACTTTCCAAGATGGCGGCCGAGGGACAAGAGGTACGATCACAAAAATTTGGATAAAATTGCGTCCTCCGACAAATGTAACCCCAAATGTAACTTTTCAGTGGACTACTGCGCTTTAATTTTCTTAATATGTTTCTGTAAATGTTACTCTATTAAGATGGTGCATCTGTGGAAGATAGACCATGCTGAAATGAGCGGGTGCCACCATATTGTGGAAGCCGTCGCGACACATTCGAAGACACGACACTGCATATTTTGGTAGAATGTCCAGCCCGCGCATTGTAGTTCCTCGACCCAGTCGCGGCAGTTGGAACGAAACCCTTTCACTCCTGACACTGGTTCTGTCTATGGGTCTGAGTGAGAAGAGATGTCTTGGAACGCCGCCACCTTCTGTGATGCTTACGAGAGAGGAAAATTCCCCAAAAGCCCTTTCCCCAAATGTAGGCCAGAGCGTCAAGACCGGCGCACTCTTCATGACAATCTTTGGCCACAGTAATTGGTGTGCTTGCAGGCGAGCACAAGCCGGTCCGGTCACTGCTGCTCTGCATGTGCTCCAATAGGCAGAGCAGGCGGGTTTTTGGTAGCGGTAATAATCAATGAGAAACTTCACGTAACGGGTTCCAATAGTACCAAAGGGCGAGCCGAATCCAGTTTGTCTTTTCAAATTAAAGCACTCTTTGATCCAATGAATATCCAATCGCCCCTTTTACTTCAACCATCTTTTTGCTTCATCTCTTCATCCATTCCTTGTGATAAGCAGTAACTTAGTTGATTTGCCCTGATTAGCGCAGTATGAGGAGTCTAGGGTGGGTGGTAACCCTAACACATATGTAACTAATAAGTCACTATCTCCTCTGTCAATAGTAATTATGACAAGAACATAGCTCAACAACATCCGTAGGCACAAGTGTTGAAGAAAATATATTAACTTGAACGAAAAAAAGGGATGATAACGTGACTGTCGGCTAATCGGCTGACATCTCAACTTTGTTGTTCTTATTGGTGGTGTGTTCATAAGCTCGGGCGGCTTGGGTCGGGCGTCCGCCGAATCCTAAGCAGCAAGTTCCGAGCAACCGAAAACAAATTGACGACAATATCACTTGGCAGTTCCTGTCACCCGTCCCTGGTTATTAGTGTAGCCACACGCTCCAGCCCCTTTATATACGACTATTATTATTTATGTGCCCAGTATTACTTTCTTTGAATTCATTGTAACGTATTTCGCAAGTGCCGTCCGCATTTTATGTGTAGGTTATATTAAAAATGAAGGCAAATAAATTTGTTATGTTCTTTAATACTTTTATTGTAATTTATATTTAAATAAGCCAAACTGTATGAAGATTATGGAGGCTGAGAAGGTTAAAAATCCCTGGGTCAAAAGGTTTTCTCCTAGGCAGATTTGAAATCGCTTTTTAGAACTTACTATCAATATGTAATATCTCTTTGGTCCTAGATATCGTCGTGCACTCACGTGGCGCCTCCTGAGTTGGAGTTGACTATAGGGTTTAAAGTAGCCTATGTTACTCTTCAGCCTTCACACAAAAAGTCTTATCGTAATATGACTCTGTTGTGACGTGAAAAAGAACATACGAACGAAAACACTTTCACACTTAAAATGCTAGAGTGATATACCTACAATATTGTAACTACACTTCTAAAAAAATAACACCAATTTCCACGTAACTATCGTAACAAAAATAGTCAAAAATCGGGCATCACGTATCATATTTACTGAACAGTTGAAACGCTAAAAATCTATACCGCCATAAAATACGTAACAAACGAAAAAAGTTGGCAATAAACGTCACAAATGTGGAAATGCTGCTTGTCCAAACTGCATTTGCGACAATTCTCGCACACACACATACACGGAGGCTATGTCCGTTTTAATTGTCCGTCAGTCGTTAGGCCTCCGGTCTCACAAGCACGTACAACGGGTCCATATATCACGTTGATTACTCAAAGTGGAAATATCATATTTTTATTTCCCCGTCCAAGTAGATTAAGGCAGAACGAATTAGGTGTTAGGAGGACGTATCATCACGTAATGAATTGACTGTGTTTACTTATTGAAACAATTATTTCCAGCGATAAAAATAGTTAGGTATTGCGATATTATGAGTAATGAATTATTATAATAGAACGTTATATATGTTATATTGAGGGATAAATTATAATAATATATGTGCAATAAATAAAGATAAAATATAGGTGTAAGGGGTACACGTCTCTAGAAGCAATAATAAGGCCGATAATATAGAATTATTACGTCGTTTGGCTAAGACTAGCAAAATAATAAAGTATTTTCAATCTTAAGTCGATATCACGTAAATAAGTCTTCTAATACTATAACATGTATCATATATAAGCGCTACGTAGCTGCACCCGTCATTATTTTCAAGTTAAAACCTATAATTTTACATTCAAAGGCTGTTTGCAATAATATAATAAGAGCACAAAGGATGACTTGACTGCTAAAAAGCGGTAAGATCAACATTTGTATGGTTATTATACCTTAAAACGATGAATTTGAGATGAGTTGCATATTAATTATAACAATACAAATAAATAAATAACATACAAATAAATACATAATCATGTCACCATTGAGAAAGGTATGCTAAGATGGTTTGGACACATGGAGAGGATGGATGACGAAAGACTGACCAAGAAGTTATATAATTCAAGTGTGAATGGGACAGGAGGAAAGGTAAGACCTATAGGCGGACGTTCTCTGACCAGATTGGAGACATCCTAAAAAAAGGACAGGTTAGTAGTACCCTTAACCGAGAGCATGCATGAGAAATTTGATGAGAGTGAATGAAGCACAATTATTTGATTACTTAGATTAACACTTAGGTTATATTTTGTCAAGTCGGTCGCGGCAGACCTCTTCGGACATTCGTCGACCAATTTGGAGACATCCTAAGAAATGGAAAGGTCCGAAGTACCCGAAACCGGCGCGCATGTATGAAAAGAGTAATGAGTGTAGACTTAGAGGAAACGCGTGAGGTTTGTAAGGATAGGAACAAGTGGCGTTCTGTTGTCTCTGCCTACCCCGACGGGTAAAAGTTTTGTCAGCATACCATGCGGTCGAAGCCGCAGTTGCAAGCTAGTATTATTAATCGGTATCTTTAAAGAAGTTTAGCGATAATTCGTGTTTTTAAATTATAGACAGATATGAGAAAAATGAATGCTGCAGTAGAAATCTATTATATTTTAATTTTTAGGTATTTTACCACTAAGAAAAGCAATGATTAATTAATAATTATGAGAAGGGTACATCACTTTAAATAGTTACATTCAAAAGATCATGTATCAACTAAAATATAAAGAAAATGTTGCTAGTCTTTTTGCCAATGCAACCATGCTACAAAGACTAACAATAATAATATTGCAAGCCTTAAAACATAATGTATAGTGGAAAATAAAATTCTTCCATATTAATTACTATCTTTAGTGATAAATTAAACATAAAATCAGCGTCTACGAATAGCCCTTTCAAAATAGCAGAGAAACAAAAATATTTTTGCTACGGCTAGATTTGAAAATAATATTACGTTAAAAGTAAATTAATTATTTCTTCATTGCAGGGGTTGCCTCTAGCCCTGTTTGTAAGTAAAGTACCTACATGCAAATAACCTTTGTTCATCACTACAACTTGTCTTTTACAGAAGTCTAAACCACCCCATTTGTGTTTTTTTTACTACCTATCGTATCACCCAGTTTAGGATGCATTAAAAACCATGCTCACAAGTTTGGAAAGTTTATACTTCAGTCTATACACAACAGATGGCGTTAGCCTATACAGTTTGGAGCATCTTCTGAAATAATGTTATTTCGGCACATATGTATTAAGAAAATGAACATATTTGGATCGAAATAACAATTATTATATTACAAAAATATGTTTGGTCAAATGTTATTCCAAGTCAGTCTTGCGTGAACTAAGCTTAGACAAAACCTATTTCCATTGGCAATAGATCTTTAACAGATCTCTGATGCTTTATTAATATGTACTTACCATCAATATAATAAATGGCAATAGAATTTAAGGCTTTGAAAAAATATATGTACGTGACTCGGCAGGCGCCGCGAGGTCGCCCCGGCATACAATTGTATAGTCCTAGAAAAGGTGGCTAGGCTACTTGGGTCTCAGAATATGCCTGGCTTTACCCCTCAGTTACGTTATTTACAGGCAGCAGTTGGGGCGGGGGAGGCTCTTTTTACGCTGGTGGGTGTATAAAGTGGCTAATATGAGCAGAGCACGCGTATGGAAATTACAGTGGAATCAATCACGAACAACCCAAACATGCCTTATAGATAGCACAGGCAATGCTTTTCTTACCTAATGGTTTCCCATAAAGATTTCTATCTTTTATTCTTCTCGATGTATATTGAAATCCCATTCTACTCTGTCCGTTTGTTATACCAGAGATACTTTGAAAGTGTTCTGTAGCAATAATATTGTTAGCGTATTCATTCGAATTAATTCCATCGTAACAATCACAATATCGAATACAATAGAATCAAATTAATAAAAATAAAACCATCCTATTGTTCACTTTTCTATTATCTAACAATAACAGAAGGAACAATTCGTTGTTAAGCAAATTGATCGTTTTTTTTTTAAAGTAGGACAATCATATTTAGACACCATAATATGCATACGCAATGAGTGAAATTACAGTAGTAGGTATGCTCAGTGTGTGTCATCATAATATGTGCTCCATTTCCATAGAGAAAGCCTTGAGGTACGTGATCGTAATGTTTTTCCTATGGTAATATCATCGTAGTGTTTTTCCTATAGTCATATTGGGCACATATAAAATCAGATAATAAAATACACATCAGAAAATTCAAAATCACTTACGTTTCAGGAGTCGGCAGGCGGTGTCCTAGCATACCAATAAAAATGTAAATACTACCAATAATATTTTGCTTTTGAAGTAGTCGGGAGCGTGTCGACGGCTTTGATGTGGCGTGTATGTTATAATCAGGATTGTTTGTCAGTGGCCGTGGCAGCCTGTCGACGTCGGCCAAATCATAATAAACAAAATTTCCCAGAGGAGAGAGCGATATCTGATAGGAATCATTGAATTATTTCTGAGAGCCGGTACACTCTCGGCGATCTATTATTTTTTGTTATTTATCAATTCGCAAGTAGCACTTATCTTAATACTTTATTACGTTAACTTGACGTAGAAGTATACTCATAATCGTATCTACTACACATAAATTACGAATATTACATTTCATCGATGTACACAAAAACCACTCAGATTCGAACAATTTAAAGATTATGTATGGTGATGGAATCCACGACACTCGGCGCAGTACCAAATAGCTTTAACCGCTACGAGATCTAGGCTGCGCAGTCAAGTAAAATTACTTCCATGCCCTTCAACTACGATCTTTCATCGCGGCGGTGCTTTACTAGAGTCACAAAATCGTATTTTACATAAATCAACCACATTAGAATGATACTTATTCAGGGGCTTAAGACTACATAACATAAGATATTCAGTTATGTTTTCCTAAACAGCGCCTTGTTAAAAGTAATTTCCTGTTTAAAAGGTCACCGGTATTTACAACGTTACCATAAGGAACTCTAAATGGCGCTGTAAAAGGTATTTTTGTGAAAAGCATGTATTAGTGTGTTTCCGTTCCGTTTTATTGTTAAAGTAGGTATTTCTCACATCTGCGTACAATAAACTTATTCATAGAATAATATACTGTAGATGTTCAGGGGGGGAAGAATTTCAATATGTATAATATTATGCAGGTTGATTCTTTGAGCTCGGGTCGGACAAGCAGCATTTGAATAAACCGATATCGCGGGAGTCCGCCAGAGGTCGCTGTGTTTAGCTGAACCCCGAAAAATATGTATGTTTTGCCTCCGAGAGGCGCTCCGTTATTAGATTCGAGATATACGAAGACCTGCCTCTATAAAATATCGTGAAACATATACCGGTGAATAATTGGGCACGTTGATTCCGCCGGGGGAGGAGCAAAACATAATAAAAACTTATTCATTATTGAGATTACTTCACTTATGTCGTCAGCACTCAGCCTTATTGCGAATAAAACATCCACACGATGCCCCAAATATGTGTTCCTATATAATATTATTGTTTCATATACTAATATCGTTAGGCTCAGTCTCTATTTCGTTACAAAAATAAGATCTCATTATATTTATTGAAACGTTTTATTCGATTAATCTAAAAGAAGCGGGCGAGCGTTATAGCTGGACAACGCTTCTTATTGGCTCTTTTGAATAAATAAGCAGCGAACAAAGAAAAACAACGATGAGATCGGATATCTGCGCCGTAGAAATAAGTGGCAAGAATAAACATTTCAAATATCGAGTGTGATCGACAATCGTGATTACTCACACTAGCGTAATCATGGTCGAGGCGTGCGGCGACACGGGGCGACCGACGACGTTCGAGCGGCGCGGGCGTGCTCAGCAGATGTGTGGATGTGTGGGCGACACGGCGAGGAGTCGCCGCCCTGCCATTACACCGTGTACTCGCACTTACATTAACGCTCTGCCAGATGAAAGATAAACATTTGACGTGAGGATGGGGCGAATCCGTATTCTCGTCACACGGACCGGGTTAATTCAATAGCTGATTGGATTTGGGGCACGCTGATCTAAAGCCGCCTTTATAGCCCACGACGTTTCCGACTCTTTGAATATTTATGTAAGTACGACGTTCTTTTGCCTAAACTTAATTTTGTACACGGAATTTTAAGCGTGGCTTACTACTTTTTATAATTACTGTTTAATATATTTACATATTTTATAAAGCTTACTCTGTTTGCTTGTACTAACTTTTACTTTAAATTTTAATTATAATCTCAGATTAAGTTAGAACGCAAGATATAGTCTTTGCATCTAGATAATAAGAATAAGGGCTCGTCAAGAAGCACTCACTGACACACAAAAAAGCTTCTGTTTTATTAGTTCCTTAGTACGCAGGTACCACTGAATACTTTTATTATTGTTGTTGTAATACATACATACATACATACATAGACTCACGCCTGTTTCCCCGAAGGGGTAGGCAGAGGCATATTTAACGCCCACTTTTCGCCAGTGTTTTGATCCCACGTAATAGGTGGCGAGCCTATTGCCGCTTATTGGGACATTTTGTTTGCCAGAGCCTCGTCCGTTGATCGGCAGGTGCACCACTTGCAGGTGAGGTTGGCTTGGGACCCTAAGTTCTTGGTGGGAACCCTATGCACCCTATATTGTAATACATACTTTACTAAAACTTACTTTTATGCTTTATTTTACACCTCACTATTTATTTGTTTTTTTATTGAAACACTTCAGTGACATAGGAAAAAAATGGCTCCAAATTTTCATTTTAAGTGTGGTTAAACAGATTAAGAAAAACAGATACCTACAGTATCTGTTTTTCTTTATGTAACAGATATCATATAAATATTGGTAATTTTGGACATGTTATTTTATATGCGATACAGGCTATAAAAAAATACAATGTTTTTACTAGATACACAAACGGCGGAAAGTATTCATGTAGAGGCCAAATAAGTTTTCCCAATGGTCTCTCACTGAGTATATAATTATATGCCACAAAAAATATTATAGGACATTTGTTGCACAATACATAAAAATTTATACGCCTTCAAACAGTCAATTGCACTATGCGTTTGAACGTATAAGATTTTAATCAAGGAGGTGAAAAAAAAGCGAAAGAATATTTAAAATAATTGCTAATTCCTAAGCTGACTAGACTAGATGGTGCTGTGTATATGTGATAGAATATTATTATCATAATATTATTTTCATTATTTATTTATTATTATTTTTATTTTCCCGCAGGGTGGACCGACGATCTGGTTAAGATCGCGGGAAGCGGCTGGATGCGGGCGGCTCAAGATCGGTCTGTGTGGAGAACCTTGGGGGAGCCCTATGTCCAGCAGTGGACGTCTCTAGGCTGACATGATGATGAATAGATATTATTTTCCATTGTTTTATTATTAGTGCATAGGGTTCCCACCAAGAACTTAGGGTCCCAAGCCAACGTCACCTGCAAGTGGTGCACCTGCCGATCAACGGACGAGGCTCTGGCAAACAAAATATCCCGATAAGCGGTAATAGGCTCGGCATCTATTACGTGAGATCAAAACACTGGCGAAAAGTGGGCGTTTAATATGCCTCTGCCTACCCCTTCGGGGAAACAGGTGTGAGTCTATGTATGTATGTTTTATTATTCTTTGCCTCTTTGCATGTTTTATTTGTAATATTAATAAATGAATATAAAAACGTGTTTTATTTAAAACTAATTTACACAATAAATTAGGGTAAACTATCCAAATATCGTCCGTTGTAAAAGGAGCGTAAGTATGGGCCGTCACTTCGCGCGCTTTTATATTCCATCTTGTGTTGACACTGCATTGTTCTGCGGTACCCTATTTATCGGGCCTTATTTGTTTGCACCACAGCGCCCACGACGTACGGCTAGGGTAACTCCACTGTAATTGAGATGAGAAATGCGTGACTGTTGAATTGTGTTCATTTCCAAATAAATATACTTTACCCCAAACATGTAGAGATACGTACTCAATTGTTAGCGATATGACGTAGTAACTGTATAGATTGTACTTTTGTGTGTCTATGCGTCTTTTTATTTATGCTTTGTTTCTTTTCTAGAGGGATACTATGATATTTTTTTTGGAGCAGATAAGGTTTAGATATAATATACTTGTTTATTAGACAGCAAAATTATTGCCATTGACTGGCCTTCCTACCCGTTCATTATTGACCATTTCCGAGTCGAAAATCCTTAACTGTCTCTGAAATTTCTAGAAACTAATTCCGTCAGTTACACTTGTGGTTCCGTTAAAGCTATTCAGCCAAAGAGACTTCTAAACTTTAAAAACGTGCCTTATTGAAACTTGACACACGTTCGAAAATTGTTTTATTTCTTCTTTAGCCACTGCTCACTGTAAGTGCGCACATAGATAAAAGGAAGTGAACATTCATATAACTTCTATACAATAGCTACACTTTTGTGTTCAAGTTTAAAAATACTCGAATAAATCAGGCCCGTTTAATTTATCGACCTAACCTATCGTTAAACATTCCGGTTCTATTTTTACTAAGCATTGGGTATTGTTTTTATAACCATAATAATACTTAATCAAGTAATGAAGTTTTATAACACTCGACCCTGCCCTTGGAATTGTGGACTGTTTTGGGGCACTTTATGTTTCTGAGGACGTTGTTTTTCTTTTATGTTTTTTAGGCTGTAAAAAAACCACGGAAGAGAAATTTTTCTGTTCTGAGAAAAAAACCACCCCGTTTTGTATGCTTCCCGTGGGTGCCCGAAGAGGTGACAACGTTATTACTTAAGAAATAACGCCAGTAATGTAAGGGTTATGTAAGTATACGATGTTTTGTTAGATAAATCAATGGATCAAAGTTTCAGTTTGGAGCGGCAAACTATTGGAAGAATCACCCAATTCAATAATATTAGAGACAAAGCTTTACTTAAGTTATAACTTCTATAAATCTGTGCATCTATCTAACACATATTCTCTATATACTTTTATTATCAAGACGAAAGTGTACATGATTTTTCAAAATAATCCGATCCAACAAAATGTTATAATTCATAAGAATCATAAGGTACAAGGTACCTTTTACAAATGAATCTCAAAAAGTAACAACTCGACGACGGTAAAAGATACCCCAGATGGTTTGATTGCCGAGATCAGATTACAGAGGATTTGAAAGCGGTACTAATTATCTGCATTACGATTAATTGGAAGCCAATTACAGCGTACTTTAAAAAGCGGTAGATGACGCAGTTACAGAGCAGATTCATCGCTTAATATGAATAAAAACAGATCTATCTCTAGAGATATGGCTTTATATTTTGTTTTTGTGTTTTAAATTAACTAAAATAGTAATAAAATTCTTTGTTCTTATTAAAAAATTACAGATGCTTGGATAATAATTTTATTTCTAAGTGATGGAAAATTAAGACTTTCCGAGACACCTTTTCAGATAAAAATGTACCAAAATTTTATATATTTTAGCCTGATAAAATGTCATAAAATATATTCATACATTCAGTGATTTGTCATATTTAATGTACAAATAATACCTGTCCAAATACAAGTTTTTATCAAGCCACGAAAGCTTAATTTAGCGCATAGTTATAACAAGAGACCGAACATAAAAAAATCGTAGAAATTACATCGAGGAAATACCTAATGTCAAAAACATATCATATTAGTAAAAGTACATACATCTCATACCATAGCTGAAGAACAAAGCGTTATTAGGTTAATTTGGTATTTTTTAGAAAGGCAAAGGTGAAATGCCAGAAATAAATTGAGACCTAAGAAAATACGCAAGAAAAGAAGTACATGTATTTTTCAATTCCAACAGATACGTACATTTGTGAGTGACCTTGTGTAGGTACAAATGTGGGGTTGTTTTACGAGCGCCTTTTCTCGTTTGTGCCGAGAAAGGTAAATTTTGGGAGAATCTATTGGACGTTTTGACTTATTGCACCATTGAAGAGTATTTTGTATTTCGTATATATTTCTGAGGTGAAGAGAAGAATAGTGATACGGCGGCGGATGCGAGTCATTACAATTGTTGTATTGTAAAAACATAAAGGCATTCGTATCGTCTTCGTTCAAAATTCCGACATTAATTTATTTATTTGGCTTATTTATTTATAAGAGACAATTACTGTACTCCTCTACTCGATAAATTCAATATTGCGGTTGACTTTAGAAACAATCAATCAACGAACACAAAATACTGTCAGACTTGTAACAATAATTTGTGAATCTACAAAGTGTTGTTTTGTGGTGAGATCGAACCCAGTACACTTGGCGCAGAAGTAAACTGCGAGGTGACCTCTTTAATCACGTCGCCATTCGTGCAATCTACTCCCTAATAAATACTCATAATAATTATAAAGCTGTCAACAAAATAAACCATAACAAATTGACAAACTGCTAAGAGCGATTCCAAGTACCTAAGCGCCCTTAAGCTATATCTAATTAAGCCCACCTAGATTTAAGTTGGTCTAACATCTGTAGTTAGTGCTAACAATTATGCCAAAAGCCTAATTGCCACACTCAACAGGTAACCAAGCCATGTTTTACTTTGTAAAATTTAATTTTAGTTATTTTATATGAAATGTTACACATGGTTAAATTAGCATAGAAGTTATCATTCATACTTGAATAGAATACAAAATAATATAAAGTTACATTATTAAGAGCCGACTATAAATAAAATTAACTTAATTAAAATACAAGTACTAATTCAAAATAACAGATTAGGCTACCTGACTAGTTAAAAACATGAAAATTTTTTTGGGGAGTACTTTACCCTATCAGGCAAGATCATAATAGGTAGCAAAATATATAGAGGCAGAAAAATACATCTTATATACCAAAAATATAAATATTTGTGTCGGTTAATCATAAATTGCACCGGCTACGGCTAAAACAGAAGAACAACCGATAAAGATCAAATTTATCTCAATATGTTTGCAAGTTCTCAAACATAATTGGGCAATATATTAAAAGCAATGTACGTCTAAAGCTCAATTCCGCAATCTAATCTGTTAAAATTTACGAGGAAAATATTTTACCGTAGCATAAATCTAATATCCTAAAATCCAGCCCTATTATTTCAAGACGAGCTATAAAATACGCATATAGACGTACTATGACACATCTCGGGCGTGAGGGGCGCGGGGGCGGAGTGCCGGAGAAAGCCGTGCGGTGTAAAAAAATCCCCTAATCTAGTAAACAGGGGCTAAATGACTCACTTCACGGCGGGCGCCATGTATTCGGGGAAATTCGGGGGACTTAATCTTTACGAGATAAAGTAAAAGGAGACATGACCCAGGTGCGAGACACACCACCACGCGCGTAAATTGCGGGCCCTTTGTCTTTTTGTAATGTTACCTCCGAGGGCTCGCTTGTTAATTATGGAATTGGGACTCCTTTTAATAATATTAATTTTATTGCTCCACTCCCGTATTTATAGGTTCCTAAAGCTTTTTGCTACTGGCTGAATAGATTTAAATTAGTTTTGTTGTATAACTAAAAGTAGCTTCAGGCTGCTAGTCGAGTAATTTACGAAACAGATTCTGAGCGATTAAATTAGGTATAGTGGTGCTGATTTTGTTAAACTATTGTTGAACAATTTAAATAATTCTGCTAAGAGTTTATACAGGTCTGGCTGTCTAACAGATAATTGGAAAGTAAAAGCTTATAAGAGAACTAGAACTGGCAGTTTATACATATTTTGCCTTTTGAATAATAAAATTGCCAAATACTACTTAGGTATCTGATATTACAATAAATTTTAGCGTTATTGTAATTACCAAATATTTCTAAAACATTTTTGTGTCTATTATTAAAGAAGTCGATATTACGAATTGTTTTGTAATTTACTACTTTAAGTTATTGTATACAACAACAAACAATATGTAAAACTGTAACAGCTTTATTACAATTTTATTTCGTAGCACGAGATTTTTATATCATGCTGAGATTTTTTAAAACTTATATTTAACGTCGTTAGTTTTGCGACTACAGACAGGCTTTTAAGTCATCGTCGGCGATAGCTCACGTGCCGGCCGTTTAACTATCTCAGCTCAGCCCCTACCTGCCTTCCGCCGCCGTAAACATTTGAGCCACTAAGATAAGAAGCCGTTAAATACAAAGGAGAATAAATCTCGAAGTTAACATTTACAGCATTACCGGAATGGTTTTTCATGTTTAAAACACAGCATTAGGTGCGGGGCCGGTCAGAGCGCAGGGCGTAGGGCTCCCGGGCGGCCGGCCACTGCTACGTGCGGCGTAATCGGCGCGCGGACCTTCGTGGAACACGGAAAACCGTTCAGACAACCCCTCCCTCCTTCACCACCACCCGCAGCACCCACCGCGTACACCCACCACTTTTACGATGAATCTTCGTTTCTCCGCATCAAGAAGTAATTTTAGTGTTCCTTTGCCGATTCAATGATAGCACTCGGCCTGATTGGTTAAGCCCCTCTTTGATTTAATTTCGGGTTAAGTTGCTCTGTGGTCGGACCCTGTGGGATTTGGATACGTTTAGCCGCATACGGTTATATGTATCGGCCCTGTTATGCTCTTGTAGCGGCTTTACACAGTTTCCAATGAACGTTTAGTTTATCAAGCCAGGTGGAACGTACACTCGGTTTCTGCTACAGAAGCCAGATTAAATATTAAGAGACAGTGAGCCACAGTGGAATGTACGTAATAGAGAACCGTCGCCAATATGAAACGAATGAGTAAAATAAATATATTATGAACAAAATAGAAATAAAGGTCCGATCCGTGACCTTTAGTATTATTTTTACCCACATTTTAAACGATGTTTTCGGATGTTTTATTGGAAGTCGCGTATTTAAAGTACAAATAGTATATATTTATTGACAAACAAGTTTCATAAATACGAAGTTAAATGAGAAACAAAAACATGGAATAATAATTGTTTGATGGACACTTCGCGGTGTGGCGTGTGCCAATTGGTGGTCAAATTTAATTTTATTTTTTACTTTTAATTGTACTGTGCGTGTGGTGATGGATTAAGAATACGGAATGTCACCACCCCATATCATCCCATGGGTGTCGTAAGAGCCGACAGAGGGAGCATAATATATTATGTAGAGAACAGCACTGTAACAGAAGGAAAACTTGATACAAACCCGTTTGGCCAGCGTGGTATAGGCCAATTCCTACTTTCAAAGGAGAGGCCTAGTCCAGCAGTGGACTGTTAAAGGCTGATGATGATGACTTTTAATTTGTTAAAATGTTTTAATTGATTTACTATGTATTGTGATTTTTTTTCATTATAAGTAAGATTTTCTGTTGAACAGACATAATGTATCTATAAGCAAAATAATATACTTTTTTAAATACTTTAAATAATACATTAAAGTAGAAGTCAAAATCCCTTTAATCTAACAAGTGGATGTCCATTCATAACTTTATGTTACATGCTTAGCTAATCATATATAAACATATATTAGCATCCAGTAGCTATAACAACCATAATAAGCACTAACAAAAAATGGTACCCAGCAAGTGACCGTTAAAGCAAAATGTCAAGCATTTCATGTATTTTTAGACACTCTGTATTTATAAGTTTGAACGACGTATATGCCGGGCACGTTTGTGAGTTCAATTAGTTCATAAAAATACTTCGCTGTGATAAATGGATAGACGGAAGGTTGGGAGACAAAAGAAGATTAATATTCGCGGTCGTCGTTGTACCCCTGTGTAAATGTCCGACATATTTGTACATTCAGTATGGCCGTCATTGTTCAAAAAGTGAGTAAAACTTATACATTCGGATAGCCTTGATGAAATAATTATTGCGTACGTTGATAAAGAAGTAATTAACGAGGCACATTTTCAGTCTTACTTGGGTTTAAATGGGTGACTATAATATGTGATTAAGTTCATAACTTTTATTATTAAACGAGAATGTTTAATTATAACATTAAATTAATTTTAAGTCCCGGATTTGAAAAGATACATCGTTATTATATTATATAATAAGTATAGATTTTAATTTCAATTAATAATGGAAGGTAATGCATAGAATATGATGCAGCTGTTATAGTTATGGTTTTATTCTGAAATAACTTAGTAACATGTGTGCGAAAATGTTGGTACAAGTAAGTATCTACGGGAAGTATAAACATGCACTTAGGATTGGCCGAAGTTTTGCTTTTAATTAGCGACACAGAAAGCTCAGGTTGTGATTACTCCGAACTGACAAATTATGCATGAAGAGATTTACACACTATTTACTTTAAATATTCACCTAACTAATTACATTTTTTTCTCTGTTTTGTTCTGTTTGTTTTCTGTCTCTGTGTTCTTAGGATAGTATTTTAAGATTGTTAAGTTGGATTTTAAATAAATAGATATTATATTCTCAGCTGAAAGAAAAAAACATATTTATATATAAATCTAAACAGAAAACTGACCGGACTTAAAAATGGGAATACCAAATACGAAAAAATAATATAAACTTATTATATATTTAGTCCTCCCATTTTTTTTTCAAAAGGATATTTGCGTAAAGAGTGAATTAAGCCTAGGCACGTAAGTAATTATCCGTGTGGTGACGGATTAAGAATACGGAATGTCACCACCCCATATCATCCCATGGGTGTCGTAAGAGCCGACAGAGGGAGCATATTATGCAGAGAACAGCACTGTAAGAGAAGGAAAACTTGATACAAACCCTATACCAACCCGTTTGGCCAGCGTGGTATAGTAGGCCAATTCCTCCTTTCAAAGGAGAGGCCTAGTCCAGCAGTGGACTATTAAAGGCTGATGACGACGTAAGTAATACAATTAGATATACTATAAATCTATAAAGCCTATCCTTCAGGAAATGGTTAAGATTATATCATCATAATATTCAACATGCATGAGTATGTCGAAGTTATCTTCGCTTGCAAGTCCAACCAGAAGGGTAATTGAGAACCATCGGTCAGTTTGGTTATTAATAACACACTTTGATTACTCAATTTTCTTTCAGAAATATCACACCGCTTTTCATATATGTTTCAGAAATATTGAAACCGATGCCATACTACGTAATGCGCATTTACATAAAAACATAATTCTAAATATATGTTTAATATGAAATTTAAATCAAACTAACAATAAGTTTCGTAGGCTGATAAGAGATACTTAAAGGCAATAATTTTACATATCAACAAGTTGGTTATCTAATGATTCTGAATCGAGCCCCTGATTTGACAGAATATGTGTTGGACCCACTGTATTTGTACAAAATCATAGAGATATGTAAAAGGATTGTCCGGGATGCAGTAAATTGTTATAGGATTGGGTTCCGGATATCAGATATAGAAATGGGTGGCGAGCAAAACGCATATTCAGTCGGAGTGATACGTGAAGAGAAAGAGTTTGTATTAGGAAATGTTTGATAGTTTGGTATACAGATAACAGACAGACACGCAAAAGGATTGATGGGATTCATATACTTACAATTCTTACGTGAACTGAAGATTCAAATGCAATGTTTACAGGGTTTACTAAAAAATAATGTCGTGCGTGATCATAAAATTCAAGTAGGTAAAAAAGCGGTTACCCTGAGTTGTCAAGACTTAAATATTTTGTAAAATTATATTAATCAGAACTTCGCCGTTTAAATTATAAGGTTTGAGCAGCAAAAGACCAATGGTGAGACCAATGGAATAGCGCGTAAAGTTTCTCAACTTCAAATCCACGGCGCGCACCACTGACTTTTCGAAGTTATGTGCGTATTAAATTGTTAATTCTCTCTCGCTCTGCGCCTCCAATAACGCGTTTAACCCACAAAGATCTTTGACAATCGTACCTTGGAGTCATCATCATTGTTGATTTTGTTGGTTGTTGAAACCAGGATAATGCTAGCATTTATGACTTTCGACCGGGATCAACTTTCTAGATTGACAGAATATTTGCTTTTCCACACAGTGACTACCGTTTGACTTCTGTAACTCAAAGCGATAGCAATATCCAAGTGTTATCCTGGGGCTCTCTTTGCACAATTCTAAGCCGTTGAACATAGTTGAATTAGTACTATTTGAGACTCTGTATCCATCCTGTAACTTACGTTTACTGGCAAGTCTGTCTATACTAAAATGCGTACCCCCGACTCCAAAGCAAGTCTTAAATGCAAGAGATATTAACTTATACTCAAGAGATATCAACGCTATTTTGATATTAACTCTTGTTTGCGTTTCTAAATGTAACAAATGATAAATTAAGTATCTTGAATTATTACACAAACTAGAGGATGCCTGCAGCTATGCCCTTTTTTTAATTTAACCGTTTCTACCCAATTCCTTGGGAATTTAAGTAGCTTGTTTGCCAGTCAGTCAGTAACGCAAGAATTTTAAATATACCGACGCCCCCAAGGAATAAACCTGTATTATATTATTACTGACTTTTCACTGTTATACCATTTACGGTATCTATGGGTCGGGATTCACTTCTGCGAATTTTTTAAATTTTTTTCATCTGTAATTTTCAATGGTTTTCCTTATTACACTTTTGTTCTTTGGAAGTATTTCATTTTTTATTTACTAGAAAAATAAACGTAATACATTTTTACAAATTAAGTTCTGCGGATACATTTCGGTTAAGTAATAGTACTGTGGCGTGGCGGGAGTATAAACGACTGCCACGCCGAAGGTCGCGGGTTCGATTCCCGCTCAAGTCAAACATTTGTGTGCATGAACATGGATGTTTGTCTTGGTCTGGGTGTTTCTATGTATAATATGTATGTATTTACAAAAAAAAAGTATATAAGTATGTTTATCCATTGTCTAGTACCCATAGTACAAGCTTCTGCTTAGTTTGGGACTAGATGGTGTTTATCGTAAATTTTGTGGTAGACATTTTCGGTAATTCACTATTACAGTTATCATCCGAGACATAAATTTATACCTATTATACGTATTGGAGGTAACTTGCTCGCGCTCGGTGACTCAAGAACGCGTTTCTATATGTAATACATATTACGCACACTAATACTAATATGCTGAAAGCTCCCCAGAAGTTAATAAATCTGACGTCAACATGTCTGTTGATATCACACTAACCGACAGTTCTCAAAATTAACATCCAAATTTTAGAACTGAAATAACACGACATTCATTAGAATTTGAGCCAAGTAATTCAGAGGAACCTTCTACTTTACGACATGTATTGGAATTTGAATAAAGTATTTCGGACGAACCTTCCACTTCACGACATTCATTACAATTTGAGCTAAGTAATTCGGACGAACCTTCCACTTCACAAAATGAAAAAAGAAAGACCAGAAAACGTGCAATTAATGAAGACCTGTGATCTAGTAAAGAAAAAATCCTTAGAAATTCTGGTCAGACTTATGAAGGTTGTCATAATAAGAATAAGTATCCACAAAAGGTCCTGTGTGTTCATGTAAAATGAACTGTGGTAGCAAATTTACCTCTTTAGAGAGGCAAGATTTATTTGATAAGTTTTATAAACTTTATGATCAAGAACGCCAATGGATGTATATTACTAAAAATACTAAAACCGAAAATATCAAATGAATGACTCTAGGACGGAAAAATAATCGCACACAGACCATAACATATTTTTTTTCTTTAAATAATGTAGAGATTCTTGTTTGTGAGATTATTTTTCTAAACACTTTATAAATTAATAAACGAATAGTATATACAAAATAGAAAAATTTAAATCAAACGAAAGGATTACAGACAAGAGGTAAGCATGCCAATAGACCTCGAAAAAAAAACGTAATCGAGTATTGAGAAGCATTTTCATTATTTCCTAAAGTAGAGTCTCATTATGCAAGAAAAAGCTCATCTCGAGAATATTTGTCACAAGACCTGAACATATCAAAAATGTATCGTTTGTACACTGAGTGGATTCCACAGCAAAATTATGTTGAAGTTACAATGGCGACAAAACGTCAATATGAAACCATTTTTAACGCAAAATTTTACTACTCATTTTTAAGCCTAAAAAAGATCAATGTTCTACATGTTTTGTATATGAGTAAGCCAGTCCATCAGAGAAAGAGTTTTTAGAAGAAAGCCATAGACGTCATTAAAATAGAAAAGAGAGAATTCGGCAAATTAAAGATGAAGAAAAATTACAGTAGACAAAAACGATTGCACAATTGGCTATCTTCGACCTGCAAAAAGTGTTAAGTATTCCACAATCTGCTGTAGGCATTTTCCATTACAAAAGCAAGTACCCTGTGTACAATTTTACTATTTTTGACGCTCCATAAAAAAAAGGTATTGCTACGTGTGGTATTACCAAATCGCAAAACAAGGCTGCATAGAAATTGGGAGTTGTTTGTTGCAATTCTTGAAGAGTGAACAGGCGAGGTGTTAACAACATATATTTTTAATTTGGATGGTTGTTATGGCTAAAATAAGAACAGGTTCATTTTTGCCTTATATGCGTGAAGCAAAGTCTTTAAATTTGTCTATAATGCACAGATTTTTTTGAGACTCGACATAGCCAAAACGGGCGCGACTTGAAGCATGCCTGTATCGAAAAGAACATGAGAAATAAGTCTATTTACACACCTGATCAAATTTATAATATAATTCTTAACTTCAAAGACTCGGGAGAAAAATATACTTTGAAAGAATTTGAGCAAACAGATATTTTAGACATTAAAAAATTGGTAAATCCTTTGAATTGGCGTCGCGATATAGATGGAAAAACGTTACGCTGGTCTGATGTTATGGAAATTTATGTACCATCATCCCAACAGGACAAGGTTTTCTTTAAATATGATTATGATGATGCATATTCAGAATATTTCAAATTAATTTCAAATTAAACGACGTGGGCGAAAACCTAAGACAGATGCTTTGATAGAAGATACTATATTGGCACGTACTTATCATCAACCTCTTCCTATAAGCAAGGCGTTGCATACAGATTTGCTGTCTCTATGCAATAGTGTAGCGATCCCACGGTATTACCACGAATTTTATGAATTTTTAATTTCTGCAGATGATCGCGATGATAATGATAATACCGATTAGTTATTAATATTTTACTTGGCTACTTTTTTATACTTTTACTGATTATAATTTGTGATCTCTTTGTGAACTTGGTTCCCAAAACAATTTATAAGTTAATTTAATTTTGTGAGCTTTCTTCAATTATTCCCTCGAAGATACCGATGACAAATTTATTTTACATAATCGGTTTTCATTGATTACGATGATATGACTACCAAAAATTTTCTATAAAATACGGGTTATACTACTTTACCCTTTTATAGTTATTTAAAATTTACCATAACAAGTCGGTAACTGAACATTACAATCTCTCTCCTGTAATGAAAAAACACGTTTAATAATCCAGTAAAGCAATATTATGCCTATGATTTTAAGAAAATTACAAGAATAATTCGGTAACTAAACAATACTGGAATAATATTAATAAGTCACGATCGTAAGATACCAATACCCCGAAAATTGTATGAAACCATTTTCGGTAATATGTATTTTAGTGAATAACTACTTATTTCTGTGTATATTTAATAGTTTCACTTAATACTGTAAACTATTCAGTTAAAAATTAGCTTTTCCGTCATATAACAGTGTTGTCATAGTTTCATTTTGTTGAAGAGATAGGTATACCCCAAAAACACTAAATAATTTTTTTATAAAAATTTGATTTTTACGATTACGGGTTTATTCCCTGGGGACGTCGATACAGATTAGCAAAACTATTTATAGTCAACAACACCGTCTCCTTGCCATCTTGTATCTGGTATTGTCTGGTAAATTCCAAATGTTGTTTTTGTATGTGCGCAATGTTTTACATCTATATACTTTCCAAGAAACTCATGTCTAAAATATCCAATTCAGTTGAACGTTTTTTCTGTAATAAAAACCGTTTTCTCGGGAATCAGGCGGTGTGAAGCGTGTAGCATGAGACCGTCGTACATGTGTCGGGATCGTCACGGCGCAGCATCGCGTCCACGGGGCCAGTCGTCATGAATACGTAATACAAGGGCAGGACGCGAATTCTTTCGTTTATTATTCAATCATTCGTTCGGCGCGAGTCGGCTTTAATTTCATGCCGGGTGGGCACGGGCCCCGGGCGAGCGCCCGGCCTCTTAGTGTGGAAGCGATCCCGATACTATTGTTAGAATTATGCTATTAATTGGAACATCGTGGCAGTTTGTCGGAATTTATAGGGCTGCCTCAAAACCGTTGGAAACTTGTCTTTTAACTTGCCGGCTTAATTTTCGGCTCGAGCTTACCGACTTTTGAATTAACGTTTGTGTTTGTTGACTGAATTTTTTATTTTTCGTTCAATTCACAAATTCAATACTACTCTTATCATTTATCACATACATTTGTACAAAATTCATCTACAATATAAACAAGCATCCGCTAAAGAACTTAGAAGCTTGAAAAGTTTAAGGGAGAAAATAATTTGCATACCGGAATACTCGGAGAGAGGAAGCAGTTTCCTTACTTGTTTGTCCGTCACCGCTGAGTACTGTGAAAAAGACAATTCTTATTCTGAAAGGCGAAGCTGGTGAGGATGTGGTGGAGTGCGTGCCCGTTTTGATTGAAACCACCGCAGCCGCCCCCGACGCCAACGCGACCGACGCCGAATTGAAAACGCAAATTTAGTGACACATCTATTAACGGAAATGTGAAGAAGCCGCCACCAGAAAATAGGATCCGCAAGGGAGAAAATTTCGTACAATTGTAACAATATTTTATGTTGGCAACATTCTTATTTTAATAAACAGGTGTTGCCATCATAGGCGGGTACGAATTTTCTGCTTACGTAATTTTCATTAAGTATATTTTTGCCCTAAAGTATACATTACATTATTTCCAATATTGACTACAGAAAAGTGTGCTCACAAAAAGGCGTTTGAAAACATAAAAGAACATCGGTACAGTTAATACAAAAATGCATGCGTGAGGTACGCTTGGAGCGAGTAGGGTTGGCAGCAATCTTGAGAAATCATTTTTACGACTATCAAAGGGAGAATAACATTAAAATTCAGGAGACGGTCACGCGACCTTGTACTGTCATGTTGCTTCATGCTCACTGCGAGGGTCCCTGTAAAAATGCGCTCTTCTTTAAATAAAACATGTATGTGAATAGCAAACATTCTGTCGTAGCTTCTTGCTCACAAAATTCGTTTTAGTTTCAATTACAATTTATATTTTATACTCGCATACACTGATTATCCAGAAAACATTCATTATTTAAAAATCTATGCACGTCGATATTAGATATTCAAGTTACATATTCTCATTTTCAGCGAAGACAAAAAAGAAATCCTTCACGTAGTCGATCTACCTAATACCTGTGCCGAAAATATTTCCATAATTTATTGAGAGATACCGTGTCGCCAGGCTGCCTGTGTAAGTAATGTGTCGCAACAACACGTCTGGCCGCTCGGACGCTCGCATTCGCACACGATTCAAATAAAAAAGTCCGCCATCACTCAAGTATGCGTCGCCATTCACTCGCTTGCCTAGAAATTTGCTCCCTCGACCCATTGTAATAATATGGACACGCTAGATAAAATAAAATACTTATACATCGAGATCGTCTAGACAGTTCCCATGTTCGCAGTATACGCCGCGACACAGGGGCCGAGCTGATAAAATCTTAAGTGAATTACGTTTTACATGTGCTTCCTGTCGTATCCACACAATGTTATACACGTGAGGCGTAACGTTCGCGGCGTGATGTGAGCCCGGCATCTACACGGTCCTTGCAAATGGACAGGAAAAAGACGCGAGAGGAATGCGTGGGTGCTTTTAATTTAATATCGACTGACACCGAATTGGAATCGAAAGTTTGCCAAGGACGTGCTCTGCCGTTTAATCCGTATCGCCTTTTTGCCGCTTTAATATTTATTGCCTGCCTACACCCTGCCCGGGATACTTATTTATAAATATGAGCTATTAAATTCCTAAGAAAAAACATGCATGAGTTGACTTCGTAAGAACAAGGTATAAGGGAAAGCGTGAATTTTTCTTTACACACGTGGAAACTGAATTAGAATTTTTACAAGGCTGCAATGATTTTGTTTGGTTTTTCATAACATAAACCCGTTGCGGTGTGGCGGTGAAAATTTATTGCTGCCTTTCTTTAACAAGACTTCACAGATGAAATAAAACTGTCGGTTAAGAAGCGCGGAAGATTTAAGCATCAGAAAGATACGTTAGTTCCTCGTTGTCCGTAATTGAACCACGTACAGCAACATAACTTCGTACGAAATATCTCGTCCGAGACGGTCGGTTGTGCTGCGAAAAATAACGTACGCATTTAAAACAATAAAAACACATTCGCGTCTGTCGGAGGCGTCTTGAGTGAATTTTCGCGGAGGCAGGCTCGCACCGGGCCTTGGGAGAACGCGTATTTACCGCGCACAACTCCATCTACCACACTCTATTAAATTGTTGGATATGGTACTTTATTTACGTTTCTACAAACGTATTTGTTTTTTTAGTTTGTAAAGAAAAACACTCAGGATTTTGAACAAAAGTACATTATTTGATTTTAATTAATAGTAATAAAATTATGGAACAAGAATTTACTTTATTACTAAGAACAAATTTAATAAAACTTGTAAGGGACACAGCCCCGCAATACTGGTCAGTAAAATAGTTACCAACTATTGTAACCGAAGATATTTTAGGAACCAACTTACGCTTAAAACAATAAAGCGCACCTGGCAGGCACTTATATTCTTATCTCCCTAGTTGGCCGGTGTCAGTGGGGCAAATTTCATTTGGGCCGGGCAGTCGGAGGCGGTCCAAGCCCGCCGTGAACTTCGCCCCAACTTGGAAACACGTGTTAACATGACTCGTCTTTGAAAAACTGGATAAGGACCTTATTTATATGGGGCCAGCGTACAACGCGACACAAAAGAACATGATGATATTACTGTTAGCTGGGACACGCTAATGTCATGTACATAATGTTATTTACCAGTCACGAATTACTCTGCCTTTTTATGCCTAAAAATGTGGGTGGAATGTGATAAAAATTATGAGCCCTTAGATGTGGGAGAAAAGTAAAGATATACGCCTCTAGGTGGTGTTGTTTTGCAAGACAAGTAGATATTCTTCAAGTACCTACATTGTCAGAAAGCTATGGATTATTCGTGTCAACTAGGTGAGATGCGTGCGATGTAAACAGTGAGCAAAATTATTTTTCAAGCATCACTTTGTTGCGATATTTTCAAGAAATATGAGGGAGCATAATCGACACCTAACTTGTACACTTTTAGAGAAACAGGCACGAGCTCAGCACGATAGATATTAATCTTCGCCAACCGACGGCCGACGAACTCGCCACTGTTTAACTTTCGATAAAACATTTTGTTTTTGGGCAACGAAACAAATGCAGCATTATTTTCTCTTCATAAAAATAAAATAGTGCTATGGGAATTATTTCAGTTTAGGAGCAGACTGTTACTTATATATTTGATTTATTTTATTTACCCAGCAAGTTGGTTTTCTCCTGGCACGTACTAAACGATATTTGGCGATCCCTAAGACGAGCCGTTTGTCACGTACGTGACGCAGCGGACAAAATGGAAACTTCACTATGTTGCCGAAACGGACAAATAAATACGTAACTGTTTTGTGAAAAACTGTTATTGCCCTTTATGTTTTACTCTTCATGTTCCAAACTAATATTTTTGGCTTTCATATTTGTTTGGCCATTCTCGGCAGTCTGGAGCGGCATGCTATCTAAAGTACGAACGTTGCGAAACCTTTACAAACTTTGTAGTTTTAATGAAAATGCATTCGACACAGAATGCTGCTTTAAAAGTTTCACGATTCTCTAAGTGAATTAATGTTATCATTCTACATTTTTATCTCTATATTTCTTCAGCAGTTAAAACTCGGACTTATACTGCAATTTAATCGAAAGTGCAGTATGGCTGTGGATTTTTAGGATGTATTTCAAAGAATTAGAAGTCCAGAAGAAATGGTTTGAAATATTGTATCCTGGATTTCCATATTGGTTGCTTCGACCAGATCAAAGGTGCACTGTAAGTTTATCTGGCGTTTCCAACCATGGAGCGATACAAAAGCTTAACCTAGCTGAATCCAAAAAGTAGAGTTTCGGATTTGGTTGCGATTGCAAAAATAAGTTTTTTTCGCGTGTGCATTACCATTCGAGTTGAGTTTAAAATCGGAAGGAAAACTAAATTTTCCTTTAAATATCCTTCAAACTACTATCAAATGAAAAAGTTTGTAACCTCTTAGAATTAGTGTTTTTAATTTTCTCAAGTCACGTTACAGGCAAATTCTTGAGGAGCGACCTTTATGTGTTTACCTTGAGCGCTGTTAAATATATTACGGCAGAGGTATAGAACATTTTGGTGTTCTTTTTAATAAGCATTGCGAGTGCACCGCTCGATACCGGCTAGGCGCCGTCGGCCCGGCGTGTTTGCCCAGAGATTAATGATGCGATACTGAGCGCACTATGGAGTAAAGGCACTCGACAAAAGGGCCTCTTACTTACTCTTTGGTGTCTATGAAAAGTCCCGCGAAGTAAACATCCGGCTGCAACGTTCAATGTTTTTAAGAAACTTGTGCGTATTTACATCCTTTTCCTTTTTGTTTCAGAAATTTTAGCAAGAAAGGTGCGGTGTAATAATAAGTTAGCTTTTACTTTGCTAATTCTTTCCCTCGGACACTGTCGTTATTTTTTAAAAAAGGAATTCTTATTTATTTGGGTGTAAATTACGTAGAATATTTATATTGTACATTCTTTTATGTAGGTATTTATTATAGTAACAAAATTAAGAATTAAACCAAAATTAAGAAGAAGAAGTTTACCAAAATAATTTAATTATACTGATGCCTTTATAATTAAATAGTTATTGCTATTTTTTAAATATTTCTAGCCACTTACCAGTTTATTTAATCCCAACCTGTATGTAATACTTGGCCATTTGTAGCCACAAAAATTAAATAATGTTCCACCATTACCGTTACCATACATTTTCGCTGACAGACAAACGACATAAGAAAACAAACCCAAAACGCCGTAAACATTATGCTCCGACTACAATAATTCAATGACACTCATAGCATCTCAATGAAGGGGGAAAATGAAAAAGTCTATTGGAGAATAAATCCTAAGTAAATGAGATATTGTGTTTCTGCGACGCCCTACGTATACGGCTAAAATGGAAATCACAAATGATGACAAACCGTAACATAACATGAATTAATGTAACATATAATGTTACCAATGTGTTGTGATACTGAGCCCCATCTCCCCCGACGGATTAAGGTTCGCAATACGGAAATTCTATTCTCAAACTAACTGCTTTAATTAGTTGAATGGTTAATTAACAAAATGAGCTATTAACTGAAACGTTAATATTAGTAATTCCCGTTTAGATGATGGCTTTGTGATATCGCATTGATGTTGTTATTTATTCTCATTCGGTCTCGGATTTGGTTGCCAGTTTACGTATTTTCTTTTTACGGTATGCATAGGCATGCCATAAAAATATACGCCACGTTCTCTATTACCTTTGTAAAACCTAAACGAAGCTACATTCAGATATGATTTTATTATGTATATCTCTATAAAGTAGTGCAATCAGACAGACAAAAATATTATTTTGGTTGTTGGGATAATTATGTATATATTGTAATAACTTCAACGAACTTCAAGTCGGTCCACTTAGCAATTTTCTCATGCTCCGGCCTATAAGCCGTGAAGAAGGTAGGTTGCATTGGAATGTAGGTTACAGAAGAAGGCGTTGCTTGTAGGCTAATTCGACATGTACTGTTATTTGCAATTACCATATGGATAAAAATTACATCACCTGTTCAAAGCTCAAATACGATCCTACTTGCTGTACTGTTTGCATCTGTACACTGTGATTAGGGAAGTAATTAAGTTTTTACTACACTAATTCTCTACACTTATATTCCTATCTATCGTAAAAACTCTGTCTTTTCTATATCTCGTAAAAGAGGACCCGTCTCAGATCTTCGTATTATAAACTACAACTAATAAAGTATTATATGATTTGTGAAAATATTAATATGTCTGATTATGTCATTCTTAAACAAAGACTCAAGATAATCAGACAATTTATCTGTTCCAGTAAACGAATACTCTACGCCACACGCTGCGCAAAAACTAAAATCTTAATTCAGCTTCATATCTTAATATATAAAATCCTTGCGTTACTGACTGACTGACAGACAAGCTACAGCCAAAACTATTGGGCGCAGGAAGCTGAAATTTGGCATGTATGTTCCTCGGGGACCGTAGGGGGCACTAAGAAGGGATTTCCCGAAATACCCACGGGATCGGGCAAAACGGGAAATTCGAAAAAAATATGCGTGCGAAGCCGCTGGCGTCGACTAGTATTTTGATAAAGAGGAAGCTCCTTGTATAATATATCCGTCGTTGTTTTTCCGGCTTCCTTTATTAATTTTAATAAAGATCGACACTTGATGTAATTCGTTTGATTGATGGCTCTTTTATGTAAATCACAAATTAAATATTCTATCAAACTTTTGGTGATATAAATTCGGTTTAAATATTACATGTTATCCTCGGAAGGCTGGTTGAATAATGAAAGAGATGATATATCACAGGTATGTCTTTAGGAGAGAAAAATATGTATGAGGTTGATTTTGGTGAAGTCTGAACACTATTTATAAGGGGAGTGACATCATTATTTGTATCCTCTCGACTCCATTTAGGTATAGTGTAACCAGTGGTTTGGTGAGTGCTCTAGATTTTCAATATTCGCCTGTTGGCCCCATCATAAATCTTGCGCGCAGACGCTAGCTACGACACAACGTGCATTCTCGCTCCGCTCCGCTTAATATTTAATGAAAATTGTTGGTTTAGCTTAATTTCCTTCTCTGTGTGTATATTATAGCCGTTCCTTATATCTTACTTATTCAAACGGCTGCACTTCATTTATTAATGAAAAGGAATATTTCATTATCAATTTGTGGAATTTTGTTATAGTTTAATTTTGCATGAGTAAGTTTTGAATTACTGGTGTTTTCACATAATACTGTCAATTTAAACCAACAAATCGCTGTCATTTTTAATGTTGCGAAATTATTGGGTTTATTAAAGCAAGAAAATACAATATTTTTAAACCTTAATATCTTTTAAGCAGCATGGTTGTATAAAAAACGATCGTAAAACGACGATATTTTACTATAATTTATGAATACGCTTTTGTAGTTATCTTTTTATTTTTATTTTAATACACAATAAAACCATTTCATTATGTGTAAAAATTAAAATCCGTTATAGATGGATTGAATAATGACAATTTAAGTATGTGCATGAATAAGTTCGTGGGTGACTTATATCTATAATGTCAAAAAATTGGTGTTGCAGTTGTTGAGGTTCAGAAAAAAACGCAGCTTAAACAACAGGCAAACCGATAGGTAAATTACAAATTCACATTCTACAGACTTTTAAACCAGCCTTGCCAGTCACAAATAATAATAAATAATTATCAGTTGTCTAAGCTAGATCAACCAAATTGGTCATCATTCTATATTTTCTGTAACATTGCAATAACTAGCGTAGTATCACTCTTTATTACCTCTCGTTGAAATCGAGAACAAAAATAAAATCCAAAATCGACCAACAAGCATACGCTTTAAAATCGATTTTGATATGGACATATTGATAGATTTTTAACGCGTATTCGTCGACTAAGGCCAATTAGACACGGAAAGTGATAGAACGCAGCACGTGAATGAAAATGCAGCAATAATTGAGCAAGCAACGTCAATGTTTAATCCGGCGCCGCGGCGGGAGCGCAACGGGCCGTTTATCAATCGGCCCAAAAAACAACATATTTCAATATCCGCTGATTAATATCCGCTGCCAGTTCGCCGGCCGAAGGCAAACATGAAATTTATGTACTGCGACCGAGCGGTTTATTTCATTTTGCTTTTTAAATTACGAATGTTGCCGCGACAATTGGCCGACGCGTCGCTTCCATCTGTTGCGGGCGACAATTAACATTTGCATTAGAATTTCATTTCGCTACCTAAATCTGTATTATGCGATAATTTTCATGGAAAGATGTTTTGTCTTTTTGTAAATGCGGTACATTTGCCCTTATTTTGGAGCTTAAGCTTTATTATGTTGGTTATTATATTATTATTAGTTCATTTTGTAATTTTGCATTTCATACTAATATTGTAAATGCAAGAGTGTTTTCTTAGTTGGTTAAAACGGGGCAACGGATCGATGTGATTTTGGTATGGAGGTAGTTGAAGAATTGGATAGACTGACGTAAATATATATTACTTTCTGCGGAATTATTATAGCCGTCCACATCATTTCCCCGGGAAATTTAAATATGGACGGTGTAACGAGCACCGCATAGGTAGATTTATAAGTATTTATAGGTGTTCATTATAACGTATAAAATTTAGGCGAACAACTGCCGATAATGTTATATTAGCTGTCTTTTTATCAGCATCATTTTCATCTATAACTGGAACTGAAAATATCAATTTCAGACGCAATCATCATCACTTCAACGTGAAAATGACTTCAATCATGTTCAACCCTGCCGCGGTACACAAAATTGAGTTGCCTAATGGTATTTTGAATTATGTTGTCCTTTGTGAATGCATTTTACGTTTTTACGGGTCACATTGAGTAGTAAATAATTTCAAAATCTGTTTTCTTAGTATCCCTTTTAATTTATGAATATGAATTTCTGTAATGTTTTTTGTTTTTTCATATTTCTGTATGATCTAATGAGTTTTCATAGGGCGAGGGATATTGTTATCAATTCGTACTTTAGTTTGAACAGATGTAGTGGCGGTAAAAACAGCTAAAGATCTTACGTTTTGTATGTATAATGAATGATGTATTTTATGTTATACACATATAATTTATTATAGACTTAAGGATTGTAGCTTACACGTAGCAATATGTAGCCGTTGATGTAAATGCTACGCAAACTTACAATATGTATATTCTTGAACACTTACCTCTGTTACTTTGCCTAAACGTAAATTACATACAAAAGGACTGATTAAATAGTGCCTTACTGTGAGTCAAGTGTGGCAAGTAGGTGCAAAAGAAATAAAGCAAATGCCTATTTTAAAAGTATGTAGTTTGGTTAGTACCTTATAATAGTATTAATTTGAGTAATTTTTATAAAAAACTTCATACCAATAAAACCAAGCTGCGCTCTGTGCTTCTTAGAATAAGCCATTTTTCATCATCATCAGCCCTTTATGCTGTCCCACTGCTGGGCACCGCTTCTCCCTATGAGAAGGGTAAGGCCATAGCCACCACGCTGGCCAAGTGCGGGTTGGCAGAGTTCAAATGTCTTTCGAGAACATTATGGAGAACTCTCAGACATGCAGGTTTTCTCACGATGATTTGCTTCACCGATTAGCAAGCGATAATTAACAATTTAATACGCACTAAACTCCGAAAAGTCATTTGGTGCGTGCCGTGGATACGAATCCGAGACCCTCTGCGTAGCAGTCTTTCGGTCTCTCCACTCAACTATCGTTGCTTCAGCCATTTTTATGGAAGCTGTAAATAAAAATAGAAAAATCAAACACTCGTCTATTAAAATGCAATGTTGTACAAGAAATAAAGTCTTTACTGCCTTTCATGTTTTGCTTCAAATAAATAATTTTACTAAGTGAGGTGTAATATATAGTATATTTTATATATATTATGGTAGGGTATAATATAAATCAATTTAGGCTTAGCATATTTGTAAGGTAATTCCATTATATCTATCTTTGGGCGGGAACAAATTCTACTGTCATGCTTGGTGGGTATAGGTACTGAGATCATCTCTATCAAGATGCGTGTGTCTTTTTGTTTAATGCTGCATGTGGTAAATAGAGCAAAGCTGTTTAAAAATATTACTGTTCCAAAAGATAGTCAAGATATTTCTAGCACCTTTTCCTCTTAGAAAAAAATACAGGAATACAAGTATTTTGAAGTAAGAGCATGAATTCATCGCCACCGGCAAAATCTCTTAATGTACATACATATATTTGGCAACCGTGAGACCGCCGATGCGTTGTTTCGTTTTATACCGATGTGTGTGAGTTTAATCATTTTATGAGTAGTTATGTTCGCAACAAATTTCGATATTAATTTGGAAAGGCGCAAGTCACGGCACCATATTTGCATAAAGACGTAATTGATGGGTAAACTAATTTAATGTAACACAGCAATTATGCTAAGACGCTCATGGTTTACAACGCCATAAAATGTACTTCCGGTCCCCGAAACTGCAACGGAAGTAATAAGCAGTGCAATACTCCCAGTCATAAATTAGAATAAGCAGTTTTAAGTGAAGAGGGAGGCGGTACTCCCGCCGCGTCGCCGCGCAACGCTCCCGTCTGACGCGCAAATCATACACTTTATATTTGAACACGTTCGATGTACTCGCACATTTACGCGTATAAACTTCGTGGCGTATATTCGAAAACATAAACAACGCCACAACAGCGATGGCGGGAGTCGTAAAAATGGAACTCGAGAGAAACTTTACAAGAAACTTTTATTAAAATAACAACATTAAGCCGTTAATTTGTTTGTAAAACTGCGCAGACGGTAAAAATTACTTATTCAGAGTGTTGAGACCGCGAAGGCGCGGCGCGTCGACTTCTTGGCAAATGTCGCGCCGCTTTTCTATAATTCAAGACGCCGGAGTCGCGCGCCACGACCCCACACCTCGCCGCTGCCAACTTAGCTCGCACTGGGCCAGATCAATTCATGATATTCAGATCGTTAACTTACAGTTTCTGAGCCGAGCTCCACGATGACTTATGTACCCGACACCGTTTCCACACAAACTTTTTAAGCAGTCACGGTTTATACAAACGTAAAAAGTTACACAAAATTCATGAACAATTTACGACAGTATTTCACTGTGAAAGCCACGAACAAAGTTTGCGATACAAATAAATATGGCTACTGAACCGCGGCTATTAAAGTTATAAAAATACAATAACGTAATTGAGATTCTCCGGGCACTAATAGGTTTTCCTATGTTATAGAAAATCCACTTTCTCTCGCAGCGCAGAAGACCGGTCGTGTTCCGGCGTCGATGGGCTAGCAAATTAAATTAATGCATTTCTCTGGAGAAATAAAATGTCATTAGTTTCGCCCGATGAGTTCGCTACCAGCGAACCTTCTTATGAAGACGAAGTTTATTGTCTCCGATAGTTTTCACTACATCTATAGTGATACTCTTGATACGATGAACCGTAATTGTGTTGCTTATTGAGGGTTTCGATTGAACTTTCGTCAAACTTGGCGTTAGTATTCGTTATTAATTAATTGATACTAATTACACAAACATAGTTTAAGATATCAGCACACCTATGCACAAGCAAGCAAAATAATTTGGACATGTTTTGACGGAGATATAAATAACACCTTTTAATTCTCTTTATTTTGAAAAGAAAGGTGTGGAAAAAGGAAAAAGAAGCATCATTTCATTCAAATGTAGACATTAAAGATGGAAAACCCTTTCAAAGTCTAAATTTGACTTTAATGGTGCTTCATACTTTTATTTTATCCTTCTGATTCTGTTGTAGATTTTATTTTTTGATGTTTTGAGCTAAACATCCGATCTGCCTGATGGTTATCGCAGTTTATTTACCTACATCTGTTTTATTAAACAAAATAAAACGTTTACGGAAATAGTTATTTACTACATAGGTAATAGTCCCACGAGTATGATGCGATCGAGACTGAATAAATGTAATAATAACAGAGAATGAATCGAATAACAATATCAAATAAATCACAACAACAATCAAATATTAATGAAAAGTACACATAAAATTGACAAAATAACAATAAAAATGGATAGTATATTTTACTGCTATCGGAAAAGAGGCTATGATCTACTTGATGCTTAACATTAGGGCTCTATTCTCTTCTCATATAAATTACTGAGGAAAAGCAAATGCAAACTGAGTAGAAAAGAAACATGGGATCAGAGTTTGAGGAGCATCACTACTCTCTGATTAAAATGCACTGGAGACGGCCTTTTCTTTATTTTATTGTTTAGTCTTCGAGGTGACAATAACGGGCTCATCTGCCGCCACTTGGGGCAACCAGATGGGTGCATGTGATTTTACCCTGCAAGCGTTTGAGGCCTAGCCACTTAAACCACTGCGGTGACGGTTGACGTCTCGAAGAAAGAAGAAAGACGGGAGTGGAGATTGCCTAGATTGTTAGGCACTGTATATTCTACCACATTCACACAACACCATCTAGTCCCAAACTAAGCAGAAGCTTGTAGATAATGGATAAACATACATATATACTTTTTTTGTAAATACTTACATATTATACATAGAAACACCCAAACCAAGACAAACATCCATGTTCATGCACACAAATGTTTTACTTGAGCGAGAATCGAACCCGCGACCTTCGGCGTAGCAGTCGCTTACACTCCCGCGGCGCCAACCGGTCGTCTCGTTTATGTTTATATATTGTGTAAACTTATTAAGTTTTGCGACTGTACACAATGGTTTATATCTATTTCACTGGTTTTAATCGTGTTGATAAAGGTGATTTTCAAATGCACTGCAGTCGGTTCTGTGATATGTTTATAAACGCACTTACTTCAAAAATGTTAAAAAACGTATTGCCTCTTCAGCAATGTTTTTAAAGTTTGCTTTATTACCAATTTAAATTCGATAAGAGAATTGTTGTTTCTTTGATGTCTTATTACAACTATACCGTAATTACTTGCCCACATTTAAAAAATCACTGAGTAATTTAACCTTTTACGAGCTTCTAAGACTATTTGAAAGGTTAGAATGCATTTCATTACATACGACGATACGGAAACTTCTTCTAAATACGTTCCAACTTCCAAAGTTTTCTCTTCACAGGTTATTATATATTTATAAAAGAACCTTTAGTTCCCTGTTGCGATAGCGCTATGAGTAACTGATAGGCTGTCTTACAAAGTGTCCCGAATTTGTTGGTTCAGCTTTCATGAAGATCTTTGACAGTCGCTACGGTTAGTCGGTACAGTTGAATCATAGGTTAATTATACATACATAGATATCCCTTTGGGTTGTTTTTTTTTATATAGTTATAGCCGGCAAACGAGCAGACAGATCGCCTGATGGTAAGCAATTACCGCCGCCCATGGACACAAGCAAGTCAAGCAACACCACAGGAGTTACAAGGGGCTTGCCGCCCCTTGGGGATGGGAAAAGGGATAGGATGAGGAGTGGGATGAGGGAGAAGTAATAGGGGATAGGGCCTCCTGCACTCTCACTCACCGAACGAAACGCAACAGTTAAGTACTGTTACTTTACGTCGATTTTCTGTGAGAGGGTAGTACTTACTTCCCCGGTTGAGCCAGCCCATTCATGCTGAAATCAGTAAGGCTCTACTACCTGTGAAGGTCAGATACTATGAGCCATGGTTAGACTAAAAAAGAACCCTGTGATAGTCCATAACGTGAATGTAACTGTGATAGACTTTCTTTTGTTTTTTTTTATTAAAAGACAACTCCCACACTAGGACTAAATCCTGTGTCGCGGGGTACTTTACAAACATACAACAAAGGGACACAATGAACACCCAGAACGACAATTCGAAACAACAATTTATGAATCACACAAAGTGTTGTCTCGTGTGGGGATCGAACCCACAACACCCGGCGCAATGTCAAGCGGCGAGGCGGACGCTTAAACCACTACGCCAACCGAGCAGTCATAGCACTAGGAAGATGATGAAAGTAGCTTAACTTATGCTGTGCTGACTGCAAGCACCAAGGAGTAGGTGCCAGCAAAGCCACTTCTATAAAAAATAGAGCGTTTTGCATAATTTTATGATACAGCAGACAAATTCACGTGTAGCAGCACTAGTTTCATGCCGCCACTAAATAATGATATTACAACTAGCTTTTTAATATTTCTCTCAATGAGTCCATGTCTTTTAGACTACTATAGAAATTGCAATAACGCTCTAAAATCGAAATATGGTATGGTTCCTCACGAAGTTCATTCCAATAATAACACCGGCCGTTTTAAAAATAAATTATTAATTTGTATGCTTCTTATAAAGTTATTGTAAAGCTTACATTTTATTTAGGTACTTGTAAAGAAAATGCGCTACGTCTTGATAAGTTGCGGCCAGCTATCGATAGATGGCGTTAGAATGCTTAAAGACTAACACGTACAAAGAGGCGTACAAAATAAGACATTATTATAACCGAAATGTACAAAAGCCAATATATTCAATACATTGTAAAAATTCAGTAGTGACATTACCATTTCAATGAGATAAAAATGGCTATCCAATCTATAATAAAATAATAACAACAGAAGTTATATCAGGAGCACAATAATGTGTCATTTTTCCATTACAAAATCGTTGTATATAAAGTAATGAGGGTTCGATTATTGGTCAATATCGGATCGGAACACATTGGGTACAGTACTAAAGATAATATCGCATTCTAAGTGCCATGTAAATTACGGATTTGAGTTGAAACACAAGTATATACTGGTAGTATTTCTGTGGCCCAGTAACGTCTTATTTTATCTAAATCCTATTTTGTGTCCCACGCATAAATCGAGTGCTAAGGCTTCTACTGTGGGTGAGCATTTTCTTATTTTCTCGCAAACGTGCCAAGAACTGTAAGTACTTATGTACCCGTCCCTCTTATTTATATGTCAAAAATGGTCAAGAGCGTGTTGAGCCATTGACAATCCCGGGTACCGCAGTTGCCCTTATGAGTCATCGAAATATAAATTTTTACACGCATAATTTTAGTATGTTTACATCTCTTAAATTTTTTATGTTACTCGTTACTTAATTATCTTATTAACTGTGATATTTTTCCGTGTAAACTCCTAATTGGTAAACAGGGGAAACATAAAATTGATGTTTTCTGATAAATAGTTCGCAAACAGATACTCCGTGTGATGACGGATTAAGAATACGGAATGTCACCACCCCATATCATCCCGTGGGTGTCGTAAGAGCCGACAGAGGGACCATACTATGCAGAGAACAGCACTTTAAGAGAAGGAAAACTTGAAACAAACCCTATACCAACCCGTTTGGCCAGCGTGGTATAGCAGGCCAATTCCTTCTTTCAAAGGAGAGGCCTAGTCCAGCAGTAGACTGTAAGGGGCTGATGATGATGATGAAACAGATACTAAAATGTCTTTAAAGAATCGATGTATAGTGTTTACACCACTATTACATTTTGTTTTAAAGCGTTGTTGAGGTGATAAGAATGTACGTAAACATTGCTCAAACAGGCATACCGAAACTATAGAAAACTTTAGAACCAACGTTCTACAGCTTACTACGGCACTCTAAAAATGTGTACATGCAGCTGAAATTAAAAAATAAAACTTCACCTTTGTATTCAGATGTTATTTGTCCGACCTAGTCTGGCGTACAACTAAACTCATATTCTAAAGCAATCTCCCTTTATGGTAACTTCTACGAACCGTAGACTTTGCGTAGCACTGTTTAATCACGTAGATCGTGTATACTCCGTAGCGATATCTTAAACTAAGTTACTTTAAATTTATTTTTAGTTTACATAAAGGTGCATAACGGTGGCAAATAGTTATACGCCTCGTCTTATTGTGTCTTAGATAGTAGTGATGTACAGAATGCATCTCTTGCGCCTTGCCAAGGGAGAAAAGAATAGAAGGGGAAGCCATCTTCAGCTAGCCCTTCATCCCAAACTACACTTCTCATTCCCTTTCTGCTACCCTTAAAGAAGAGAAGATACGATGGTATGGGTGAGATCACACATTCCGTGAGTTTGATTCCGTGAGTAAGAGCCTCGAAGGCTCATAAGCCTTCGAGGCTCTTACTCACGGAATGAGATGTACCTATCTGTAGGACTAATACTGCAAAAGTGAATCAATCAAGAACATACATTCATATTGAAACCAGTTGGGCACTACCAGTAGCAAAATAGCAATTTACTATAAACAACTTTAATTATTGCATAAAAGGTCGGCACAATATTTGTATACAGAAGAGCTGATTCGACTGTTATACGAGCGTATATATTCAATTCTTGTGAAACTTTTAGAATTCAACGTATTGTTGACATATGTACACAAAAATACATTTTATGATCTACACTAGCACCTAGAAATCACTAAACAATTTAACATAACATGCTCATAGAATCGTTCGAATCAGGCATTGAAAAGTGAGAGAGACTTAATTATATAGAAAAACATTATTTTCATTTCTTAGTCAATTAATATATTATAGCAGTATTCTTAAATGAACTGCTAGTTCAATGTCTAGTGATCCCGGCTGTTAGCTGGATGTCGTGGGCATCATACCCATAGAAAGCAAATATTTTGGTATTTATCAATAATATTCTGTACCTATTTAGACATTTATATGGAAGTATGTTTTCTAGTTGTCAGGCTATCATATACTCTGTACAGTGTCAGTTTCTGATCGGATAGTCGTGTATTACCTTAAATATGTACTGTATAATGCTATGTTGATGTGCAAGAAACCGTTTATCTATCTACCTTTGGCTACTTTTATTATTAAATATTATTTAAGCTACGAAAGCATAAATCTGATACAAAAAATATTGTTCAATTAAGTGAGTAAACGGAATAAGTGATAAAAGTTGAGTGTTCTTCCTAGAAACAAGGTGGCAGCAGTAGTTTTTGAAAAACGTGTTTCGCATGTAGAACACGGTGGTAGATTGTGAAATTGGAACACTGCCATTGCAGTAAAAGTGGAAATAAATCGACTAGGACGCATTTACTAGCGAATGACCCAGATCAAAAAAATAACTTTTTTACACTGCAACTTATTTTGTATTTTATTTATAAATACATACCAGATACCAAATATGGTACACAAATTCATCACCTGTTTAGAAAATACGGGGATTACATACGTCATCTAAATAATAATATGTATATATTCAGAATGGTATTCGCATAAACAAAGCAAAATATGATGATGAAGTCATTTAGGAAGATAAACCTAATAATAAAGCATTAAATATTTTAAGAATTTGTATAATAACACAACAATATATTCCTGCTTTCGCACATTATGAAGTCAAACAGGCAACATGGAATTTCCACTTGATTCATTGTTTTACGATGAATTGTATTATTGCACAATACCGGTAACGGCATAATGGTCTTATTGCAATATTACATACGTAGACAGACAGTCGCCTATTCACACAATTAAATTACCCTTCAATTGTCTGTTACAACTTCCGTGGGAAGCTTCGCAGCTGATGGCCACATTAACTAAGGACTGTGCTAACTGACGCGAATCCCGCGCGTGCAGTTTTTCTCGCACCGGCCATGTCAGCGCGAAATTTACGGACCTAAGGACGCTTACAATTTGGTTATTGGGTATTTGACGCCAGACAGGTATGTCGTTATCGGCGTATAAAGTGCTCTTCCGTGTTTTGCATTTTACTGTTTGTGCATTTTTATTATCATTCAAGTTTCAAGTTTAGTTATTTTGAATTACGTATCATAAAGGCATAAGTTGTTAACTTTATTATTACAAGTATTTTTATTTAATAATAATTTGAGAGCTGGGTCATTGTGTCCAATCAAATAAATTTTTCGCATTATGATAACTTATAATTTGAGAAACAACACGTGTTACTGTATTATGAATGAATGAGTCATAAACATATTTTTTTCCTAGTAATATGTGTTTGTTGTATTAAACATTAATAGAACTGTCTTGACATGTGTTTGCCGCAGTGTATTAAGTAGTTTTCTGCGAAGTTACGCGAGTAAGCGAATATCACTGATAAGTTACACAAGAGTGCGTCAAATTGCTTATTCTTTATTATTTTATTACTAACGTACTTCATTGAAACGTAGTAAAGGTTTCAAAGAAGCCATTAGCTATATCGATTTGATCGAGTTTCAGTCGCAGTCACAGCAGTATGAGATTTTTTAATCACAAAATCAATATAACAGTAATTACTTGCTACGGTTAGTCAGCTTTATTTAAAGCACATAACACTGATATTACTGATTGATAGGTACTTCGTAACAGCGTAATATAACTACCTCCGTGGTCCAGTGGATAGCGTATGCGACTGCTGATCGGAGGTCCCGGGTTCGATTCCCGGGCCGGGCAAAAGTGTTACTGGGTTATGCCGAATTCTCAGTAGCAGCACGAAGTCTGGTGATGTGCCCGGTAACGGCAATAGGCTCACCGCCTATTACGTGGGACCTAAAAATTCATCGCGAAATGTGGGTGTAATGTTACACCTCTGCCTACCCCTTCGGGGATACAGGCGTAACTCTATAAAAAGAATAAAAAAATATTAAGTAATATAACTGACCACTGAACAAGTCACCATTTCTAATTGATACGAACTCCAGATTACTAAGCACGATCACAGGATAATTTTCGGTACAAATAAGTCGAATATATTACTTGCCGCCGACAACAATACAGATTACAAGTCTTTATTGTTTCTCTAGGCTCTAGCAATGTTTAAGGCGGGCTTTACGATTGGAGGCAATTCTTCTAATCCATTAGGCTGTCTGATGTTCAACTTTTATGCGGGTCCTACCACCGAATGTCTCGCGAAAACGAGTAACATCGCTCAAATTATTTTCAGTGGGGTTTTTACGATAGTCATATCTTTTTACACGCACATCATGTGTAGATATGCGCACATAATGTTTAGGTGTGCTACGACGTACGAGCTAAGTGTCCATAAATCGAATTCGTGAGTCGAATTGCATCCCGCTCGAACATCGCTCAAGTGTTTTTAATGGAACTGAAACCTCCATACGATTGCTAGGTTAAGCTAGAGGACATTACTTGAAACGTTTTATATCCTATCATAGAAAATTTTACGACTGGCAAAAATGAATTAAATATCATTCATACAGAATCGCATTCATCTTAGTTCTTATATGTTTATACTTATGTATGTTTATATGTAAGCTTACTAGGTAAAAAAATACTTAGGGTAATAGGTATATTTGTATAAATTGTTTATGTATAATAATAACTTGAAACAACACATGGAAAGTATGATAAACACTTATAAACCAATGCGTAATTTTATTGATTTCCATACATATTCGACATAATCCGTTAATATAATACTAATAAAATACCAGCTTTCCACGAAACCTTGTCGAGACAATATGTTACATTTATATCAGTCTGCGAGTCTGTTTCTGTAGAAAGCGATGTTCCTAAACCAATCGAGAACATTGAGTAAGTTCGACAAATTATAGCATAATCTCGGGCGGGTCGCGACATCGACTAGCGCCAGGGTGTCTGGCCTTCGGGACCATTGACTTCCCTTGTTGCAAATGAACTTGGCTTTATCTAGGTTTTTTAACAAGAAACAGATATTTCATTATAATGTAATTATTTTTGACGAAACGCTATTGCTGATTGAAATACGTATTATGGCTTGAATGCACTCAGATTAGCTGAACTTTAAAACATTATAGGCAAACAGATATTTTTAATCAAGGATAAATTGTGTTACACAGTATAAATAAGCCTTACTTATGCTCATTATTTTAAGGATTATGCTAATGGCGCTGATACACTTGAGCATTCACCTGTAATGAGCATTCTCGCGAATGTTACAAAACAAATGAGTGTGTTTTAGCGAGTATTCTCACGAACATTCGGGCGAGCCTTAGAATATAGATAATACATAGAGTTCGCGCTACAATGGCGGTTAAACCCAATATATTTATTTCACCTTGACTGATGATTTGAACCTAGAGAAGAATCTTCTTAGTTTGTCACTAATTTAAATTTGACTAGTGATGGGCTTACTCAGAATAAATATCGATATAATATCGATAATGTTTACAATAGAGAATTCCTTAGATTTGATTTATTTTGAAATTTGAATGTTGATAAACTCTCGATATCGATAAATAGCTTTGAACGTAAGAACAGAAACCTGTGTGATTTATTAAACCTAAAATTAAAATCTGCATTTTATTATTTAGAAACGTAATTTGTTTATGTATCTTACTCTTGCTCTAGAAATCATTCATAAGTGAAACTGAAGTAAACATATTGGGTAAAACTGCTGCTATAGTGCGATTTCGTTATTCCTCTATATTCTACGGACTATTTGAATTTAGTATTCGCTAGAATGATCGTGAAAATGTTCGGTTTGACAAAACAGAAAACGGCGAATGCTCGCTGTTCTGTTACAAGTGAATGCTCAGGTGTATCAGCGCCATTAAGACTAAGATTTTAATAATAATTTCAACACATTAATAAATGCCTACAGCATATTTTAAACGCTAAAATAATCAAGTATAGACAGTGCTTTCTAGCTGTAATGTATACAAAGTGCCCTTAGACTTAACACAATGGAAAAGTGTTTTATTTACTAGGCCAAGGCATTTTATACAGTATTTCATTGCAAGTATAATGCAATGCGATTGTCGTTTTAGTTAACACTAATGGACAATAAAACAATCTTTTGAAGCGAACTTGCTCGTATATATATTCTTGGAAGCTCAACAAATAAAGTAGGTCAATTTGAGAATGAGTTTTTAAAATATGTTATGTTTGTATCTATGGTTTTGGCAGATGTCTTCGTTATTAGGTTGGCCGGTTATGGTGACGTCTGAAATTTTTTTTAATTGTTGCCAACTACTTTGCAAAAGGTCCGAATTGTATAATACTCTTATCTCTTGTTCAGAATAAAATTGAACTTACTATACTCTCCATGTCGTCACATATTAAGAAACAAAATGACACTTGCCATTTCAATACGTGGGTTTGGTAAGAGGCAATTAAGGAAAACACACGTAGCTAGTATCTTTGCAAAGAGATGAAAAACTCGACTCGTAAGTCAAATCCTCCTTTAGACTGACAGTACTTTTGCAGCAGATTAGGAAAAGCTTCCGTCCAGCAGTATACTGCAAAAGGCGGTAAAGTATAACCTTACGCAACAGTAAAAGCATGATGCCCACGGTAACTAGAGTCCGATCCTTTTCAAACAACTTCTAATCCAGGACGTATGCTGACGTCACAATATCCGGATAGTTTCCATTGATTGCTATGCGTCGCGAGATTACATCGGCCGTCAGACACGTGCGTCATTCAATCTCCTGCGTGCGTTGTCCTGAGTCATTGTAGACGCATGGTAATTGTGTGAGTCTATATAATATGTATGTGAATTCAATTTATAGCTTTTGTTATATGTACTATACCTTTGGTTAGGTAGGGTTGTCTACCCATGGGTAGGGTGTTTTCATGTTACATTGTAGAGTGTGGAAAATTAGATAATTTAACATCAAAATTTAAATATAAGCGATTTTAAACTTTCGCGATTTGTATACATCATACAATATTATTTAGCGGGTCTTAGTCGCGATAATTTACTTATTTAAAGGCATAAATACCTCAGTTATTCTCCTACGTTACTACCGTATTTCATTGCAAGTCAAGCCAGTCCCTCCGCGACCACAACCGTTGCAAGCCGGTAGAAACGTAGGAGAAAAACAGAGGTATTTATGCCTTTAAATAAGTAAATTATCGCGACTAAGACCCGCTAAATAATATTGTATCAAAATTTATTTTACGGTGTAGAATATGTTTTGGTATTTTTCTATAATTATATCGTATATAATGTTACCTATTTTAAAACAACGCTTTGAATCGAACTGGAGTTAATCTTAGGATATTTTTAATTGTTATTTCTAATAGCTTTTCAAAGTCATGAATGATGCCACTATTAATTAAACATCATGTTGTAATTTGTGTAAGATGTGTTGGTCATCAATATCAGTGTATCATTGTTTTTCATATTCCGACAAGGCCTTTGTTTGTTATATTTGGGTGGCTATTGAAATTTCTTTTGAAGTGTATATCCAGATTTAAGTTGATAATATTTTCAAATTAAACAGTAGTACGTAGGCAGCTATTACAGGATTTGGTCTTAAAATAAATTAATTACACCGAAAAACATTTTGAACTAAAGCTGAAATGTTTTCTAAAACAAATCACATGCTTTGGAATTGAGAAACTTCATATATGTGTCCCATTTTAACCTCCAACATTTTTTATACAGATATTAAATTAATGTGTTAAATGATAATATATTTATATAATTATTTTAAATGCTAATTAGCTGCCTGGTAATAGGTTTCCAGATTTGGAACGCAAACCAAAATACGTCCAAAAGCTACTTACCTAAGTCATTATTTGACTGTAGTATAAGTAGATGTGTTTAGGCTATTCGCTGTGAATTAGTTTTAGCCGTACCGTGTTACAAGTAATTAGGCTATATACCGTTAATTAGTTTCAGCCGGCTAGATCAAGGCTGGGGCCTACCTAGGCTGTTTCAGATAAATAAGTATTGTTTGCTGACTAAAGGAGTCTAGTTGAATATATATAACAATTTAACCCCATGGCCAATCTTCCTTGCTTTATTTTCGTATGAGTGTGTAAATAACTCTTTATGTTAGAGTTTATAAAGGCAGCTCGAAGGTCTCCGACATGTCTTTACGATTCTTATGCTGAGACAAGAAAGATACCGTCGCGTCGGCTTTGTATAACTTTCGAAGGACCATCATCTCAGCCAAAAGACGTCCTGCTGCTGGACATTGGTCTCTCCCAAGGCTCTCCACATTGACGTATTTTGGGGAAGGCCTACTTCTGCTGTTAGTAGCGCTTAGAAAATGTTACATCCAGAGGTAATCCATCCTACTGGCAACATGTGTAGATCTAGCTTAAATTTGCCTATCTAAATATTAAGGCAAAGTCAAGTTACGCCATAAGTGCTACATACAATAAAAATAAGATAAGAAAAAGACAAAAGATTGACGTCGACTGGTAGATTATAGGTTGTATTGTTGAAATATTAGGAAGGCACAGTGCGAGGCATTCATCTCAATAGATTGAGGAGCTGCCGAGCTCTTTGTTCGGTAACGATGTGTCTGTTTCATGTGGGTAATTTTAGTATGGCTCATTACTCCCGTGTTACTTATGCATAACTAGTTATTAGCCGAAACGTTCGTATATGATGTGATGTGACTTTTGAGCGTTTTAACTTGTAACAAGATAATGTTGTGCTTTGGTTATATTAAAATTTATTTATTAATTTCCATGTAAAAGATTAGTCTCAGTTAACTTTCAAGCGCTATAACTTTTTGGCTGGTTGCCAAAAATAATAAAGAAATTGTGATGTATAGTGCCTATGGATTCGGCAATTATAGGCTTTAGATTTTTTGAATGGTGCAAATAATACTTCTGTAATTGTTTACATTGCTTTAGTGGTTTAGCTATTGCTATTAAGCAATAGCGATAATCTGTAGCCTGTTACCACTGTTTTGATGGGTGTTCTCATTTTTATTTTAGAATTAATTTAAAGGGTTTATAGTTAGTTTCTGACACAGATACTATACAATTCACTTACATGAGAAACATCTGAAAAATGAAAATATAATGATATGCGGCCCTAAAAACAGTAGTTAAAGTAGAAGGGTTGCTTCCCGTCGGATAGCTGTCCAAGCCGTTACACTAAATTCAGAGTCGGAGTAAAATGCATATTGCGTAAGTGCACATAAAAGTATTTGATAGTGGTAGGACGGCGCGGCGTGTCGTCGGGCCCGGCATCCGGCGAGCCCAGGCTCCACAATAAACTCTGGTCTTGCTGCGCTTGGCTTACGTCACATCCCATATTTTACACACTTAAAGCTGTTTGTCGTGTCATACCATTATACGCCATGTAAGGCTCCGACTTATTGCCAGCATAGAGGAATAACTCAGTTTAAATTGTTTTCTTACTACGAACTTTATTGCGTTACATTGGAATGCTCTTTCATTGCAACCCTATAATAAAATTAGTATCAAGAATTATGTGTCTCTATGTTGTGAGTCGTATGTCTCACTTTACTTTTATCTTAATAGCTGCTTACATTGTCCAAATAATTCAGCGATGATATATGAAAACGGAGAACTGGAATTTCGTGTAATTTGGGGCTTATTTGACCTTCAAGTGCTTGTTGTGTCTAGTGTTCAAGGTCGTTTGGAAGTCACAGTTTCCCTTTAATTTAGTGTATGGGAATAAATGAATTTAAAACTTTAAGAGAAAACCTTTCATGTAACGTCAGCTATCTCAACAATAAAGGTTTATTTTTCGCTATTTATTAATCAACGTAGTAAATTTATGTTAACAATTTGGTAAAAGTAAAAGCTCTCAGACTTAGAATGTATGTACATAGTTTACAAAAATCAGCATGTGCCTACTTAATATAGGTATACCTACAGATTTATTGATGCTGAGACCAAACCACTGGTTCTTCAAACTTAACTGTTATATTAGTTGAAAAACGAAAAATGTACATGTCTAACTACAAAATAAATTGGAATGGCATTTTTGTGTTACCATTTTATTGTAATAAATTAACTTGGTACTCACATTTTTATTGTCTTCGAAAGCTAATACATAACTGCAATTTTTTTCATATCTGAAAATACTACTAGAACAATAGACTAGAATGCTCATCATCCTTATTCTGTCTTCGATTAACTTGCTCTCATCACACTTTTGTACTGTCCAACTGCTGGGCACAGGCCTCTTCTCACTATGAGAAGGCCACAGTCCACCACGCTGGCCAAATGCGGATTGGCAGACTTCACATGTCTTTCGAGAACATTATGGCGAACTCTCAGACATGCAGGTTTCCTCGCGATGTTTTCCTTCACCGATAAGCAAACGATAATGAACAATTTAATACGCACTTAGCTTCGAAAAGTCATATGCCGTAGATTCGAACCCGAGACCCTCTGCGTAGCAGTCTCTCGGTCTCTCCACTCGGCTACCGCTGCCATTCCACTTGCTCCTGATTTTGCAGGTCAGACCAGGTTTGATAGAGCTCTTCGCTTTGCCATACAGTGACTGGAGTCTTTGCATCCCAAATAGATTTCCATATTCTGTTTTTGACCTGTGTCATGATATTGCAGGATACTGACTATCGTAATGATTGTTGTAGATCTGCACGACCGATGCATGGTTCAACTTGCTCGACAAGGTACAGAGCAAAGGTAGATTAATAATTGAATAGGTACGCCTAACGCTTTAAAGCGGGCTTGAACCAGCATCTCCTGCCCTGCATGGCAGTTTAATGGTATTGTCACTGCTTTACATTGGGGCTAGTAATGGCTTCGGTTATTACCAAGTGTATATACTTTATTAATTTAGGTAGGATGGCACTATTATTAGATATGCACCACTTAGAATGCCCATTCTTTTGCTGACCAGCAAACAAAACGGAATGCCTCAAAACTTACGGTTTAACTTTTATTACCATTAATATAATATTTTTTTTATCCTTTATCTTGGTCTACTATGCATACAGAAAACAAAACACATGAATCACTTTATCATAGGAACACTACGAGAAGCAATTTGCGCTCGCAATTTTGCATCACTGCACAAATTAGTCATCATTGATATCAAGTTTCCAGATCAATAATTAAAATAATTATAAACTTAATAATACTTAATATTACAAAATAATAATAAAGGCTTCTCTTGCCACCAAATTAGTCCACCTGATATTCGTAATTTAATATCTAAATATTATACGGCGACGAGTTAATTAGGCTTTGTTCATAATCACCATTTTCTTCAGTGATGGTTTTCAGTTTTAAGGCATCATTACCTAGCTTTATTGTTGTACTCAGTACACAGTAACTTTAGAATAGCAACAGAGTAGGAAGCATTTGTGTACACGCATATACATATATGTAGACGTATGTAGGTGGACTATTAATTAGGATAGAATTTCTGCAAACAAACCGCCCATACGTTTTCATGATATCACTTAATGAAAGTAGAGTTTTGGACTCAATTTGAAATGAGTATTGGTGTCACCAATTTCTTTTTACTTGTAATTGTAGGGCATAGTTGAATGATGATGTCTTTTTTTGGGTTCTTTGAAGAAGCGGTAAGTAAGCGTCGTAACGATATTTATCATTGTATATTTGGCCAAGGAAAGGATGGATGGACTGTGTGAGGATGGATATGAAAGAGAAAGGGATAAACTATTGGATGACTGGTGACAGAGAAGTACGGAAGCGAAGGACATACTGCACCGACCCCAAATAAATTGGGACCAGGGCAAGACAATGATTATGATTTGGCATGCTTGAAATATTAAATGCATGCATGAGCTAATGCTAGAAAAGAAGCTGAGAGTTGGTTAGAATCTTTCACATTCTGATTCACTGAAAGCTGTTCTTTTTTAAGCCTTTTTACTGTATTAAACGAATATAACCACTAGATCCTGATGTATCTAACTACTCTTTCTCATGCTATTTTTCATTTATGTACATACAACTCGCAAAGTGAAGAGAAATAAGTCAAGCTACTTTTGGAAACTGACGTTCGGATGTTCTTGTTGCAACCAGTGGATTCCAAAGTTTGGATGAATGCTTTGGACAAAATGAAACACTTTTACTCGATAAAAAACCGAGGAGAGAGAGGGCTGTTTCTTCAACCCGTTATTTATTTGAAACCTTTTTTACACTAGCTCGAGCTGACAGTTTAAGTATTTATTTACCTAGCAAGATCGCGAGAGAGAACTAATAAAATTCAATTACAAAGTCACACTTACTTTCTACTTCTATTTTTAACAGACACTTTTAAATTGGTAGATATTGCTTAGGTTTGAAAGCTTTTATACAATCACAGAACTTTAACTGATAGTTAATTACAATTAACCTTTGGTGTTAACTAAAAGGGTTATTTTTAAAGTGGAAAACCTGTTTTTACTTTTATTTGTATAAAAAATCGATTTGTCTGTATCGAATATCTGTTTTCTGCAGGCATTATATTCACTGATAAGCTTAACTCTTAATTAACTGTTGCTAAGAGATTAGAAATAGCTTGTTATTATTGTAGAAATCTTTCAGCACTTACTTCATCAAGCCGCGAATAACTTGCCACGGTTTTTATCTTGCATTTCGGTGACGCGCACAGCAGTGCAAGAACATCAATGATCTAGTCAAAATGGCGGACGAATATCACACGACACATCTCAGTATTCTGCGATGAAACAGTAACAAATCAATGATGTATCCATTCTCTTCTCTATGTAACCAGTAATTTATCGAGCACATTCGTTTCACGTACTGCGAGAACATTAATTTCTTCTGTGATTATTAAAATGCTTTATATTTTTCCCATCACGTGCCTCCGTAATTGAATACGTGAGTCGTAATTGTCAGCTATTTATGACCATTGCACGAGCACTTTAAATGTCCGTTTTGCATTTTATTAATGTCTACTGCACTCAATATAGCTTGCTAATAAATTAACGCAAGTGTGAAATGAGTCGACTTGATTTAAATGTGCCAACTACTTAATTAAGATGGATGGGATGGTTACTTTGTAAAGAAGCGATGTTTTGTATTTCAATTATTTTAATATGTTAAAATTAAAATTATGTTCATAGTAAGTAGCCGTACCACGGCAAATGTCAGTATAGCTCTTTTAATAAAAATATGAAGCGATTATATTTCGCGGTATTCATTATTGTTGATTGAAGTAATTGCTGTATTTCACTATAGTTAAAATATTCTTTGAATACCATTAAGTACTGATTGATTTTTAAATTTGTGTATATTTTTATAATCATAGACTGCGTCAACGAAATCAATGTAATTTTTTAGTAGAAGTGAACAGAAATTGGAGATAACAATTTTGAACTGGTTTGGCCGCGTGACGGCTGTCAACACCCAATTTACCACATCAGCAGTAGGTTATTTAAATTTCAAAAAAAGATATGTCATAAAAACATTCAACCTTTCACAAGAAAGACAGCAACTACTCAACTTATTTTTTTGAGCACAAGTACCTCACACATTTCTTTGACGAATCAGTCAGTCAGTATGAGCACAAACAGTATGTATAAATGTAGATTCAAACCAAATTGCGTTGTAATTATCCCCAATTACCTACGCTTATCCTATAAGGTCATTTTAATTTTCCCAGAGGCTTAGCGTATAATATACATTTACATATACCAATCGCAAACGCAACGCATAAGTAATCTAAAATCGCGTCACGCGGGTAGACGCGCTACCCGCGTGACGCAGCCGAAAACTTCACACAATGCCATCTGACTTCGTTCAAGCATGTCATGCTCTGGGTGTAGGGGTATGTTCAACTTTCACATATAAACTGTGTTATACACACGCCGGCATTCCGCTTAAATTTAGAATCGTCTATTCGAAAATCGATCGGAGATACTCAGGCAATTACATTTCTAGAATTTGTGATTGGTAAGGTTGGCCGGTGTTGCATTTTTCTATGTTGAAGGTAAATAGTTTAATCAAAAATGGCATCGTCTGTTTAATATGCCGCTTGTAAAAAAGGTCATACAGTGCTTTTGATTATCCTCGTCCACCTGCTAATGTAATAATTAGCTATGATTTGTTAAGATTTTTATAACTTTGCGATAGTCAGTATTAAAATCAATGTCAAGCTGGCGCAACTATGAAAATTTTACTCCTGTGTAAGTTTCCTTTTTCTATAGTTAAGCAAATAACGGAACTGAAAAACAAATACTCAGGTACGCAATTTAATTGCACTTCCGTATCCTGTTGATCAGCTTAAGCATACGTAGATTAAGTTACTTTCTATAATCTGTTTATACAGATACATGTTATCCAGCTTTAGTCAGAAAGTAGAAAGGGGTGGAAGTAAATATAAGTGAGAGCTAGAGTGGCGACGAGTCAGAGTTGAGAGCTCGCCGCGATAACATCGCGATTGTCCAGATTCTACGTTCTATTGTCGACTCTCTTACTTCAAATATTTTTATTCACTTGTAAAGGAATGGAATCTATTCGCGTGTGTTCAAGGAAATCGTAGATAGAATCGTTATCGAATTATAAAATAGTATTTTACAATAAGGAACACTAGAAATGTTCAATATTGCTAATTCAATAACGAAAATTATATCATCTTCGTTTCCATAACTGCTTATAAAAAATATGTCAACTTCTTTAAAGTTACGATGAAGTGTGTGATTTCTTCACCAACAGATTAGATCATCAGCCCTTTATACTGTCCCACTGCTGGGCACGGGCCTCTTCTTACTAGGAGAAGGGTTAGGCCATAGTCCACCACGCTGGCCAAGTGCGGGTTGGCTGACTTTACATGTCTTTCGAGAACATTATGGAGAACTTTCAGACATGCAGGTTTCCCCACGATGTTTTCCTTCACCGATTAGCAAGCGATAATTAACAATTTAATACGCACTTAACTCCGAAAAGTCATTGGTGCGTGGCGTGGATTCGAACCCGAGACCCTCTGCGTAGCAGTCTGTCGGTCTCTCCACTCATCTATCGCTGCTTCTTACAGATTATATAGGATAAAAATATTGTAATTTCCTAAAGTTTGGTATTAGTAATTCCGAAGGCTTAATCTTGTAGTCCACGGGACATATCGAAGCCTAAACAAACAGATCCTCCAGGATACCAATAAAAGTATATAAAAACAATTAATTTTGTTGAAGTTCTCATAGAATCACCGATTGTTTAACGACAAACATATAGCAGGGGTTACTAGTTACTATGTGTAAGTTTATGTAACAAACTTTAGTCAACACGCGTTAAGTAACTAATTAGAAGCAGACGCTGAGACAAAATCGTAAAACACCCCGGCTCTAGTTACATTGTACGGTGAAAGCTAACTATATGCTTTTTTTTACTTTAATACCAGAGTCACCTTGTTGGTCTGAAGTTTGTTTTATTATGTTATTGGCGAGATTATGGAAAACGCCGTGAGGAGCGCTGAAAGTTCAACGAGAAGTTATCACAGGTGTATGTAGATTAACCTCTCTTAGCGTAAGGTTAATCTGCGCTCATTAGTGCGTTTGTTTACAATCAGGACTTGTAATATACCTAGTGCGAATGTTGCACACTAGGTATATTATATTTCAAGACAATTTCAAATCATATCAATGTAGTATGTCCAGCGACATGCCTCCACCATAATTATATTATTTGTGTAAAAATATAGATATAAGCCTGTTTTACGTAATTTCTTCTCACATTCGTTATTATTTTCTTGGTAAAGTATGGTAAAGTCAAATTTATTTCTAATAACTATTAATTATGAATTGAATGTATTGATGGAAGTCACATTTCCAGACTCCGTGCTGCTACTGAGAATTTCGTGACAGAAGAACCCAATAACACTGCCCGACCCAGGAATCGAACCCGGGACCTCCCGATCCCACGCGCACATTTATGCCGCGAGACCAACGAGGCAGTCGTATACGGTTTGATGTCAAGTTTTCCGTCTCTACGCAAAGATGGCATTTGCATCGTGTTATCTCTTAGTCGCCTCTTACGACACCCACGGGAAGATAGGGGGTGGTGACACTTGTATTTTATGCCGTCAACCACACGGCAAATAATAATGATAATAATAGATTATAATTGGGAATTTAACACTAACAGTTGTCTTTCTTCTTGTAATTGTGAGGTAAAATGCATTTGTTGTTCTGTACAGATAGATGTTCAGGACACCAGACAAATATGAGAAGACTGAAGATATGGTCTTTATTAAATAATGAATACACTAATGAAAAGGAAATGTGTTTGACCCATCGCCGTTTGAGAGTTCAATATTAGGTATATGACAAATCTATAAAAAATACCATAATCAAAATATAATCGTAAAAAAATTCACGTAAGGCAAAAATATGAAGCGAATTAAATAAATGTTATTTTTATCGCACCAATCAGTTTCAATTTCAATATTTGAAACAGGACGATGCTATAAGAATTTAAAGTCGATCGGGCTTTAAATGTGAAACCGTTACAAATCCAGCGAAGATTCACAAAATGGCACCGAGTGCGACAAAATACATTTTCCGAGTGAATTGGCTTAAGACGAGGCGGGAGTCAAACATCAAATAATAACATAATAAAGGGATAATTCGACATTTTTGCTTCAATTTTATACAAGGTAAATAAGCAAAGAGTTCACGCTGTCAAATCAGCCCGAGGCATGGGATTATTTAAACGGTTATTGTCGATATATCTCATAATTCCCGTAACTCACGGCTTACGGAAGGTTTACGGATTTCTCTTTTTGGCTTTTATCGTTACATTTTTGATATCCGTTCTTTAAATTGAAAGTATTATAACTTTCGATTGAAACATTTTGAACATATTTCACAGCCGCCATCCCCTGTGGCTAATAATGATTAAATTAATTATTGGATGGAAAGTTTCAGAGCTTATGTTTGGGTTTTATAGAAGTAATGATTAATTTCGCCGAAATGTTCACTAGTTGTTTCGTAAGTAGTCTATATAGCTATTATACACGTATATTTTATGAAAATGGACCGTTTACATTATTTGCATTGCATAAGTATACCTAAGGGTTTGTATTTTACGTTAATACTGAACTCCGTTTGAGATATAAGCTAGACCCATATTTTTTTACTTCCTAGGGTACGGAGGCCATGATTGATTGCGGTAGGCAAAAGACTAACAAGTGGGAGTATAAAGAAGAGGCTATATCAAAGACTGGATTTATATAAAGACCCCGGTTATGATGTATTTTACTGCATCCCTTCTTATTGATTATTAATTTAGTGAAAGTTATTTAAACAGCATATTATATCAGTTCCTAAATTTTGATTCCAACAATTTACTACAAAACTCGGTGCAGTTTTTATTGTGCTGAAATGTAAAATAATATACATTAACTACGATGTCTTATTGTCTGTTGTGGAACATTGTGGTAGACGATCTGGTACGGAACTTAAACGACAGACGATTCTACACGGTCGGCTATGCAGACGACATTACCATCCTGATCAAAGGTGACTCAGAAGACACGATCCGCAATCAGATGCAAGCAGCCATCAGGATCGTGGAGGAATGGTGCAACCAACATGAACTGACGGTTAACCCCAACAAAACGGAGCTAGTACTTTTCACCAACAAAAGGAAAACCCATATGTGCAAAACACCAAATCTCTTTGGAACGGAGCTTACCCTATCGAATGAAGTCAAGTACTTGGACGTAATACTTGACCATAAGCTATACTGGGGTAAGCACATCAGCACTAAAACAACAAAAGCATGCACAATCTTCTGGCAATGTCGGAGAATCATAGGTAAAAAATGGGGTCTCAAACCATCTATCACCCTGTGGATCTACACTGCCATTATACGCCCCATGCTTACATATGGTGCAGTAGTGTGGTTGCCACGCACACAACTAAGCACAATCACAAAAAGCTACAGAGCCTTCAACGCCTAGCCTGCTTGGCCACAACAGGCCGCATGAAGACCACCCCAACAGCCGCCTTGGAGATACTACTGGACCTAAGACCGCTGCACCTAATGATCCAGCAGGAAGCTGGCGCTGCAGCAATCCGTCTAGACAAGCTCGGGCTGTGGAGAAAAGGATGATCGAGTAACCCACTTTTAGGCGTTAAAAGGGACCTTAACCAAAGAGATCCCGATGCTAGAGGCCGCTTGCGATCTCATCCCTAAGACCTTTGTCTTTGACAAAAAATATCGCATCCAATTACAGGAGGAACACAAAGACAGCTCTGGTATACACGAAGTCAGAGTATACACAGACGGCTCAAAAACGAAGCATGGGACAGGTGCGGGCATATTCTCCCATGACTTAAATATTAACATGGCACTCTTAACACCATATTCCAAGCCGAGTGTGTTGGGATAACAAGAGCCGCAACAGCAATCGCGTCTAGGAACGTAAGTGACCTGTCTATGCACATTATCACGGACAGTGTCTCTCTACTACAAGCTCTCGGCAGCAACTGCTTTAACAGCGGCCTCATCATGGAATGCCACCTAGAGCTGCAAAAGATTGCAGATAAGAATCGGGTTACGCTGCAATGAATTAAAGGCCACAGCAACTCCGCAGGCAATGACGCCGCAGACCAACTGGCACGGCAAGGATCGGACACAATGATAATGGGACCCGAGCCGATTGTACCGATATCGGCAAGCCAACTCAAAACGTGGCTACGCGAGAGAACCGCACATGAACACGAAAAACAGTGGGCAGACATAAAATAATGCAGACAAACAAAAGATGCTATCGGCTGCTTGAACAAGCGACTCTCGCACAAGCTTCTGCATTCTAATAGAAAAACTCTTAAGCATCTGACAGGCATAATAACCAGCCACTGTCCACTCAACAAGCACCTATTCAACATAGGCGTTACGGACAGCCCGCTGTGCAGGGGCTGCATGGAAACCGAAGAAACACCCGCTCACGTCATTCTGCACTGCACAAGTGTGAGCGATCAACGGGCAAGGCTGCTGAACAACCCCAGAACCATGTGTGAGGCTTTGAACGACATCAGCCAACTAATGGCTTTCTGGAAGGAGCTAAGGTGGTATGAGTAGTCGGCGTCAATCAAGTCGCCACTTACGCACAATGGCCCAAATAAGTGACTAAGTGCGGAAAACCCACGACCAACTAAACTAAACTAAACTACGATGTCTATATTTTGTCACCTTCACATTACATAAGAGTAAATGAGTCGATTAAGTAGATATTTAAGCTTTGACAAACTATTACATAGTTGTAATTGTTTGTTAAAGCTAAAATACACTTTGTTAGTAAAAAGTGCACAACTATAACATGTACTTACAGCAGACGCCACTAAGATTCTTAAAAGTCAGAATGTCGATAAAATCCTGAGTGCTTGGCTGCATCCCTATTTTATTTTGCGAATATTTTGCAGATATATGTACTCGTGCCAGAGCATTATCTTCCTACCTTTATTCAGTAAGATGTTACACAACTTTTTACACCTCAAGCTTTATATGAATTTCACGGGCAATATACACTGTTAAATGAGTTTCCTGTGTATTAGGTGTACGGGTAAATAAGTTTTTATGAGATTTGAAATGAAGGCAAATGTGTGTCGAAGATTTATATCTTATTTTCAAGACTTATCACAAGAAGACCATGAAATAATTAGGTTATGCAAGTGAATGTTCTATTTGTAAATCTTTCTCAGTTATTGTTTCAAACATCATTCCCATTTTATTTGGTATGACGAAAATTCGAACTTAAAATGGTTTTAACTTCAGTAAGTGGCAAAAGGTAGAGGTGTAAATAATAATTTGACAAGCTTTTAACAAATTCTATCTTATTGCCAATCTTATCATGTTGACATGCAATGAATAAAACGAACCGTAGGATATTTATAACTAATTAAAAAAAAATACAAAATCTCATTAAAATAATATGTTTGTTTCTATACCACTAATAGAAAGTCATAGCATGTCAAGGAGATGTGAAAATAATGTTACGTTATAGTGCATGTAATGTATTTGTATTAGCTTATTTTTCGTTATTTACCAAAGAACACTCAACACGCTACGTCAATGCCATTTATAATATTCAAGGATAATTTGTTCTAAATGTGTGCAGTATACTTTTTCTTCGCCACTTCTTAAAATTCATGTACGAAGTTTAATAAATATACATATAGAAGTATATTTGTTGCTAGTTAAGCAACATTTACGAGTGAAGCCGGTCCTCGTCGAGCAACTTTACTACAGCCAGTTTTATGTTATGAACACACAAACGTGTTGGAGGTGTCTTATTTACGAATAATAAAAACAAGGAAAAGCAATGAATCTCTGGCCACTTCATCTCGTCTCTTTAATATTTTACGTGACCCCTAAAATTTGGGTAACATCTCGACTGACGGCCGGGCGCACTTTTCATTAAGTTCTGATTACTCTGAGAGTTCCCGAGACGTCATGTTGGTAAGATCTGCGAGGCTTTTGGCGAAGTGCAAAAGTTTTATGATATTATGATAACTTGCATGATACGAGCGGCGTGAACGTGACGCCGAGCGAACCTCCCTCTCTAACGTGATCACCGTACAGAGACACGATACTACTTTGTCTCGCTTCAAACGCCTGCATTGAATAGTACATGCACTGTGTACTCAACAAATATTCTTTCAACAAAATGCACTGGTACACAATTTAAATGAAATTTAATATGAATTTGCTGTAACACAATGATCCTGTTTTATAAATAAACGACGTATTAGCCTTTAAGTATTGGATAAGTCTTTTGTTGCCAGATTATTCATTAGAAGAAGATAAAACTAATACCTAACTGATTAAGAATCGGCAGCTACGTACGTGACAGCTCATATAAATAAAATACGTTTTTGTTATGGTCGCAAATCCCCTCATTCAATCAAAAATATAAATTATCGAAACCTACGCCAAACGGCAGTATCCCAAAGCTTTGCCTTAATCGTCGATTTTCTACACAGCGCAAATATAAAAACTGTTAAAGCAACAGTAAAAAAAAAGATCTGATCACGTAAATACAATTTATGAAATTACACAACATACAATTCTGTAAAATTATGTTTATATACACGTGTCAAATAAAAGTAAGTCCTCGAGCGACATTTTGGCATGTCTACTTTGGCGGTTGTCGTTAGTCTTTGGCAAGAATGCGACCAGACAGACTGCTCACAGAGTGCGATACTCTTTCCTTATTACAGTTGCTACGTGTTAATTACTCAGTACTAGAATTTTATGAGCGCCTCACTATATCGTGGTTCTCTACTTCGGTCTCTCTACATGTTTAACTTGTTTTCTTCGTAAGCAATATAAAAGGAAAAACACAAAAATTTACTGCCACTTATACGAATATTTTTGTTACGTTGTGTCTGTAAATTGACCCAGTTAGTAGTTTAGCTCGTGAATTTACTACCCGTTCGTGGAAAATTGTGACTGGATTTCTGTGAAACTTTTAGTGGATTGTTTAAAATGGCATCACACTATGTGTCATTTTACTGCGTTCTGCAATCCATTAACAGATTACAATTTTACCGGAGGTATTCGGAATAACTATTTTGCTAAATCGTTTTTTAATTGACAGAGTACATTTATCCTAGATATATTTTGACTACTATCTTTTCATTGCTTCAATCACACAGAAGTATGGAATCAAATAAAATTTTTGCACGTAATAATATTTCCTCTGAAAAGTACAAGAAAACATAAAAATTATTTTAATAAAACGTATGAAAATATAAATGCGCGTTTACATAAAATTTGCATACCACGTACACATACTCATATAGGAATAAATAAAATGAGAGGTCAGAAGTATCTGGCTTTACTTGTGTCTGAATAAATAATCCAAAAGACAGAACACAGAACATGAGGCAAACAAGCAACCTATTTAATATAAAGCTAGAGCAAAACGATATACGGTGCTTTCGGTACTACGTTATTGTTCAAGTCAACCCCGGCGTCAAAACCTGAAAATATGGTCTGTCGAAGACAATACAAATGCAATATTAATATTTACCTTTGCATAGTCCAAACAAAGACTGCATTCATATTCACCCCACGAAAACAAGTAGATAAAAATGCAAACACGCGCAATTGTGTCTCAAACGAACAGAGGCGCTCGGCTCGCAGCGTACCCAGCGAAGGTATTCCGGAAAAAAATGTTTTCCCGGTCATATGAATTTAGATCGGCCGCCGTATTAGAGGGAAATAAAACCATCGGGAGACAGGTAAATCGAACTATTGGAATAAAGGGTAAAGGTGAGGGCGGGTAGCGGCGCGGTGCCCGGCGTCGTGACACCGCGTGATCTAACCGTCTAACGGCCATGTACAATAAAGATACTGACGCCTTTATATTCACGATTATTCGCGTGCATGTTGAAGAATGTTCAAGTATACATTTTCTCAGCGGGCGGTCGGCGAGTGGCCGCAAAGGCGTCTTGATGCGATTTCCGGCCCACTTTTAACGGAGCTGCCTGTGCGATATAAATCCAAGTTAGAGCGCGTACCCAGGGACCTGCTGTGACTTTAGTCGGATTTCCCGGCCACGTTTTCCAGATTGGATGCTCCGTATTGCTTATTTTATTCTGTAAATACAATTATTACTGTAATTATGACATATAAAAATGAATAAGTAATTATTCTTACTTACTCGCTCGTTATGCGTTAATTTATTTTCTCATTATCACGTATTAATATGTCTTTTACGGACGACCGCTTGTGTATAACGTCACAAAATAGCTTCATTCACAGAATTGTGTATTTATAATTCAGACTTTATTACTCACAAAGAGCTAAACTTTCAAACTTTTGCAATGAATTCCTTAGACATTGCCAAAATCCGATCACAAATTAATTCTAATATTGGAAAGAAGAAAAAACTTTTTTGTGCTTCGTTACCACAAAAACAAACATTACAGAAATCTAATCACTTCCCGACGTTTATAGAAGAGAAAACATTTATATAAAATATATTCTTGAAATTCGCAACAAAACGTTCGCCTAAACGAATTAGACCTACATTTTGGGGAACACAGGGCTTATAAAATGAAATTTTCTTAACATAAAGTGGCTGAGACGATGTAATGTCGTCGGAGTGAACTAAACTGCTCGGCCTGCAAGCTGTTTCTAAATAAATTATGAATATTTACCGTCACGTAACGCTTCACTGAGACATAATTATTTTAATCTGACTTTGAGACGGTAATTTTGGGCAATTGATGTCAAAACAGCGCTCGTTTTAGTTTAGGTATTAGAAGGATTGTCCACTAACTTCTTATCGTATTTTATATTATATAAAACAAATATCTTTATAAATAGCATAATATACTGTAAACAGAACAACAGCCGCGGGTACGTATTATTGTAAGCAATATATCTAATTGTGGAGCAGAAAGTTTAGTTAGTTAGAAGTTTACACAAACATGGCTTAGCTAATTGATATGGCCGACGGACAAGCTTTGTGTCCAGGCTACTGTGAACTAAAACTGTGTGTGCCATTAAAATTATAAATACACAGCAAAATCTTGTAAGTATTTATACTTTTCAATAAAGCAGCGATAACGTAGAGGAGCATACAATCCCGGGTTCAAACTCGTTATATGCCAATTAAATTGTTATTTATCGCTTCGTAAACGGTGAATAAAACATCGTGAGGAAAATAAATTTCATAAATAATATAAAAACAAATATCTCTTTAATGTTTTCGGAAAATATTTGAAGTACCTATACTAACCCGCACTCGGCCAGCCTGGTGGACAATGTCCTTATCTTTCTTAAAGTGAGAAGAGAACCGTGCCCAGACGTGGTACATAGTTGGTATACACGGCTGATGAAGACTCTTCAAAAAAACACTATTCTAATTTGTAGAGACTGAATTATAATGTTTGCTACCATATATATAACCTTCAGAAAATATATTGTATACAGATATGTATATAATCGTCTTGAATATAAAGCTTTTGCTAAGTGCATATTTTTCAGAGTCGTCTGGTAGATAGTGGCGTTTCTGCGTAATTTAAAGCTCCCCAGGTGCGGCGGCGGCTTGTGGCTTATAAGTACATCGAGATTTTAATTAAGAAGGTCTGTCATAATCCACATGAGACACCGGACCTAAAATTAACAGAGATTTTGTATTCATTTCGCCATTTCATTGTAAGAGTTTATTTTTATAATTTTGTGCTTTAAACTTAAATATGCCAGCTTATATTGTAAACGTAAAATGTAACGATGTCTGAAAGTTGGATAAGCAAAAATATATTATTTTTATTTCATTTCAATATATATTTTATTTATGTAGGCGTTCCAGTTTGATATGCCAAAAGAACATAGGCATGTGGTAAGTTTTCCAAAAAGCACTGTCGACTCTAATTAGTAGGAGACTAATTAGAGTCATAATATCGTACTAACTTAATATCTGTGGTGCCTGATTAGTAGGTAGGTAATTAGTTCTTAATCATTGATAAGTATCAGTCTTTAGGTAGGTACAAATATTTCTGAATAAGAACTAGCTCTGTACTAACATGTAATTTTTTAAAAGTGACTATAAAGGGTTTATTAACAATATAAAGTGATTCATAGGTGGTGTAATAGAATAATACGGGACTGAAAACAATAAGACAACTTCCGATTTACCCCATATAATTATGCGCTTGCTAGGTTTCAATCAAAGCTTGAATATAAATAACCAAAAGATAGTTTTCTCGAATCAATAAAATATATACCTATGAAAACCGTTTAAAATGTTTGTAGCGATAAAATTTCAGGAAATTTTAGTTCGCCTGTAAAATTTTTCCAAAGTTGATAAATTCATTCGGTTTTTACGCCGTGCTATCGAGATATACATCGCTCTATATAAGCATTATTCGCAAAAGTTTATGTGATATAAACTTCAAAATAAACCCAAGGTACCTACTTGTATATGTATGTTTTAATCCCGTGTTTAAAGACAAATGCAATTAGATAAATGAAACTTGACAAGAAAGCAGTATCTTACACGGAGTGAGTTCACGAGTCAACAATTCATATAATTCCGCAGGAGCCGTTCATAATTAAGCGTACTTACTCGGCGGCGCCGGCGCGGCGAAAGATTGAGTCCCATCAAATATGTAGCAGGGTCTACCATGAAATCCTTTTTACGTCCGCCGCGGGCAGTTTTACGCAGGTCCGGTCTAGCTGCGGCTTAACGCTCTTATAAATTAGTGAAACTGTATTAGCGAGATGTTCGGCCAAACGAATTTGCGTTATCGCCTCAGCCGAGCGTCACGCGCGGCGCATACTAAGTACGTCACCAGAACGATCGGCCAAACTTGCTGCTTGTGAAATTACTTCTTTAAACGAAGCTTCTGTGAGGGGAGGATACGACCACTTTTGTCCGAGGGTATACCGTTCCAATAATCGCCCAACCAGCAAAACAGTCTCAGAACTCGTACTTTTTAAGAGTGGTAGGCTTAAAGCGCTCTTATATTTGTTTTAGAACATACCATCGATCCTGTATTACTTTTAGACAATCCGGTATGGTCTCAAGAACGCTCAGTCTTATAACCAAGTCTCATATATGTATATAAGAGCATTAACTAAGACTAGTTGCACTTGAGAAAAACTTGCTCTTATATGGGTATTTTCTAAGCTCGTTTGATTTTATATTAGACTTGCTAAATGCTATTGTAAGATGTCAGAATAATACCAGCATAGCATAAGAGCACTGTGAGTACGTGCATTTCTGATCGTATTTGAAACTAATATAAGATCAATAGCACTGGATAAGTATGATATTAGAGTAATTTTGGATCAACATACTTACAATACAAAAGACAAGACCCATAAAAGAGCTGGAATAACTAATTTTAATAGTTTTAAGAGTAATTTTGCTGGCCATATTTTATTTTAAATTTAATAGTTATAATGGTTTACAAATAGCGCGCACGCCGACTTCGTGTCCGTATAGCCTTAAGATTAAGTTCTTTTTTTTCTCTCTGTCGATTTAAGGTTTTATGTAAAATTGCGAGGAAACCTAATTTATTCCAATATGGAGTTATCTTTAGTATACCGAATACTAAACTTAGAGTAAACAATCTTACATTAGTCTAATAGTGCGCTTGTAAAATGCAACTATACAAATGGCGACACTATCAATACAAATTAACAAATAAAATAATTAAACGAGAACATGAAACACCTTATTTAACAAGGCGCATGAATTTTGAAGCGTAAAACGAGGTCTAATTAACAGTAAATAATAAATACCAATACGATTACTTACCGTAAAACTTAAATAAACGCACTTGATAATAACGGCACTTTAGTATAAACATTAACTTTACTTGAGTGAATGAAGCGGGAGAGGTATGTCAGGATCGTTGCAAATGGCGTTCCGTAATCTCTGCCTACCCCTCCGGGAAACAGGCGTGAGTCTATGTATGTATGTATGTATTATCTTTACGCAACTTTAATTTGTTTACATTTAATTTCAAACCAACACTCACACGAACTTTTAAGCTGGAGCTGACGTAAAATTCTCAAAATATTCTAAGCTTAGACCAATATAAGCCTATGCAGGCTTACAAGATACTTACGTTAAAGCAATATTAGCCTAAGTCGGCTGAAATTAATTTTGGCTAGATTTCAGTAAGTGCAAACAGCATTCAATTAGACTGATATTAGAATGATATTAAACTAAATATGCTTATAATTAGTGCCCAAACCCAGCCTTATATCATTATATAGGAGTGATGTAAGAGCAAAATAACAGTAGTCTTAAGATTGTTGTAAGCCTAGTTTTTGCTGGTTGGGCGAGTTACCCGCTCCTTCGCTGCGTCTCGTATTTTTGCACAATTAAGTTTTGCTCGAAATTTATTTAGTAAATAATGTTTACTGTTCCAGACTTGTGACTATGAATTAGTTAAGACAGTTCTATTTCTTATCTAATAGATGAACTAGGAAACAATTTGTTCAAACAACACATGAACTTACATATAGTGACGCTATCAGCCTATCTGCGCAGTTTAGGTCAAATTAGTAGCAAGAAGAAATTGATGTGCGTTTTCCGTTTGATAATAAAAATGTTTCGTAAGCATATACATACATACATAGACTCACGCCTGTTTCCCCGAAGGGGTAGGCAGAGGCATATTAAACGCCCACTTTTCGCCTGTGTTTTGATCCCACGTAAGAGTGCATAGGGTTCCCACCAAGAACTAGGGGTCCCAAGCCAACCTCACCTGCAAGTGGTGCACCTGCCGATCAACGGACGAGGCTCTGGCAAACAAAATATCCCGATAAGCGGCAATAGGCTCGCCACCTTATTACGTAAGCATATTGATTCATAATAAAATTATATTGGAACATATGCAGATGCATGTTGTTATTTATATTTAGTATACAGAAAAGGTTTAAAATGTCTTTTTTCTGCAATCATAAAAGAAAACCACGCGAGCAAACTGTTTAGCCATTACGAAAGCACGAAGCTAGAGCGGCGTCAGCATTCCTAGAAACCCTGATATCATAGATCTCTAACAATACTGGATCTGTCTATTACCATACAACAGAAGGTTTACAGACTTTTCGGTGCATCATTAACATTCATCATCATCAGTAACGGCTCTCCGAGCTACTGTAGTCACTACCCTATATCCTTCCAGTGACTACAGTACGCCCGCTTACAAACCCCTTCTTCCTCATTATACATCCTATCCATTTACCCCGTTTCTCCTATCCCTCCTCCTTTATGACGATAACATTCCCAAGGAGGGTTGGCGTCAGGCAGGCGGCCGGCTAGTAAAATACATGCCAAAACCTATTTGCAGTATGTCCACATATGTTAATGAGTGCGATAGGGTTAGGGCGTTCCCCGCAGGCGACGCGCAGGGGCAGTACCCGGCACCGGCGAGAAGTATGCAAGGGTTGTTGCACTACTCCGGGCGAGTGCAACGTAAGAAGCGAGCCTATGACGTAAGGGTGAGGTATGCAAGTTTGAATGTAGGTACGATGACTGGAAGGGCTAGAGAGTTAGCTGATGTTTTGAAAAGAAGACGAATAAATGTGGCATGTCTGCAGGAAACACGATGGAAAGGTACGAAAGCTAGGGAAATCGGAGAAGGATGCAAGTTTTATTACTGTGGAAGTGATGGGAAAAGAAATGGTATGGGAATTGTGTTAGACAAAGGTGTTAGACGAAGATCTGAACTATGGTGTGACATTTGTATATAGAATTAAAGACAGATTGATTGCTGTGAAAGTGATATTGCCAGATATTATTCTGAATGTGATAACTGTGTATGCCCCTCAGGTAGGATGTGATGATTGTGAGAAAGAAAAGTTTTAGATGGATTTCGATAGCATGATGACGGATATACCGGAGAATGAAGAGATAATTGTGGAAGGAGATTTTAATGGGCATGTGGGACGAACAAGTGGAGAGAATGGAAGAGTACATAGAGGCTGGGGTTTCGGCAGCCGAAATAGCGAGGGAGAAGCAATTCTCTAAGCTGCTGCCGCTTTTGATCTTGTAGTGGCTAACACTTGGTTCCAAAAAAAAAGAGCAACACCTGATTACCTACAACAGTGGCCACCATATGACCCAGATTGATTATTTTCTGCTAAGGCGTAAACGTATCAACTGGGTCAAAGACTGTAAGGTGGTACCGGGAGAAGACTTAGTCTCACAGCACAGACTCCAGGTGGTCGAATTAGAAATTCGGTTGAGCTCGAATAGAACCAAGGAGCAACTACACCCAAAAGTAAAATTGCATATGTTAGAGAAGAATGAATGTGCAGTAGAGATAGAGTGGTAGATTAAATGATTGAGATGGGCGATATGAAGGATTGCAGCGTGAATGAGTGTTGGGAGAAGATGAGTAAATGTATGAGGTGCGTGGCAAAAGATGTTTTAGGAGAATCGAAAGGAAATCGTATGAAAGGTAAGGATACCTGATGGTGGACAGAGGAAGTACAGAGGGTGCTCAAGGAAAAGAAAGCAAGATTTAAGGAATGGCAGCTGATGAAAGAAGGTAATGACTCGTTGAAAGAGAGTAAGAAAAAGAAGTATGATAAATGTAAGAAAAGAGCTAAAAAGGCCTTTGCTAGAGCAAAAGCCCTTAACGACATATACAGATTAATTGAGAAACCCAAGGGCCAAAAGTATTTATACCGACTGGCTAAGGCTAGAAAGAGAAAGGCGAGGGATGTATCCCATATCAAGTGTATGAAAGATGAAACAGGAGTGGTTCTTACGGATGATGATAGGATTAAAGAAAGATGGAGGACATATTTTGAAAAATTAATGAATGAAGAGAATTATTGGTGCAAAATGCTTGAAAACAAGGCGAAGAATATTGGACTAGTGAATGTAATAAGTAAGGATAAGGTACGAATGGAATGGAATGAAAGAGTAAGACGGGCTGTGACTCACAGCCCGTCTTACTCTTTCATTCCATTCCATTCTTCATTCCACTCACAGCCTGTGAGTGGAATGAAGAATGGGAAAGTATTAGGACCAGATGGAATACCAGTAGAAGCATAGAAGGCGTTAGGTGAGGATGGATGGGTGTGGCTGACTTTATTATTCAATAAGTTGTTGCGTGAGGAGACAATACCCAAGGAATGGTGCAGCAGTTACCCAGCGCCAATTTTTAAAAATAAGGGAGATGTCCAAGAATGCAACAATTATCGGGGAATAAAGTTAATGCCTCATAGTATGAAAGTATGGGAGAGAGTAATTGAGCGACGTTTGCGAGCAGAGAGTGAGATTTCACGTAACCAATTCGGTTTGATGCCTGGTCGAGGTACGGTTGACGCCATTTTTGCACTTCGCCAAATTTGTGAAAAATACAGGGAGGCGCATAAAAATTTGCATATGGTATTCGTTGACCTCGAAAAGGCATACGACCGGGTACCGCGTGAAGTCTTGTGGTGGGCCCTCAAGAAGAAAGGACTGCCTGAAAAGTACCAGAAGTTGATCCAAGCTATGTATGCTGAATGACACACGCAATTTGTAATAACTACTTTTAAACTACCACGATTCGTACACATACTAATGATTATGTAACGGGTCTGAATCGTGTTAACTAAACGAAAAGAAAGATGAAATACCTTTTTATTTGCCCGGACGTTTCGGCATAGGTTACACCAGCCGTGATCATGGAATGACTTTCTTTTCGTTTAGTTAACACGATTCAGACCCGTTACATAATCATTAGTATGACACACGCAAGTCCGGTCCGCAGCTGGAATCACAGCCAAATTCGATGTCGCTGTAGGCTTGCACCAAGGGTCGGCTCTTAGTCCTTACCTCTTCTTGTTGATTATGGATGCCATATCATCGGACATACAGGAAGAGGCACCCTGGTGCATGCTGTTTGCCGACGACATCGTCCTGGTAGCAGAAAGTGGACAGGAGGTGCAGAGCAAGCTGGAGGAGTGGCGGCAGAGACTGGAGAACGTAGGCCTTAGGATAAGCAGAACTAAAACTGAATACATGTTATGTGACTTTGGCGGCCTCTCTAGTCCAAGCCCGGTTATACTTGGCGGTATACCCCTACCAGTATGCTCCGACTTTCGCTACCTCGGTTCACTCCTGCAACACGACGGCGAAATTGATCGAGATGTTCGGCAAAGGATCAACTCAGGATGGATGAAATGGCGACAGGTAAGGCGGTTATAAGGCCTGCCGTATTGTATGCAGCTGAGTGTTGGGCTACTAAGAAGATGGATGAAAAACGATTACATGTGGGAGAGATGAGAATATTGCGATGGATGTGTGGAGTTACGAGAATGGATAAGATTAGGAATGAATACGTGAGAGGTAGTCTGAAAGTAGCGCCTATAGACGAGAGAGTGGAAGGAAGTCGTTTGGCTTGGTATGGACATATTGTGCAAAGAGATGATATGTATGTAGGTAAGCAAGTGATGAATATGAAGGTAGAGGGACGGAAAGGGAGAGGGAGGCCAAGGAAAAGATGGATGGACTGTGTGAGGATGGATATGAAAGAGAAAGGGGTAAATGATCAGATGATGGGCGACAGAAAAGAATGGAAGCCAAGGACGTACTGCGCCGACCCCAAATAGATTGGGACCAGGGCAAGAAAATGAATGAACGAATTAATGAAAGTAGAGTTTTGGATTCAATTTGAAATGTTTTATTTATTTTATTTTATTCTTTATGCACAAAAATAGTACACAGGTGGACTTAATGCCTAGTGGCATTTTCTGCCAGTCAACCTTTTGGTGGTGCAGAAATAGATGAGGTAGGTGCATTAGCTATGTGGCGAAAAATAGGATATGTATTGGGTACATATTAATAATTCAAGTACATATTATAAACCATAAATATACTATAAATATATATAATTATTCATAGATATGATATACACATAAATACAATACATAAATATATACATATATAAATACATAATTATGCTATAGCTGATGAGAGTGCTGAGCCGATTCCTTCAACTTAGCAAAGAGAAGATTCCGTACTTTCGTTTTAAATGCATAACGGGTAGTGGCCGTTCTGACTTCAGGAGGGAGCCTGTTCCATAGTAGAACAACTTGGACAACAAAAGAAGAGTTTACAAAACCTGAAGTATGAGCGGGACAGTGAAGAAGTAGATTATGAGAGGAACGAAGGTTTTTCTCATGTGTGGAACATAAGTATTGGAAGTATGTAGTCAGATAAGAAGGAGGAGAAGGGGAAGTAAGAATCGAGTAGAGAGTTGTGAGAACACGCAAACTCCGGCGCTGACGAATAGGTAGCCATTTAAGATCGGAACGAAAAGTAGATACATGATCATACTTACGAAGATTGAATATGAACCGAATGCAGTTAGTGAGAAGTCGGTCATATTTGTTGAGATACTCTGCATTCAGGTCATAATAGCACACATCACCATGGTCGATTAAAGGGAATATCAAGGCCTGTACAAGCATTGTTTTGGTTCTGATTGGCAGGAAGTTTTTGAGGCGATATAGAGCTCGAAGGGTACCAGTCACTCTCTGACTGACATTCGTAACCTGTGCCTGCCAGTCGAGAGTGTAATCGATTAGCAATCCCAAGTCTTTAACTACTGGACTAAAGGGTATGATAAGACCATTAAACGTGACCGGCGGCAAGGTAGTCAGGTCTAATCTTCGACACGAAGATTGATGCGCTGACTGCCGACCACAATGGCCTGGCATTTAGCAGGATTTACATCCAGTCCGAAATCTTTACACCAAGCTTGAATCATACCTAGGTCTCTATTAATATCGGCTATCGCTATTGTTACATCATCCACTCTCGCCTGGGAATATAACTGCAAGTCATCGGCGTAAAGATGGTACGAACATAGAAGCTTAGGGGTTAAGAAGTTAATAAAAATTGAAAATAGTAGAGGAGAGAGTATGCCACCTTGAGGAACACCAGTGTTAATGTTACGCCAACTTGATGAGATGTCATCACTGCGAACTGCCTGCTGGCGTTCCTGAAGATAAGTAGAGAACCATTCCAGTGCGCCAGGTGAGATCATTAGATGGGAAAGGATTGATAGAAGGATATCGTGACTGACGGTATTAAAGGCATTCGAAAAGTCAACCAAGGCCAATACTGTGACCTTAGTCTCCTCCATGCCTGCCCCAATATCGCCAGTCACATTAAGGAGTGCAGAGGTTGTGCTATGTCCAGGCCTAAAGCCAGATTGAAGTGGACTTAATAAGTTGTGTTTGTACACAAAACTGGACAGCTGTTTATTCACACAAGCCTCTAGCACTTTGGAGAGGAAAGGAAGGATGGAGATTGGACGAAAATGTTGAGGGAGAGTAGGATTGGGAATTTTGGACAATGGGATAACGAAGGCCTTACGCCACAAGGAAGGGAAGGAACCATTGGCAATGGAGAAATTGACAATGTGAGATACAGGAAGGATGAGGTGGTCAAGGATGAGGGTGATCATACGACGGCTGATACCATCATATCCCACAGCGTTCGACTTGATAGAAAGGATAATTTTCTTGATCTCAATCGGAGCAACTGGAGAAAAATCAAAAGGATCTATGTTGAGACGGGGAAGGGCAGCTAAGTAATCAATAGTGTGACGCCTGGTCTGAGGGTCCAACAAAGCAGTAGTGGTGAAAAAATGGTTTAAATCCTCCAGACCAACCGTCCACTGAGGATCAGAATGTCGCTGTTTGCCAATACCCAGGGTTTCAAGGAACTTCCAGATATTGGCGGGGGTAGAGGAATTTATGTTTTCAAAAATATGGCGGCGTTTAGCGTTACAAACCATCTGGTTACACCGATTCCTTGCAGCTTTGAAGAGGGTCCAGTTTTCTTCGCATCGATCTCTTTTGTATTGCCGAAATGCTCTATCCCGGCGCCTCATAGCCATTTTTATGCCTCTGGTTAGCCATGGAGTGGGAGGACGTCTTAACTTCACTTTCCGGACGGGGGAGTGCTTGTCATAGAGGTTCAAAACTACGTTATTAAATTCAATGACTTTATCGTCCGCAGTAGCAGCTGAAATCAGCTGACTCCAATCAAGCTCAGCAGCATCCCTCTGCAAGCTGTCACTATCTATACGTCCAAAACATCGCCTATACAGGACCTTGGGACGGGGCTTAGGTGGCTTAAGGTTATAGGATAGGTAGATGAGATCGTGATGGGAAAAACCAGGAGCAAGAAACTGGCCATGGGATTGGGCAAGGGACGGGTTCGAGGTAATTATTAAGTCTAGCCATGTGTCTACACCTTCGGTATCGTGGTGAGTGGTACCAAGCGGGAGCGTGTGTAGACTGGCAGACTCAATGTGTATTGGTGTCACCAATTTCTTTTTACTTGTAATTTTTGGGCATAGTTGAAGGATGATGTCTTTTTTGGGTTCTTTGAAGAAGCGGTAAATAAGTGTCGTAACGATGTTTATCATTGTATATTTGACATGCTTGAAGTATTAAATAGTGTTGCATGAGCTAATGCTAGAAAACAAGCTGGAGCTGGTTAGAATCTTTCACATTCTGATTCACTGAAAGCTGTTCTTTTTTAAGCCTTTTTACTGTATTAAACGGATATAACCACTAGATCCTGAAGTATCTAACCACTCGATCTCATGTCATTTATGTACATACTATGTGCCATCTCGCAAAGTCAAGAGAAATCAGTCAAGCTATTTTTGGAAACTGACGTTCGGATGTTCTTGTTGCAACCAGTGAATTCTAAAGTTTGGATGAATGCCTTGGACAAAACGAAACACTTTACTTGATAAAAAACCGAGGAGAGGGAGGGCTGTATTTCAACCCGTTATTTATTTAAAACCTTTTTTACACTTGCTCGAGCTGACAGTTTAAGTATTTATTAACTTAGCAAGATCGCGAGAGAGAACCAAAAAAATTCAATTACAAAGTCATACTTTTCTTTCTACTTCTATTTTTAACAGACACATTTAAATTGGTAGATATTGCGTAGGTTTAAGAGATTTTATAAAATGACAGAAATTTAACTAATAGTTAATTACAATTAACCTTTGCTGTTAACTAGAAGGTTTATTTTTAAAGTGGAAAACCAGTTTTTTACTTTTATTTGTATAAAAAATCGATTTTTCTGTATCGAATATCTGTTTTTGCCATCTTTTTATCATACATCTCAGTGACACGCACAGCAGTTCAAGAACATTAAAGATCTAGTCAAAATGGCGGACGAATATCACACAACACATCTCAGTATACTGCTATGAAACAGTAACAAATCAATGATGAATCCATTCTCTTCTTTATGTAACGAGTTATTTATCGAGCTCATTCGTTTCACGTACTGCGAAAACATTAATTTCTTCTGTGATTATTAAAATGCTTTATATTTTTCCCATCACGTGCCTCCGTAATTGAATACGTGAGTCGCAATTGTCAGCTATTTATGACAATTGCACGAGCAGTTTAAATGTCCGTTTTGCATTTTATTAATGTCTACTGCACTCAATATAGCTTGCTAATAAATTAACGCAAGTGTGAAATGACTCGACTGGATTTAAATGTGCCAACTACCTAATTAAGATGGAAGGGATGGTTACTTTGTAAAGAAACGATTTTTTGCATACATACATACATAGCCACGCCTGTTTCCCGGAGGGGTAGGCAGAGACTACGGAACGCCATTTGCAACGATCCTGACATATCTCTCTTGCTTTATTTACTCCCATCAGATTCCTCATGCATGCTTTTCTGTTCAAGGTACTTCTAACCTGTCCTGTTTTTAGGATGTCTCCAATCTGGTCAGAGAACGTCCGCCTAGGTCTTCCCCTTCGTCCTGTCCCTTCCACACTTGCCTTATATATCTGCTTGGTCAGTCATTCGTCATCCATCCTCTCCTCGTGCCCAAACCATCTTAGCATACCTTTCTCGATGCTTGTCACTACACCTTCTTTTACCCCACAACACTCTCTTATCACACAATTCTTTACTCTGTCAGTCAAAGAAACACCACACATACTTCTCAGTGCTCTCATTTCTACATCATTTTTTGCATTTCAATTATTCTAGAATTTGAAATTAAAAATTTTGTTTAAAGTAAATAGCCGTGCCCTGGCATAATGTCAGTACTAAGTACATTTCTTTCAATAATAAATATGTTGTGAATTTTACTTCTCGGTATTCATAATTGTTGAGCAGTTGAGCTGTAGGTATTTCACCATAATTTATAATATTCTTTGGATCCCATTAAATGCTGATTGATTTTTAAATTTGTATACATTTTTTATTCATACACTGTACCGGAAATCAATGTACATTTTTAGTACTCGTAAACAGAATTTGGTGATAAAAATTTTGAACTGGTTTGCCCGCGTGACAGCTGTCAACGCCCAATTTACTACCATCAGCACTAGGTAATTTAAATTTCAAATAGAGAGATGTCACAAAAGCATTCAACCCAAGGAGCAATTATTATAAGATTCAACCCTTCATAAAAAAATAAGTTTAAAACCTATAACCCGATTACGTCAAAAAGGGGGTCTAAAAAAAACGAAACAAGAAAATAGCTCATTCAGATATAAATCTAGAAAAGTACAAGTACAGAAATGCTCAAGCTAGAGCCGTGGTCGCACCACGGTTGTCATCTGAGCTATTATTTCCGTAATAAAAATCTTGGATAAAATTTATATAGCCTATGTTACCCGGGCCATTATTACGAATCTATTGACACCCCATTTATTAAAATCGGTTCAGTAGTTTAGGCGCTACGGTGGAACATACAAATATACATACTTACATACATACATACTTACATACATAGACTGCCAAAGACATTACCCTTCCTTTTGGCTTCGCCGTTGTCGGGTAAAAAGACAGCAACTACCTACTCAACTTATTTTTTTGAGCACTAGTAGCTCACACATTTCTTTGATGAATCAGTCAGTCAGTGTAAGCACAAACAATATGTATATATGTAGATTCAAACCAAATTGTCTTGTACTTATCCCCAATTACCTACGCTTATCTAATAAGATAATTTTAATTTTCCCAGAGGCTTAGCGTAGAATACTTATACATTTACATATACCAATCGCAAACGCAACGCATAAGTAATCTAAAACGCGTCTACCCGCGTGACGCAGCCGAAAACTTCACACAATGCCATCTGACTTCGTTCAAGCATGTCATGCTCTGGGTGTAGGGGTATGTTCAACTTTCACATATAAACTGTGTTATACACACGCCGGCATTCCGCTTAAATTTAGAATCGTCTATTCGAAAATCGATCGGAGATACTCAGGGAATTACATTTCTAGAATTTGTGATTGGTAAGGTTGGCCGGTGTTGCATTTTTCTATGTTGAAGGTAAATAGTTTAATCAAAAATTGCGTCGTCTGTTTAATATGCCGCGATAAGTGTAAAAAAGGTCATACAGTGCTATTGATTATCCTCGTCCACCTGCTAATCTAATAATTAGCTATGATTTGTTAAGATTTTTATAACCTTGCGCCTCAAAATAGGCTCAAATTAGCGTTCTAAACAATGAAGCCAAGTAAGTCGATAGAAGCAATCAATTACGAAATCATAACAATCAATCGAATCGTAAAATTTCTTATTTATCAAACTGCCAGTGTTTTTAAAGGAAGATGTTATTTGTAAAAAGTTCGATGGAACATGGCTTACATGACTACGACATTTTTATAAACCAATATGATGCTATTTTCTCGACAGTCAGTATTAAAATCAATGTCTGGCGCAACTATGAAAATTTTACTCCTGTGTAAGTTTCCTTTTTCTATAGTTAAGCAAATAACGGAACTGAAAAACAAATACTCAGGTACGCAATTTAATTGCACTTCCGCATCCTGTTGATCAGCTTAAGCATACGTAGATTAAGTTACTTTCTATAATCTGTTTATACAGATACATATTATCCAGCTTTAGTCAGAAAGTAGAACGGGGTGGAAGTAAATATAAGTGAGAGCTAGAGTGGCGACGAGTCAGAGTTGAGAGCTCGCCGCGATAACATCGCGATTGTCCAGATTCTACGTTCTATTGTAGACCCTCTTACTTCAAATATTTTTATTCACTTGTAAAGGAATTGTATCTATTCGCGCGAGTTCAAGGAAATTGTAGATAGAATCGTTATTTAATTATAAAATACACATTTTCCACACACCTTCATTTACAAGGTTTAGGCGTCGTAAAATGCCTCCGCATCAATGTCATCGGGTAACGTGCCCAGAAGGCTGGCAGCATTGCCACGCTGGATGGAAATGCTGATTCTCTGAGCAAAAAATAAACCAGCTTTCTGGTCACGTGAGACGTCGATTAAACGTTTCGAAATTTCCCGGAATAGTGAACGAGCGCTTGGACCCCATGAGCCTAGCGTTTCCACCCCAAACGGTTCAAACTCGTAATTACTCACTAAATTACTGTATTAGCGCCGTTTGAGGGTTTCCGCAGTTGCAGCAGCAGGGGGACGGGGAATTCTACCAGCGCTTCTGCTGCAAGATAGCCCATGGTGTCCGAGGCTATCGACGTCTTCCCCACAATGACATCGATGCGGAGAAACACACGGAGCACCTAAGCGAAGACAAGTGGCGATACGGAACATCTCATCGTCCAACATGGTTCCAGTGTTGGGCGATGGTAGTGCCTGAAGCCACAGACCCGATTCCCACTCTCCCACAGCCAGCAAGCGAGCCCGCTCTGCAACATTAAAAGTTGTATCTAAAAGACTTTTCCTTACAATGTCACAAAGCGGCGCGTCCCACTGTCTTTGGGAGAATAGGTTGGTAGGCAAATCAGTGCTCGGACAAGCCATTTTCCAGGCGTTTACAGCTTCGGTTTTGCACAGCACCTCTGAGTTAACTAGTGTAGGTGATAAAATTTTCCTAGTTAACTCTTCCGTGCTGTGAACCGAAGACAGAAACGCCGGTAAATTGACACTAGAAATTTTGCGTACACCGAGCCCACCCAGAAGTATAGGCAATGACGTTTGTAGCCAGGCTCGGTTGTCCAATTCCACATTTAATCTCTTTAAAGTACTTTGGATAATTTTGTCAACTTGTTCTAAAAGTGCATATTTTTTCCAAAGTTTGGAAGATCTTAAGGCATGTGTGAATTTTGGGACGAAAAGACAATATCGAATAATAGTATAGGCCGATTGAATATTAATTTTGAATAGGCGTTCTGAAACTTCACAGAACATTTGTATCTGTTCCTTTAAGAAAGAATCGAAAGATTCTTCAAATACTGGAGAACCTAGGAGGCGAAGAGATGTCTTATCAATAATTTTGATGTTTGATGCCAAATTATTAAATTTAGATAGTATCGAAAGTCTTTTTGTAGAGTCAGTTGTATTTATAAACAGCTCACATTTACTAGAATTTAGTTCCAAGCCAATAGATGCGAATTTATTTTTAAGAAGAGCTATATCTTGTAATACAATATCTGGATCCCCTCCTAGGGTCCAGTCATCTAAAAACCATACATTAAATTTAGAATTTACTTGCCGAATAATGGGGTGTATTGCTAAACTAGTGTTCCTTATTATAAAATGGTATTTTACAATAAGGAACTCTATAAATGTTCAATATTGCTAATTCAATAACGAAAATTATATCATCTTAGGTTGAAATAATATCAAAGGTGTTACGAAAAAAATATTGGAAACTTTAAAATCATTACAAATTGATAAATCACTGTGCATATTAATGAATAAACATCACTTACGATGAAGTGTGTGATTTCTTCACCAACAGATTATATCATCAGCCCTTTATACTTTCCCACTGCTGGGCACGGGCCTCTTCTCACTAAGAGAAAGGTTAGGCCATAGTCCACCACGCTGGCCAAGTGCGGGTTGGCAGACTTCACATGTCTTTCGAGAACATTATGGAGAACTTTCAGACATGCAGGTTTCCCCACGATGTTTTCCTTCACCGATTAGCAAGCGATAATTAACAATTTAATACGCACTTAACTCCGAAAAGTTATTGGTGCGTGCCGTGGATTCGAACCCGAGACCCTCTGCGTAGCAGTCTGTCGGTCTCTCCACTCAGCTATCGCTGCTTCCTAAAGTAATTTCCTAAAGTTTGGTATTAGCAATTCCAAAGGCTTAATCTTGTAGTCCACGGGGCATATCGAAGCCTAAACAAACAGATCCTCCAGGATACCAGTAAAAGTATATAAAAACAATTGATTTTGTTGAAGTTCTCACAGAATCACCGCTTGTTTGACGACAAACGTAAAGCAGGGGTAACTAGGTACTATGTGTAAGTTTATGTTACAAACTTTAGTCAACACGCGTTAAGTAACTAATTAAAAGCAGACGCTGAGACAAAATCGTAAAACACCCCGGCTCTAGTTACATTGTACGGTGAAAGCTAACTAGATACTTTTTTTACTTTAATACCAGAGTCACCTTGTTGGTCTGAAGTTTGTTTTATTATGTTACAGGCGAGATTATGGAAAACGCCGTGAGGAGCGCTGAAAGTTCAACGAGAAATTATCACAGGTGTATGTAGATTAACCTCTCTTAGCGTAAGGTTAATCTGCGTTAATTAGTGCGTTTGTTTACAAACAGAAATTGTAATATACCTAGTGCGAATGTTGCACGCTAGGTATATTATATTTCAAGACAATTTCAAATCATATCAATGTAGTATGTCCAGCGACATGCCTTCACCATAATTATAACATTTGTGTAAGAATATAGAGGGAAGCCTGTTTTACGTAATTTTTACTCACAATCGTTATTATTTTCTTGGTAAAGTATGGTAAAGTCAAATTTATTTCTAATAACTATTTATTATGAATTGAATGTATTGATGGAAGTAAAGATAAAAATTTAAAAAGTCAGCATGCTTGTTACAAGCTAATAAGATTAATTTTTTCTATTAAAATACTAATTAAAAAGTCTTTTACAATTTCGTTTCAAATTAGGTATCAATAAATTAACAAGATCAAATATCAATATACCTAATACTTTATTGGGAAAGAATTATGCACGGCGTAGCTTCCTTTCTCTTTTTTTTTATAAATGATAAAAGCTTATTAAAACCGGCACTTGAACGTGATTTCTGATTGGCTTTATTAAGTTGTTTCTGGATTCGTTTTGTTTGTTCTCGTTTCAAAGCTATAATGATAATAATAGATTATAATTGGGAATTTAACACCAACACTGGTCTTTCTTCTTGTAATTGTGAGGTAAACTGCATTAGTTGTTCTGTACGGATGGATGTTCAGGACACCACACAAATATGAGAAGTCTGAAGATATGGTCTTTAAAAAATTATGAATATACGAATTAACAGGAAATGTGTTTGACCTATCGCCGTATGAGACTTCAATGTTATATTACAAATCTATAAAAAATACCATATTCAAAATATAATCGTAAAAAAAATCACGTAAGGCAAAAATATGAAGCGAATTAAATAAATGTTATTTTTATCGCACCAATCCGTTTCAATTTCAATATTTGAAACAGGACGATGCTATAAGAATTTAAAGTCGATCGGGCTTTGAATGTGAAACCGTTACAAATCCAGTGAAGATTCACAAAATGGCACCGAGTGCGACAAAATACATTTTCCGAGTGAATTGGCTTAAGACGAGGCGGGAGTCAATCATCAAATAATAACATAATAAAGGGATAATTCGACATTTTTGCTTCAATTTTATACAAGGTAAATAAGCAAAGAGTTCACGCTGTCAAATCAGCCCGAGGCATGGGATTATTCAAACGGTTATTGTTGATATATCTCATAATTCCTGGTAACTCACGGCTTACGGAAGGTTTACGGATCTCTCTTTTATCGTTACATTTTTGATATCCGTTCTTTAAATTGAAAGTATTATAACTTTCAATTGAAATATTTTGAACATATTTCACAGCCGCCATCCCCTGTGGCTAATAATGATTTAATTAATTATTGGATGGAAAGTTTCAGAGCTTATGTTTGGGTTTTATAGAAGTAATGATTAATTTTGCCGAAATGTTCACTAATTGTTTCGTAAGTAGTCTATATAGCTATTATACACGTCTATTTTATGAAAATGGACCGTTTACATACGTATTTGCATTGAAGAATTATACCTAATGGTTTGTATTTTACGTTAATACTGAACTACATTTGAGATATAAGCTAGACCCATTTTTTTATTACTTCCTAGGGTACGGAGGCCACCCCCCCGTGTGATCTCCACCTCGTCGTGGTGGGGGGGCTCAGTAACCGTGGATTGGTTACCCGCGGTGAAGCTAAGAGGGATCCAGGAGGGGACGCTCCGCGTGGGCTTAACGGGGCCTGCGCAGGATGCGTCCAACAGTGCGGATGCGGGGGACGGTTCAGTCTGTCCCTCGCAGTCGGGTGCGGTCGCGGGAGGAGAGGCGTGTCGGTGTTGCGTTGCCGCGCGCGCTATCTCCCGTGACCAAATGGGGGCGCACCATTCGATGCGTCGCGGTGGGCCGCAGAGGAAGAGGAGATGCGGTGTTGCGTTGCCGTCCTCCCTATCCTCTGCGGCCGCTGAGTGTTTTGGCGGCGGAGCCCAACACCTTAATCCACCGCCAAGGGGGTTTCGTTCGGGGCCCGCCTGACCATCTGGCGGGCCAATACCCGTCGGGGGGTAGCGACGAATGCTTATGCGAATCCCTACCCTCCGACACACGGGTACATGAGGAAAACGGGTTGGTATTTAGTCAGTAAGAGTCTGACAGTCCCCTTCGTCCTTCCCCCGGGGCGGAGGGACTCCATGAGGATTTTCCAACCCGACACAAAAAAAAAAAAAAACACGGTAAACACGGCCATGATTGATTGCGGTAGGCAAAAGACTACACAAGTGGGAGTATAAAGAAGAGGCTATATCAAAGACTGGATTTATATAAAGACCCCGGTTATGATGTATTTTTTTGCATCCCTTCTTATTGATTATTAATTTAGTGAAAGTTATTCAAACAGCATTATTATTATATCAATTCCTAAATTTTGATTCCAACAATTTACTACAAAACTCGGTGTCGTTTTTATTGTGCTGAAATGTAAAATAATATACATTAACTACGATGTCTATATTTTGTCACCTTCACATTACATAAGAGTAAATGAGTCGATTAAGTAGATATTTAAGCTTTGACAAACAATTACATAGTTGTTATTGTTTGTCAAAGCTTAAATACACTTTGTTAGTAAAAAGTGCACAACTATAACATGGACTTACAGCAGACGCTACTAAGATTCTTAAAAGTCATAATGTCGATAAAATCCTGAGTGCTTGGCTGCATTCCTATTTTATCTTTCGAATATTTTGCAGATATATGTACTCGTGCCAAAGCATTATCTTCCTACCTTTATTCAGTAAGATGTTAAACAACTTTTTACACCTCAAGCTTTATATGAATTTCACGGGCAATATACACTGTTAAATGAGTTTCCTGTGTATTAGATATTCGGGTAAATAAGTTTTTAATAGATTTGAAATGTAGGCAAATGTGTGTCGAAGATTTATATACTATTTTCAAGACTTATCACAAGAAGACCATGAAATAATTAGGTTATGCAAATGAATGTTCTATTTGAAAATCTTTCTCAGTTATTTATTCAAACATCATTCCCATTTTATTTGGTATGACGAAAACTCGAACTAAATTTTTTTTTTTTTTACTCCATTAGATGAATGTATTTCTTTATTTCAATTCAATTATTTTACAACTAATTACATTTCTACTAACTATTACTTAATTACTATTTACAACTAAAACTATACTTATAAACCTATAACTAAATTAAAAAGACAATAAAATAATATATTCTTACAAAACGCAAGGCACGAGGCGTTTAGGCGTCGTAGTATACCTCCGCATCAATGTCATGGGGTAACGTGCCCAGAAGGCTGGCAGCATTGCCACGCTGGATGGCAATGCTGATTCTCTGAGCAAAGAATAAACCAGCCTTCTGGTCACGTGAGACGTCGATCAAGCGTTTCGAAATTTCTCGGTACAAAATACGAGCGCTCGACCCTATGGGCCCAACGTTTCTACCCCAAACGGCTCAAATATGTAATTGCCGACAAAATTTCCATATTTAAGCCGTTTGAGGGTTTCCGCCGTTGCAGCAGCAGCGCCGGCATGACCTGCTGTGCTTGGAATATGTGATGGCGCAAGGGTATCCACGCACGTTGCGTCCCACACCAAAGGCCTACTCATTTTCCATGGCTACAATGTCAGGTCTCTTCCCGTCGTCTCGTACCAAACCATTTGGTTCGAGTACAGATGGTACGCCAGACGCGGCAAGAGTACGACCAATTATGTCATTCAAATTAGCATGTCGTGGAATTCTACCTGCGCTTCTGCTGCAAGAAAGCCCATGATGTCCGAGGCTATCGACGTCTTCTCCACAATGGCACCGGTGCGGAGAAACACAAGGAGCTCCCAAACGTAGGCAAGTAGCAATACGGAACGTCTCATCGTCCAACATGGTTCCTGTGTTGGAAGATGGTAGTGCTTGTAGCCAAAGACCGGACTCCTATTCCCCCACAGCCAGCAAGCGAGCACGCTCTGCAACATTAGAAGCGGTTGACAAAATATTTTTTCTTACTAAGTTACAGAGACAGTGGGTGTCTCTGGGAGAAAAGGTTGGTAGGCAATTCAGTGTGGTTGGACAAGCCATTTTCCAGGCATTTAAAGCCTCGGTTTTGCACAGCACTTCCGAATCAACTAATGTAGGTGTTAAAATTTTCCTAGTTAACTCTTCCGTGCTGTGAACCGAAGACAAAAACGCCGGTAAACCGACACTGGAAATTTTGCGTACACCGAGCCCACACAGACGTATAGGTAATGACGCTTGTAGCCAGGCTCGGTCGTCCATGTCCACATTTAATATCTTTCTTAAGGTTGTTTGAATAATTGGAAATTTTTTCTTAAAAGTGCATTTTTCTTCCAAAGTTGTGACGATCTTAAATTATGAGTAAATTTAGGGATGAAAAGGCAATATCGAATAATTGTGTAAGCTGAATGAATATTAATATTTAATAGGCGATCTGAAATATCACTAAAATTTTGTATCTTTTCTTCTATGAAAGATTCAAAAGCTTCTTCAAAAATTGGTGAACCTAGGAGGCGAAGAGAAGTTTTTTCAACAATTTTGATATTTGGTGCCAAATTATTAAATTTCGATATTGCCAAATGTTTGTTCATTGAGTTTATTGTATTTATGAAAAGTTCACATTTACTATAATTTAGTTCTAAGCCAATGGAGTTGAATTTATTTTTTAGAAAAGCCATGTCTTGTAATACAGTGTCTAGATCGCCTCCCAGGGTTCCATCATCTAAAAACCACACATTAAATTTTGAATTTATTTGCCGAATAATGGGGTGTATGGCTAAACTAGAATTGACTGGTCCAAGAGGGTCACCTTGTTGGCATCCAACTGCTGAATCCAAAACATTGTCCTTGTAAAGTAATTTTGTGAGATATCTGTAACATTGCCAAAGAAATTTAAAAATTTTAGGTGTTTCTAATTTTGCCTGTGCCAACAAAGTGTCCCTATTCACTGAATTGAAGGCGTTTTTCACGTCAACCTTAAGAATGACCCCTCCATCACTACTTCCAAGGTACGTAGAAAGGGCATGTATAGCAGCCTCACAACCCCCCTTGGAACCAAAACCTAGTTGGAGGGGTTGGAACTTTTCGGATAGCTCCCTGCTGTAAAATTTACAGCATATCTTAGCTGCTATACGCCGATATGTGCTGCCCACGGCAATGGAACGAATGCCACCATCCTTCTTGTTTAGGGCGCACAAGTACGCCCCATACAAGATTTCAATGATCGCATCGTCCACATTACCGGAGAGCATCATATTAATTAGCGCAGTTAGCTCCTTCAGAAGGGTCTCGCCGGCCACCCCAGCACTTACACACACTAAGTCTTTTAGGTGCTGCGGTGTCAAGGCATCAAGGCCACCTGCCGAGCCACTTCGGAAGGAGAAAACTGCTGCTAATACATCCTTGGCCGTAGTGATCAGATGTTCTGATTCCCTGTAGGGAGCTTCAGGGAAGGAGAGATCATCGATAGGCGCTGGATGCTTGCTCTTCAGACCCGCAAGCGTGTCTGGAGAGCAAGGCGCCACCACATCACTACTAAATAGCAGTCTAGATGCGCCCCGAATATCACCCTCCCTTAATTTGGATTCTACATATTGACTAAGCGATTTCTGCTTGTTAAAAGTGAATTTAGAATCCAAAGAGTTGGCCGAAACGTGACAGTTATATTTAATTTGGGATGTTAATGTAATTTCGGCCGCCTGACTTTTGTCAACATGTAAAATCCTATATGGGAAGGTCAATAATTGCTCCCAGGCCGTTATAGAGTTCTCCCTTACGACAAGACCTATACATTCTGCAAATTTTTTTGAAACTGCAGGTCTTGCCCCACGGGGAACTCTTTTAAGAAACCGGAATCGAATGTTTAAATTTTGTTAGGGTTTGCCAAAAAGGAATTTGGGTGATGTCTTCTGATGCAGATTGTGTAGATATTGGAGGGCCAGGAAATACATTTTGGGATTTGTGAACTCTACCAAAATGCACTTTCAGGCCCCACTTACCTTTAAAAAAACGATCCTGGGAACATTGTGGGCAACGCACCAGACCATATAGCGATGCGGCAGGTTGACTCACACTCACTTCCGCATTGCCAGAGCCATTATCGTCTTGCATAAGTAGTATTTACACTATATTTACAAAAATAACGCAGTAAAAATTAATAACATATACAAAAGCTCGTAACTGTCAATGTCACTTGCACTGCTTTTTATATGGTATAAACAATTTGTTTATTGTCGACGGCGGCGGCGTATGGCTTCTTTTTGGTGATATTTGGTATTGTTCGGCACTGTTGCAGGCGCCGTGTCCATTATAATATAGGTACTGCGGAACTGATATGATGAGAATCTGAAGGCGTTGTGGGGTGCGCCATATATAATGACATAACAAATTACATGTTCTTCGTATATTTCTATGTTATTGAATATCACAATATAAATAAAATTAATTAAGATAAGATAAGTCTTTTATTGTTCTTATTTATTTTGATTCCGATAGTGTCGTTTAGGTAAATCTTATACATTTTTCAATTAAAATCAATCAACTAAAAATTGGTTTTAACTTCAGTAAGTAGCAAAAGGTAGAGGTGTAGATTATAATAATTTGACAAGCTTTTTACAAATTCTATCTTATTGCCAATCTTTTCATGTTGACATGCAATGTATAAAACAAACCGTAAGATATTTATAACGAATTGAAAAAAAATACAAAGTCTCAATAAAATAATATGTTTGTTTCTAAACCACTAATAGGAAGTCATAGCATGTCAAGGAGATTTGAAAATAATGTAACGTTATAGCGCATGTTATGAAGTTGTATTGCCTTACTTTTCGTTATTTGCCAAAGAACACTCAACACGCTACGTGAATGCAATTTATAATGTTCAAAGATAATTTGTTCTAAATGTGAGCTGTATACTTTTTCTTCGCCACTTCTTAAAATTAATGTACGAAGTTTAATAAATATACATAGAGAAGTATATTTGTTGCTAGTTAAGCAACATTTACGAGTGAAGCCGGTCCTCGTCGAGCAACTTTACTACAGCCAGTTTTATGTTATGAACACACAAACGTGTTGGGGGTGTCTTATTTACGAATAATAAAAACAAGGAAAGCAATGAATCTCTGGCCACTTCATCTCGTCTCTTTAATATTTTACGTGACCCCTAAAATTTGGGTAACATCTCGACTGACGGCCAGGCGCACTTTTCATTAAGTTCTGATTACTCTGAGAGTTCCCGAGACGTCATGTTGGTAAGATCTGCGAGGCTTTTGGCGAAGTGCAAAAGTTTTATGATATTATGATTACTTGCATGATACGAGCGGTGCGAACGTGACGCCGAGCGAACCTCCCTCTCTAACGTGATCACCGTACAGAGACACGATACTACTTTGTCTCGTTTCAAACGCCTGCATTGAATAGTACATGCAATGTGTACTCAACAAATATTCTTTCAACAAAATGCACTGGTACACAATTTAAATGAAATTTAATATGAATTTGAATATGAACACGATGATCCTGTTTTATAAATAAACGACGTATTAGCTACAATGGATAAGTCTTTTATTGCCAGATTAATCATTAGAAGAAGATAAAACTAATAACTGATTAAGAATCGGCAGTTACGTACGTGACAGCTCATACAAATAAAATACGTTATTTTTATAATATAATACAATGGTCGCAAATCCCCTCATTCAATCAAAAATATAAATTATCGAAACCTACGCCAAACGGCAGTATCCCAAGGCTTTGCCTTAACCGTCGATTTTCTACATAGCGCAAATATAAATACTGTTAAAGCAACAGTAAAATAAAGGCCTGATCACGTAAATACAGTTTATGAAATAATATAAAATATACAATTCTGTAAAATTATGTTTATTACAACGTGTCAAATAAAAGTCCTTGAGCGACATTTTGGCATGTCTACTTTGGCGGTTGTCGTTAGTCTTTGGCAAGAATGCGACCAGACAGACCGCTCACGGAGTGCGATCAAGATAAGGAAAGAGACTCTTTCCTTATTACAGTTGCTACGTGTTAATTACTCAGTACTAGAATTTTATGAGCGCTATATCGTGGTTCACTACTTCGGTCTCTCTACATGTTTAACTTGTTTTCTTCGTAAGCAAAATAAAAGGAAAAACACCAAAATTTACTGCCACTTATACGAATATTTTTGTTACGTTACGTCTGTAAATTGACCCAGTTAGTAGTTAAGCCTGTGAATTTACTACCCGTTCGTGGAAAATGGTGGCTGGATTTCTGTGAAACTTTTAGTGGATTGTTTAAAATGGCATCACACAATGTGTCATTTTACTGCGTTCTGCAATCCATTAACAGATTACAATTTTACCAGAGGTATTCGGAATAACTATTTTGCTAAATCGTTTTTTAATTGACAGAGTATGGCAGTATTACACTTTTGAGATGTTAACTTCAGTTGCAAACGTTGATGGCCAGCCAGAGCGAGGCAAATCATCCATCACATCTCGACCGCTTTTGAACGCTTTGTACCACCCAGCACAAGTTTTTGATAAAGTCGATTCATCGTAAGCCTTCTGTAACATTTTCCATTACCATTAGCTATGCACAACGTTTTGTCCATTAAGAAATTTGCAATAGACACGAGATATGATATAACTAAAAACAGCACTGTATTTAATATAAATAACACATGCAACTCAAACTTCGCGCCAAAATAGAAAACAGTTGTTAAAATCGTACAACAACAGAAATTAAATTATCACTAGCCTAGTACAGTAAAAGGAAAACAGGCTTGAAAATATTTTCGTGGGTTTACTCACATCTTAGGAAAAGTTATCCTTAACCTTCCATCGCGTCTTCCTTATGGAGCGATTGTCGTGTTGTAAAACGACAGATACTGGTTCACGGTGGTTCCGTAGTCTCTGCCTACCCCTCCGGGAAAAAGGCGTGAGTCTATGTATGTATGTATGTTTAACCACTCTGTCAACTTTTTTTAAAATAGATCAAAGGTAAATCTTTAAAGACATTGGGTAATTTGTTATATACCTTTATGGCATTTACGTACGAATTCCTTCTATACAATTCTAGCTTGCATTGCGGTAAACATAATTTATGCTTATTTCTGGGAGCAACATTGCGTTTCGTTACATCTTTGTTCTTAATAAATAATTCTGGATGTTTTTGTACAAATAGGCATAATTCTTTAATGTACATACATGGTAATGGCATAATATTGTATTTTTTAAACAAGTGTTTACAACTGTCTGTATACCAGGCTCCATTTTTTCATTGTAGTTATTCTAGATATATTTTAACTACCTACTATCTTTTCATTGCTTAAATCACACAGAAGTATGGAATCAAATAAAATTTCTGCAGAGAATAATATTTCCTCTGAAAAGTACAAAAAACATAAAAAGTATTTTAATAAAACGTATGAAAATATATATGCGCGTTTACATAAAATTTGCTTACCACGTACACATGCTCATATAGAAATAAATAAAATGAGAGGCCAGAAGTATCTGGCTTTACTTGTGTCTGAATAAATAATCCAAAAGACAGAACACAGAACATGAGGAAAACAAGCAACCTATTTAATAAAAAGCTAGAGCAAAACGATATACGGTGCTTTCGGTACTACATTATTGTTCAAGTTAACCCCGGCGTCAAAACCTGAAAATATGGTCCGTCGAAGACAATACAAATGCAATATTTAACAAATGCATTCATGTTCACCCCACGAAAACAAGTAGATAAAAATGCAAACACGCGCAATTGTGTCTCAAACGAACAGAGGCGCTCGGCTCGCAGCGTACCCAGCGAAAGTATTCCGGACAAAAATGTTTTCCCGGTCATATGAATTTAGATCGGCCGCCGTATTAGAGGGAAGTAAAACCATCGGGAGACAGGTAAATCGAACTATTGGAATAAAGGGTAAAGGTGAGGGCGGGTAGCGGCGCGGTGCCCGGCGTCGCGACACCGCGTGATCTAACGGCCATCTACAATAAAGATACTCACGCCCTTATATTCATTATTATTCGCGTGCATGTTGAAGAATGTTCAAGTATAAATTTTCTCAGCGGGCGGTCGGCGAGTGGCCGCAAAGGCGTCTTGATGCGATTTCCGGCCCACTTTTAACGGAGCTTCCTGTGCGATATAAATCCAAGTTAGAGCGCGTATAGGTCTCCCAAAGTGATAATGCGCATAGAAATCTTCGTCACTGTTCGGCAACGGTCGTATTCCCCGAGCGTCGGAAGACGATATGTATATAGAGTTGTTAAGTGCATAATTAAGTAAAATTATGTTTTTTGTGCTAAAAAAAATAAAAAACGTTCGCCTAAACGAATTAGACCTACATTTTGGGGAACACAGGTCTTATAAAATTAAATTTTCTTAACATAAAGTGGCTGAGACGATGTAATGTCGTCGGAGTGAACTACGGTGCTCGGCCTGCAAGCTCCTCATGTTTCTAAATAAATTATGAATATTTACCGTCACGTAACGCTTTACTGAGACATAATTATTTTAATCTGACTTTGAGACGGCAATTTTGGGAAATTTATGTCAAAAGAGCGCTCGTTTTAGTTTAGGTATTAGAAGGATTGTCCACTAACGTCTTATCGTATTTTATGTAAAACAAATATCTCTATAAATAGTTTAATATACTGTAAACAGAACAACAGCCGCGGGTACGTATTATTGTAAGTAATATATCTAATTGTGGAGCAGAAAGTTTAGTTAGTTAGAAGTTTACACAAACATGGCTTAGCTAATTGATATGGCCGATGGATAAGCTTTGTGTCCAGGCTACTGTGAACTAAAACTGTGTGTGCCATTAAAATAATAAATACACAGCAAAATCTTGTATTTTTTTTAAGTATTCATATTTTTCAAAAAAACAGCGATAACCTAGAGGAGTAGACAATCCCGGGTTCAAACTCGTTATATGCGAATTAAATTGTTATTTATCGCTTCGTAAACGGTGAAATAAAACATCGTGATGAAAATAAATTTCATAAATAATATAAAAAATTAATATCTCTAATGTTTTCGGAAAACATTTGAAGTATACTAACCGGCACTCGGCCAGCCTGGTGGACAATATCCTTACCTTTCTTAAAGTGAGAAGAGAGCCGTGCCCACACGTGGTACATAATTGGTATACACGGCTGATGAAGACTCTTCCAAAAAACACTATTCTAATTTGTAAAGACTGAATATAATGTTATGATATGATATAATAATATAACCTTCAGAATAGTTATTTGTGCAACAAGAGAGCAAAGTTGTTTTTTGTTTCGAGTGCTGATTTTGAGTCCCGAGCAAGCGAAGGATTCTATGATTGATTCACGAGCGTAGCGAGTGAATCAAAGTTGGAATCCTGAGCGTGGTGAGGGACACAACAGCACGAGATACAAAAAACTTTGCTCTCGTGTAGCACACATAACTTTTCACCACAGCAGTGAGAACACATATTACTTAGGAGACATAGAAATGAACAGGAATAGATTAAATTCTACATAATCACTTCCTAGTAGTACTTTCATCATCGCTAGTTTCACTCATCTTTTTAGATTATTTTATATATTAATATAAATTTAACACGTTACGCTATACCTACTGTATCAGCATCGGCGAAATTTTTATTCCCGCTACTTTTTTACATCGCGTTTTAATACCGCGTCCCTGATGTTTATTTTTCAAATGTATCATTGTTGTAATTCTAAATAAAAATGTATTGGTTAAATACTAATTTTATACTATTAATTAGACTTATTTTTATTAAAATCCAATAATAAATTAAACATGTAAACAATAACATATTAAAAAAGTAATTTCTTTATTCTTTTTTTTTGCGTTGCCGTAGGTGTTTTCTTTGAGGTCGAATTCCAAAATCGAATTTCGAATTCGAAGGGGTTTGTTTTTTCACTCACTTTTTATATGCATGTGAAAGAGACAGAGCACAATAAAATTCGAATGTTTCAAATTTGTGGCTGAATAATGTCAATTCGTGGCACTGAAGATTGAAAAATTAAAAAGCTACTTTGCCTCACGCTCGAATCAAAATCGCGTTTTGTTCACTGTTGTCTCGCAGCAAAAGCGGCATGTTTGAGCTGCTGTGGTGAAAAATATATTGTATACACATATGTATATAATCATCTTGAATATAAAGTAAAGCTTTTGTTAAGTGTATATTTTTCAGAGTCGTCTGGTAGGTAGTGGCGTTTCTGCGTAATTTAAAGCTCCCCAGGTGCGGCGGCGGCTTGTGGCTTATAAGTACATCGAGATTTTAATTAAGAAGGTCTGTCATAATCCACATGAGACACCGGACCTAAAATTAATAGAGATTTTGTATTCATTTCGCCATTTCATTGAAAGAGTTTATTTTTACAATTTTGTGCTTTAAACTTAAATATGCCAGCTTATATTGTAAACGTAAAATGTAACGATGTCTGAAAGTTGGATAAGGTATCAACAAAAATATATCTATTATTTTTATTTCATTTCAATATATATTTTATTTATGTAGGCGTTCCAGTTTGATACGCCAAAAGAACATAGACATGTGGTAAATTTTTCAAAAAGCACTGTCGTTCTCCTACTAATTAGAGTCATAATATCGTACTAACTTAACATCTGTAGTGCCTGATTAGTAGGTAGGTAATTAGTTCTTAATCATTGACAAGTATCAGTCGTTAGGTAGGTACAAATATTTCTGGATAAGAACTAGCTCTCTATAAACATGTTAATTTTTAAAAGTGACTAGTGGGTTTATTAACATTATAAAGTGATTCATAAGTGGTGTATAGAATAATATGGGACTGAAAACAATAAGACAACTTCCGATTTACCCCATATAATTATGCGCTTGCTAGGTTTCAATCAAAGCTTGAATATAAATAACCAAAAGATAGTTTTCTAGAATCAATAAAATATATTCCTATGAAAACCGTTTAAAATGTTTGTACAGATAAAATTTCACGAAATTTTAGTTCGCCTGTAAATTTTTCCAAAGTGCTATCGAGAATACATCGCTCTATATAAGCATTGTTCGCAAAAGTTTATGTGATATAAACCACAAAATAAACCCAAGGTACTTGTATATGTATGTTTTACTCCCGTGTTTAAAGACAAATGAAATTAGATAAATGAAACTTGACAAGAAAGCAGTATCTTACACGGAGTGAGTTCGCGAGTCAACAATTCGTATAATTCCGCAGGAGCCGTTCATAATTAAGCGTACTTACCTCGGCGGCGCCGGCGTGGCGAATGATTGAGTTCCATCAAATATGTAGCAGGGTCTACCATGAAATCCTTTTTACGTCCGCCGCGGACAGTTTTACGCAGGTCCGGTCTAGCTGCGGCTTAACGCTCTTATAAATTAGTGAAACTCTATTAGCAAGATGTTCGGCCAAACGAATTTGCGTTATCGCTTCAGCCGAGCGTCACGCGCGGCGCATACTAAGTACGTCACCAGAACGATCGGCCAAACTTGCTGCTCGTGTAATTACTTCTTTAAACGAAGCCTCTGTGAGGGGAGGATACGACCACTTTTGTCCGAGGGTATACCGTTCCGATAATCGAGTTACCCGCTCCTTCGCTGCGTCTCGTATTTTTGCACAATTAAGTTTTGCTCGAAATTTATTTAGTAAATAATGTTTACTGTTCCAGACTTGTGACTATGAATTATTTAACATAGTTCTATTTCTTATCTAATGGATGAACTAGGAAACAATTTGTTCAAACAACACATGAACTTACATATAGTGACGCTATTAGCCTATCTGCGCAGTTTAGGTCAAATTAGTAGCACAACAAATTGTTTTGCGTTTTCTAATAAAAAATTGTTTCGTAAGCATATTGATTCATAAAATTTTATATGGGAACATATTGCAGACGCATGTTGTTATTTATATTTAGTATACACAAAAGGTTTAAAATGTCTTTTTTCTGAAATCATAAAAGAAAACCACGCGAGCAAACATGTTGTTTAGCCATTACGAAAGTATGAAGCTAGAGCGGCGTCAGCATTCCTAGTAACCCTGACATCATAGATCTAAAACAATACTGGATCTGTCTTTTACCATACAGCAAGCTTACAGGCCTGTTGGTGCATGTTTGTAGTACAATATTGTAACTAGTAACAAAAAATGCACGAATAATGTGTGTTTAAATTATGCGGATTGATGTGGTGTAGGTTTTTGTTTAGTTAGTATTTAGAACTTGATTGATCTTGAGAATGTGATATATTCAGTAGTGTAGTGTGGTGTAGTGACACCTTCTTATATATTATGTGTATTCAATATTCAATAAAGAGTGTATCTTCAGACGTCATACGTTTCACTTGTGTGTCTCGGCACACCTATCCCTACAGTAGGATAAATATTTAGTTGGTACATAGACAAATAAGGTAAGAAAAGTCACAGCCAAAAATGCACAAAAGGTGACCTTATCGCTTACAGCGATTTCTTCCAGGCAAACACGACATTTTTTTCATATTATAAAATATTTATTAGTGGTAAACCCTCTAAAATATTATATCAATATAGCCTATAAATGCAACGGCCTGTCGTGACTTTATTAAAACGGCTACGTGAAACTTTAAAACTTTTTAGCTCCAATTTTTTACACTCAACGAAAATACTTTTGGTCTACATTACATTAATCATGTGTCAAGCCCCAATTAATATTCTTGTTCGCCACTGTCAAGTAAACTACCACGTTTATTACTCTAATTAGTGTCGCGTTGATAAAAAAGTTTTATTGAGAAAACTGAATAACTTCGCCGACGGCCATCAAGTGGTTCTTTGGAAATTTATCTTCAACTAGCTTTTGGCCGCGGCTTCGCTCACGTTAAATTCGGGGTAACACAAAACTCCTTCATCCTTCGTAATTTTCGTTTTAATTCTGTTCATAGGGACTAATAAGGAATATAACCGCAAGAAGTATTTAAAACATTTCTGTAAACAGTATTTTTAGAGTTCTGTAGTCAAACAACATTGCCTTTCCTTTTGGCTTCGCCGTAGTCGGGTAAAAATGGCTAAACACGGAATCCTTATAGACGCGCTATGTCTGTCAGTCTATCCGTATGTCACAGCCACTTTATGCCGAAACTATTCAGTTTACACATTTGAAAATTGGTAGGTGGATGTATTCTGTGAATCGCTTTACGACGTTACAGAAAATAAAAAATATTGAATATGAAGGGGGGCTCTTCATAAATGGAACTGATGTGGGAAATGGGTCGTTAAAAATTACTTTGAGGTTCCTAAAACCATTGTTTCTCAAAGTCAATCGTTTGAAAGATATACAGTTCCAAAGTGGCATAATGGGTGTGTGTGTCCCTCTAACTTTCAAAGTAGGAGAGTGACAAGTCTAAACAAAATATGCTGTAGATCGTTATAAAAACTTCCAACAGCAGTTTTTTAAATAAAGCACATCTTAAAAACCGCAAACATACATAGCTTTGTCGTTTATACAAATACTATTAATAGTTAGTCGAAGATAATGGCTATGGTAAGTGGATACCTCCACTACGGAACCCTTCATGAGCGAGGCTGACTCGTAATGGCGAATAGCTTTTATAATGTTTCGTCCTAGGTGTTACTTGTAGCCGTTTGCCATTACAAAGCTTGGGTGCATTAAGATTCCGCATTAACAGGACTGGAACACCAACGTTCAGTCTCAAGTTGCGTGAAGGTACTCCTGATAATTGTAAGGAGTTCAGAAATTCTATAGGGTACGAAGTAACTTGGTCAGTATATCTAGCAAATTCGTTACTTTAATTAGTATACATTCACTCTCTTTCTCCTTTTATTTTGAACTGACCAAAGAATGTTCCCCATTTTAGCCTTCTTGGCTTCGTTTTTCACATTAAAATAATACCACCTTTGCGGTATCCTTTTCTAGGTAAAAGTTATTATCTAAATCGGTCCACAAAAATTTGTTATATAAGGACATCTTCATATATGAAATATGTAAATAAACCCAATACATAATATATTGCCCCCTTTTAAACTGAAACAAAAAGTTTCAGTTTAAAATGGGGTAATAATTTTTAATTCGTCATTAACTACATAACATTTAAAAAACTGTCTAACATCTGGTTATGACTATCATGTTAATTACTCATTGTAGCCATTGAAATATGAAATTGCAAAATATTTACTAACATAAAATAGTTTGTAACTAACATTTTGTAAACTATATGTGCTAGTTTAAACTGTGTTATAGGAGAAAGTAGGAGTAAACAGTTTGACAGAATAAGAACAAATCTTTTCTAGGCACTCTTTTATATCTGTGTAAGCAGCAGTCGCTGTCGTCGTAAAGCCAAGATACGGAGTGCTCGTAAACTTAAACACGGCTTACTGCATTTGTGGCCTGCTGCCATCCGTTTGACCCTGTCGAGCCTTGGATTACAATAAACGCCAATATTGCATGCTGGTACGCATAACGCGCCCTTGCTCCAGCTTAAATATACTCCAAATTGGCCATGGGATTTTCATACTTGTTGCACATTAAAGTTGATAAGATAAACACATTGATAAGCAGCCTTCAAAAAGTGAACAATGAGAACAAAAGGTTGTATTGCAAGGAGAGACTCGTTATATAATATCAGCGTTTCTCGGATACTGTCTCGCTAGGCAATCCCCTCGGCTGAGAACAAGGCTACATTTTCTTAAACTAATTGGATGTTTTTTATCCTACAGTAACTGAAAAAGAATCAATGCACTACGACTCCCATTCTTATCTTTTGTGTGTATTTTCTTCCAGTATTAGTTATTATGTAATATTGTTATACAGTATTCTTATAATATACATAAATGCGTGTCGGCTTTATAGTCTTTTTAATATTACGTCAATTCATGCATCAAATTGAAATGGTTACCATTTCGTTCCAAGAACTAGTGGGGTAAATGCAAATACAATATTTATTCATACAAGTGCAAATATTCAACGTTCGACTACCAATATCACATTTATGTAAGCTGCCTTTTAATAACAGCTCTCATTAGTATTTGCTTCTATATTCGTATGAATCAATAATCGTATCGGCAAGACATTCGAAGAGCAGAACCTAACTCAAAGTAATAAAACGGAGCCACCGAGATATTTTTATAACCACCCACGTTTGACAGGCGGACTTATTGACGAAGTAGATGCCAATATGTTGTTATTAGTTTACAAAGGGATACTGCCCGGTGTCTATCTACCTCGCATTGTCCCTTAATCGTCTTTTATGACACCCGCGGGATGCCGCAGGGTAGACCACCCTATCACCTTACCATGTAGTTGAGTCACACGAGGCAGTAAAACGTATTTAATTTATTACAACCCTGTTTCCATTGAAAATCTTATTTATTTTCGTTGCGCTATTCAAAATAATGGTATAAATAAAATACACTGGCACGTATAAAGTAACATAAAATTATTTGCGAGCGAATTGCAGTCACAATTAAACCCGAACGGTTCATTTAACATGGACTATACTTTTATAGTGCCATGTAGTGCTGTTTTAATAAAATTGAGTGCATTAGTGGTTATTTGAGTAACAGCATTAGACAATTTCCTGTGCTGAAGTCCCCCGGAGTGATCTGAACGACCTCCTGTGGTCGCGAGTAATCGCACTTTCCTTTTATTACCCTTAATGTCATCATCAAAGTGTGGAGGTATATCGTACTAACGGCATTATGGCGCGTACTTTTTCTAATTCACTCAACTAAGTTAGTGTTTCGACTCATAATAAATTGGTCCGTAAACTTTGCTAAGAGTGAAAGCGCTCAGGTTTAGTTGCATCGGGACAGAATAGATGGCGGTAGTGGTTAGCATTGTGCAAAACAGCTTATTCTGTTGCAATGTTGCAATAATGCATTTTGTTACATCGCGGGCAATAATAGCTACTGAAAGTAAATTATATTGCGCAATACGTTCAGTAGCAATCAAATACCTGTAATTTGTTAGAGGATTAGCGAACTAAAAAGAATAGTGATAGGTACCTACCGTAAGTTATATAAACCAAAGTAGGTAATTGAATAGATTTCTCCTATTCGCTTACATTTTCATTGTGTATCTTATATTACTAATATTATTTAAAAACGTAAAAGTTTACAAGAATTTATGAATGCATGGATGTTTGTGACTGCAAAATGACATAAAAACCATTTAGTGGTTTTTGGTGAGAAAGTAACAAACATGCGTCCTCACAAACTACCACGTTTATATTATTAGAAAGATTTACAATAGTAGTTGATACTTTGTCGTTTTCTAATTAATACTTTAACACATGTATTAGTGTAAATGATAGTGAAAGATTGATCCAATCAGTCAAGTTTGATCGTTAGTTACATATGTGTCCTCGTATCGCGAGTTGATACAGCTCGTTTCATAATAATGCATGTACAAAGTTATTGGAGATATGGTATGGGTACATGTGTCCCCTTGTCCAACAGGCTGTGCACAAGTTTAGCCAGTGCCAACATTATTAGAGCGGGTAGCTGCCTACACTCGCTACCTATTCATATTGACTATACAAACATCTACAGACAGTTTTGATTACCAACCAACTAATATGAGAACACGCGAACTTACTAAAAACGTATACTACCTCATTCGAATGCTTTATAAAAGCAGAAATAGATACAACGTTTTTGTAATTCGTGAATGTGAGTTATCAACGCAGTCTTTTTGTTTTTCTCCGAATGTAGTAGGTATGGGCGCCAGTAAAACTCGTTGAATACATTTCTGTCACTGTAAAGAGAAAATATTTTGTTTTCAAGGAAAGTGCGGGCACATCATCATTACGCTGCGTAATTTTTTCGTATGTGCCATTCCCGTGCCTGTACTTTTATGCCTTCCCTCCATAAAGACAAAAGGGACTTTGAAGTAAAATCACGTACATTTTTTGCAACTTACTTAAGAGAGATTCAGCCCCTTGCCTTCCATGTTAATATTTTCTGGGAAAACATTGCGGGGACAACTCATGGAAATTACATTTAGATATTTGCTCACAACGCGTACATCTGAGTGTGGGTAGGGATATTATATTTTACGTGCATGGAATGTAATAAAATGTTTAGGTCATACGCGAGGAGCACGCCGCGAACGAACCCTAACCAAAATATAGGTAATGCCGATTGAAATGTAAATGAAGGGCTCGATACCGAACTTGCGACGTCGCTCCAAATCTCCTACACTTTTAATAAAAATTATTTTGCACACCGTCGAGTAGTGTGTTGATTGTTTGTACTGTGTGCACAAATACTACGTGCATTTTAATTAAAATAGTTTGTGAAACATGGCCCCAAATGAGAAATAGTAAATTATTCTGTTAGATATTTTACTATTGAAGCACGTATGCAAGTAATTGAATGCTGTGTGTTGGTCAATTTTTATATTTTATTATTATTTGCATGAGACAAATTTCGTCTTCAATAATTCTCTTATTTCCCAAATAATTTATTATGATTTGCTTTGGCTTAGAAACATTTATGATCGGCCGATATCCCCTTTTATTCTGTAGTGGGTTTAACTTGTCACATATTTTTAAAGTCAATTTGAGTGTGAATAGGAGGGTGAGGCAATCGTTTACTCGAGCTTTTCTTAGGGAGCAATTTAAATTCTGTTTTATTACGTTAGTGGGTTGTACATAAATCGGTATTGATGACCATTTTGATGCTGGAAAAGTAATCGCATCTTCCCTTAATATACCTAGATAATTCGCCCTGAAACCGCATTGCAGACTTTTAATAATTACGTTTTCAAAAAATGTATTCGCTTTAATTCTAGACTGCAGTTAATGTCAAATTTTACTGAGTTTTTATTGATGTTGTACTTACCTTTCTTCAACACCAAAAATAGACTTTAACATTCCTTAAACGAAACGACTACTTTCGTCAGAAAATTGCAATTTTGTCCTCTGAAAAGCTCAAAATACTCAACAATATAAGTAAACTTTTGATCGAATCTTGTTTGGTGTCGAAAAATAATGCTATTTGAATCATTACGTTTTTTTTATTTCTATCGCTAACAGGTAGCGCATAAAAAATGTATTCACCGTTCTACGATATTAAAAAAAGGCTCCGATGCGGTGTAGAGAAAAGATTAAGATTTTCTTAATAGCAACAAAAATCAGCATAAAATAATTACACTTACGTAGAAAATAGCAAAAACCATCTGTGTTATAGATTATATTAAGAATTGTCTTTTTATTTGCAATCAGTCTATTTATAAACACATTGAAATCATACATTTGCTCTATAATATTTCTTGTATTATATTTAATTAATACACTGTGAAACTATATTCATTTCGCTACAATTTAATCTAATATGTGTTCTGATTTTACTCAAGCGTTGTTACAATTGTTTTATAATTTCACATGATTGGTAAGCTTCAATATTTTTTTAATCGAATCGCTCGTAATACTTTTTATATAATTTTGTGATTGCCTTGTAAAACACAAATAATTTATGTACGTACATATGTAATTTATTTCCCAAACACCTTTTGATTAAATTTTCGTATTTTTTATATTATATTAAAGTTAGGTAATTTATGAAGCTATCATTTTCACTTACATTTATCGTAAAATCTAACGTGCCTAACTAATGAAAGTAACATTTTCTTAACGCGTTAAATCTTATTATGAAACTTTTACTGATGTTGAGCTGTGAATTATTGTTTGTAGTAGGTTAAAACTTACTAGACTTGTCTCCAGCTAAGCCTTGAAAAAGGTCGAATATAATGCTGTTAAGTATATTTATTAAGATTGAATGCATGAATTAAATCAATTGCCATAAAATGGCAAATTATTACATTCATGCATTCATTATAATAAAGACATTGTTTTATTATGATGGTAAGTACTCTTAAATTGTTAATTATCGCTTGCTAAACGGCGAAGGAAAACATCGTGAGGAAACCTGCATGTCTGAGAGTTCTCCATAATGTTCTCGAAAGACATGTGAAGTCTGCCAACCCGCACTTGGCCAGCGTGGTGGACTATGGCCTTACCCTTCTAATAGTTAGAAGAGGCCCGTGCCCAGCTTTGGGACAGTTTCTATACTGGGCTGATGCTGATGAAGTACTATGTATATTTGATACATGAATAAAATCAATGCCTTCTCGTATGATTACGTAATTAAATAAAATTGCAGTACTTGTTTTTGATATATAAATAACATATTTTACCAAATATTTCCAAAGGATATTTTAAGCTCATTTTAAGTAGGTATGGAAAGTACGATTTCCGTGAGTACTGGAATCAATAATTCCAGTAATCTGTCGGATTGCAATGAAACTACGAAGAATAAACATATTTTATAGCGGCATTTATGTATATTACAGATAATAATTAAGTATATCTTAACTGAAATTTCGGCAATGGGATTTTTAATGTGTAACAAGTTTATTAAGATAGATACAAAACACATTCATTGTTACAATTAAGTATTTAAGATAAAAAATAAACCTAAAACTAACACATGATTGAGCAAAAAAAAGAGAAAGAGAAAAAAATAATATATATGCTATACTGCGTCCAGGCTTTTTCCGCTATACTGTCAACTGGTAGCGTGCCCATAAGGCTGGCAGCATTTCCACGTTTTTAATGTTAAAGTAAATTATAAATATAGATATTTTCTTTTTCTTCAAATAGGGGGTGAAAGAACCGGATACAATATTATTTAGCGGGTCTTAGTCGCGATAATTGACTTATTTAAAGGCATAAATACCCTTGTTATTCTCCTACGTTTCTACCGGCTTACAACGGTCGTGGTCGCGGAGGGACTGATGTCAGCTCAGCGCCGTCCTTGTGAAGCGCGGGTTTCGGCAGCTACCCTCACTTGTTTTTTATTTTTGATTTTATCCGCACTGTCAGTACTTCGACAAGTAATGTAAGCCGGCACTCTGCTTACTTCAGGTTTGCGGTCCTTCCTCTTCCGACGGGGTATCTCCTTTTTGTATCCATTGCGCCTTAGTACCTCCTGAACATGTGACAATTCACTGTTTAAGTGTTCAGGGTCACAGAGGTCATGCGCTCTGTTCACTACGGATTCCAAATGTCGCGGGTGATGATGCGAGCATGCGTTGAGATACCTGTCAGTGTGTGTCGGTTTTCTGTATACAGTGTGTCCAAGTGTAACATTATCTCTCACTGTCACTTTGACGTCGAAACCGCAAACCACACAAATACGCTAAATAATATTGTATGATGTATACAAATCGCGAAGGATAATGATGAGGTAAGACGGGCTGTGAGTGGAATGAAGAATGGGAAAGCATTAGGAACAGATGGAATACCAGTAGAAGCATGGAAGGTGTTAGGGGAGGATGGATGGGTGTGGCTGACTTTATTCTTCAATTAGGTGTTGCATGAGGAGACAGTACCCAAGGAATGGTGCAGCAGTTACCTAGTGCCCATTTTTAAAAATAAAGGAGATGTCCAAGAATGCAACAATTATCGGGGAATAAAGTTAATGCCTCATAGTATGAAAGTATGGGAGAGAGTAATTGAGCGACGTTTGCGAGCAGAGAGTGAGATTTCACGTAACCAATTCGGTTTTATGCCTGGTCGAGGTACGGTGGATGCCATTTTTGCACTTCGCCAAATTTGTGAAAAATACAGGGAGGCGCATAAAAATCTGCATAATTATGGTATTCGTTGACCTCGAAAAGGCATATGACCGGGTACCACGTGAAGTCTTGTGGTGGGCCCTCAAGAAGAAAGGAGTGCTTGAAAAGTACCTGAAGTTGATCCAAGCTATGTATGCTGAATGCCACACGGAAGTCCGGTCCGCCGCTGGAATCACAGCCAGATTCGATGTGGCTGTAGGCTTGCACCAAGGGTCGGCTCTTAGTCCTTACCTCTTCTTGTTGATTATGGATGCCATATCATCGGACATACAGGAAGAGGCACCCTGGTGCATGCTGTTTGCCGACGACATCGTCCTGGTAGCAGAAAGTGGACAGGAGCTGCAGAGCAAGCTGGAGGAGTGGCGGCAGAGACTGGAGAATGTAGGCCTTAGGATAAGCAGAACCAAAACTGAATACATGTTCTGTGACTTTGGCGGCCTCTCTAGTCCAAGCCCGGTTACACTCGGCGGTATACCCCTACCAGTGTGCTCCGACTTTCGCTACCTCGATTCACTCCTGCAACACGACGGCGAAATTGACCGAGATGTTCGGCAAAAGATCAACTCAAGATGGATGAAATGGCGACAGGTCTCGGGCACAATATGCGATCCTAAAATGCCTTTGAAATTCAACTGACGCATATATAAGGCGGTTATAAGGCCTGTCGTATTGTATGGAGCTGAGTGTTGGGCTACTAAGAAGATGGATGAAAAACGATTACATGTGGTAGAGATGAGAATGTTGCGATGGATGTGTGGAGTTACGAGAATGGATAAGATTAGGAATGAATACGTGAGAGGTAGTCTGAAAGTGGCGCCTATAGACGAGAAAGTGAAAGGAAGTGGTTTGGCTTGGTATGGACATATTATGCGAAGAGATGATATGTATGTAGGTAAGCAAGTGATGAATATGAAGGTAGAGGGATGGAAAGGGAGAGCGAGGCCAAGGAAAAGATGGATGGACTGTGTGAGGATGGATATGAAAGAGAAAGCGGTAAAGATCAGATGACGGGCGACAGAAAAGAATGGAAGCGAAGGACGTACTGCGCCGACCCCAAATAGATTGGGACCAGGGCAAGAAGATGATGGTGTATACAAATCGCGAAAGTTTAAAATCAATTAAAGATCCGGATATTGTAGCTTAATTTATAAGACACCATGTATATATATACCCACTAGTCGACTGCGAATACCTGCACATTGAATTGATAACCATTTCACCAATATATTCGCCAATGGTTACCTATTTAGCACATATACATATTCAGAACCGTGATCAAAATGTGACTTTCAAAGGCTATCCAAATGTTCTGTTGCGCTCAATATGTTACAGATGTAATTTATTGGACGTTTGGCAATTCGATGTCGACAACCGCTTTGTGTTTAGTGTTATCGTTTGAATTTCTAATCGTATGGTATTAATAGTATGAAATTCTGCTATTTTATTCGAATTTAGATTATCCATTTATGTTATAATGTGGCATTAGTTTCAATATAATTATGTAACTGAATACTGAATAGTGTCGCGTTGTGATTAAATCGGCTGCCACGCCATGCCCAAGTGTTGTGGGTTCGATCACCACACGGAACAGCACTTTAAGTAAACTACATATTGTTGATTCCAGTCTGGGAGTTCGTCATGCCATTTAGTTAGTATTTAAACCATCTATTAGATACATATTTAAAATACATATATATCTAATAGAAGTGCGGTTATATAGCTCTAAAGCCCGGTCAATTTAGACCATAAAACGGGAGTGAGGTTACACTAATTCGCATCCGGCTGAAAATTTGTAGGATTATTCAGAACACCATTACAAATGAGGTCTAAAAAGTCCTCATTGATTCGACGCCTGGAAAAAAAATTACACGGTGTCAAAAGGCACCTAAACGGGTTTTCGCAATTTTCAGCAAAACGTACGTATATGACAGTCGAAAAATAAATCTTGGGTCTGTTCCATGTATGGAGAGCCCCCCTTAATTTCAATTTTGTTTTGTATGATAATCGTGAAGCGGTTTACAAAATTCATTTATCCAACAATTTTAAAATGTGTCAGACACATTTAAAAAAACGCGTTAAGTACAATACTTTAGCTCAAATGTGGCGTGGAAACGTGTGCATTATTATGACGAATACAACTGTTTTAACTTTTTTAAATCGTTTTAAATGGTGGCTCTTAGGATAAAAGTATCTGGAAATTTTTCATAGATATTTATCTCATACAAAATTTTCCTTAAGCAAGTTTTATGATATTTACCATTTTCCTGAAAATAGCAAAATAATCATTTTGGGACTTTTGAATCCGTATAATTTTTCTCCAGTTGACCGATCAATGAGGACTTTTACATTGCATTTATAATGATGTTTTGAACAATTCTAGTGATTTTCAGCTCGGTGCGAATTATTATTACCTCGGATGTCCACAGTGACTTGACTACTATTTTAGACTAAATAAACAATTGAATGAAAATTTATTATTTTAAATGACCACCATAGATAGATTAGCACAGCGTGCATCGCTAGATAAAGTGAAAGTGGCTGGCAGCTGATGAATTCCAATACTACAACCATCGATCGCTTCAGAAAACTTGCCGCCTAGACCATATTGATGACATCACAATCACTACATATTGTATTAGTTATGATATATTAATTATGTTTCTTTTCTTTCTGCTCGGTCTTCTATCCATATATAAAATTAGAGGATTAGCGCTAATAAAACCTGTCAAATAAACTTGTATGATATATTACAATTAAATGAAAGAGAGAGGTTAATAATTCATTCACTAATAATTCATACAATCACTATCTAAAACTAGTAAACTCTTAGATACCGGAATCTGAAAATGGGTAGATTACAAGTCTATGAGAATGATACGACAGCAAGGACATAATATTATGGGCTTTGCGACTGCATTACATCCGGTAGAAACTGCGAGAATGACTGGTTTAAAAAATGTACCCAATCAAATGATCAAAAATCATTATACCATCAAGTAGTAGATTATAAAAGTACGCTATCAGCCTAGAAGCTTATTACGGTATCTGTTTATTTCCCCCACGGCTAAGCATCACCACTATATTAGGCGATTTGGGCAAAAGAAAACAATTCACAGTATCACAGTATAACAATACACAGTATCTTTCTGGATACGAGGATATTTTTTACACAATCTTGAATTCTGCCAAGGTTTTGGAGTGGCGGCCACGCAACGGACGTCGCAGCAGAGATATATCCAAAGCAAATCACATCGATGATCTGGTTAGAAGTTAGATTATGTTGGGCGGGCGTGGGCGGCTCAAAATCAATCTGGGTGAAAACCTATCGGCTGTTCAAATGCACCCTGCGTTATAATTTACTTGAAACAAAAATAATCTTATTTGCGCACACTTGATGTGTTTTCTGTACGTCGTCAAATGGTCGTGAAATATGCATGTCGCAGTGAATGTAATCACACGTTGCGGGGAAACAGGGGTAGCAGGTTCATCAAGTATTTACGATGGTAAGCGGTATTCAATCTCGAGTAGGTACTTCTTGGTACGCTGTTAGTTGACAATGCTAATTAATTTGTATGTTATTGTTATTATAATCAAGTTTAAGTGCAGACTATTGTTAGTGGTATGTTTTTATGGCTTGGTAGCAGAATTATGGTGTACTGGCAGTTACCCGTATTTTATAGTGTTTGTTGCTAAATCAGTATATTTCCAAACACATTTTTAACCTCTATTTTATGGAATATGAACAACTTTTTCTAGTACCCATGCCTACAATATAAAAGGGATTCAATGTCCAAATGTAATGTTCTAGCTTCAGTAGTTTTAGTACTTGGTAGTATTACAACACTACTTTTAAAGATTACTGATAGTTCAAAGTACAAATAAGAAGTTTTGTTTTATTAACCTCGGATACTAGAAATGGCTGTAAATAAAGAAATTTAGCAGTAGCTACAATGTTAAACACTTAAAATCGTAGAGTACATGTGTACTTTACGTTGTCGAAACAGATGGTACTGCATTATCTCTATTTTAATTTCAGCAACTGTTGCGTTTATTTAAATAAAGTGGAAAAATTGTAGTACTTGCTTATTGAATCACGAATTTGGGGTTCACGATGTACGTGGTGACTAAATCCAATAAAAATAATATCATTGTTTTGGAGAGTTGGTAATTTCTTTTATCTTGACATGTAGAAATCAGATATGCAAAAATATGCAGTACTATATAAAACTTTGTAGCAGCTTACACACCAGAATAGCACATACAACCACACGGGGAGAGCTATATACAATTAGAATATAGTAAATAACAAATAAGCATTTATAGTTGTTAATCTAAATACCTCAAAAATGACAACAACTTCTAACAATTATCATAAAACTAAATTATCGCCAGTTACAAGCATGTCTATTACTTAGACAAACTTCATAAAAGCCACAAGCAACAACTGCAGATGGGTGTTATCTCCACTTTGTTAATTACAATAGTTACAAGTGCTACAGATGTATGTACGGGCCCCTACAGTTGTCCATTTATCTATCGTGTTCCGTAAACGACCAGTTAACGGATTACTTGTACACCAACGAAAGCCTATCTCTTGTATGTAGGCGTTGGTGTTACTTAACACCCTCTTGGTGTTGTGAGATTTGTAATGAAAATCTTTGGTTTCGAATTTTAATCGCTTTAATTCAGTGCTCTGATTTAGGGCATATTTTTAGGTATAGATAAGTTACATCATAATTCATAACATTCCTCAGGAATTACACTCTCTATTGGTGCAAAGCATACAAAAATCTGTTCGTAATTTTTTATTTTATTGCGTTCATACAGACAAACAGGACGGCTGGGGGACTTCAGTTTATAATATGTGTTTAGTATTATAAACGCGAATGTTTGTAGGGATGGTTGAACGTGTGTTACTTTTTTACACAAAATCTACTAAATAGATATTTATGATATTAAACAGCTATGGCTAAAAAAACTTACAAAACTCAGTACTTAATGTGAACGACACGTTTGAAGTAGGTGTAACCTTTTAAAGTTTAAAAAAGGCGTTCTGAAAAGCTATTAATATGATTTATGCAAAACATTTTTCTGTATTGAAAGAGTCAAAGTCGTGTTTTTATAATGTAAGTTGATATTAGTGAATACTTAACCGAAAATAATATGATTTGATGTGATTTATGTAGTCTGTCTGTCATAAATGGAATGTAGAAAATATGCAAAAAGAAATATTGTTTTTGGACAGATTTATTCAAAATATATGTAAACATATCAGTTGATGATGACGATGTTTGATTGCATGAACAATGGATGTAAATGCCAGCTTGCATCTGCCAACACTGCGTAAACAAAGAGGTATTTATATAATTAAATATATTGTCCACCGATTAAGACTCTTTCAATACCATAGAACTATACCACTCGCGGAAATAGTAAATAATTTTATCACTATGATATTAAATATAGCTTACTAGATTTCTCCCGCGACTCTGCCCGCATAGGACTCGGTTATGGCGGTAAGAAGCCTATGTGACCTTCTAGCTTGTAACTATTTCTACACAATACATAGAAGAAGAAAAAGAAACAGAATACGGAAATGTGTTTATCAGTTTCATATTTTCAATGTTTTAATACGGATTCAGATGAATTTAATTTACCGTATGTTTTAGAAGACAATAAGCTTGTTTCCAACTAGTCAAATCAAGCACTTTTAATGAAATGTCAAAAACGATCTTTGCCAAGGGTTTTGTATGAACTAGAGGGTGCCTGCAGCTACGCCCGCATATTAACTGTTTATGTCGGATATCGTGGGCGTTTTGGAAAATCCCTTCTTAGTGCACCCCTATAGTCACCAAGGAACTTACATACCAAATTTCAGCTTCTCGCGCTCCGTAGTTTTGGCTGTAGCTTGTCTGTCAGTCAGTCAGTAACGCAAGAATTTAATATATACAGATATGACGCAGTGACGTCATAGTGTTTTGCTGTCAAGTAGAATACTTATTATCAATAAATTGACGATAAAAATGTTAAATAAAGTTTTAACATTAATTGATGAATGAAACTACTATTATTTTGACATGTTTCACAAAATAAAAATACTTGTATAATTAATTTCACTTGCAGGAAACTTCGCAATTATCTTAATATATAAAATCCTTGCGTTACTGACTGACTGACAGACACGCTACAGCTGAAACTATTGGGCGTAGGAAGCTGAAATTTGGCATGTATGTTCCTTGGGGACTGTAGGGGTGCACTAAGAAGGGATTGCCCGAAATGTCCACGGGATCGGCCAAAACGGGTAAATTTAAAAAAAATGCAGGCGTAGCTGCTGGCGTCCTCTAGTATTTACATAAAGAGTGTGTTATTTTTTAGATAATAACGTAAGTTATAAGTAGTAGCTGTAAGGAGTAAAATATCAGAGTATTTTAAATGCAGTTCTTTGTATGTATTGTGTATGCCAAATCAGGCAAGGTCTATAAAACAATGCTTACTTTGAAGAGAATGTCATGTTTAACTAATTTTATTTTGGATACACAAAATTCGTTTTTATCTTAATTATCTGCATTAAGTATCATAAAAGTATAATAATTATTGTTTCTTATAAAATAACATCTCCAGTCTCAAGGGTTTGCTGGTAGAAAACTCAGTGTTGAGATAAGCTCGCCTTTGTATACATATAATTCATAAGTTTATTTTTGTCTCTTTTCATGTATTTTATTTTTTGTGTACAATAAAGAATAAGAATTAAATACCTTATTATCTACTATCTGAATGTGTGAACCAATGTGACAACTTTACTATATTAAACTTACATTGACTGTCTGAGATTGATGACAGTGCAGAAAAATTCTAAGGATCAAAAATATTTAAAGGTATTTCTATGTACTAATTTTAAAACTGTATCTAAAAGGGGCCAGCGGCACGTATAACCAAACAATTTCAACCAAAAAGCAATTTACAGAGTGCGCAGAAATAAATTTAAACGGACGCGAACCAACCAACAGATACATAAAGCGGTATCAGTAATTGTAAATGGTGAACTATTAGGTTACTTTATAGGCACTTATTGAGAACGGACTGTACTAATTGTATCGCGGAGAGATGGCCAGCGGCGGCAATAGATAAGTAATAATGCATTTAAGAGGCAATCCGCAGGCGTCCGTATGGCATTCGTACGCCCGGCGGCCTATCAAACTGCAATATCATTTTATGGCTTCTCATCATACCATAAACGAACATTAACGAGTCCTTAGCAATGCTAAACACTTGAACAACCAACGTAAACGTGTAATTTATGCGGTTTGTCTCGTAACTGACTGTACGTTGTTTATATCGGGACGTTATGAATAATGAGAATTAATAACAGTTCTGCCGACTTATAAATATATAAGATAATTGTCTACGATGCTATAAATATACAGACAATAGCTATTTTCGGAAATTACCATACATCTACGAGTAAATTGGAAGTCCATCCAGCGTTTCTCGGCAAGTTGAAGTATCTAATCAATAAAAAACTCACATGAAATTTAGAGCTTGCAGGTGTTTTTGCTCCGATAATATAATATAAATTGTAACAGAATACCGTAATAGTTTTACCACTCGGACAATATTATAATAATATCTAGATATTTACACACAGCTAAATAGGTACTACAATTTAGTTGGCAGACGATAAGGATAATCATGATTGATCAATGATCATATATCTCACATATTTTGCAAGCGGATTTCTGAATAGAATAAGTATTTAAGCAATAATGAATGTTGTTTGAACGACTGTCTACACTTTCGTATTTACGAGAGTTAAACCGCGGATGGAGGGACATGGTGGAACTGTAAGGGTTCTTTACGAAACTAAAAAGAATTTAAAGACCTTCCATATAACTCCGAGTAACGAAGGGCTTTATGTTTATGAAAAGGTCAAATTATTTCACTACTTGAATATAAAAAAATATTAATCTAGTATTAATTTAAATAGTGAGTATTTGTATGTTTAGTAAGAAAAATAAATTAGTTTGTATGTAAAACGCACGTGTACATATTTTGAAATCAGCGCGTTAATTCTAAAATCTAAGAATTAATTAATTAATGTTGTAAAGGTGCTAGTATAAAGGTATACATCAGATGTTTTTAATACTATTATGAATAAGATGCTACAAATAAATAATATAACACACAGAAGATGTCATTTTAATAAAGTAGCCATAATTTTCCGTTTAACTTATAATATACGGTTAATTTAATTATGTATTATTTGTTTTAGATAAAATCACGATGCGTATTAAAGTTTCGTCGACAGTAACTGAGTTTGTTTTGTTAAACTCTTTTTACACATAACTATTAACTATTATTTAAGAACCCAAGAAGTATCTTACAACTCTGTTCGGTTATCAGGTTATCACACATGATAGCTAAATAATTAAATAATTTAACACAAATTTCTTATTAATCAAGAAACATGCTATGCCTTGCATGCCCTATTTCTTCTAACATAATATTGTAAACGTTTTGGCGTGTATTTTCACTGTATATTTCTATACGCTAATCATCATCATCCTCTTAGCGTTATCCCAGTTTCAATCTGGGGTCCGCTTACTAGTCTAACCGGATTTGGCTGAATATTAGCTTTTCCACGGAGCGACTGCCTGTCTGACCTCCGCAACCCAAAGGGATAGCGATATTCCATGGTTTAGACTAGTGTCAGTTTATTAGAAGGTTCTGACGCCCTGTAACGATTGTCAAAGATCTTCTTGAAAACCGGGACCGACGGCTTAACGTGCTCTCCGAGACACGGGACAAGCGATAATTAACAATTCAATACGCACATAACTCCGAAAAGTCATTGGTGCGCGCCGTGGATTCGAACCCTCTGCATGGCAGTCTGTTGGTATCTCCACTAGGCTATCGCTGTCTTATCGCTTTCTGTACGCCAATGCGAAACTAATATGCCTAACATAAACATAATACTTATTTGCGATATAAATTGATACTTTTAACATTGTTATGGCGGGTTATGAGGGAAAATTCCAAACACTCAAGGCAGGATATTGCGTTTTAGCGTCAATTGATCAAACGAGCTGTTACATACCATATTATAACGTAGAGAAAGCCTAGTCAGCAATTTCACTGCATCGCGTATTTTCCATTATATTCTAGAAGCTCTTAATCAGCATTTATTCATTTCTTTACTTCAATTATATTATTATGAGCCAGTTGGGCCTGGGACGCGACAGTGAACGGTTGAGAAACCTAAATATAGGCATTCAGTATAGTGTAGTGTGTGTGTCAAGGTAATAAAAGGACTCTAAATTAATTTGTGAGTTTTTTTTAAAAAGACGAACGGGGTCGGCCTCCTAACAATTTGGTGTCAGAAGTGGGATGTGTCAAACAGAAAGCCTTCATACGGCATTGACACATCTATTTTATGTGCCAAAATAGAAAGCCTTCATACGGCATTGTCACATAAAATTTTGTATTTTGGGAGCCCCGTCTAGTCGCCGGTCGACAATAAGCCTTAGCCTCAAGGCTAAGCCTGCGCCTTAAAGAAAGTTCGTGAACCTTGGACGACGATAAGCCTCGACCTCGAAGTGCGAGCCCGCTCCAGCACACCACCGCCAGATCAAGAAGCCTCCGCTGTCGCGTCATCACATTAAGCTGGGTTAAAATACAGCTTCAGTAGCTGTAACCCGCACCAGGTACCACTCACCCATCTACATCTTTACTATCTCATTTCTAATACCATTTCCGTTTTGCTATTTCCATATTTCTACATCGTTTTCTACACGACAACGTGGTTCCACGGGAAAGATCCCGAGCATCAAGGACAACGCGTCGCGTCGCCGCTACTGCGCATCAACTCACATTTCACCGAGTCGCCGAGTTCCAGGAATGACAGCGTCGTTTTACATCGCGTCGCTTTCTTTGTGAGTCTTGTTATAAACTGTAATTATTACTACTTACTTTATTCAATTTTGTGTGCCAATTTCGTGTGCCTATTTTTAACGTTATATGTGATTTTCGAATTCTATTTGTCTACTATTTTATTACTTTTGTAACTATATGTCTGTAAAATCGGAAAAAGTCGATATGTCTGACAAAATAACATTAACTTTTCTTACAAAATTTATTAAGCCGTACAATGGTGACAAAGAGTCACTACCAGCTTTTCTCACAAATTGTGATAACGCTATTTCTTTAGCTAGTGAGGACCAAAAGTCTATTTTGTGTAAATTCATAATTTCTCAACTTGAGGGAAAAGCCCAAGTTGCATGTACTTTGAAAACGTTTAACGAGTGGTCCGATTTAAAATCATTTTTAAGGAAAACTTTTGGGGAAAAGAAACATTCCACACATTTGCTAGTCGATCTACAGAACTGCAAACAAAGTACATCTGAAGATGTCACTAAGTACTCCCTCCGTGTAGAACATATTCTCACTAGAATTTTAGCAGACGTCCAGTACAATTGCAGGGACGCCAAAGAGCTTCCAGGCAGGTTAGCCGCTATGGAAGATCTCGCACTCAATACATTTATGTTAGGTTTGAATCCTTCAATTTCAAATATTGTCAGATGTCGGAACCCGTCATCCCTCAATGAAGCTGTGCAACACGCTACTGAGGAAGAGAAATTATTTAATCTGCAGTCTCATTCTTTAAAATATAAATCCAAACACGATTTCCAAAATAATTCTAGTAAATCTGATAATCATAAATTTTCGTCTAACTCTAATTCGAATTCAAATAATTTTTATAAAAAGTCTAACTTTAATTCTCAACAAAATAAGAATTTTAAACAGTATTCTAATCCTAAAACAAATGTTATTACTTGTAATTATTGTAAAAATGTAGGCCACTCTATAGATCAATGTCGTAAACGACAGTATAACGCGCAGCGTCAAAATCAGTCTAATTCTAAGTTAACTTCCAATAATATGCCCGTGCACACCTTATCTCAAGGTGATGACGTAGTTAATAACCAATTACCTTTAAACTAACTAAGATTTCGGATGCGTGCCTGCCGAAGTCGATAAATCATAACGGCACAAACTCTTATACTATTTCTTATCCTAAATCGAATGATAATACTTATACTAATTCTTATCCTAAATCTTATGCCAATTCTAATCTTAAGTCTTATAATAATTCGTATACTAATTCTTATGCTAAATCTTATACTAAACCTTATGCGAATTATTCTACTAAATCAATTACTATTTCTACATCTCAGCCGCCCAAAAGGGAACTGAGTCACACTAATTCTTTTACATCTCAGCCGCCCAAAGAGGGACTGAGTCATTCTAGTTCTTTTACATCTCAGCCGCCCAAAGAGGGACTGAGTCATTCTAGTTCTTTTACATCTCAGCCGCCCAAAGAGGGACTGAGTCATTCTAGTTCTTTTACATCTCAGCCGCCCAAAGAGGGACTGAGTCATTCTAGTTCTTTTACATCTCAGCCGCCCAAAGAGGGACTGAGTCATTCTAGTTCTTTTACATCTCAGCCGCCCAAAGAGGGACTGAGTCATTCTAGTTCTTTTACATCTCAGCCGCCCAAAGAGGGACTGATTCATTCTAGTTCTTTTACATCTCAGCCGCCCAAAGAGGGACTGAGTCATTCTAGTTCTTTTACATCTCAGCCGCCCAAAGAGGGATTGAGTCATTCTAGTTCTTTTACATCTCAGCCGCCCAAAGAGGGACTGAGTCATTCTAGTTCTTTTACATCTCAGCCGCCCAAAGAGGGACTGAGTCATTCTAGTTCCATAACTAAAACTTATTCTAATTCTAAATCTATGAGTGAACCCATCTTCGAGATGAGCTCATTATCAAATAAAATATCGTTACCTTATACGAAATTATTTACGAAAGGCTCTAGTAATTATCTTAATTTTCTTATCGATACAGGTGCAAGTATCAGCATTGTTAAACAGTCTAGTTTGCGAAATATGCCTGAGCTTACCTCTGACACTATTAAAATAAGAGGTATAAATGATACTAATTCCTATTGCGAAACTTTAGGAGGAGTTTATTTAACATTTATTTTATCCAATACTTCTTTTCAACATAAATTTCACGTCATAAATGATAATGTTAACTTAAAAAATTATGATGGTATATTAGGTACAGACTTTCTCCATCTTTATGAGGCGAATATAGATTATAATTCCAAAACGTTAACCTTTAATGGCCATGAATTACCAATTTTTCTACATCAACCTACTTATATGATACCGGCACGCTCCGAGGCCGTTATCGAATGTGCCGTATCCAATTACTCTCCCGAGCTTTATCTAAACAATGAAGCCTTAGTACTAGATCATACCTTAAAGGAAGGTGTTTATGTCGCAAATTGCATGGTATCTATTAAACCGAATAGAAAGGTCAATGTTACTATATTAAATACTACTGACCTAGACCTTGAGGTCAAAGATTATGTCGTAGAGTTGTCACCGATTGATTATGGTGAAAACCTAGAGTATAATTCTTCTTATAATATTAATTCTATTTCTTATTCTAAATCTGATCGGGCAAATCAAGTATTAAATTCTATTCGCTGTTCACATTTAAATGAAGAAGAGAGGAAAGCTCTTCTTAATTGTTGTTCAGAGTATACAGATATATTTTATCTCGAAGGCGAACCATTATCCTTTACTTCTGCCGTAGAACATTCAATTGATACGGGTAACGCAGCCCCTATTCACGTGAAATCGTATCGCTTCCCTGAATGTCACAAGGAAGAAGTCGATACTCAAATTCGAAAGATGCTAAATCAAAATATTATACGTCCTTCAATTTCACCTTGGAGTGCCCCAGTATGGGTAGTTCCCAAAAAGTTAGATGTATCCGGCAAAAAGAAGTGGCGAATTGTAATAGATTATCGCCGCCTTAACGATGTCACTGTCTCAGAAAGTTATCCGCTGCCTCTCATAACTGATATCCTCGACCAACTAGGTCATTCTAAATATTTTACTACGCTTGACCTTGCAAGTGCCTTCCATCAATTGAGAATGTCCGAAAAGGACGCACCAAAAACAGGTTTCACTGTTAGTTCTAATTCTACTATGTCCGGCCACTACGAATTCATTAGGATGCCCTTCGGGTTGAAAAATGGCCCTATTACCTTCCAACGACTTATGAACACCGTATTATCAGGGTTACAAGGTCTACATTGCTATGTTTACATGGACGATTGTATTATCTATAGCTCATCCTTACAAAATCATATAGAAAAAATAGAACTAGTTTTTGACAGACTACGTAAATACAACCTAAAACTCCAACCTGATAAATGCGAGTTCCTACGTCGCGAAGTGAGTTACCTTGGTCACATCATCACCGATAAAGGTGTTTCTCCGAATCCCGAAAAGGTCAAGGCCGTGTCTCAATTCCCAATTCCTAAAAACCCTAAGGAGGTCAAATCATTTCTAGGTCTTATTGGTTATTATCGCCGTTTCATTAACAATTTTTCAAAACTTACCAAACCTCTTACGTCCTTATTAAAGAAAGATGTCACTTTCCACTGGTCCCCGGAACAACAAACTGCCTTCGAAATTCTTAAAGAAAAACTAACTACTGCACCGATTCTCCAGTATCCAGATTTTTCGCAACCATTTATTGTTACTACCGACGCCAGTAATTATGCCGTCGGAGCTGTCCTCTCGCAAGGACCTATAGGGAAAGACAAACCGATAGCGTTTGCCTCTCGTACTCTGAATCGTGCTGAAGGAAACTATTCGACAACCGAAAAGGAGTTGTTAGCTATTTTGTTTGCCGTTAAAACGTTTCGCCCTTACCTATACGGTAATAAATTTAAAATCGTTACGGATCATAGACCTCTCGTATGGCTATTTAACGTCAAAGACCCAGGCAGTAGATTAATTCGTTGGCGCCTCAAACTTGAGGAGTATGATTATGAAATCGTGTATAAACAAGGTCGTCTCAATTCTAACGCCGATGCCTTATCCCGGTGTCCCGTTAATGTTATAGATATTAATAGTTTGAATAACCTAACTTATGAAAAATATTTTAAACTCCAGTTCACTAATCGCCTTCCAATTTCTAATACTATTATTCAAGAATATTCCCAAAGTTTACATTTAACTAAATTAAATACCATTGTTCTCCCTGTTTCTTTAGATTTCGACAATTCTATACCCCACTGTGAAGAAATTTTAACACAGTTAGAAAATTCTGAAACGTTGTTAAATTCTGAACGTGAACCTTTCACAATTCAAATGTTTGTCGAAAAGAACAAAACTTTCTATTTCTTATATACTAAAGTTCATCACTATGAAGAGACTAAATTTAAAGATATTTATAACCTACTTCTAAAGCTTAGAGATAAAATCATTACAGAAAATTCAAATGTTACTGATTTAGCAATATCAGACTTCTCTGACCCTTTTTCTAAGCTACCTTATACTAAAATCTATAATATGATTTCCTATATCTTTAGTAACACCAATATTAAAATCCACATTTACAAAAATCAGTTAATATATCCAACTCCAGCCGAAGTGCCAAAAATATTAAAAGAAAACCATGATTCTCCAATTGCTGGTCACCCAGGTTCTAACCGAATGTACAAGAGAATAAAATCATCCTATTATTGGAAAGGTATGCGCTCAGATATTACTGACTATGTAAAGAAATGTCAGCTATGTCAAATTAATAAACCTTTAAGAATGTCAAATAAAGCTCCAATGGAAATCACTTCCACCAGTACAAGGCCATTTGAACGACTTGCACTGGATGTTGTTGGTCCCCTTCCCGAAGCAGGTTTTCAAAATTTTAAATACATATTAACCCTACAAGATGACCTTACCAAATTCTCTAGCGCTTATCCCATGGTTACAGCAACCAGTGAAGAAATTGCACGGAATATTGTACACTTTATGTCTCTTTTTGGTTTTCCTAAAACTATTTTAACTGATCTTGGTACTTGTTTCACTTCGGATTTATTTAAACAGCTTACAGAGATACTAAAAATTAAAAATCTTTTCACTACTCCGTATCATCCACAGACAAATGGAGCTCTGGAACGCTCTCATGCCACTTTAAAAGAGTATCTCAAATCTTTTGTTAACGAAAATCAAAACGACTGGCACTGTTACCTATTTACTGCAATTTTAGCTTACAATACTACGCCTCATTCTAGTACAAATTTCACGCCTTATGAGTTGTTATACGGTTATAAACCAGTAATCCCTTCTTCACTTTATGAAACTCATACTAATACAACATATCATGAATATATTCGGGCTTTACAATATCGTATGCGTTTCAGTCGCGAAAAAGCGATACAAAATATAATAAATAACAAAGAAAGGTCAAAACAATATTATGACAGCAGTTCGCGTCAAATATCCTATAAAGTTGGTGACTTAGTTTATTTAAAACATCACCATCGTTTAAGAAAGGCTCTGTCTCCTATATGGAAAGGCCCATATAAAATCGTTCAAGTTCATGGTAATCGAAATGTCACTTTGCAAGTAGGTCGCAAAAGAGTTAAATATCATGTTAACGAAATTAAACCAGCATCTTCTTAATTCTTCTATTTTCTCATTTCCAGAATATTATGCTGCGGAAGGCATTGCCAAGCAGACTCCAATATAATTCCTATTTCTCATAGTCCTGGTTTATATTTTGAACCTCAGACTAATATACATTTTTATAATGACTATTGGAAAGTCATTACACATATTGATTTAATAACTCTAGATCTATATCTTAACAAAATCGAAACTCTATTGCAAAATACCTTAAATCTATGCGTAAAATCTCAATCCAAATATCTATCCGAATGTAAAGACTTTTCTAGCCCGATCGAAATCTTAATACAATCTAGTTATGTCAAACTCGAATCCCTGTCTCATATTATAAGTAATCAATCTAAACATAAAGTTAAAAGATCTTTAGAATTCGGTGGCGAAATCCTTAAATTCTTTTTCGGCACATTAGACGCCGACGATGCTCGCAAGTATGATGCAGCAATTGAATCTTGTCGCAAAAACGACAAGGAATTATTTCATTTGTTTCGAGAAAATATACATATAATTAAGTCAACTATAAATAACTTTAATTCTACTATTTCTAAACTTAATCAAAATGAAGTAAAATTAAATCAACAAATTGATACTATGAATCAAATATTTTCTCAAATTACCAAAACTGATAACATTCTTCTTTATATCTCTAAGATAAATAATCTTTTTAGTGTTATTGAAAGTTCCTTATTGTCTATCTCTAATTTACTAGATACTACTCTTAATGCTATTTTATTTTCTAAGCTAAATGTTCTGCACCCTAGCGTTATAAGTCCAATGAATCTTTTCAAAGAATTGTCAGAACATAGCAATCAAATAAGTAAACAATTGGAATTTCCAGTTCCATTAGATATAAATAATATTAATTCAATTATAGATGTATCGCAACTTAGCTGTTACTACTATAATAATAAGATTGTTTTTGTGTTACAAATTCCATTAATATCGTTAGATAATTTTACTGTTCATAAAGTGATTCCCTTACCGACTCCTCACGAGTCAAACTCTCATATTCAAACATTTGCTTTGATTCAACCTTCTAATAATTATATAGCATTAAGTGATGATAGAATGCATTATGCCATGTTAAATGACCTTAACAGTTGTAAAACTATTTATAGTAATTATTCTATTTGTGAGTTAACTTCTATATTTTCGTGTTTGAATAATGCAAACTGTGAATCTAAGTTACTGACTGAAATAACCTTAACCTTACCTAGAGAATGTACCTCTAGATTGTTATATGGTCAAATAGATATTTGGCAAAGACTTAAAAATAATAGGTGGATATTTGTACAGTCAGATGTAACCAAATTAACAATTAAATGTCAGGACGATATTAACGATTACTCTATTGTTGGCACAGGAATTGTAAAATTAACAACAGATTGTATAGGTTATTCGAAAACCATCCAGTTGTTGCCTAGTAACGTTTATTCCTTTTCTGTTAAATCTCCTATTGATATACACTTCGACATAACAAATGACGATTGTTGCAAGAAGGATATATTTAATGAAAGTTTGCCTCACTTAACGCCTCTTTCTTTATCTAAAATCAATTTGGAATCGTTAAAGTATCAGACTCATCAATTAAATAATTTAGAAAACGAATTAAATAAATTGCAAAATGAATCTCATTTCATTAAATATAGCCACTACTATTCCACATTTACTATTATTCTTATTGTGTTTCTATTTTTATACTTAGCTTATAAGATGTATAAATGTTATACAAATCATTCTAGGTCTGGATGTTGTATACAAATCTTCAATCAATGTAATACAAAGAAATCTGTCCAACATAATTCAAAACTTTCTAGTTCTTTTGAAATGACAGACCTATCAGCATCAGAAGATGACAAATCTATAAAATCATTACCGAATGTCACTACCAATTATAAACCTTATGTTTCTTTACATAAAGTTCAATTTAATTCTACAAGAAATAATAAAAACTTTTAGAAAATGTCTATGTACTAAATGATATATACAAACTATTTACATTTTTACATTTGCTAAATATTTACTATTTCATTTGTTTACAATTTACTACTAATTAAAATGAATTTACTTTACTATGATATTTCTAATCAATTATTACTTACTATGTCGGTTTTAATTTTAATTATACTTTCTAATTGAATTGTTCAAATATTATAATCAATTTCAAATTCTATATTCTAGAATAATAATGTTGAACTTTATAATTAATTTTACTATTTTCTATGTCGTAATTAGATTTAAATCCTATATCCTAGAATAACAATATCTAATTGGATAAAATTATTTTACTATTTCTTTTGTAAAGGTTTCTCAATCTCATCTCTGACTCCACTTATCTTAATTTAGATAATGCTCCGTCAAAAGGGGGGAGCTGTTACATACCATATTATAACGTAGAGAAAGCCTAGTCAGCAATTTCACTGCATCGCGTATTTTCCATTATATTCTAGAAGCTCTTAATCAGCATTTATTCATTTCTTTACTTCAATTATATTATTATGAGCCAGTTGGGCCTGGGACGCGACAGTGAACGGTTGAGAAACCTAAATATAGGCATTCAGTATAGTGTAGTGTGTGTGTCAAGGTAATAAAAGGACTCTAAATTAATTTGTGAGTTTTTTTTAAAAAGACGAACGGGGTCGGCCTCCTAACAGAGCGGTTAATAACTGAAATAGTGGCTGAGGAGGTTTCATATTGCGGCGCGCCACTCAAAGTGTTTGCTACACGTATATATGGCTTAAAACTTCTACCAAGGCCTTTATTTGTATGTAAACTTATTGTATATTGATACAGATACATAATAAAGTACGTTGATCTACAAACAGATTAGACAAAGGACTTCATAAATGGAATATAAAGGTTTCTTTTTCTCTCTTTTTTATGCCTATATGACAAGTTTATGTTTGCAAAATTATGTAGGTCTAATAATATGACGTCGTAACATAATTATGTAAAGAAAAAACACTGACACAAATTGATACGAATATTATTACCCACTTCCTGATTCGATAGACTAAACATAGCTTTTCTTATGAAGGTTACAAGAAATTACCAGAATATTTTGAAAAGTTACAAATTGGACCGTTCATTTGTGGATATACAATTCAAGAGCGTAATGAAGATATCGTCTTAAGACCAAGTAATTGCTATAATTTGACAGATCCGAGAGACTATTGTTTTTTACGTAGGTACTTTTTAGAATGAAATGGATTAACATTTTGCGTTAGGGAAATCATTTTGGATGTAATATTTCATATAGCCAGAAATTTTATAGGAATAAAAAAATGTCGTATTATTATTATCTTATTAGGTAGGTACTTAAAAAACTCGGTTGTCCGACGCTTGATATTGTTGTTGTTAAGCGTAGGTCTCTTATTTGCAAAATTGTCTTTGTCACTCAACTCGAAAAATTTTTTACTCCTAGAAACCTGAACTATTCGTCGGTTATACTGGTTATTATTTCTGTTTAAAACTGTTGTAAATAACCATACCCATAAAAAAACATTCATTTTCGATGCTATTAATTTATGTTTCTACGACTTAGCAGTCATTGCCTACTGCTACGACGTAGAACTAATTACAACAACACTTTTACTACAGTAGGTATATCCGCGTACACGTCAGAACTCGTCGGCTAGTTTAAAACACGATAATAGTGAAGTGATCAGTCGATAAATGAGTTCCCTCGCATACACAGTGAGGTAACGCGAGTGCGAGCCTCTCAATTTGCCCAATTTGCCGGCTATCTCTCGTTATTGACGACAATATGAGGCACGTACGTTTTATCATGCGTATCGTTGACGAACTGGCATGGCTCTATTAATTTCCTTTACGATTTAACTAATAAATGCATGGTATTATAACTTTATTTATGTCTACGGTGTTGTAAGTTAGGCTGATGTAGATTCACTAATTGGGCTAAATTCTCTATAGCATAAAAACTAGCACCTCTTTTCTAAAGAATTTCTTTTGTCTCTGCTATTGAATTATTACTATTATAATAATGAAATATACTATAAGAATTCTGATTACACTCTCTTTATTGGTATACAAACATATGTGTATTTATTTTTAAAATGCTTTAAACACATCACTGAGTATGAAGAATAACAGTTAAAGTATTTTTCAAGAAAACAGTAAAAGTATTTTAGTAGAAAACTGTTTCAAAGCTTTCATAAAAATATATATTATTAGTTAAGATATGAGCTATTGTCTAACAGCGGTTTATACGCTATACCTATATTGTCATCGAGCAAGAAATCTATTTCATAAAATATTTTATAAGAACATGATTCATACCCGAATTTTTTTCTAGACAGATAGTCTTAACAACCAAAATACAACAAATATTGTTGTGATTATATAAGGCCATTTTAGTATAATTGTTTAATTAACTTGTAATGTCTACGATATAAATATAGCATAATAGTTCTGCTTTATTTTAGCACAGTGGGATTATTATGAGGAAGTTTGACGATATCTATTAAAAACCCTATGTCCTGTATTATATTAAAAAATTTACTTCATTAAGATTATTAATCAGCTTTTAATCCACCAAACCCTGTGCGTAACGCGAAAATAAATGAATAAGAAATTCTCACTTTATCTGGTGGAACATTCGAGACGACTTTGATAGTGTCCCATGGCATTTATTTTATCCCATAACGTCGCTATCGATATCATAAACACTTGGGTATTTACACCCGCCTACACCCTTGCCTTCATCTAAATATAGACTTGGTCTTATAACCAGAGTCAGATTATCTAATGTAATGATATCCTGGCCCTGAAACATAGCTCTCTGGGGTGGGCCCCGTCTCATACTTTCAAAGTTCATGACCATTAAGAGATTTCTCCGTTCTCTTTGGTCGAAGCTTTAAGAGATAAATAAGGCGTTCCGCCCAATAAATTGTGCTGTGAAAATTTTATCTAACCAGGAAAAGGCCGATGTCGGCTACATTGTGCATTATATATAATATCAGAGTATTTTAAATGCAGTTCTTTGTATGTATTGTGTATGCCAAAAACAATGCTCACTTTGAAGAGAATGTCATGTTTAACTAATTTTATTTTGGATACACAAAATTCGTTTTTATCTTAATTATCTGCATTAAGTATCATAAAAGTATAATAATTATTGTTTCTTATAAAATAACATCTCCAGTCTCAAGGGTTTGCTGGTAGAAAACTCAGTGTTGAGATAAGCTCGCCTTTGTATACATATAATTCATAAGTTTATTTTTGTCTCTTTTCATGTATTTTATTTTTTGTGTACAATAAAGAATAAAAATTAAATACCTTAATACTTATCTACAATCTGAATGTGTGAATCAATGAACAGACAACTTTACTATATTAAACTTACATTGATTGTCTGAGATTGATGGCTGTGAAGAAAATTCTAAGGATCAAAAATATTTAAAGGTATTTCTATGTACTAATTTTAAAACTGTATCTAAAAGGGGCCAGCGGCACGTATAACCAAACAATTTCAACCAAAAAGCAATTTACAGAGTGCGCAGAAATAAATTTAAACGGACGCGAACCAACCAACAGATACATAAAGCGGTATCAGTAATTGTAAATGGTGAACTATTAGGTTACTTTATAGGCACTTATTGAGAACGGACTGTACTAATTGTATCGCGGGGAGATGGCCAGCGGCGGCAATAGATAAGTAATAATGCATTTAAGAGGCAATCCGCAGGCGTCCGTATGGCATTCGTACGCCCGGCGGCCTATCAAACTGCAATATCATTTTATGGCTTCTCATCATACCATAAACGAACATTAACGAGTCCTTAGCAATGCTAAACACTCGAACAACGAACGTAAACGTGTAATTTATGCGGTTTGTGTCTTAACTGACTGTAGGTTGTTTATATCGGGACGTTATGAATAATGAGAAATAATAACAGTTTGCCGACTTATAAATATATAAGTTAATTGTCCACGATGCTATAAATATACAGTCAATAGCTATTTTCGGAAATTACCATACAGCGTATTTAGAAGGCTATCCAGAGTTTATCGGCAAATTGAAGTATGTATCTACGCCATTTAAAATACGCATGAAATTTACACTGTTCAGGTGTTTTTGCTCCGATAATATAAATAGCGACCCGCCCCGGGTGCATATACCCTTCACACGGGTGCATATTATACCATCCTCTTGAATCATTCTATCTATTTAATAAAACCGCATTAAAATCCGTTGCGTAGTTTTAAAGATTTAAGCATACACAGGAGCAGACAGACAGAAGACAGACTTTGTTTTATACTATGTAGTGAAGTGTAGTAGAAGACTAGTACTTTTATACTCGGAAACATAGACAAATGATTGGTCTCGCTGTATAGCGAAGCGATACCAATCATTTGTCTAGGCTCGGAAAATATCTGGATATTTACACACCACTAAATAGGTACTACAATTTAGTTGGCAGGGATAAGGATAATCATGATTGATCATATATCTCAAATATTTTGCAAGCGGATTTCTGAATGGAATAAGTATTTAAGCAACCCCTAATGTTGTTGAAAGAGTGTCTACAGTTTCGTATTTACGACAGTTAAACCGCGGATGGACAGACATGGTGGAACTGTAAGGGTTCTTTGCCGACGGTTACGAAACTAAAAAGAATATAAAGTCCTTCCATATAACTCCGAGTAATGAAGGGCTATATGTTTAATAAGAGCTCAGTTTATTTCACTACTTAAATATAAAAAAATATTAATCTAGTATTATCTTAATCTAAGCAGCGACTTGTTTGTATGTAGTAAGAGAAATAAATTAGTTTGTATGTAAAATGATCATGTATATGTACATATTATAGATTCTATGCGTTAATAGGGTAGTCCCCAGGGTCAAAATAATTACATTTTATTTAGTCCGTATTTTAGATTATAAAAAAATATTGGACACGTATTTTTTCTTTTATCCATTAAATAAAAAATAACAAAGATATAGCCCATTAAAGTTACATGTGACGTCATCTAGTGCTAAAAAATGCAGCACGGCGTGACGTTATACGTTACTTTAATGAGCTATATCTTGGTCATTTTTGGTTTAATTTACAAATAAAAATGTATATTTTTGCAATACATATGTATCGCTTATTTTTTAATAATCTAAAGGACGGACTTATAATTGTTTTTATGTCAACTAGCCTATTCTAAAACATAATTAATTAATTAATATTGTAAAGGAGCTATCAAGGTATGTATTTGATATTTTTGTTAACTTCATTATGAGTTAGACACCATGAATAAATAAATGATATAATATAACACACAGAACATATCATTTTAATAAAGTATCAATAGTTTAAATTTTTACTTATGTATACGGTTAATTTATTATGTTCTAAGGGTTGATTTTTCAATCGTTAGATAAAATTTACTTGACAGTTAAACTGTAACCGGGCTAAATTGAAAAGTACGTAACATCATTGATCTACTTTATCAACAACGGTAGTTTTTAGTTAGTCAGTGTTCTATTTTATTGTTTTGTTATCTTTTAACTGAAGATTGAAAAATCGGCCCTAATTGAAATTGCGGTTTCTATCAAAACTCCGTCAGTAAAAACCGAGTTGTTTTGTAAAACTGTTTTTACACATAACTATTATTTAATAACCCAAGAAGTATCCAATTTACACAAATTTATTATTGATTATGATACATGCGGCAAGCCCTATTTCTTCTAACATATTGTACTTATACGTTTTGGCGTATATTTCCACGGTATATTTCTGTACGCCAATGCGAAACTAATATCCCTAACATAAACATAATACTTACTCGCGATATAAATTGATACTTTTAACATTGTTATGGCGGGTTATGAAGGAAAATTCCAAACACTCAAGGCAGGATATTGCGTTTTAGCGTCAATTGATCAGACGAGCGGTCAATAACTGAAATAGTGGCTGAGTAGGTTTCATATTGCGGCGCGCTACCCCAAGTGTTTGCTACACGTATACATGGCTTAAAACTTCCACCATGGGCTTTATTTGTATGTAAACTTATTGTATATTGATACAGATACATAATAAAGTACGTTGATCTACAAACAGATTAGACAAAGGACTTCATAAATGGAATATAAAGGTTTCTTTTTCTCTCTTTTTTATGCCTATATGACAAGTTTATGTTTGCAAAATTATGTAGGTCTAATATGACTTCGTAACATAATGATGTAAAGTAAAATCACTAACACAAATTGATCATATTATTACCCACTTCCTGATTCGATAGACTAAACATAGCTTTTCTTATGAAGGTTACAAGAAATTACCAGAATATTTTGAAAAGATTTACAAATTGGTCCGTTCATTTGTGGATATACAATTCAAGAGCGTAATGAAGATATCGTCTTAAGACCAAGTAATTGCTATAATTTGACAGATCCGAGAGACTATTGTTTTTTACGGAGGTACTTTATAGAATGAAATGGATTAACATTTTGCGTCAGGGAAATCATTTTGGATGTAATATTTCATATAGCCAGAAATTTTATAGGATTAAAAAAAATGTCGTATTATTATCATCTTATTAGGTAGGTACTTAAAAAACTCGGTTGTCCGACGCTTGATATTGTTGTTGTTAAGCGTAGGTCTCTTATTTGCAAAATTGTCTTTGTCACTCAACTCGAAAAATCTTTTATTCCTAGAAACCTGAACTATTCGTTGGTTATACTGGTTATTATTTCTGTTTAAAACTTTTGAAAATAACCATACCTATCAAAAAGCATGCATTTTCGATGCTATTAATTTATGTTTCTACGACGTAGCAGCCATTGCCTACTGCTACGACGTAGAACTAATTAAAACAACACTTTTACTACGGTAGGTATATCCGTATACACGTCAGAACTCGTCGGCTAGTTTAAAACACGATAATAGTGAAGTGATCAGTCGATAAATGAGTTCCCTCGCATACACAGTGAGGTAGCACGAATGCGAGCCTCTCAATTTGCCCAATTTGCCGGCTATCTCTCGTTATTGACGACAATATGAGGCACGTACATATTAACATGCGTATCGTTGACGAACTGGCACAGCTCTATTAATTTCCTTTACGATTGAACTAATAAATGCCATGGTATTATAACTTTATTTATGTCTACGGTGTTGTAAGTTAGGCTGGTGTAGATCGACTAATTGCGCTAAATTCTCTATAGCATAAAAACTAGCACCTCTTTTCTTAAGAATTTCTTTTGCCTCTGCTATTGAATTATAACTATTATTATAATGAATTCTGATTATAATAATAGTTATAATTCAATAGCAATTCTATATGAATACTATATGAATTCTGATTACACCCTCTTTATTGGTACACAAACATACGTGTATTTATTTTTAAAATGCTTTAAACACATAACAGGGTATGAAGAATAACAGTTAAAGTATTTTAGTATTAAAGTATTTTGCAAGAATAACAGAAAAAGTATTTTAGTAGGAAACTGTTTCAAAGCTTTCGTAAAAATATATATCATTAGTTAAAACATGAGCTATTGTCTAACAGCGGTTTATACGCTATACGTATATTGTCATCGAGCAAGAAATCTATTTCATATAATAACAATATTTTATAAGAACATGATTCATACCCGATATTTTTTTCTAGACAGATAGTCTTAACAACCAAAATACAACAAATATTGTTGTGATTATAGAAGGTTATTTTGGTATAATTGTTTAATTAACTTGTAATGTCTACCATATAAATATAGCATAATAGTTCTGCTTTATTTTAGCATAGTGGGATTATTATGAGAAAGTTTTACGATATCTACTAAAAACCCTATCCCTTGTAATTAAAAAAATAGACTTCATTAAGATTATTAATCAGCTTTCAATCCACCAAAAACCTGTGCGTTACGCTAAAATAAATGAAAAAGAAATTCTCACTTTATCTGGTGGAACATTCGATACGACTTTGATAGTGTCCCATGGCATTTATTTTATCCCATAACGTCGCTATCGATATCATAAACACTTGGGTATTTACACCCGCCTACGCCCTTGCCTTCATCTAAATATAGACTTGGTCTTATAACCAGAGTCAGATTATCTAATGTAATGATATCCTGGCCCTGAAACATAGCTCTCTGGGGTGGGCCCCGTCTCATACTTTCAAAGTTCATGACCATTAAGAGATTTCTCCGTTCTCTTTGGTCGAAGCTTTAAGAGATAAATAAGGCGTTCCGCCCAATAAATTGTGCTGTGAAAATTTTATCTAACCAGGAAAAGGCCGATGTCGGCTACGTTGTGCATTATATTCAATTTTAGCTGTATTGTAATATTAAGTTTACAAGTTATGGTGTAGGGTAGTTTCAAGTGATGTAAGTCATGCTGTCGACCTTCGTAAACCTTACTTAAGTCTGCCGTAATGAATGATCCTATCCTTGGCTCTAAGCCTGGCAGGTGTAATGGTGATCGCAATGAATATTATTGGCATTATGAGATGCGTCGCTATTGAAATTGAGCCATAAAATGGACCATAACCCTCTCTGTTTATATCATAAGAACTTCTATCAAATGAAAATTAGCTACAAAATATGAAAGCTTCACTGATCTCGATTCCATCTTTGCTTTATTTATAAAACTTTTTCTGGCAATAAGGGATACGTAAAAGGCACTATTCATTAAATGTAGACATGCCTCACCCCGCACAACGGTTATATAAAATGTATTCATATAAAACGATCAGATAATATTATCAATGCATTATTGTTTATTCAGGCGTGCACGGTATTCATAGAATGCGTTCCTTTCATATTGTCACTTTTATATTACACAGAATAATTTCATGAAAACTTTATTTATGTTTAGTAAATATGATTTTCATCCGTTCAATTGCCGAACTGAATTTTCATTAAATATCGAAGTAGAATATACCTTTTACATATTTTTTTCTAGGAATACGTTTATTTTATCATAACTCATGCAAAATGTGAGCTAACATAACTTACTTACTTTACAGATTAAATTGTGTGTTAAATATTAAGTACGGAGTTAGTCTTTCAAAGAAATAACCATTATGGCAGTAAGTTTCAGATTTGTATAGAGTAAAATATGAGTTAAAATATTTAGTAATTGGAGCTTAGCTGCGAGTTTGCCGGTGTTAGTAGTTACGTCTGTGGAGAACGCACTTAACGCGAGAGCTCTTAGTCACACTACACTCGTAAATAAGTGGAATAAACGCCTAAGTATCATTACTTACTTAATAAGTCTAGAATGTGTTTGAGCTGGGCTGCAGCTGATCATATGAGGTTTTAGTTACCAAGAAATTGAATTTGTAAATGGATTTAAATTTAGCACAATGTTCCAGTAATAGAGAAAATGGCTGCTGTGATAGTTTTAGTATTTTACCATCCATGACGTTGAAACTTTTCCGTGGTCTATATTAAAACAGTAAATTTGAGGTTAATATTCTGTTTTTTAAGTAAAACTTCATTGAAATTTTGTTTTATAAAAAAACAACAAGATTTAACCCGCAGTTCCGCCGGCATACGTTTCAGCTACTATGACTTAATAACCTATGTATTAAACTGTCTGATATTATTACTGCTTTCAAAAACCGTTCGATAGTTGCTGCATAAAAGAGTAACAAACGTCTATCCATGGATCCATCCAACCATACATCAATAAATGCATCCTTGTACAACACACATGCTTTTATATACATGTTTAAGGATATGTACCCAGATAATGTACTGCACATAACTTATGCCACAAGAGATAACTTACACCATGCGTACTTTTCATTACGTACTTGTACGATCGGTTATAAACACAAGCACTCGGTAATATACTTTCAATAAGGCGATACGCGTGAATATCGTCGGTTTAAAGGCAGTTCACTTTTATGGGGTGTTCAATCCTCGGCTCATAATGTTGACAACGTTGTTCCACCGGACGGGGGCTGCTCTGCAACATATTAAACAGATTGCGGTTAAGATTCTGCGAAAGGATTGTATTTTTATGCGTTTTCTTGAGATATAAGTACACTTAAATTTGCAGTCGTCGTACTAGATCTTTAATGAGTACAATACAAGCGCCTCATTGGTATTAAAATCTATGTTTATTTTATACTAACAACTAAACTTTACCAAAGTAAATATGAAAATCCAATAACCACGAAAACCTAAGTCTTCATTAATAACATTCTACAGGGTATAAAAAGACCCTTAACGAAAATTGAAATCCCATATTGTACCAATTACTATGAACATTTTTTACCTCGGCACTATGCCTGGGAAGTCACTGGTTCAGGAGATATTGAGGCTATAAGTCACTATAGATTTTTTGTAATCTATATAAAATAAAATATTATCTTAATATATAAAATCCTTGCGTTACTGACTGACTGACAGACACGCTACAGCCGAAACTATTGAGCGCAGGAAGCTGATATTTGGCATGTATGTTCCTTGGGGACCGTAGGGGTGCACTAAGAAGGGATTTCCCAAAATTCCCACGGGATCGGCCCAAACGGGTAAATTTAAAAAAGAAGCAGGCGTAGCAGCTGGCGTCCTCTAGTTAGGTATAAAATCGATGAATTTACCCTGAGAATGTGTTCTATAGATGTCCTATGCACCCATAGATAAGTACGTATTTCGAGCATTGCACGCGTGCACTTTTATATGTAATTGCGGTTTAAAAATATGTCAACTTCAAAAAAAGTTCGTTTCCCTGGTATTATTTTTGCTTAGTATGACTTGGCATGATGTCCAAAATGAGAAGTCTTCGGCCTGGTGATGGGTCCTGTGACACCCTGTGTATAAAATTATTGCGCTACCTGACTAACAGACAATACACAGCTGAAATTACTGGGCGCAAGAAGCTGAAATATTGTTAAGTCAATAACAGAAGTATAGTAACTATTAGCGACTACTTCTAATTGTTTACATTTAATGTAATTCCATACACATAATCTTTCGTTTTGTTATATTAATATAGACTATACAAATTATTGAGTACATACTTTTTTTTTAATATCTGTAACTAAAAGTAGTGCATATACATTAAATCAAGATTAGATTATATCAACTTAAGACAATATCCTGAGTAATATGTCATGCTGGTACTCATGCGTATATACCTAAATGGCGCATTAAGCTTTACAATCTCAGTATAATCTAATTTCGCTGCAAGCTATATATAAGCTTATTTTGGAAATACTCAGCTTCGTGTATCGATAAGTGTATTAAATATGTATCTATTTACTGAACAATACTCTGAGTTAAAGACAGCCTTGTTTCTAAAGTGTACCGCCACTGGCAATGGCTCTTTACGATATTTGGCCATAGTCCACCACGCTGGCCAAGAACCACTAGCGACACATCGCGTGCTGTTGCCGTTTGCGGTCGGCTACGAACTACATTACACAGGCACAGATTAACAATTTAAATTGTTTATTTTTATTATCACTTCTTTGTGTACCAACTAAAAAAAGGCATTATTAAATATACTCTACATAAATTGTCAGCTTCTTACGGAAACTTTTCATGGCGTGTGGCCTGTAGTATCGATTTTGCTTAGCAGGCAAGAAATGATCAACGAAATTAAAGATCGAGATAAGAGACGAAGCAATCTACGGCGGGGTCACTCGACGAGTGGGTGACGCTTGGTGATATTAAACAAATGCTTAGGAAGCAGCATGTCTTTGATAATTTGTGTCTCATCGCATTACATTAGCAGAACCAGGATATGTTAAAGGAAACACGGCTCAATAAATGTAGCTCTTCTTAAGAGCGTTTACGCCTTGCAGCTTTTCATACAAAGTTTCAAGTCCTTATTTTTCGAAATGAATAAACCGATTTTAATGAAACTTCATACACATAAGCAGGATACGTAGGTCTAAAAAGTTAATTGAAAATATTTTTGAATAAAAGTGCTACAGCTAAATTGGGCCGATTTAAAATTTTCCATAGAAACAGATATTCCCAATAAATTCCGATAAAAAATAATTTACTTTTTTGAAATAAGAAATTTCGAAAATATTTTCAATTAACTTTTTAAAGAAGAAGAAGAATTTATTTTACCACCGATTACTAGCGGATCTTTAGCTCCAAGGCGTGTAATGGGTGTAACCGGGATAACGCTAGTCATCGATAATGATGATAATGAATACTGCCGATTACTGATACACTGATTTGATTGTTCTCATGAATAACAATTATTTACGTACCCAAGTAATTTGAATAACACAGGAAATAAAGGTTCAATAATTACTACCAGATACATGGATCATAATCTGTAAATCGAATCGTATATTATTTATTTGAATATTTAATTAATTAATTTAATGTTTTTGAGCCACATAAGTTAAAACTTTTATGGAAAGCTGCATCGGATACATTGTAAGATCAGTATTGTCTTACATAGTTTATAAGAAATCTGTGATTTCTGGAATGGAGCAAGTTAGTTCAGATTCTAGTTAACCATCACAGCTTCATCGTGTTACAATGCAACTATACGTTTATCTAGTTCAGGTTATATAGCTTCAGAAAGCGAAAATACCCAAAGAAGTAAACACTTTAAAGGTTTCTCTTGTTCAGATTTGTGCGACCTTGTCTAACTGAACAGTAAAATAGCATTATTTCAATACCTAAGCAGTGTTTAAATAACGAGATAAAAGAAGTTTCGCCATACAAACATACAATGTTTGGACAAATCTACAATATATAGGACCTGGTAGTACTTTCAGAGTCACAGAGATATATTATAAAAACAATCACGTGCTAATCTTTTGCCTATCATATGACGTTTCAAATATAATTATTCACAGCTGAGTCTTTAGTTTCTTTGATAACTTTGATTTGAAGGAAAACATTAATATTAACGACAATTCCACAAGTATATTGAGAAAATGATCAGTCTTGATTAAAAGTATTTTGTAATAATTGCATCAAGAAGATACGAACAAAATTCAAACAATAATACCATTTATTTTGCTAAAAAGATCTCGCAGGAAATAAACATTCGTGCTTGGCCACAGCGGCGGAACATTCCGGAACCCGGCCCCGGGGGCCATTGTCTAACAATATGTGGTGATCTAATTACCGATACGTATGAAATGAAGGTAATTAGCTATCCGATATTTACGCTCATAAACTAAGGTTTCAAACAATATTAAAATAGAAGCCACGAACGCTTATCTTACAATTCATAAGTCAATTCCGTGATATAAAGCCATGAAGAAAAATACGACCGTGTAGCAAAAATTTCAATAAAAATTCTTTGTTCGTAAGATTTATAGCAAAATTTTGTCAAAGACATGAAAGATATGCATCAGTCAGTAATTCTGAGAGAAACACAGAAAGTAACATTTATTATTCTATTCGAGTACGTAGCGAGGTGACGTTTTTAGGAGAATATTTTAGTGTTTGAGGAAGTTAGGGAGTTTGTAATTAGTTTGGTGTACTGGCAGGTGGCTCCACTGTGTTTGCAGTATCATCACGTGCTATAACTTTTTCATTTGACGCGTACACGAGCAACTTTTCCATTTCTTTTTATTAACATCATAACGAAAATGAGAGTAGGCTTTATGAGAAACAGATACCTGATGGTTTTGCTAAGTATCCTCGCTCACTGTCATTTACTTAGGTTATTATAACTTTGCGCCACGCCAAAATAAAACGTCTTCAACTACGGCCTAATGAATATCGATGCCGTCTGCGATATTACCATACCGAACCCTAACAGACGTAATTTATACCAATTGTTTTGCTGATAAAATATATTAAGTAAAAAAAATACCAAAATATTTCAAACAAATACATTTATACGAAATATTTTCGTTTGTATTGGCACGATAAATTAATGCTAAATATTGAAACATCATAAAGAAGTTTGGCTTTAACCTACGGGCGATATCTCAATAAAGTTTTCGTATAACCGTAATACAATTTATCACAAAAAGATTTATACATTTCTCAAGGCTTTTACCCGTAATAAAAACAGATGTTTATTAGTTTAGACGATTGTTCGAACCCGAGGCGAATGTACTAAACAACAGAGCGCGTTATGAAAAGAATTGTTTTCCCGTTTTGAATTCTCATTTTGGAACAGGAATAAAAAAAATGTTTCAAATCACGTACTTGAGCCGAGTTACTTAGCTTAGGAACAAGTCTTTGTATCTTTTTTGTACATTAATAATTTGTTTGGGTCGCACACGGGCTTGAAGTTACATAACTTAGGTATGTTATTTTCTCATACAAAGCTGTCAAGATTGTGAGGCGGTTTTATTTTTTACGTGCAAAGAATGTAATGAATAAGGACATAACATGCTCCATTATAATATAATACGTCGGCAGTGAGCGACGTCGCTTCTTTGACGATGTCTAAATTGATAAACATATGTCAACCGTTCGTGGGGATTTTATTATTCTGCAGCTTTTTATATCTGCGGAAAAAAAGGTTTTGCTCGGCTTATTCATAATAGATTAGGCAAAGGTCAATAGCTTCAAAGAATGTTTTAAATATAAAAATAATTCGTTCTAAAAACCTCCCTGGATATATATTTTTGGAGTTCTTTGATTCTAAAAACCATAAGGCAAAGCCGAAGGTACTATATTTTAAAACATTTACACGGATAATACACTTAAGGTATTGTCTCTACCCTTTTGCTGAAGCTTTTGCAGAATTCTTGGGATTTGCTTTGCAAAATGCACAGCTTTACGCATCCGTTGAAATATTAAACGACACTTATAACGGCTGTGGGAACGGAGACACGTGGCTTGCAAAGCCTTTTTCTTTGATTTGTTACAATGTATAGATCGAGGCACTGAGCCCTACCGCCGCGTGCCATTTATGGTACGATTAACAATCGGAGGCCCATTACCGAATCCTAAACTAACAAACGATTAGGATTCATTCCTTCACCTACCGTCACTTATCTGCCTTGATAAACAACCCTTAAGTGAAATGTTTATACTTTTTCCTCCTGTACTGAATCAGCTATTGTTTATTGCATTTACTGTTATTTATAAGCAATATCTTGATTCCCCCGAATCGCGTAGCTTTTAAGAAATGAGGAGCGGTTGGAGCGAGAATTCTAATAAAATAACAAATATTGTACATTATATTTTTCCTGTTGCATATCCAACTAAGTATTTGTAGATAATTTAACAATTATTTCTAAGTGTAAAATTTAGCTAGACGTGCTTTAAAAGGTGCTTACCTACATTGTAAGTCCTTATTTATAATACACGTGATTTAACTATTGAATGTAAATCAGGAGCAACATAATATTCTTGTCCATAAAAATCAAACTAAAAGACCAATAAATTTAAAAAACACAACAAAAAAAGTTAAAAATAACAAGTAGAATCATGGATAGTTCTGAACAACAATTTGGCAGCGTTGTCACGACCAAAGTTGTAGCGAAGCGCGACGGTGTAATTAAAGAATGCATAAGTCTTATAAGGAAGAACTAGAAGGCATGGAAGGTTTGAGGCAGTGAATTGAGTGGTGTGCCGCAGTGCGTCGTGCAGTGGCGTTGACATCGGCGCCATGGGGCCGGCACGCGAACAATTTACTTAAGGCGATGTACACAACGGCCTGCCATCAACACACTTAAATCACTACTAACTGACGGGTACGAGGTGAAACGAAATTGTGCACTACTCGTTTTGGTATAGCTTATACGGGGTCTACTTTGGCGTACCTTATAAATTGGTGTAGTTTAACAAGGCCTAAAATACTACCTTGCGTTGGAATGAAAATAAACGTCTGATCGAAAATATAGTTAGTTTTGCACCTTTGCCTAGGTGTTGCCTGCAGAAATCCAAAATTCGATACGTGCAGTAAGTGTTGTATGCCGACTCCTAGTAAGGGGTAATATCGAAATAAAAAAAAATGTACATACTTCGGTTAGAAGCAAGAGTGTGAATTTTAATATATTATTATATATGTGCTTTATAACAGACTTCTGATTTTATTCCATGACGCAAAATATTGTCCATGTATTGTAATATGTTTATCTAAGAAATCTTCGTATAAGATACGCGACTGAATAGTTTTAGATATTGGTTTTTTACCTACTAGACTTTGCCTGCGGTTCCACTCGTGTGGGATTATTTTATGCCCTTAAGGCGGGAGTTTCCAAAAATCAACTCTTAGAGCTCCCTTACACACTCCAAGGAACACATACATGCCAAACAGCTTCTTCCTAATGTTTACACTGTTACTGACAAAACAACACCTAGGAAAGGTAACTTATCATTTAAACAAACCTTTCAATTATTACTTAAATGTTTTTGAGCCGTTTGGGGTCGAAACGCTGGGGCCATGGGGGCCTAGTGCACGCGCTCTGTACAAAGAAATCGCTAAAAGGCTGATCGACGCTTCCCGTGACCAGAGGGCTGGTTTATATTTTGCAGAGAGAATAAGCATTGCCATACAACGTGGCAATGCTGCCAGCCTTCTGGGCACGCTACCAGCCGACAGCGTTGCGGAGGAATTTTTTGACGCCGCGTAGTTTCTATTTTGTTATTTTTATTTATTTAGTTTTATTGGTTTAGTTTAGGATAGTTTAGTTGCATAAGTAGTTTTATTCTGTTGTATATATGTTATTTGTTACTTCAATAAAGTCATTACAGCTTAAATGTGTTCAAATATATGTATGTTCTCACCCTAAAGTATTAACGATTGTTTCACATATTTTACTATGAACTACACGAACTAACTGTTGAAAAATGGGTAATTTTCAAAATGAAGACTTTTTTTATAAAATGTCGATGTCTCCGAGACCATTAAATTTCATGGTACCGTGACAATAATAACCATGCATTTGCAACCACGTTAAATTCAAACAAGTTTATTTCGGAAACTAAATTTTATGTCCTAGTTTAAGGTTTTTAATTTATTACTTTAGTGGATAAAGGGTATGATATAAAAAATGTCGTAACTGTTATTATGAGTGTGCAAGTATTCGATTTGTCTCCTCTACAAAATAATTTTTGTATGATGTATACAAATCGCGACAGTTTAAAATCGTTGTCTCCTCTATAAAACATGTTTGGAATAGTCAATAAACTATGAAAGATCGGAAAGACTATAGTCCGCCATAGGTATAGTATATGGTATAAAAATAAGCTAGGCGCATATGGCTGTCAGCTCTTTGTTAATTATTTTGCTTTCATGGTTCCATAACCTTTACTATATAATTATAAAGATCAAAATAAACATCATTTGTTCAAAGATTGCCGTAGTAGGTACATCATTAAATATATGTATACCACCTAATGACAGTTAAGACCTATAATCAAAACTGAGAATTTAGTGTTTCTAACAAAAGTGAGATAACGTAGTGATAAATTTAACAATGTGTAAACACATCGTAAAATTTATATATGTATATTTAAACCAGGAATAAAGTTGAGTATGAACAGTTTTATAGGTGCTTGTTATGTCTGAGGGCTTTGTAATAAGATTGAATGGAATTAATATTAACCTGCGTCAATCTATCCATATGTATTTTTTATTGGATGTAAGGGACAACGTTGATAAATATATTGTTTGTTGTCGAGTACTCTATCAGATAAGATAAGATAAAATAAGATAAAAAGTCTTTATTGTACACCAGAAAAACAGAAATACAAAAATAAAGAACATAAAACTAGTGGTACAAGGGCGGTCTTATAGCAAAAATGCGATTTCTTCTAGACAACCAAGAATGGAATAAATGACAAGTTACAGAGAATGGGTAGGCAATGGTGTACTTCATGAAATAGAGCATTCTTATAAGCTCAAAAGAACAAATAATAATACTTATATACTTACATATCAATATTACTATATACATAGGCATAAATATTATGAAATGTACATATAAATAGATACCTTAAATATATACAACATCAGTGCAAGTTAAAAAGAGTAGGTAGTCACTCTATGGTTTTCACAAACATATTTTTTATGATGCTTATAATATTTTTATCTTATATCCTAATTTTAGTTCTCATACCGAGCTGTTTTACGGAAAGAATTCATAGAAAACTATATCTGCAGGTACTTGTGATAAAAAATATTCCCACTGGTGTTTAAACGAGGTAAACTTGCGTAAATGACCAGCAATTTTATTCACGATGTAGTCAAAAAGGCACAATACAACACTTGAAAATGCGCCTTATTATGTAAGTAAAACGATTTAAATTAGAACAGTGTATGTAGGACACAGTGCCTTGTCCGTGGTCAGGGAAAGAACACTCCATGTCTTAATATAAACATCAACACGCATTCTACATAATTTATGATGACTGCAACCTTATCGTGGGCGAAAATAGAATGTTTCTTTATGTAAATGGGTAGCTTAGCTCAACATATGCTAAGTTTATACTTTATTCTTAAGACGTGACGACACAGAAATTGTATTTTACTTTAAGTTTTAATGCGTACAATAATTTCGACTATTGGTTAAATTAATTTTACATTACACATCGTCACGCCTTTTATCCCCGAAGGGGTAGACAGAGGTGTATTTCTACACCCACTTTTCGCCAGATATACTTTAGTCCCACGTAATAAGGGGCGAGCCTATTGCCGTACCGGGCACATTTCCAGACTCCGTGCTGCTACTGAGAATTTCGTGACAGAAAAACCCAATAACACTGCCCGACCCAGGAATCGAACCCGGGACCTCTCGATCCCACGCGCGCATTTATGCCGCGAGACCAACGAGGCAGTCGTATAGGGTTTGATGTCGAGTTTTCCGTCTCTACGCAAAGATGGTATTTGCATCGTGTTATCCCTTAGTCGCCTCTTACGACACCCACGGGAAAATAGGGGGTGGTGACACTTGTATTCTATGCCGTCAAACACACGGCCAAATTAATGTTCCAAGAAATATAAACAAAGCCTTATATTATTCTTAAGAGTAGGTACTGTTATCAGCCTTCACGATGATAAAACTACCATACTAAACAATACCGTAAATACATATAGCTATTAACTAGTTATGTAATAAATATAATATTTTTTGAAAATATACCTTCTTATAATAAGTTTGGCACTAAAGCTACTAGATGGCACCGCTATACTTTTGTCACGGCCTCGCACGACGCTAAAACTGGATTACACACCAATATTAAAAATTGAATTCTGACAGCCTGGAGCATTTCACCAACTACATATTCATTTGTGAGTTTCTATGTTCAAGCCCTTTGTTTTTTCTCTTAGATAAACTAGAGGATGCCTACAATTAATTTAAATATTTCATGAAATTTGCCCGATCTCGTGGGAATTTCGGGCAATCCCTTCTAAGAAATGCTCCCTACGGTCCCCAAGAAACATACATTTTCCCCACATATAATTTAATCACGCCAAATTTCAGCTTCTTGTCAAATAATTTGGGCTATGCTTTGTCTATCAATCTGAAAGATAACGCACAGCCGAATCTTATGGACGCAAGAAACTGAAATTTAGTATATGTATTTTTTGGCTAAGGGTGAGCACTAAGAGAGTATTTTCAAATTCTCACCATAAGGAGGCACAGTAGTCATAGTATAAGGGCGCCGCCGTGGGCAAGATTTTAAGATCATTTTGATGCACTGGGCATTACAATTTTCCTAAAATCTCATAACACTTCTAAATTTTGTTTTAGTAGAGGCGTTACATTTTAAAACAAAAATAGTAATATTATATAGAAACCTCCACATTCTTTCTCATATTAACAACAATCATAAATACATTGGACCCTTTAGTAGTTCTTCAAACGTATTAATCTACAGTCAAGTTAACAGGTTGGCGGCCTATCGCTCTAATGCCATAGTAATCCACTTCTCTCAATTGATCCTTAACTATTTTGTGCGCTCCGTATGTTTTCCTCTACTCCCCTGATTCGGTTACAAAATATTTTCTTCTACATTAAGCGCATAAAAACAAAACAAATAAGAAAATAAAAACGAAAACGTGTATGCTTTATTCTTATAAAATAGCTTTTGTATTGGGGTTTTCTCTCGTTGGTCCCGCGGTACAAAATAGTGTAGATTTTTGGTGCCGTAAGGTTAGTGCTAGGGTTGGGAAAAGTATAATTGAATAAATGTTGTATGCTAGGAAAGTTATATGAAGTCCGAAAATGTATCTGCTACACGCAATAGTCTCCTTAATTATCGATCTTGTGAAATATAATATAGTATTACGCTGCTCTTCCTACATCCATTTTTTTATTTATATAGATTAGGGTAAGATATTTCATTAAGGTATCACAATGTAAATTATTTAATGTCTGTGCTCTTTTATGAGGTTCAAGCTTAGGTATATTGTACCCGACTTATCAATCTTACTCAACCTCTTACATAACCCAACTCCTAAATTTCATAACAATCGGTTCAGTGTATTAACCGTAAAGTGACATCCGTCGTTTTAGTATAGAAAATACGTGACATAAAATAAGCAACGAAAGTTCGTGTCACCAATTTATTCACAGAAGAAGACCTTGAATAAAGTTGGTGCTGACAGTGCTACGTTAGCGAAACTGCACCGAGTGAACTGGAGTAGGTACACAATCTACAAAATGTTCATCCTGCAGGTATCCGCAATGCACAAGTCCGTCCGTAAATACAGCTCAACACTACTAAACAGCTTCTTAAACTGTCTCATACTAGTGTAACTGTAAAGGGTCTCAATCGCCTGATTATTTAAAGGTAAAGTTGAATTATCTTAGTTTCAGCGTGTATTGCACGGGATAACTCTCGAAATCTAGATTATAGACTGATATGAGCTAACCCGTGATCAGGGCAAAATACAGACTTTGGCCATTATTACACTATACTCAGACACCATATTTATTTTATCCACCAGAAAGTGTAGGCTAGTCGAATAAAAAGCATAAAGCCTACTTAAACGGGATAAGAACTTCTAACTTCATTGTAGAACTGTATATGTTACTATATTAAATAGTTATCGTATACTTCGGCTTAGTAGATTGATGACTGATATAAGATATTTATTGTTGAAAAGTTGTCAAGCAAGCACTCTAAAATTTATAAATGTTATATGGCCAACAGCCACTTTATCAATAATGTGTATGGGAGCTACCCTTAAAACCACTTATTTTAACATTTTTAGTCATGGTTTAAATTTCAACTCTTTACTCTCATGGTGTCTATTGCCTCCGGATAAAACCACTTACTAATGGACGACACATGGGCGAACTAAAAGACCCTTTTTTGTTTACGATACCCTAAAAACTGGTTAACTGTGAATAAGCCTATGTAAGGGTATTCAACTCACTTGTATAAGGTGTAGCATGCTTTTAACTAAAGGTAACTAAGATAAACGGTTAAAAAGTATCGAAAAAAGATTACATTTAAATAATATCACCCCAGCGATCACTTTCGCCAGCGCGTGAATGGCAATTGGCTTCATGAAATCTTACCTTTTGGGCGCTTAGTAATCAACCCAAGGAATGTTCGATTCCAACAAAGATTCCTTTTTGCAAGGACTAAAAAAGATTCTTATCATGAAATAAATTGCTGTTATAAGGGTAAGAGAAAATTACAATTTGCGATGGGGCTCGAGCATAGAATTAGCTGTGGCCTAGATTTGGCCTTTTATTTGTAAGTGGAACATTTTTTTACTATTTAAACTTGCTATTTTGTCGTGTCTGCATATTTAACTGGCAGATTAGGGTCCTACCTCACTCAATTTATGTATTGGGTCGGAACGCCTTACATACCTATGTATTAACATAAAAAATAATAGTCGATATCGCGATGCCGTGGAACTGTTTAACCTTTTCCCAAATGTAGGAGTCATATCCGAAAGAGGAAAAATCATTTAAGGTATAATATCATAAAGATTATCTATTATTTATGACCAGTCAAAATCGCCTGTGCACTACGGTAGCTCCTCAAGCATTATATTTAATTGGTACGTGATGAAACAAAATTTGGTAAACATGAAGTCATAAAAATATAACAAACAGGTTTGATAATTAAAGACTTTATAACACTACCTTAGCGCAATCCCATTTTTTTATAGACTCACGCCTGTATCACCGAAGGGATAGGCAGAGGTGTAATATTACACCCACATTTCGACATGAGTTTTTAGGTCCCACGTAGCACGGTAACGGCAATAGCACGAGCCTATTGCCGTTACCGGGCACATGACCAGACTCCGTGCTGCTACTGAGAATTCGGAAAAACCCAGTAACACTTTTGCCCGACCCGGCAATCGAACTCGGGACCTCCGATCAGCAGTCGCATACGCTATCCACTGGACCACCGAGGCAGTCAAATTTTAACGTTTAGATATTACATACCTACTTAATGTTTTCACTAACAATACAAGTACATTATTATGTAACGCATTGCCATACCCAAGTTGAAGCTTACTGAGGCCTAGTAGAATCACATTTCTATATATCTTATTGGAATTGCCACTCCGCAGAAATCGTGGTTTGTTATTTTTCCTTGACCCTACGCCTAAAATAAATACAAATGTATTGTTAATATAAAACTTGTGTACAAAACTAGAGAAATATCCTAACATTGATTGCAATATAATACAAACACATTGGAGGTGTTATTAACTTTTCGAATCTTAGCATTATTTTGTATTGCTGACACTTATTTTGTTACGACATATTAAACTTAAAACTATAAAAAAAGGAAAAAGAGCAGTTTAAACTATTATTCGTAATTTAAACGTCGATTGTTGTAAGAATCATTTCTGAATATCTTAAATTAATTCTAATCGCTCAGCCTACGCATACAAAAATAAATAAGAATAGTAACTAATAATTGAATGATTGTGCTTGTTCTACTTCGTAGCCGTTATTTTTTTGTTTAAATTAATATACTACTAATAGACTGCCTCGTTGGTCTCGCGTAAATCTCGCATAAATGTGCGCGTGGGATTAGGATGTCTTCCCGGGTCGGGCAAAGTGTTGTTGGGCTTTTCCGTTAGGAAATTCTCAGTAGCAGCACGGAGTCTGGTAATGTGTCCGGTACGGCAATAGACTCGCCCCCTATTACGTGGGACCTAAAAATTCATGGCAAAATGTGGGTGTAATAGTAATATTACACCTCTGCCTATCCCGTCGGGGATACAGGCGTGAGTCTATAAAAAATAAAATAATATATGCATTATATAAAATATTATGAGCAATTATTCAATTCTTACAAAATTGGCCACTTTTATGATGATCAAAAGGCTCTTACATATCACCTTAATTGCGTATTTCGATCATTTAGAAGGTACATGAATGGTTGCAAGGGAAAATATTTTATGGATGTTCTAGTAATTCATAATTCATGGTAAATTATATTCTCCTAAGTGAAAATAAGTCATACTTAAGTATAAAATGTTTATTTCAAGCAACTACTAGGAAACGGTGGTAATGTCATAAAAAAGTGTCTATTCAACGGCTCTTAAATATCATGACTACACATTTTTGCTATCCGCTATATAAAGTCAAAATAGTCATCTAAATACAGCACATTATTATGATCCAAATGAACAGCTTTAATACGAATCCAAAAGCATAGATAATATTCGCATAGCTCTAATTACTATGTAAACATTTGAAATACAGCCTGGCTACCAGTGTGGTTAGAATTAAATCAGCCGAGTTAAGTGTGACCGTACGAAGCAAATCTCGGCAAGTGGCCGGCTTCATAATTTCATAATCTTAATGGCCGCCTCGCAACGTAAAGTGGAGGAATTTAGTGAGGTACCCTCCCCGGAGGCCAAACACTTTGCTGACCATATCTTACATCTCTAGTAATAACCAGGGATAATGGACTGGCCGGTTTTTGAGTACGTCTTATATATTTTTCTTACTGTTCCGTTTTATCTTCTTATTATTTTTATTAGAGATATACCCGTAATTGAAGTTAATACTGCATTATGTCGTGAGGTCAGCTTTTATGTTTCATGTGAATTATTTAGTGGTTTCTTCTGCTAATCTTTGGCTCAAGTAGAATTTATGTCACGTTTTCATAACATTATTCTTGACTAAAAATTAATAGATTATTTTTTGTTTATGTGTTCATATAGCGAGAACACATAGTATTTCATATTCATACTTTTTTGTATTCCTGTAATTCATTTTTCTTCTTTTTGTTGGTAGCTATAGGTAAGTGTGTGGAGAACCCGTCTCCAAGTTTTTAGAAACCACCGACATGAACTAACGATTGATAACCTGCAGCATGAACCGGGACCGACGCCGATGGCTTGACCACTCCAAAGCACGAGAACGCTGGTATAAATGCCACACAAGTGGTCACCCATCTAAGTCAAGACCACCGTGAACGTTGCTTAAATTTGCCGACGTATAACGAACGGCAAGTCAAGTTACACTATGAGCGCTATTAGTAAAGTAGGTAATTAACACGATTATATAAGTACAAATGAATCTTTGTACAATGGAGCAAATGTACTCTACTATTTCTTTAATGGCAGATACGTATCAACAACTAATTTTCGTTAAGTCTATGCATACTAAACCTGTCTAATCTACTGAATGTCCCTATATCATCAAACCTTTATCAAAACATCACGCGGTCAAGTGTTGTATCGAAAATACACGAAAATTTGTACACTAAAGTTCCCACAACGATTCATAAAGTAAAGAGGGTTTCAAGTGCACCGTCATTAATTCGATTTACATACAATGCCGGTCTGATGTGCTTCGCGAGACGGATAATCGCACAAATGACTTTTCGAACTCTGCACTGGATGGTGTTATTCTCCATGGGGAAGCAAACAAACTGATTTAATTTTTACCTGCTGTTTTATGACCGTGTTTTTAATTAAAAAGATTGATCGCGTGCTTTACTAGTTTACTCGACTTCAGTAAGCTTGTTGATAGATTATGTATTGATGCAGACTGCACCTGAAAGTGCAAAAATAATTAAATTGGAAAGTTTGTTTTTTATATTTTCGTTATGCTCAAAATATGTTTTTAATACAGATAGCTGTAGATGGGTTTTAATATTTTGCATTTTGTTGTGCAAATAAATTGGGACGACGTTGCACTAGATGGCACTGCATGTCATTTTCGATAAAGTTATAGCGATGATCAGTAGTAGGTAAGTCTCTTACGAGGTAATTTCAATAATTAAAGCACATTCGATAAACTGTGCTATGAAAAAACTACAAAAATTATGGTTATTATAAAAGCTAAGCTACAGCTGTACTAGTACGGAGAGATCCTAACTTTTGATTATACAGGGACATTGCTGTAAATTAATCTTCTAAGGTAACCTGTCAAGATTGCAAGTTGATGAATAAAGTGGAGTAGATTTAAGCTGAAACTGGAGACTAAATATAGGCTTTAATAACGTAAATGAGAGGTATAATATTTTGTGGAGTATTACTGTGATTTATCGTTGTTTTTCTTGTGAAATAATAGTACGCTATAAAAGTGTTGACGTATTAATGTTTTGGCTTTGTTCTATAAGTAGTCTGTTTGTTCGGCCTTCTTACTAATTTTGCTTAAGTAGATGTTACAGAGTTATGAGCTTTGAATAACCTGAGCTTAATGAGATGAGAAATTACTGTAAAGAGGCCTGTGGGCTATAAGCTACGGTGCTGTTAAGTACCTAGTCACTTACGTTTTGAGCCTTCTTTTAAGATATATTCATTGTAGCTTTTCTTGTTAATCAGCTACGCTAAATGATTGTATTAGAGGTGGTTTCTCGCCGATACTTATCGTAGCAGTAGAGTAATAGTTATGTGTGGGATTGTGTCTACGATCTGCCGATTAGACCGTTAGGGCCCTTTTACACAAATAATTTTGAAAACGTTTGTGTAAACTGCTAAAATAATTAATTTTATAAATGACGAACAGTGAGTTGTAAACTTATATCTTGAGTAAATATTTACTGATCTGAAAACCGTAAATCAGAATGTCAATAGATTTCTCAAATATCAGTATTCAAGCTTTATTAATTAACATTGTGATATTTGTATATCAATATGAAATGTTAAGGGTGATTAATTATTACTGCATACATATCGTATTTCATTTATTTTCAAGTTTTATTAATTATAACATTTCTGACTTAAGCTTTCGTCTTCGAAAAAGCAAAAATCAAACTTATGTTTTTTAATTTTCAGCGACAATTTTCCCATTGCCGACAAATTTTAATTATTACAAGGGCCAGCAAATATTATCAGCCTTTGAAATAAAGAACTCGCATTGGGCGTTACCGGTACCAAAATCCCTGAAAATGAAAACGTAAAGCGCACCTTTTTTCGGATGCCTCATTTGAAATATCGTTATACAGTTTGCATATGACCGTTCGTTCAAACGAGAGGGTGAACATAGAAACTGTAAATGGAATGAAAACATTGGAGTTTCGTTTTCATTCATTTAATTAGTCGGAGTTTTAAACGCGGCGCCGCTGTGTCGCTCCGTGGCGTAATCGACCATTCGCTCCAATGTTTCACTATTTTCTTTGTTAACTGTCGTTTTGTTTCTGATTTCTTTTATAAAATCCGATTCGGCAAATAATTTTGGATGGATTGAGTGCTTTCCTGTTTTTTTCGCGTAAGGATGATGGGTTGTGATTGTGGTTTATCTGTGTGAGAATAAAAAGAATACGTATCTAAAATACCTTTGTCTACTACTTCGTTTACTTACTCTTGATCCTTGCATTTTATCTGTCTCTTTTTGTCTGTTGGTAGGTATTACACGCTTTTGTGGTCAAACCAATATCTTTATGCTGATGAAATTGCCTAGCATATAGATGATGTCCCTTATTATGAACATAAACTAACCTAACCTAAGCCCTTCTTCGTCGTTAATTGTCTAGATTTCGCGACAAGTTATGGAATTCATTGTAATGCATTCTACATCGACAACCGCACCCTACTTTGTCCGGGATTTATAGCACAGACTAATACACCTATTAAATTTTTAATAAGTTTCTTTATGCAAGTATACTCGATACTTGCATAAAGTATTCATTAAGTATGTACCACGGTTTGGCCGACTAGATATTTACTACTATAACTTTTTACCTTTTACCGTAATTTGGTTTCGCCTGCCACTCTTAAATTTTCTCAAAACAAAAGGTGCATAAAAAGCAGCGACATACCTACGTTAGTATTCAGTTCCCGTCATCTTACAAAAACACTTAAACACGATAGTCGGTCCACGATGATCATCAAAATATTCATAGATAGAAAAACATTTTCTATTACAAAAATAAAATCCCGGAAGCAATCAGAGAATTGTGAAACAGAAAAGCTCTTTTTATTTTCGCAACAGCAGCAGATGCAAACGGGAAGTGCATTGGCGACTTTTGTTTTAAACTTTTTCCGAATTTATGACTTGGATCCCACATGAGTTCAAGTGTGAGCAACTTTTCACCTAGTTATGACATTTTTCAAAGGTAACCAGCTCTGTGTTGTTTTGGACGAAACTAAGGTAAACGGCCCAATAGCCGTGAAATTCTGAACTTCGCTGACTTTGCAGGTCTGCTATGTTAAGGTTAAAAGACTAAAAAAAATGAAATTTACGGCAGTTTATAGACAATTTATTCTTGTTTTCGTGCAATTTTGTAGCTTTTGATATATATGACGTTAAGAATACTTTAATTTAGATAAAGTTTGAAAAGACCCACTTGTACCAGTAACCGGTAGATTTGTCCTAGTAAACGGTAGATTGTCCCAGATACCGGCAAATTTTAACCGCGAGTTTGAACCCTATTTGCTTAATGTTAAAGTTTATAATATTTGAACTTTTTATTTATAAATATTGTGTAATGTAATTGTTATGTATCTAAAGGGGTCAAAGAAAATATTTTTATTGTAATGTATTTCAAAGGAAATCGCAAGCAAGAATTAAAATTGTCGTAATACTTTATTTTTATCTTTTCAACTTCTTTCTAAAATTAACTAAAACAAACAAAAGTATACGTTACCTACGTCAATTTTTTTTTTAACTTTTAAAATAATTGTAAGAAGTGAATTCTTACAGTTATTTTCATTAGCTTTAAGCTAAGCAACAAAATTGTTTTGTAGTTTTCTGAAAAGAGATCAAAACCTAAGGTATAATACAATTAACTACATATCGTATGCGCTTGGTTTAATTACAATTTCTAGCTTCGCAAGACCCTTTCTTTAATAGAACAACTCATGCACTAGGGATAAATCCTATGTCGCGGGAGTCTTTACCAACATACAACGGGCACGATGAACACCCAGTATTGAACCCACAACACTAGAGAAGTGCCAAGCGGCGAGGTGGTCTCATAAACCACGACGCCAACCGTGCAGTCTGCTCAAGAACCACTCTTTGTTTGCCGAAACGGGGTCTTCTCTCTAAGGCTTGTCTGCTCCGTCGTCGGTCGTTCGGGAGACGTGGCCAGCTCATTGCCGCTTCAGACTTCTTATACGGCGAGCTACGTCGGTGACTCCAGTTATCTTCCTGATGATGACGACCTCGTCGCGAATTCTATCCTTTAGTGAGACTCCGAGCATAGCTCGATCCATAGTACGCTGAGCTATTTTAAATCTATGGACCAGCACTACCGTGAGTGTCCAGATTTCGGCACCATATATCCTTACTGGTAGGACGCATTAGTCTAATACTTTTGTCTTGAGGCTTTGCGGGATAGGCGATGAGAAGATCCGACGTAGCTTACCAATTGCTTACCAACTGAATCCACTTATCGATTTCCTTCTCGAAGCTGTGTCTACCTAACTGTATTACTCGCCCCAAGTAGACATTCTGTTGCACAAATTCGAGCAAGGAACCGTCAATGCAAATCGGTCTCAATACCTTGTGTTCATTGAATATTACCTTCGTTTTAGCCAGGTTCATGCCAAGACCAATCCAGCGGGGAGGCTTCATTAAGGTCGACAGCATTCCGCTAAGCTCTGCTATTAGGACGATGTCGTCAGCAAATTGAAGGTGTGAGATGTACTCGCCGTTGGTATTCGTTGAGCCCACTCCAGTGTCTTGAAAGCATCCTCAAGTGCGTTGGTGAATAGCTTGGGAGATATTACATCCCCTTGCCGGACTCCCCTACGCAACTCTATGGTGTATGTCTTTCTGTCTTGGATCTGAATGGTCATGATCGCCGGTCGGTTTCATACAAATATCTTAAGACCTCTATATATATCGCCAGCTAATGCGTCATTGTTCCAGGCTGTCAAGAACTACGCAGGTTTCGATAGAGTCGAAGGCTTTCTGGTGGTCCACGAATGCCATACACAGCGGCTGGTTGTACTCATGGGTCTTCAGTATGGATGGGGTCACGGTGATGAAGCCTTTTCGAAACCCGGCTTGCACTGATGGCTGAAAGACGTTGAGTCGTTTGTTACAACCCTCGAGAACAATTTTGTCGCCTTTTTTTAAGAATAGAGCCACTACACTCCCGCTCCAGTTTTGAACCTTCGTAGATGACGGTATTGAAAAGACTTGCTAGCTCTCTTAAGGTTCTGTCTCCACCTTCTCTGAGGAGTTCTGCAGTGGTTCCATCATCCCCAGGTGCTTTGTTTTTCCTAAGGTGCTCAAAGGCCATCCGTACATCGCTCTGTTCGACATCCGGGATAGGTAACATCGGTAAAGTAGCTCGTGGTGGAGGGCTCTGTGGTCGTCCAGTTGGTCTGTCACGTTGAACTCATGTTTCAGTGGAACTCCTCTTTCAGTTGAACTCAACTATGATTTGAAATCTACTTTGAGTAGAAGTCAACTTTGATAACGCATCATCAAAATCTGGTTGCATATAGGACCAGAGTACTCGTCAAATCGATTGAAACGAGCTCAAACTCGATGGGCTTGTGTTGTTTTATTGCGGAGTTCCTATAGCCACTTTCCAGCGCCATCATGCGAGTAGCTCTATACAAATTAAGAAATGGGAGCAGGACACCGTTTTTTTATTTTATTTTGTATTATAAATAAGTATTTATGCATCGCAATAAAATACGTTTTGAAATATAAACATCAAGCCCTTTCATATGATAGGGTTTAGAATCAAGTAGTAGTGTACGTCTGAGCATCAGGCAGAAATACTCTACTACTACACTACTACAGTTTCAAAGGATAATGAGACTTATTGCAAGGCACTAAGGTGCAGTAACAGGCTCCGGTGCAACGGGTAGTACGAAGTTAACTTGTGTACCAGTATCCGGTAAAAAAGGGTATATTATTGCCGGGTATTGGGTCATGTAGGGGTTTCTGAGTCCCAGTTAATGTAATATGCCAAAATACTTACTATTTAATTAAATTCATCGCAGTTTATGAACTATATCGCTAGATAATTAACTCAAATATTTAAGCAAATAACCACTCTCACTGTCCCGCTATCTGCAGCAATATGATAAGCAAACCAATACAATATGGTAGCTTCGTAGTTTGGTGACAGAACCTCGAAATTCCACAAAATTTGCGTACACCACACTTTCATTGTAGTATAGTTTTGCAACCATTACAGTTATGGAGCAGCGTTAATATTATAATTATACGAAATAATGTCAAGTATGTATTGCAATTCTCAAACTTTAATTATTTTTTGTTAGAAACCTACAAAATGATAAACACCGACTAGTTACCGGGTACAGGGACACTGCCGGAATTACGTACGTTTACCTTAGTTGCGGTGCGAAGCTTTGCTCGTAAGTGGGATGTAATATTTAATATATGTTCATCGTTGTCCAGTGTTAATTCTTAACTTTTAAATTTGTACATTTTTATTTGAAAGACATTTCTCGGAGTAAAAATAACTCCAGTATCACAGTAGTCTTCTTACAAATTCAAATAAGTAACGGAAGGAGAGAATTACTTTGACGAAAGCAATTTATGGATCTTAGTGTTTTGTTTCTTTTGATTCCAGGATCCCAGGACACACAAGAATTTTCAGTGAACTCAGGCGCTTAAATTTAATCCTGTATCGCGGCCAAGTTCACAAACATATTAAGTATCATCGGAAGTGAAAAACTCCTTACCTCATAACAAAAAGAAATGTGGATGAATCTCTCTCAATAATACGTGGCGATCGACCTTATGCCACTCGGAACATAATCAAACATCGAGGTGTCACCTGCAACCCTATGCCTTGCATGCAAAAACAGTCACCCTCCTGCTGTCAAAAGAAGTCTGATCCAGTCACCATGATTCAACACTGGCGTAAACATGCATATTTACCAAGAAGTCAGTCCGAGATCTTATGTCAGCCTCTTTATTTCCATTAGTTTTCAGAAGTAGCTAACACTACGAAAACAGTTCACTAACCTCATCCAAGATGGCTTTGATACATATTTTCAATATAAAGATAAATACTAACATACCTCTCTCTTTTATGATAGTCTCGAGTCCCGGTTCGAAAATAACTTTAATGTGTGGTGGGGTTTGAGGGCCCTTGTGTCGTCTTAAGAACCAATTAATTACCAATTCAAATCTAGTAATAATGTAAGTGATGCTATGTAAAGAAGGCCAATATCTTGGGGAGAAGTAATTCGCCTTCAATTAGTGCAGGCGTCGGTTCTCTTTATTTATTCAGAGGGACTGGATAAAATAAAAAGGTCGAAAAAATATCTCCGGGATAAACATTCATATGCCGAGATGGAAGCCGAAGGTTCGGTATTAGAATACGTTGAAGGTATGCTTGGAAAATATTTTGATTTACGACTCACTGTTTGGGTTCGGAGACTGATTGAAACTTGCACTCAGAACTCAATATCAGCCGATTCAATTTGGAATAGTATTCACTGCAAACTGAAGGTAACTGTTTTATACAGATTGGCAACTGAATATGAATACATTACGTGCTGTCTGTTTACGGCAACTTGGCTGAAGCTTCTTTAGTTAGAGTGCTTACATTGCGAATAGCAACTGAATTGATATGCAGTAAAAGTATCGCGCGTTTGTGGTATTTTCATGTCTAAAGTGAACAAAAATGTGGTGAATAACCAACACAGCACCTCTTAAACTGCGGCACGATTAAAATTTGGTTTATTGTGGGCTAAATATGATCGGTGTTAATGTGTTCCGGTCCCCTGGTAAAGTTGGCAACGTGTCTGCGATGGCGTTCGCTACAGCTTTACGATCAGCCTTGACCATTTATTATTAGAGGCACCGGAATGCCGCACCATACCTCTGACATAGGTACATACCGAAAGGTTAAACAATGACCCGAATATTATACACCAAAGCAAAACTCTTTGCAAACAGTAATGAATACTGAGGTAATTTCATCAATTATGTTTTCAGCGAATTTTCTTTTTAGTGCACGAACAGGATAAATAACTTTGCTACGAAATTACGGGTACTTTTCTCGTCATAAAGTTACGCTGTGATTTTTCTGAGAATTTCGGCGCACCTCTAGTAAAACAAGGGAATAGATAACACGTTAACAGTGCAGATATAGATTATTAAAATACCCCTCTCGTGCAAATATGTTTTGCAGAAATTTGATAAGATAGGCATAGGTAATGACATATTACATACGAAAAAGAAAAATTGAATGCCCTTTATATTTTTTTTTTTGTATTTATCAGGTGGGCCACATGTGGTGCACTCACGTGCATGCTATAGATTTCGTGCCCCATATATGTGCCACTCACGTGTATTTTGTTCTCATTCATAAAAATGTGGGTAGAATCTAATATTAATGCCGACCCATTAGACGATAACGCGCATATGAGTAAAAGTTTTCAAAACTAAGTAAGTTTTTACTAATTCGTGACGCTCCGGTCATAGCAAGTGTTGTCGATTTCTTTTATTTTGGTTTTCATCTTGGTTCACTATAAAACGTTCGAGGCTGATATCTTCATTGCCTTTGACGGAAGAGGAGTTATGGAGGATGATGGAGGATAGCGATGGTGAAGAGAATGTTGTAGAACAATTGGAGGAGTCGAAATCTAGCAGTTACAATCATTAGTTCATTTGTTATTTCATCTTTTAATTACATTTTTCTAAAAAAAATTGGTTTCATTTCCAACCTCGATTGCCTGGCAACACTGACGAAATTTCGGTCGGTTTTTTGGACATTTTATTATATGGTTCATTGTTTATACGTGTACATCATAAAACTGACGCAGTTGGTACGTGCAAACTCAAAAAAGCATGCCATTGATATAGACTCGTGGCCCATTTGTGGGGCACGCTCGTGTGATGATGTCTTCATAGTGGCCCACATGCGGGACATGCACTGTGAACGTGTTAATGTTATTTTTATATGGTATTATCGCCTTGGAAAATCCGTTACAGATCCCTCTTAAAAGTGCGTCGATACGTTGGACCTTTTTTGCGTAAAGGTGCTTCCGTTCCCGGATTAACATAATAAGATATTCTTTATCCCTGTAAGTTGTAGGGCTCCCGTGGGAGACCTAAAGTTCCGTTCAAACTCCGTGGGGTGAAGGACTGGTGTATTATAAAAATCCATTGGTTTACGTCATCACCGAACCCTTAGAAAGTTGAATTTTTATGGCTAAGGTTCGGGCATCTCCTTTTTTATCTAAATTAAATATTTAAGGTCAGGGTATTGATGTAGTAGTTATTTATTAGTTAAGAAAAGGTTAAGTAGTATAACATTTTTCTTTATTACTTTCGATAATTTGTAATAGGCACTTAGGTTTAGAACTCTCTCTTTATTATAAAGTAGAAATATATGTTTAAGTATGTTTGTTGAAAATAATCAATCATTATAGCCTCGGGCGTAATGCCTCCTACAACGTAATACTGTCAATAAGTTCCGGCTCCCCGGGGACTTACATGCCTGATATGCATATTAATTCACGAACACTTACATTATTCCGAACACATTGTCGAACCCAATGTTAGCTCATTGTTGAGTAATGAAAAATTATGATATTACGAGTAATAATCATATCTTAGTAGACAAGTTTATAATCAAAGCTTAATAGCTGTATGTAATGATTATCTTGTAGATCAATTTGTACTGGAAAATGTATCTAAAGATTTTGGTAATGGGTAATTTTAAGTTAAAATTCATAAACTAGATTAAAAACTATAATTATGCCTAAATCCAATATTATCTAAATGTATTGGCAATTAGTAATTTATAGATCTGACCTTCAAGTGGGCGAATCAACATAAGGGCGCGTCCGCACTAGGTCGTAACGACAGATTGACGTGTCGTATGCGTTGCGGCTTGGATATTTAAATGGAGATGTTCACATATAAGACGACATTATTGACTATCATCTATGTTTTTAACAGAGATTACATATTGGATATAATGGAAGCTAGAGACGACAGTTATTCAACGATAGATTATTCAAAAATAGACAGACTCACTGTAGCGATCAACAGCGTAACTATTTAAGACATTGAAGAACAAAGGCGGCAGCTCCTTGTATTTAACTGGCATGCTGCAGTTTAATTCCTTAATGTTAATACCCTACATTCCTTTGTACCTACTCATCAATTTGACGTTATATTAATACGAAACCGTTCTAACGGATGAATGTTTGTTACCCTTTCCCAAAAAACTACTGAACGTATTCAGTTGTAACTTGGCAGTAATACAGTTTATACGCAAGAAGAGCATATGGGATTTTTCACCTTTTATAAGCATAACTGAACCTCACGCAGGCAAAGCCACATTCGGGCACTAGTAAGAAAGCTATGAAAGAAAAGCCTACGATGCAATTAAGAACAGATTTCTGTCTACAGAATTAGGTCACTGCTTAATTCTCCAGTTAAGTACTCAATTGTGTACTGATAGTCTTCGCAAACTTAGCAACCGATAAAGGATCTGCCGTTCGGGGATCTCGATAAAATCTTACAAATTAATGTAGATTTTAGGCCTAAATTAAGGCGAGTATAGGCTTCGGGCCCAACTTAAGCGTGTTTGGCCCTACATAACCTTTTGTTACAACTTAGATTATTTCTGCGGTCAAGCGGTCTTGAGTCAAAATAAAAGATGTATACATGACTTAAAAGTGTATATTATTTAGCATGTTTGAAAGTACTTGAAGCCCATTTCACAGTACAGGTGGCGACTCAAAAGTGCTTAATTATTTTCTTTAGTTTTGTAATAGGCGGCAAACAAGCAGACAGGTCGCCTGACGGGAAGCGATTCCTGCTGCCCATGCAACACCAGAGGAGTCACAACAATATCAGAAACGGCAAAAGGGAGAAGGAAAAGGGAATGGAGCCACCGGCACTCTCATTCACCGAAGGAAATGTAAAATATGGATACATAACTATACTTTACGTTGATATTTTGTGAAAATGTAATATTTCTCAGGTTGAGCTAGTCCATTTATGCGGAAATAAGCAAAGCTCTTCTACCTTTGGACTCAAAAGATCCACTTGATTCGAAACCTCGTAATCCTGGGAGGTAATACCACAACGAAAACCAACGTAATCCGTCTAGGTTCTCTACTTTGGAAGAGTCAGAAAGGAAAAGATGTAAAGGGGTAAGTACCCAGCACCGATTCTTTTAACTCTCTTACTATTATCACTAACCCACATCGCGAAACAAGCGAAAATAAGCAGATATTGAGCGAAAATGATAGTTTAAATAACTCATTTTGCTGTTACGTATGTACAGTAACAGGAATCGATACAAATATAGTATAGAAGTGATAGGGTAGAGCAGGTAGACAAGTTGTCGTGTATTGCCCTTGTACATTGACATTTAGTGCAGAGCGAACGATGGTTTATGATCACATCGGGCCCCTCGGCGGGCCACCGCCGCCGCCGCCAAGCCACCGCCCGCGCTCGCCCCTCCAATACCGTAGGTACTTTTACAATGATTACAATTTAAAAAATATTGTTCACTATGCTCAATTTGAAATTTGATACGTAAAAGGGTATTTTTTATCCATTTTTTCATTCCATCGGAACTGAAACATATGGGCTATAGTATATTTAGGTTTAAATAAATGTTGTTTCGTTACGTACAAAAATATTTGATAAAACAAAGGTGTTTAAAATTTTTATGCTAAAATAATAAAAATTTAAGCGTGTATGTCGAAATAATCGACAGAATGTATTAAAATACATACATACATAGACTCACGCCTGTTTCCCGGAGGGGTAGGCAGAGACTACGGAACGCCATTTGCAACGATACTGACATACCTCTCTTGCTTCAACCACTCCCATCAAGTTTCTCATGCAAGCTCTTCTGTTTAGGGTACTTCTGACCTGTCCTTTTTTTAGGATGTCTCCAATCTGGTCAGAGAACGCCCGCCTAGGTCTTCCCCTTCGTCCTATCCCATTCACACTTGCCTTATATATCTTCTTTGTCAGTCTTTCGTCATCCATCCTCTCCATGTGTCCAAACCATCTTAACATGCCTTTCTCGATGCTTGTCACTACATTTTCTTTTACCCCACACCACACATATTAAAATATAGTAATAGTTTAACATTCATTACGACTAGACGCGAACACACGCTAGAGTGTTTTCGTAAGTAGGTTATTGTGTACAATGACGTAATAAACCCATTTCATTCTTTATTTTTCATCGTGAATCTGTAACGGTATGCTAAATTTATGTACGATGCCGTCTGCCGCGACGTGCCTCCGCGCAGAACAATTGATGTACACCATGAAGCCAGCCCTCCTAGCAACATAAAATTTTATGACCGCGAATATTTATTATTTATAGTTTTATAGACCTGCTTACCATCGATTTCCTAGTCGTGTACCACGTTGTAACATGTCAAAATTGTTATTTTTGACTTTCAATAGAGTAATATTTTTCTGTTACATGAGCATCAAATATCTGCATGAAATATATGTGCGGTAACTAAACAAAATAACATGGACAAGTGCATTAGTGATTTATAAAATTCAGACATAAATAAAATACATTTATTAAAATGACGATAAATATTGTTGGCAAAATCACAGCATCGGTGCCATAATTGAAAACATGAAAATGATACTCGGCTAAAAGGGTTTAACCGTCAGTAAAAATGGTGTTTTAATCCGTCCATCGATACCTGCCGGCGACAGCCGGATTACCGGCCTGCCTCACTGTCCACCGACTTGCTGTTTTTTATATTTATACGCAACTATACTTTACATTTTTGATATTTGAATTTTAGATTCAGCGCTCCCGGCGCACTATATCACGTCACGTTGTGTATAAATGAGGCTCATTAAACTTTTTGCTGTGACACAGAGTTTAATGTAGAACATATCTAGGCGCTCAGGTAAGGACTGGAAGACTGCCAACTACCTGTAGATGCTGTGCTCTTTAGGAAATTTACAGCTGGGTAAGGTGGCATTTTTTATTGCTCTTTATGAGTTATTGGAAACGATAAATGCAAACAAAAATTTATTCGAGCACATACGATACGTACCAGCCGAGATATTTTTTCAGTTGGCTCGTGCATCTGTCGCACGCTTCCTTCCCCTTTATTAAATTTATTAGAGTTGTATTCGGTAAATAAGTGGAGCGATAGGTAACGTCGGCGTATTCCCACGTTTAAGGCGGCGCGTCACTGGGAATCCCGCACTCCCGGGGCGCGCTGGCGGCGCGGCGCGGCCGGGCTGGCCCCCCAGCCCCGCGAAATGTTAAACGGATTCACGTTATTGTTGGAGCCATTTTGTGAACTTATACGGGGAAGCCGAATGTTTTGAGATAAATTCACGACAAAGAGATAGCACTTTGAGAAATGCACGAGTTTCTTACGTTCGTATTCTACAATCTCACAGTTTCATTTACTTTTGTACGAAAATACGGCCCAGCCGTTTGAAATCGTGCGTCGCCGTATCGATCGGTAAACAAGTACTGATGAACATCACAAATAGTTCGATGATATTATCGATGCCACGAAGAGGTTTGCATTCAACTTTACGACCTTGTTCGTATTTAATAAATATGTCGGTCTTTTCCGACCCCAAATTTTACGACTGTACAATAAAACATGTCTCGACATCCAAATTTATATGCGTACATAAAGTTTTATATCCGCGCGACTTGCACCGCCGGAGGTTTTCCTAATTGTTACCGGTCATGGACGAAGCGAGGCGGGCCACGGTGGCTTCATGAAAATTCAAAATAGTGACGAGTGAGCGACGAGCTTCGTAAAATCTGATACTGGGAATGGCATTGTAGGCAGGCGATCGATGGAGCCCCGACCACACCAGCTAAGCACTCGTAATTGATTGCCGCTACACAAAGTAAGCGGCGGATAAATAAAAACAGCCGTCCGACAATCTAGAGCGTCCATTGTACAGGCTCTCGTATAAAATCGCGCTTTCTAATGATGTAATTTGTGCCGTATAATTTGCACGTTACCGCCCCGTGTTGACACGACCGGGCTTTGGAATCTTGTTTGTTTTAGTGTCTCGGTTTATTCTCTAAATGTTCAATTTGTATTATTTTCTGTATCATTTAGGAATATTACATTCTTAATACATGTTCATTATTAGCCATCGATTCACTGACATTTTATCTTGTGCCTGCTGCAACCCTTACTTTTTCAGTCAACATATTTGCGAGCAATCTTTCAATTTCTATTTTAGCCCGTAGAGGTGGCAGATAAAGTTATATAAAAGGAAACCACTGTCCAAATGACATGTTTCTTGCTTCAACGGTTTAGGCTCTATGATGCAATCTCAGCCAGGATAGGTAATTTTATATACGTAAGAAGAAGGTGCATTGCTGGCACTGCCTCCGTAGAGCAGCTGTTCCGGTTGGCTATGTACAGGGATGAGTACAAAAAGCTAACGGCCAACCTTCAGAAAAAAAGAGGCACCAGAAGAAAAAGAAGGTGAAAATGATAACGATCGTGAATACTTTTAAACTTCTGCGAATATTTATATATGGAGTCTTTATCGTGTAATTATTTTAAAACATTTAGGTAACAATTCACGTCGAGGCATGCCATGACCGCTTCTGGTGTAACTCACGCCAAAACGTTGAGGAAAATACTAGATCTTTCATCTTTACTAACAAATAATTACACAATAATAATTTTACCCGCATTACTAGATGATGATGATGTCATATAGATTACAATAGGTGTATATAAAACAGGTGGGAATTTCATTTGTCTAATGGCGTTACCGTAATTGCGTATGCAGCAATTATCTGCGGGACGTGTTCAAGCGTGCAGTTATCGGTCGTAAGGAGAGGCTGATCCTCTACCACGAATTTAGCAACCACACGTCTTACATCGGTTCGATAGCCGCTCGGCATTCTGAAGGCCAATTCCCGTATTTTATATGACATTGAAACTATATTTTGAACGAAATGAGAATAGATTTTGAATTGACTCAGAATTGATATTCAGCTAATATAATGTCATTATAGTCTAATTTGACGTCTATAGTTCGACGTTGACACATTGTTCAATTTACGATCTAGTCACGATAACGTTCCAATAACATTCAAGTATCAGTTAATTTAGGAGAATACCATTTCTGACATAAGTATGACACTGACATTATATCGAAACTGCATTTTGAACAAATATATTTAGGAAAATTGGGCCTCTAATTGGATTACTACAGGCTCGTATCGTCGAAGCATTCGGCACAAGCCAATCACTGCGTAGAACGTCTGTCGAATCGAGTTGTAAAGTATTTTTGGTAAACTCGTGGTAGAGGCTGAGCCGGGAATTAGCGTGCCATCTCAGGTGGCCCTCACTGCCTACATGATAACGTATAACTACTGCAGCTTATGCAAACTTACTTATTAACTGCATACGGATATTCTATTGGATTTGGACGTGACGATGCCATTAATTCAATGTGTGATGATATAAATTTCGACACATTGCCAGTGTGTTGTGGAAACTTTTGGAAATTATAAAATTGAAATAAATAATGTGTAAATAAGCGTGTGATAGTTATAGGCATACTATTTTATATTTAGTTTCCATCACTCAAAGGAAAGCTGTAGTGTGGGTTTATCTTTTTTTACATGACCGATATACATATATACCCAGACACATAATAAACCTTCTAAAGTAAAGATCTACATTTCTTGGTAAAATGCAAGTATACAAAACTAAAATCCTAATCCTAATTTCCTAATATATTATCTACTACAATTAAGAACACGTAATCCTGAGATTATGATGCCAATAAGGATAGGGCTTATATTACGCAGTGGAATGTGATGATGTAGTAGTATATCTATCATACACTATGAAGAATTGTGAGAGAGTATGGTCAAGTTATTGTCTTAATTTATAAAATCATATAATTATAAAAATAAGCTAATTAATAGTGTATTTTCCTAATGCCATATATTAGGAAAATACGCAAGTTAAGAGAAACAGAAAGAGCGAATAAACAAAATAAGCTATATAGCTATTTCACTGTAGAATTTATTAACAACATAATATTAATCTTATTATCAAAGCCTACGCTCGTACTACGTAGCACGTAGCACTTACGTAGCGGGTAACTAATTGTGAATCCATTGTTCAAAGTAATTGTTTATGATATTAAAGAGGTGTCTTCAACGTGAATATTAAGTGGACTGGTTCACAGTGTATAGAAACTAGATAAAGGAAATAATATAAGTTATATTACAGATTACAAATGAATTAAATTAACACAATAATTACGCTTACTAAAAATGGTGAGAATGATATTTTATTTACCAATTCGAAACCTAAACCGAAAATATAGTTATATTAAAGATAAAAACTTGTCACTCCCGTGAATACCGCCAATATTCACGTAAAAATATCAAGACTTTGTGATATACAGTTAAGAATTTTCAATGCTTGATATTGAGTACCAAGCATTGAATTAAAAAGCACAGTTATTCAACTCACTTAATCTCATCAGTAAAATACCGATTCCCAACTGCCTGTTTTATTAAACAAACATTTAGCTCAAGTTACTATTGGTAAACCCTAAGGCATCCCTTTCTTCCCAGGTTTCTCAACACAAACAATAACAAACACCTTATTGATATCAAATACCTTATCTGGAACCAAAACTGACTCATAAAACAATATTTTCGTATTAACTACCAACAACTTGTAAATGTTCGGAAAATCCGACGAATAAAAAGTCATTGTACAATAATTGTCTGTTATTCCCAACTGCCGTGGGCGAACGCGTTTTCCTAGAATTTCGTCTACATGAGTTCAGTATGGCTCACCGTTTATTCGGCGCCAGGCGTTGACTCATATTGTGTTGAAAGCAATTTAGTTTGCACTTTTGATGTTTTATAGATCACAGGTGAATTAATGGAGTTCGGCGCCAAACGATCTTCAACAGAAATATAAATTAATTTTCTTTTAGTTAGAGAGAAGTGTAATTAATTTAATTTGCTTTACAGAGAATGCATATTTATTATTAGATTTGGATTTAAATAAGTTAATTTCTGTTGATTGAATTACAAAACCTTTGTGGTCTTTTGGATTTTATGGTTTTCGGATACTTCTCACGAGAACATGAAACGAAAGCACAGTTCCAATTTTGACAGGAATCAAATAAAACAGTGTAAAAGGCGAGAAAATCTTTTTTATTCCCCTATTTCTTATCTGAGCGCTTCGCGAAGATTTTTCGTGGATGTCATTTAGTGCTAATGCCTGTTGTGGGACGAGTCGCCTACGAATTGCCACATTTACTCGTGCTGTCGGCCTCTCGAACCAACGTTAAATCCTGTGTTTGGAATGAGCCAATGCATCTTAAGCAAGGGAACGCGTCTTTAAATTGTTCGCTCACAAAACTGTGCAAAATTTCCCACTTCTTGTCTTTAGTGGGCTTTGTACAAATTTTAGAGCTTACCTCGAACCTTAGGGGCGAACAACAAACAAATAATCTGTGGGAGCGATAAAATCACTAATTGAGGTCAGTTCATACAATAGGGTAGTTGCGAAAAAATACCCTTTCATTACCCATGAGTCACCGCGGCTGTGATATTGACTTAATATAGCGCGTAGCTTGTGACGTAAGCACTCGCCTCTATTAGTTCATTTAACAGACTACTCTCGGAAACAATGATATCAGTCTACGAGCTGCGGTTAGATATAACACAATAATACAATCTTGGTTAATATAAACCTCGGATATTTGTGTGAATTAGGTAAATGTACACATTTAAAACACATGAACTGACATTATACCGATAAGTTACCGATATATTTATGTAGTTGGGTCAATTATATGTAACCTCATTTGGTTTGTTTATCTATTTGAGGGGTACAATGACGTCGAATCGGGTTCAGTGGTGTGCCATTGGAGAGGCCTATATCCAGCAGTGGACTACGGCAGGCTGATGATGATGATGATGAGTCGATGTATATGTATATGTATTCACTGAAATCAACTTTTATCCAGCTCTCGAAAGTCCCGTTTTTAAGGGTTCTGTAGCCAAAAATGGTAAAGAACAGGACCCTTATAGATTTGCCATGTTTGTATGTCTGTATGTCACAGCCCCTTTTATGCCAAAACTGTTAAGACTACAGAAGGATAGGTATTTAAAACTTACATTGAGGTTCCAAAAAACGTTGTTTTTTAAAGTCATTCGTTTGAGAGATAGACGCTGCCAAAGTGGTAAAAATGTGTTGGATTCACTATATAATACTCAGTATTATATAATACTCAGTCCTAACAAATACATCTGAGGCAATATCTGTGCTTTACAAAACGTATTCAGAATATATATGTGTTTGCGTTATATAATAGCGCATATTGTCGTTATACATATATCGGTAGTATTACCATGAGTAAAATTAAGCGTTGAAATATCTTAGTTAAAAACTTAAGCTTGTACTTATTTAAATCTTTCAAAATAAGGCTAAAGCTTAAATATCAGTATAAACAGGCATTTACTTTTAAGACAGGATTACTGAAACAACTTCGATCTTAACTTATATTTGTCAAACCTTTTATAATATATCTAGACAACATTGATACATTATATTGCATTATAAAAATTAAATAGTATCTCCATTTGAAAACGTTTACTGTTACGTTCAAGTTGTGCTATTTCAAAGAATGTCATGTATCTTCCCTTAATGGTAATTTTATGCGACAATAAAGTTTTCGGTCATTGCTTATAGCTTAACAACCGTAGTTTTACATTATTTTGTACTTAAAATAGTACAACTACTGTAACTTTACAACGTAATAAAATGTTGGGCAGACATCATTGTAAATAATGTATGTATTTTTTCGAAGGGAAAGGGCTTTTATTGAGTTTTTGTGGTACTTGAATTATGTAATTTAACAGGTTATTTTTTATACAGAAACAAAACAGATGGCTTTATTGATTCGATGGCTATGAAGTAAGACACTAAGCGTGAAGAAGGACAACCTGATGTTTGAGTGACCCCAAGTTTTATTCCCAGATAGGGCAGATTCCTTCCAGGTTTAATGTCAGTGATTATTTTTTTATATTTTCACTTAAGTAAAATACCTTTATGATGAAAATGTATTACTTGAATGTATTACTTGTGTTTTATCTTTCTTCTACGGTATATGATATTTCACGCAATGTATACTATTTTCTAGATATGTAATTTATAAATCAGATGATTGACAACAATACAGCATCGATTGCATGCATAGTAGTATGCAAGTATTAGTACTTATAATTATCATGAATCATTTGTGTTCTTTCATAAAATAATATTCTTCATTGTAATTTTATCGTATTTAACTGACAACATTCAGCAAATTAGAAGCAGCAAAATAACTATTTTAACTACAGAACCATCTTTGAACCAAAGTAAGTATGAAGCGTGACATCACCAATTCTAATTATTCCTAAGTACTAACGACATCCTAATAGCATGTCAAAGCATTTAAATAAAAGTAGAGGACGCCACAAAGTGGGTGCAGTGAGGTTTACGATCAACCGTTTACTCGCTTGCATGCGAATTTTATTCGTTTATATATAGGCTTTTAATGGGTCGTATGTATCAGATACATTGCTTGTAAAGGTCCCAATGTAACTTTTAGAGAAATATGTCCCCGTTACCGGGCAAATTGATTGATCAATGTTACTGCGCGGACGTGGACCGGCGAATGAAATGTTTACATAAATAATAATAAGTTTGTTTTAACGGCTTGTTTGTCTTTTCGGGCATTCATTTGCTGTTTTCTTTGTATCTTATTTTTTTTTGTTTTTCAATCTTGTATGCTTCAAAAATATTTTTGTGGAATTATTTTTTTAAATGAAGCAGTAGTGCAGTGTACAGGCGAATGACAATACTACACATGTAATTTTGAAACATGCGCAATCGTAAGCTGCGTATGTACATTAATATTTGAAACCTTATTAGTCCGCCTAGGTATTCATTGGTATTTGACAAATAAAATCGTTTGCTAACGTAACATACCACACATTACAGAGCTATAACTTTCCTAATGCACCATACAAAGTTCACCGGTACTTATTCGTGTTGTCGATAAGACATTTCCTTTTTAAGTTAAAATAACATAACTGCTTTATATTGGATTCTGTATTCAACCTCAGCAAGTTCAAACATGTTTTAAAATATCTGCCATGTCAATTTGTCAGTGTAGATGATAATGTAGCCGAACACGTTTCATAGTTTTCAAGAAGTGTTATATAGAGGCAAACATTTTGTCAATGTGGCCTGAATATATCAATATCGATGCGTAATATACATATAATAGTTATTCATAAGTATAATCTTTTTGTAATCATTCTCTAAAGTTGTAGTTATTCTAGACTCGTAAACATTTGTAATCTAACAAGCGATATCAGACACTCGTACAAACAATAAAAATTTATACTGTCAAAAAGAAATTCAAGAACTTCCCAAACACAACAACCTATTCTATACTCTTAATAATCATTAACTTATAGATATACAGAAGAATAATCATTAGCCTCGACAAACACGGGTACTGGCTAGTTATGTTTTAATGTACAGAACACAACCCTTTTTACAAACAATAGCCTGTATTTGCGTATGGCAACGTTGGCGAGCATTGGCGCCAACTATTGTCTAACGGCCCTTAATTGCAGTGTAGACGGCAAGTTACTACGGACAAATTCAGACGGTACTATTATTACATACTCTTATCGTTTACCTGCCGGCCAATTCAATTTTACAAATTTACCCCACACGATTCGTGTCAACACAATTGGATTTTCCCAATTGTATATGACAATATAGGCGCACAATGTATCTGTTATAAATTTTGCTCGCTATCATACTACGAGTACACCATAATGATTGCTGGGTTAAACAAAAGTTGAAAATCCACAAACCACTGTGGTCACTAGACCGGGGGAATTGAATTGTCTGTTAAGGTACGTCTATGGGCTTACTAGAGACTGCTAACGGTATTAATTTTGAAAAAATAATAAATGTCAATACTTTAATTTTATCTCGATTTGTACACGCATGATTTTTTATGTAAAGGGTCTCAATCGTGTAATCAGTTCAAAAATAACGTTTAAGTACATATGTGACTTAAGAATAAGCATGTCGTAGACATAGTTTAATTAAACTGGTTTTTCGTTTTCTTTTTGTGTCCGGTAGGCTCAAGTCCAACTGCATACCTTTCACGAATTTCGCACATATTCATGTAATGGGTTGGTATAGTGCGAAAATAAATGATAAATATTTTTTATTTGCCGAAACGAGGCAATAGTAAGCCGTGGTTACATAAAAGTTTATAGCGTCGCCGTGGCTGTTCAACCTCTTCATAGATAGTTGTTTGCAAGATTTGAAAAATAGTGACTGTGGATTAAGAATCAATGAGTTACTTGTCAAATGCCTCCTTTATGCTGATGATCAGGTAATACTTGCGTCTTCAGCGGAGGAGTTGCAGAAGATGGTAGCAATCATACATGGTGCTTTAGGGAGGAAAGTAATGAAAGTGTATGTGAGCAAGACAAAAGTTATGGTTTTTGAAAAGGAGGAATGTGCTACGGCTTGTAATGTTATGATCGATGCACAATGAGGAGAGCAAGTGCATGATTTTGTATATTTAGGTTCGCTGTTTACTAGGAATGGTAAGAATGAAGAAGATATTGAAAGAAGAGTTAATGCAGGTGATACGGTGAATGGAGCTTTGAAGACCTCTATGAACAGTCAAAACGTGTCCAAAAAGACACGTTTGGCTGTGCATAGAGGGGTGTTAGTACCTACACTTATATATGGTAGTGATAGTTGGGTATGGCAGAATAGACATGAAATTAGAATAAATGCTGTAGAAATGAGAGCACTGAGAAGTATGTGTGGAGTGTCTTTGAACAACACAGTAAAGAATTGTGTGATAAGAGAGTGTTGTGGGGTAAAAGAAGCTGTAGTGACAACCATTGAGAAAGGTATGCTAAGATGGTTCGGACACATGGAGAGGATGGATGACGAAAGACTGACCAAGAAGTTATATAAGTCAAGTGTGAATGGGACAGGAGGAAGGGGAAGACCTAGACGGACGTTCTCTGACCAGATTGGAGACATCCTAAAAAAGGACAGGTTAGAAATACCCTTAACCGAAGAGCATGCATGAGAAATTTGATGGGAGTGAATGAAGCAAGAGAGATATGTCAGGATCGTTGCAAAAGGCGTTTCGTAGTCTCTGCCTACCCCTCCGGGAAACAGGCGTGAGTCTATGTATGTATGGTTACATAAAAATGCAACATATTTTTTATTAATTTATATATTTTATATTTATATTTTTTTATTATAAAGAATGGTGACTTTTTTATCATCAGTCAAAAAAGATCAACTACAATTATTTACTTTCACTATAAAACCGTGTCGCTGCAGAATGTAATGTAACAAAAATATAGAGGATATAAAATATTCATAGCAAACAAAAATTTATTTAATGTCCTCTCGGTGTACAGGTACACAAATAAAATACAATGTGTTTTAATTTGCATGTGATAGTTTTCATATTCTTTGCAAATAAGAGAAATATACAAATAAGTAAGTAGATATAAATTGATGAGACCAACATTAATTATGCTGAAAGCTTTTTAAATAACGCGCTTCTATGTAGATAAGAAAAGTTTAAATCCACACACAACGAAATTAATTTTAAACTTTTATGATTTGTATATTAAATATAAGTTTATTTAACGGTGACCTTTCAACCGACTTACTTTGGTCGTGGTGGGCCATCCGTTCTAACACTCTAAATTAATTAGTAACCACGACTAACGTCACGGTAACGTAAGTTTTGAGAAACGATCGATCTTAGCAATAAATAAAAGAAAGGAAACATGATGCCCTTCTAATACGACATGAAGAATTCATAACAAACAAAATAGAAGTAAATATGAAAGCCCGAAGAAAGAGAGGCAGACTAAGAAGGAAATATACAGAGCAGCTAAAGAAAGAGGCCAGTGTCAGTACCTATAGGGAACTAAAGGAGATGACACTTGATAGAGAGAAATGGAAATTGCTAACCGATAAGCACTTAAATGAGAGAGAGAGACACATACATGTATACATTTTGAAGTGCTTATAGTATTTTGCCAAAGGACATCGAGCTCTTATTTCAAGTGTCTTATTCTTGTAGCCGTAACTTTGTCAGAGTGTAGAATTTGCCATAACTAACGTAACATACTCATGCATATCATAAATAACTAGAACAAAATATGAAATTGGGAATATAATTTATTACAACTAATTCGGTATACGAGTAGCACATAGGTTTTACAATAAAAATAGAATTGAGTACCACATACCGATAGCTTACAAAATATTTGCTTTATAAATTATGGGGACAGGAATTTCCTACTAAAATGTATTTAACAAGAGACGATTGCATCTTGAAAACATGATAATTTCAAAAATGTTGGTAGGATAGACTTTGAAGCGGACTCATAAGATATGCCAGAAGAATGTTCACAAACAACCAATGCGAGGAGTAAACATACCATAAGCAAACTATTAATGAAGTTTGCCCAGTTGCAATACCTTCAACTTTCCTGAGAAGAAATACAGATAGGTATATTTAATTTAGTGCTTCATGTTAAATATTTGCTTGATATAAATAATTAGTTATCTGTGTATATGGGTCAAAATCAGAGAGGTGAGCATTATGCTTCTGACAAAGATTTTCTTAAAAAAATACATCTATTGAGCCGTGTTTCCTTTAACATATCCTGGTTCTGCTAATGTAATGCGATGAGACACAAATTATCAAAGACATGCTGCTTCCTAAGCATTTGTTTAATATCACCAAGCGTCACCCACTCGTCGAGTGACCCCGCCGTAGATTGCTTAGTCTCTTATCTCGATCTTTAATTTCGTTGATCATTTCTTGCCTGCTAAGGAAAATCGATTCTACAGGCCACACGCCAACAAAGGTTTCAGTAAGAAGCTGGCAATTTAAGTAGAGTATATTTAATAATGCCTTTTTAGACGGTACACCAAGAAGTGATAATAAAAATAAACAATTTAAATTGTTAATCTGTGCCTGTGTAATTTAGTTTGTAGCCGACCGCAAACGGCAACAGCACGCGATGTGTCGCTAGTGGTTTCTATGTACTTATTTCTATGAAATACTTTCCGTAGCGAAGGACTCATCGTCTACGTTGTGACGTAATAATAATAATAATAATACGACGTAGCGAGGTGTCATTCGCCGCACATTAGTATTGCCAATGACAATCTCAAATACATTAGATATCTTGTCTCATAGAACACTCAGAACCAATAAGAATACGGCGTTGCTGTCTGATGCTACCGTCTGCGGTGGGGTTCGAAGTCATGACTACGGCGGCACATCGCGACGACCTGTCGTCTATACGGTCCACGGTCGGCTACAAACAGGTACCTTAAGAGTTATACACGTTTTTTTTGGAATTCATGTGAACTTGACCAATCTGCACTTGGCCAGCGTGGTGCACTATGGCCAAATATGGTAAAGAGCCGTTGCCAGGGATGGTACACTTTAGAAACAAGGCTGTCTTTAACTAAGAATATTGTTCAGTAAATAGATAAATATTTAATACACTTATCCACACATGAAGCTGGGTATTTCCAAAATAAGCTAATATTATCATAGCTTGCAGTGAAATTAGATTATACTGAGATTGTAAAGCTTAATGCGCCATGTAGGTATATTGCCTTTGAAGTGTTTTAAACTATAAGTTTTACAAGCATTTACGTTATAATCACTTGATTAAATAATCAAAGGTGTTGCTTATCAACATATCCAAAGTTCTATCTATCTAACTCTATGATAAAAGTAGTATCAGCACATACGACATATTTTTTCTATCTTGTGATATATCATAATAATTACGGTTCTACATGAGTTATTCTAGCCAATGCCTTTTTCCACTTAAACATGATTAAAATGATATTTTCGTCGATTATTCAATAATTATAGAAATTATCTTCTAGTTATATAACGGATATTAGTTTATTCGGATAATAATTTATGGGGACGTTTTGGTTTGCTAAGAAATGTAAATGATATCTTTTGTTATTCAACATTGTAATATATTTTCGTTCAACTTTGAACGCATAAGGCAGTGAGACAATCACACATCAAGTCCTGTAGACATCTCACGCGCTACAAAAAAGGACTTCAATAGGGTTCCTAAGCGGGAGATTAACAAGCTGCATAGTGCATATTCAATACTCGAGCAAAGTTCTTGTGTGGCTGCAGTGGGACCACTCAGTGTGCTACATAGTTGTCTCCGACGAGACATTGGCGTCCAACTTGAGCTTGAGTGCGACATGCATAAAATTGTGCGAATCACCCCATTGAGCTTTGATGGAAAACGGTTAGCTGTTTCACTCCAGTTCTCAGTGGTTTAAAAACAGTTCATGTATGTTTTTAAATCTCTTGTCAAAAATAAAACAATTATTTGCTAGTTGGTAAATACTTTTTTTGTAAATAGTTGGCCGCCAGAAATATTAAGCCACGGAAATTTTTAACATAAAAGTTAGCCTAAAAGTGCAAACTCTATAAAAAATGCTGGTTCACCAGCAAATTAATTCTTGCTGCATTATTTTTTCAAATTAGTAAAGGTTTCTTACATCAAATTTATTAACCTGCCGTATACCTAAGTGAATATCTCGCATACTTTGGCATGCAGGTATTTTCAAATTTGATAAATCAGCTCGTGCAACAAAGTTGTCATAGTTTTGAACTGGGTACGACCATGAAGGCAAAAAAGGCCTTACACCATCATTGCTAGTGTGGTTTTAGACAATTAAGTGATGTAATTTGCTTTCATTTAATTTGTACATTTAAATACATTTTTACGACGCAATCCTCGTACACAATTCGTAGTATTAGCAGTAAACTGGGTCATCTAATAGTTTTGACATATTTGTAATCGTAATTACCAGGGAATTTCCCAATAACTTTATCTTATTATTGCGATAATGCATTGTTTGGATCTTTCTCAACATAGGTCTAAGATACGGAGATCAATATCGTACGTAGTATAAAACACAGATGACTAACTTTTAGGTTAATTTTATTGTGCATATGAGCTTACCGCTGCGCCTCTACATATTACAGCTTGATGTTTGCAGCCAAAGAAATTACTCAATCAAACTCAAAAAATATCCTAATCCAAATTGATTTATGCTAACATAAGCGCGTTCAAACAAACAAAATATTACCCTAATATTATTAAAACAGCTACTGTTCACGAGTATTAAAGTTTTATCTATAGGCAACATAACAAATTCTCGAACCAAAGGTACGTGATAACTCCGAAAGACAATGAAAACCTAATCCATCAATAGCTTTTTTATAAACAGTGATTCGCTAATCCATATATTGGCAAAGCAAAACATGTGATATAACAAGTTTATAAGTGGCGTCGACGCCGAGGCCCACTTACGTGGTGCGGACACCGCACGCCACTGCGGCCTCGCTTCTCAGAACCCTCAGTCGATGAACTCAACAGCAAAAATACCCCCGCTCCTGTGCAATAATATATACATGCATTCTACGAACGCCACAAATATTGATAAATGGTGAGAAGCTCTACTGGGTTTTCACTTTGAAATCGCATTATTAGTTCAGGTATTTCCTTTTATAAATATTTTAAAGACTTGTGTTGATTTTGTACGATCCTGTGTGAATGGAGTTTTGTAGTTGTTGCAATTATCATAACCACGTGCTTACGGTCTTTTATAGTGTAGGTAGCTGTATTAAATAAAATTTAATTTTACAATATTCTTTTTAGTTTAGTCCTTTCTCTTGCACAAAGTAAACCCGAAAGCTGTTATCGCTGCAAAGCTTATTAGATTTATATTTCGTTTTAACAAATCAAAAACATTGGGCGTGATGACTGCAATCTTTAAAGTCAGCCATAGTTATTTAGTCCACCACTCTAGTATACCAGAGCTTATATGACCGGTTATGAAGTTTAGTATGATTTAAGAGCAAAGTTAAAAATTGATAAAATTGTAATGCATAGTTTTAAGACTGTTTGCTAAGTACCACTTATATTATTTGGTAGATACGATCAAATAAATATAGGTCTTATTTATTGGCTTTATATTGATCTATATGTATACGGCTCGTATTTTAAATCTAGGTATCTGGAAGAGAGATTTAGACATAGAACCTAGTCCAATTTTTTATTGTGGCGTGAAATTGGGCATTAATATTAAATTCTTAATGTTATAAATTCCTTCCAATTTGTTAACACTCTTTATCTTGATGATCGGACAGTAATTAATATTTTTGTATTGAATATTAATTACATCAATACCAACCCTCATTTTCAATATAATCGTTACGGTAAGGTGGCTGAACATTGTAGAGTAATGTCTAATTATTACAAAATTCCAGTTTCTTCTTGACGATGCTTGAAAACAATGGTATATGAAGGTTTTAATGAAGAAAAAAGCACTGCACCGACTATAATTAGCTTAATACTTCAAATTTCTCTTGGACGCCTTGAAGAATATTTTCTTACTTACCTTAAGTTTACATAGAATTTGAAATATCGATAATTTCTTGGTAAAATTTATAAATTTACAAGTTCATTACTGAAAAGCTACTTAGTAGCTTAGCGAACATAGATAGGTATCTCTTTATGATGAGAGCTGATACACAAAATAAAACTTTTCGTACTTGTAATATTCTTCTGTATTATCTCTGTGTAAATGCACCAGCAAGACTGTAATTTTAACTTGGAACAACAATTTGATGATCACTAGAAGCCTTGGAACAACAATTTGATGAACATAATATATGTACTTTGCCGGTGAGGGCGAGATGACCACTTCAATCGCTACGCCCTGCGGGAAAGCTGGACAGTCCAGTGCCATACAAAATCTTTGATGTAGTCTGACATGAAAAACAATTCGAGGCTAAATAATTTCCATTAACATTTATTTTTGATTTATAAAACTATTTCCTAGGACAGCATACACACGAATATCTGATGGCAAACTAAGCATAGCTTGAACTATTGCAACTACATAATGGATAAACCTAGTTATCTATACTTAAACACATGCATACTGTAGATTAATTACCTCCAGACATTATCGTGCTGGTCACCCAAAAATTTGTCCAAATTGTAAACAATACTACATTAATATAAAAAATCCAACAGAAACTGTAAATAGTAAAGTTCACCGATGATATTTTGTTAGGTACCAAAAAGGAAAGGTATTTCTATTGGCGTACAGGTAGAGTTGCAGTCCCAAGCTATGAATGATAAAATTGTAGAATTGAAAAAGTTTTGCTTGAACAACGTTGCAAGAGAATTTTCGACCACTCTTTATTTAAATAATCTTCAGCCAATAGCTTTTATAAGGTGTAACTCTACTGTATTTATAAAGTATAAAATTTATATATAATGTTAAAACATTTTCTTGGTTTAATACTGTTAATTTACTTGAATTTAATGTAGAAACTTTTAATCCAATTAATAACTCTCAACAAGAACTTTGATCTTGATTCAAAATATTTATCTTTGATGTCTACTTTTAATATATTATTATTATTATTTTTAACATATAGCGTCTCAGTGCAGAGCAAAGATCTCCCCCATCTCTCCCTTTATTTAACGTTTGAGGCTTTAGGGACTAGTTCTTACCAAAGGAGTCAAGTTTACTTCTATATAGCTCTAAATACATCTAGAATCTTATTACATAATGTAACTACTTTATTTTGTGAATTATAAGCCTGTTAGCAAATAATCGTAAACAACAATAAAATATGTAGGTGAAGAACATTGAAAAGTAATAAGGTCTTGCAAGAAAAGCTGAGGAGCATTACGCAAAGACAAATGTCTTTGAGACTGCATTAACATAATCCGAGAGTAGAGGGAAACAAAGGCAGTGTTGTCTCGGAAGATGCGGACCCCGACTTCCGGCCGATGCATGAACAACCTTACAGAGTATATAATAAAATAAATTGACGTGGTCTATCAACGTGCAGAATTTCATTACCTTTGATAAAAAATCTTCGTTTATTTTTTTGACTCTGTCTCCTCGCGTCCATACTATACGCGGGTGTTAAACACATTTTTCTTCACGGCGGTATCTAAGTAAGTATTATGCGAACGAAATTGTATTATACAATTCAAATTTATGCACACAATGCGGTTTTGATTATATAACTGTGTTCTGTATTCATGAGATAGTGGACTTATACAAATTTCATGACCCCGGTATACTTTTAGAGGGAGAAATAGATGCTATCGCCCAAACTAGTATACAGAAATAGTATAAATTCTTTAAGCTTTGGAATGAGGTTTCTTGTAGTCAGAAAAGGTACGTGTACCTCTTGCTTTTATAAAATTGTGACACATCCTAAATATGATAAAACTGCTTTTCTTCCTAAGAATATTATGAAATTGGAAGTAAATTATATTTCCACTGTGAACGGGTTAATCAAATGTGATCTCCATACGAGTGGCCATTGGTATTTTTTTTAAAGACATCATCCATCGTCATCATTATTTTGAATTTGGCTCTTTTCATTTCAAAATGATAATCTACTACGCTGGCCAAGTGCGGGTTGCGAGGCTTTTTATGTATGTCTTTCGAAATCATTATGGTGAGCTCTCAGACATGCAGGTTGCCTCACGATGTTTTCCTTTACCTTTTAGCTATTGATAATTAACAATGAAATACTCACATAACTTCGAAACCATCTTACACTTTTTGCCTTGGAGCCAGAGGTCCGTTTATTAATCTAACCAAATTTGACAGAATATTAGCTGTTCAGCAGTGCAAAGGCCGTCTGATCTCCACGACTCTGGCGATATACCATGGTTTCAACTAGCGTCAATTTTATTTAAGGACATTGACTTCCTGTAACGGCTGTCAAAGATCTACATGACAACCGGAAACGGCTTAAGGTGCTCACCGAGGCACGGGACTAGTGATAATTAATTATTTAATACGCACAAAGCTTGGAAAAGTCAGTGGTGCGCGCCGTGGAAACGAATCCGATGCCTACCCTCTAAATGGTATCTCCACAATGGTACGGTTGGTATCTCCACTCGGCTATTGCTACCTTACGGTTACAGAAAAAAAATATTATAAGAGATGCCTAATATTAGGAGAACATACAAATAGAGTAGCAAAATTAATGCCCCATCTATACGGATTCCTAATTACGATTTCTCACAGCAAAAACTCATTGAACTTATCATCCGAATAAAATAGCAGTCCAAAATCTAATTCACTAAAAGGATCAACATTTCACCACTCTTGACTTTAAAGCCCTAATTTATATCTGCAAAGCTTATAATCTACGTAGAATTAATTGGCTATAAAGATACTGAGATGATCCGGAATTATCAGCTTGTAAATCTGACTTAATCGTTTTTATATAGCCGGGGATCACTCCTTTTAAATTTTGTACAAAAGTTAACAAGTGCACGTAGTTTATCGGAGGGAACACGAGACACTATCTCACGGATGCATCAATCTTGCTCAGAAGTCGCGGGGGACCCAGTCCGGTCTATCCATTGCTGCATTGCTACGTGAGCGGACGCTACCTACCGATGTAATTCCAATGCTAATACTGTAATGGACACATACACAATATATATATTTCAAACGTATCCTGAATACGAAAACTTCCTTTAGTTTTATCGCGACCTTTGTTATAGTAACATTACAAATAAAAGCATTACGTTAATGCTAAAAAGACGAACCTAAAGCTGTCTAAGAATTAGCATGGATTGCAACTAGTTTTCTTTTATTTAAATGTAATGGTTTCATCTACCAGAATCGTTCTAAACCTTTGTGACCAGATTGTAAAAGGCCGCATTTACTGTAAATAAGGTAGGCTAATAGAGATAAAAGTTCGTGATTTAATTTTCGAATATGGTCGACATTACTATTCATTGCGGAAAAATCATTTAATTAACTCGGCATTATCTATTCAAAAGCACCCACATTCAACAAGTAGGTCGGTTTCAAAAATCCCAATACTTTTATGTGGGGCCTTCGTACAAAGTAATGAAGTACGGTTTTCCTGGGAAAAGAGATTACTTTTTGCATCGAGGCGTCAAAGAGTGGCGATCCACTCGAAGATTTTCTTTCCGCCAATGGTCTCTGAATACTGCACCACAATGCTCGGGGTTCAAAAGAGCTTGATGAATTCCCGGCTCTTTGTTTCCGCTCGCTCTGTCTCGACAAGGCATTGCTTTTTAATTTAGACCATTTCGCCTCCCACTTTTTTATTTTAGTAATAAATCTGGCTAACCAGTGTTTGTTAGATTTGCTCATTTGTTTTTAAAACTAAATAGCTGTGTAAGCTTTGGCGTGGAATAACACTGTTAATATTAGATGACTTATGTGCGTAGTGAGTGTGTATTGTAGTTGGTCATTCACGTGTATAAAGCCCTTGCGTTTAACTCAGTATTAATGGCGTTCACGCATGGCGTCTTATTAGCGGATAGGTTAATTAAGGCTTATTACAGTAATGTTCATTAGTGGGCCTTTGTACTGTGTACTGTGTATTCTTGTACTTTGAACCATCAAATATGATGTTTTACCTAACAGGCATGTGAAGCTATTCTGACTTAATATCCCGAATGGTAGTAATGCTTATTATAAGGAATAGATTCTTCCAACACTTCTCTTTGGATGGCTTCATATGTTTTGGTATTTTCGAAAACATTACTATTATTTTATATTGTTAGTCACAGTACTCTCTCTGTTTTAGTTTTAAAGATATAATTTTCTTCTTATTGTTTCTAGGGGCAGTCAGATGAGAAGATCACCTCGCTGATGGTAAGTGGTACCTAACCACTGCACATGGACGACATACGCAGCTAAAATGTAACGTACTGTGAAATGGGTATAAAATGTCGCCCAGCATGGCAAGCAGCAGGGCAGGCCATCAATCTACATGGCGCTGCGACGTTGCCCCGTGAATAAGGGAGCAACATCAGGCAACGTACCTACGTGACGCGGGACATGTTGCTAGTCCTGCTACATGCTGCTACCGATATGTTCTACTAAATGTATCTGTAAATGTTTCCTAGTGACACCGTGGATGATTGTTATACTGCTAGATGCTATTGGTTCTAGAGGAAAGCCGCTGTCTATGCCTTAATTTTAGCAGAATGTAAGTATAATAATGTTATGAAGGATTTTACTTTATATACACAGTTATCTACTTGTATGCCCTATATAAAAAAAATATGTGACTGTCAAAGTATGAATAATGAAGATACTTTAATTTATTATTTACAGGAGTGGCCTTCCGTCTCTTTGAACTGCTCCGCTGGATTAACAGTTCAACTTCAAGAAAATCCTACTATTTTTAAATATAAAGAAGGTAATTAGATAGATAACAAATAAAATGAAGATCTAGAAAATTGATACACCTTAATTGAAATAACATCTACCACTTTAAATTATTAATTATCGCTTGCCCCGTGCCCCGCAGAGCACGTTAAAACGTCAGTCCTAGCTGTCATGAAGATGTTTGACAGTTGTTACGGGGATTCAGTACAAAAAATAACTGTTTGGTTGCAGCGGTCAGCAGTAGCTCTGTGGAAAAGTTGATATTCTGTCATAAATTAAGCGGACACCGGGCTTCAAGGCGAGAAGTTTCGGATGCAGCTGGGATAACGCTGGGCGATGGTGATGATTAAATCGATCGTCCAACTAACAAATAACAATAAAAATAAAACAACATACTTATCTGTTTTATTGCAACATTATGAAGGCGTATTCTACCTACCCATTAGGCAGGTAGAACACGCCTTCATAATGTTGCATTACAGTCTTATTTGAAGCTTTAAAGAGTTTGACTGCCCGCTTGGTCTCGCGGCATAAATATGCGCGTGGGATTGGTAGCTCTCGGGTTCGATCCCCGGGTCGGGCCAAGTGTTATTGGATTTTTCCGTATGGAAATTCTCAGTAGCAGCACGGAGTTTGGTAATGTGCCCGGTACGGCTATAGGCTCGCCCCCTATTACGTGGGACTAAAATAAATCTTGTGGAAAGTGGGTGTAGCAATATACCTCTGCCTACCTCTTCGCGGATATAGGGGTGAGACTATGAAAGGAGTTTAGAGTTATAAAGCAAAATTAATTAAAAGTATTTTTAAATTCACAAAGCGTGTTATAAGCGAAATAGTCAGCAGACAACATTAAGTACAAAGAATATCCAGATAGATAGGCGCCGTTATACTAGAGGTAGATTTGAAATGGTTTCTATAAATAGAACTGCAAGAGAATAATGTAATTCCCCGGGTGAGAGAAGTGGAATAATAAGTTTTTTTCGAATAAGAGAGCAAATAAAAGCGTTAATGTGGCTGCATCGAGATTTTCCAACTGGGAAAAATTGCTCTTTTATGTTAGGGCGTTGTAAAGAAGGCTTTAATGAAAATTCTACTCTGTCCCGAATAGACAAAAGTTTCGCCTTACAACAAAGTGAGCCCACCCTTGTTTTATAATATGTGCAACTTGTTAACATGTTTTGTTGCGAACCCATGTCTTTATGAAATGTACTAATATGATGTATGATAATTTGTTTTGCGTGTGAATAACTTTTATCTACATTGTCGCCGGATTCCAGTCCTCACTTTGCTTATTTTGTACTTGGATTGCAGTTTAGCGGAGTCTGACTAAAGTTTGAAGGCATGTTATCCAACTATTGTCTAATAAGATTGAGTTTGATTAAAACATGAATTTGCAGCTTTCACTTGGTAGTGAAGTTAAGATGTAGGGATCCGTGATGACAATTTTCATTCGTGGCGCAAAAGTAGAAGCCGGAACTTTATCATCTTCTATCCTTTATTTATCATACTATTTCTTTCATCTTTTCTCGTTAATGACCATACTTTATCAGCTTATATATGTTTTAAAATTAGGTATGTTAAAAGCATGATTTATTTGTGTAAAATAGTATATATTATGTAATGGTACATACATAATATATACTATTTGATATTAGGTACATTGCGAAAAAAACCAATTCCAACTCGCATAGCTCATAGTTACTTATGTACAACAAAAAACTTTTCATCAACGTTGAAATCGCGTGTTTTAGTAAAGTAACTCCGTTTTCTATATATTTATACTAAGATTATATTATGTGTGGCAATAAATTACTTTACTCTTACACGTTTCCAAGGAATTTGAAGACGATATTTCAGCGAGAAGAAAAGAAAAATCCAAAGTTATTAGCTATTTCCAAGTAAATATTGTGAGAACGAAATATGAAGCCGGATTACGACGAACACGTACAGACATGTATTATTGTATCTCTTATAAAATTAACGTATTACAATAAATACTCAGCCCGACCCGCGTCTAAATCGCTTTGCTATTTGATTTTATAAATCTGATGCAGACTAAAATATTGTTGCGATAAATATTGCATCGGGTAACTGGCAGTTACGTTTTACTGTCTAAATGTGAAATAGAATAAACAAACTAAAATTATGTACTAATATTTATGAAACGGCTCTTTGTCCCGTAATTATTTGGTTTTTCAATATATCCGTTAAAGTAACATATTACATAACACCAATGTACTTTATGTTAACTATGTCACTATTACCTATACTGTGTGCCTGGTTCCCAAAATTGTAAAAATAAGCAGCTTACTTATATAAGTTAACAATTTTAATTTCGTTGTTCACTAAATTGTGCTCTAATAACTAAATAATAGCTAGAAGATGTCGTTTATCGATTCGATTAAAGCTGGCCTACAACAACGGGGTTACAATAGCGGTAGTGTATAACGTGAAATACCTTTTGTGTCGCGAGCGAATTACACCGGACCGGCGCGCGGCGGTAGTACGTTCTGTAGATCACGATATCCAATTTGAACATTGCTTCTATTACAACAACAATGCTGCTATTATGGAAAGCTGAACGTCCGGGTTTAGTAGTGCCAATATAAGAATATAAGATACTAGCCCACAGCTAGGCGGGCACACAATTATTTTTAAGTTTAGCCGCTTCTGCTTGATCTCGTCGCAATTTATTAGGGTCATTTCTTAGTGCACCCTACACTTCCGAAGAGACATACAACATTTAAGTTTTTTACGCCCAGTAGTGGCTGTTCGTTGTCTGTCAGTAACGGCTGAATCATATACATGCAGCAAGTCTATTAAAACGCAATCAAGTAGTTCAAGCTATCAAGAACAGTAATAAAAGTATAACAGTGACAAACACATAGATGTATATTTATTTTTAAGGAATTCCTTTGTTGAAAATGTTGCCTACTTTTGCAGCTTTCAGTAAAACTTGGGTCGGATTTACATATATACCGAACACCTGCTAAAATCTTTCGATGAGGTTGATAAGCACTTTAAACTGATAAGCGTAAAAACATTATGTAGTGGAATTTATGTATAACCTACCTAATGTTAACTTATGTAGCTTCTCCGAAAAAAGGCGGGCATAAATTTGCAACTTTTGCATAATATGCACTGCCGTGCAGACTTAGGCGTAGCGCTGAGCTTACTAACCGTGTTATAAGCATTATTCGTAAGTCAAAAGTTGTGTAGCCACTTCTAAACTGTCACGACACAAGCTACGTGTATTAGAAACACTTTAAGAGGGCAGGGCAGAGTTCAATGCAATATTAACTCGATCTGTGTTAGTACATATTGAGCTCCGTGCAACAATGTATTTGATTTAAAGATCGCAATACAACTAGCGAGCAGTTTCTGTGCACCGACTCATGTTTTGTTCGTTTAAAGATCACATTGTGAACGAAATAAAGACTTTTTCAACCAAAATGTAGCATCTAGAGCTGTAACAGACTGATACACGCAATTACTGTGATTTCGATGTAGTGATTGCAATTAGTTGGACTTCAATGACCTGTAGATCAATTAGTTTAATATGATAACAATTATATGGATAGAAGTCAATGCCAAATTGTGCCACCGTGTATGTGCAAAACGTTATGAGCAGTAGATATATTTGTCCTTGAACGAGATAAGGACAGTAACTAAGCAAATAGTCATAAACAGCCCAGCTGTAAAACTATACAGCAGATTCCGATAGAAAATATATTATTATAGTCTTTGTTCTTACCCGCCAACCTTTTCTACTACATTTACTAGCCAGATTGCAGATTGGAATGGAAGAAATACTTACATACCGTCTCGAATCGATTTAAAGTTGACCCCAATTTTGTTTTTGTCTGTAAGCCTCTTAATATGTAGATGTCGACTGTCAGCTCATATTTATGCAAATGTTAGATAATATTTGGCCATAGCAAACACGACTGTCTCAACGAAAAGAACATGACAGATGTGTATATATTATGTACTAAGTAAACAGATTCAGAGAGGTAAATTAAATTTAACTCAAGCGCGAGCTTAAATAATAATCTCGTGGTGTGTGGCGATTATCCGTCACGGGTACCCTTAAAATTACGTTAATTTTGTAATTCATGAACATAACATATTTAGGGCGAAACTGCCTGCAATAAAATCACTAAGAGACTTCGTGAAGGACTGATACATAGTCCTAATGACTCGTATGTGTGTACAACCAATTAAAAAAAAAACATTATTTATGACCGGAGTGCTGTTAATTTAGTTGCCAGTAGTAATAATTAAGCATCTATAGCTTAGTGAGGTCACTAACAGACTTACACGCAGAGAGTCTCTGGATCAAATCCACGCGTACCGCTGACTTTTCGTAGTTAAGTGCGTATTGAGTTATCAATTATCGCTTGCTAAATGGTAGAGGAAAAAGTCAGGAAACTAACCACAGGACAATTTTCTTATCTTAATTACTTATAGCTAGGACAGTAGTCTGTTATGAAATTCAGAGCAAGGAAATAAAAATACATTAAATAATCTACTCCCTTTATAAATGTGAAAGTAGTTTGGTCAGTCTGTGTTTTCAACGCTCTGGCATAGTAGCGCTTTTTCTAAAAGATATGGAGATAGCAAAGACTCTTTGGCATAGCTTAATCAACTATTTAAAAAAGGCGATTCACTTTGTAAGTAGCTGCTTAGCATAATTCTAAGTCTAACCAGTGCATATTAAATCTTTATATAACAGTATTATTACGGTAAATTGTTTGTAGTATTGAAGGCTTTTTCTGGTGATGATATTGTAAAAAAATCCACGCAAATCCAAGAATATATGTAAAGGTCGACAAGTAACTATTGACACTTTTAGATTTTATAAAATTATCTCATAATAAATTTTTACGAACATAAACAACATTATCTGAATCTTTGATCAATTTATACAATTTTCACAAGTTTTTTATACCACACATCCTGCCACAACACGTTTTGGAAAATATTGTAACGCAATCACGTTCATAAATTTCCTAAAACAAGGAAAACCCAAACTGCTTTTAGGAGGAAAGCAAATGTAAGGAGCATGTGCCAATATTTAATGATATCATTGAAAACTGTTCAAGAGATTGTCGGACACATATCGTCACATAGAAATGCCTGTGATGCAATTCAATGTACAATTTTCAGATAATACGCCCTGACATTGACAAGGGTTGACTGGTGCTCATCCACCCATAAAATAGCCCGCTGCAAGTTTATCAGTTATTTTAATATCAAACGTAAAACTACATTTTCCGAAGAGTTGCAGATACGCCGAATGGAGTGCATTTTATTTTTGTGGCCGTAAAAATGTAGCGATATTTGAACGGCGAGTGAATAAACCGGTGATACCGACACCATCAATTATTTAGCTCAATGATTATTGAACATTCGAGTGCTCAATAATTAACAACTTTTGTGTCTATTATCGGTTTACTGTTAATTGAAGTACGTATTGTTTGTTGTTGCTTTGTAAAATGTTTAGTAAACTCGTACAAATGAAGTGAAAAGAAAGTGGTTCTATTCTTAGATATTAACATGCCTTAACATATTTTGAAACAACAAAGGCAAATTTATTTTAGCACTTATATTAATCGCCGAAAATAATGGTTTATGACATTTTAAACTTTGTACCTTTTTAATAAGAAGGCTTATTTTTTGTGACGAACTAAACAAATTACAATCTTTATTTAAATCGCAGAAGTTTCGATGTCATAATTATATTATTTTCTCACAAATATAAATACTTAAATTCATCCATACATAAATATTATATATAGCCAAAAATACAAAAACCAAAAACATTAACGTCAGAGCCTGCCTTATGTGAAACGGTAATGCATTCCATAGCCGAACAGCAGTGACAGAAAAAGATTTATCATAAAAAGCTGTTGAATGTACTAGCACCTTCGGTTTCAAATTTTCCGATGACCTTAAATAACGGTTATGCGTACCATGAAGGAATTCGAATCGTCCTTTAAGATAGGAGGGAGTTAAGGGGTTAATGATCAGTTGCTCGCTACTAAGTTTATCAAGATTGTCCCTTTCTATGTTACCGGATAGATATACATTTTTATAATTACCTAACTAAAATAAAAAATCCTCGAAATTAATTGTCATAACGATTTTCCATTGGCGTTTTCGTCGTACAGTGTCTTCTTTCGTTATAAAATTAGACATCAAACTATTTCATAATAATATCAATTTATATATCTCTATATAATTGTCCGTGTGGTGACGGATTAAGAATACGGAATGTCACCACCCTATATCATCCCATGGGTGTCGTAAGAGCCGACAGAGGGAGCATATTATGCAGAGAATAGCACTGTAAGGGAAGGAAAACTTGATACAAACCCTATACCAACCCGTTTGGCCAGCGTGGTATAGAAGGCCAATTCCTCCTTTCAAAGGAGAGACCTAGGCCACTAGTGGACTGTTAAAGGCTGATGAGGAGGATATAATTTGGAGCTTCAGAAATAAGGTGAAGTAGACGAATGATTCGTTTGTATCTGTTACAGTCGAGGTCAACAGGTCAATATATTCTAGAAAATAAATCGATATTTTTAAAAGGGGTTAATCTTCTGGCACCAGAGGTTTTGTGTATTCTTCTGGATTCTAAAATATATGTATCATCCTAGCGTTATCCCTGCCAAATAGGACATGACAAAGACATTTTGGTGAAGATTTTCTACCTTAACCAGATTTGATAGAATTTTAGCTTCTTTTTTACTGAATGCCTGCTTTCTGACTACCGTACCTAAAAAAAATAACTATAGTCTTACTACAGTATTCCTGTCACGGACTCCTTGACAGCCGGATGAAAACCGTGATCCCCAATCAAGAAGGCAGGAAAAAGTACAAAGTTAATGTGCATCAACTTTGTTGAGAAGTTAGTGATGCGTGGCGTGAACTGCCATGACTCTGTGTGGCAGTCAGCGGTGGGCCAATGCCTACCTATATACATTACGTCTGTCTTTGGGTACACTACACAAGAGACCAACCGGTCTGTTCCTTTTCATTGCTCATTAATATGACAAAAACTATCAACGTTGGTATAATGATATTTTTTTACAGCGTAAACCATATTTTGCACATCCGGGACTAGAAGTAATGAGAAGATAACTACGAACTACACGTCTACATATGTTGTATTTATCCGCCTTTAGTTCAGCATTTTCCTTAAGGATAAAAGTTAAGATTAGTTTAAGGATAAAGTTGCTCAATACAGATGTGGGCGTAAAAGAAAATCATGGAGTGTATCAGCTGCAAGTTGTACGTAAGACTTACGTTGAAGTCGTTGAAGTTGACTTAGAAAGGATTACTGTTGTTCAAAATAGGCCATGCCTCGATCACGCACCCACACCATCAAAGTTTAACAAGTTTTTACGCAACGACAAAGGGGAAGTTGCTTAACTTTCAGTACATTAAATGTATTGTGGTCGGCAAAATTCCAATAGTGATTACACTTGATAAGCTGACGAAATATAATGCCTTTCTCTTGGCATACAGACTTTGTTATGAGTGACAGCCATCTTTATGTAGCGCCTACTTTAATTAACTATAGATATTATTCGTTGACATTTTCCTCATGTTCCCTACATGAGGAAAATGTGTCAACGAACTAGATACAAGATTAAATAAATTTGATGTATTAAACATTAAGATAAACGACATTTACATACGTGCCTTTGAAGTTTTTTTTTTCAAAATGCTGTTTTGGTATTGTTCTAACTTGGTTATTATAAAAATTGATCCTACATACTCTATAAAGCATAGCTAAACTATCAGATCCATAGAAAGGTATTTAAATAATAAAACGCAATTTAAAATCCACACTGTAAGAATCTTGAAATACAATCCGACTGAAGTTACAAACGATTAAGAAAGTAAACGTTTCAACACCATTGAACTATTAAACAATCACACGTGTAAGCTCAAAAGCATTCATGTAATCGCAGCGTTCACCTGAAGCGAGCCGTGTCAAACACGGTTCAAGACGGTATTCCTGCATATTGGCTGAATGTTCGCCACCTCGCACCAAACCTGTACCCTCGTCAACGTCACGCCTCATTGACCCCTTCCGACTATCAACTGCGAACCAATTTATTTTATAGGAATCTTCGAGATCTTTTGATGATGTCAATAAGTGACCTTATTGCTGATGTGTATGCATAATGCATTAACGTGTCATGTCAGTCATAGGTTTCTTGGAACGGTTTTATGTTTAATAATGCGGAATTCCATTACAAATATTTTGTCAAATCAACCTAGACTAGAAAACTGACGCCAGGCTCGAAGACGAAAGACTTTAATGAAGCTTGATGAGCCCATAGGACGTTTATGCATTCAGAACTCAGTTGAATGATTTTCTTATATCATGTTTCTTACTATGAATATGCATAATACATACATATGTTACTCTTGAATTTAGTAGTATTAACATTTTTATACTTCGTATCTATACAAACAAGCGGAAGAGGAATCGATTTAAAAATGCTTTTACAGAATGAATCCAATCACTATGAAAGACCTTGTAACATCCCGCGAGAAAAGCAAGAAGAAAAATAACTCTAATTCAGAAGCTGGACAAGTGAAACCGCGCGCATCAGTTAGCCACTTCAAAGAAACCAAGACAAATAAATCACTTTTTCCTGTGTCTAAATTACTGAATTTGTTTTTGGATAGCAGAACGCATAATATTTTTAATAACAAAGTATACCTATTTCTAGCCGATCATGATTTTTCTACAAACTTAAATCAAAATCAATAGATACTAGGCTCGCATCGGCAGACGACATTTGTAATAATTACTCAACTGCTATTTATGCGAACAGTCAGTTCAATGCATAGGACTTTGGTGGAACAACTGAGTCAGTTATTAATTTACCATCTCTTACCCTCTGCGGTCTACTAAACACGGAACACGCGCTCCCCGGGCACTAAAAAGGTGCGGGATCCACTTAGTAATATTGCAATCCTTAGAGATCTCCACTAAATGTACTAAACTCTAACTCCTTACTCACCATTATCAACCCAAACCACCACTTACTTATTAAATTTGCCTTTGAACTCAACTTAGTGTTGGTACGCTCCGAGTAACTGACAGAAAGTAATTGAATAATACCAATTGTCTACAATCTACCCCTCACTTGTTACAATTTTCTCTTCAAGAGTACACGAAATTAAACTCTCCAGTTATTTAAAGATTATTATGAATTACCTATATTACTAGCGATTTGTCAATTATGTATTAACAAATAGGATTATAATTGTAAACTAAGCTAAGCATGACTCTCAGCACGTGTTGGGTTACTACCTGTAAGTGTTGTGAGTAACTGTATTATAAATAAATGTGAAGTCGGATGAAATAGGTGTGAATGAAAATGGACAGCTAAGCGCAAAGTTTATATTTAAGCGGTTTAGAGGGATTAATGATTTTCCAATGTGAACTATCGCCCGTGTGGTGACGGATTAAGAATACGGATTGTCACCACCCCATATCATCCCATGGGTGTCGTAAGAGCCGACAGAGGGAGCATATTATGCAGAGAACAGCAATGTAAGAGAAGTAAAACTTGATACAAACCCTACACCAACCCGTTTGGCCAGCGTGGTATAAGTAGGCCAATTCCTCCTTTCAAAGGAGAGGCCTAGTCCAGCAGTGGACTGTTACAGGCTGATGATGAATGTGAACTGAAAAACTTTTGCGTTTGTACTGCTGTTATTTATACTTTTAAAATGGCTGTTACAGACTTTTAAATTATTTTTTGTTGTTTGTAAATTTTGTCGTCAGTGGCAAATGCAAGCTGCCTGATTATAATTAGTTACTATCTCTCATATACATATGTAGCCGGGTCTTCAGCTATAAGCAAGAGTAAAACAAAAGAGACACATTCAAGTCGCTACTTATCTGGAGCAAATTCTCTTCCTTCAAGAAGGGAAAAGCCGCTAGAGGAAAGCCGCTAGAGGAAAGCCGCTATCTATGCCTTCAATTATCAGAATGTATAATAATGTTATGAAGGATTTTACCTTATATACACAGTTATCTATTTGTTTATCAAACCCTATTTGTTTATCAAACCCTTTACGACTGCCTCGTTGGTCTCGCGGCATAAATATGCGCGGTCCCGGGTTCGATTCCTGGGTCGGGCAGTGTTTGGGTTTTCCTGTCACGAAATTCTCAGTAGCAGCACGGAGTCTAGAAATGTGCCCGGTACGGCAATAGGCTCGCCCCTTATTACGTGGGACTAAAGTATATCTGGCGAAAAGTGGGTGTACAAATACACCTCTTCGGGGTTATAGGCGTGAGACTATGTATGTTGGTATCTATTTGTTTGCCCTATATAAAGAAATATGCGATTGTTAAAGTATGAATAATAAGGATGCATTACTTTATGATTTACAGGAGTGTCCTTCCATCTCTTTGAACTGCTCTGCTGGATCAACAGTTGAACTTCAAGAAACTTATACTATTTTAAATAATAATAATATATTATTATTATTTAAAATAGTACCATAATTCAAATTATATCTACCACATTAAATTGTTAATTGTATACCGCTTGCCCCGTGCCTCGGAGAGCACGATAAAGCGTCAGTCCCGGCTGTCATGAAGATCTTTGACAGTCATTACGGGGAGTCAGTACCCAACGAAACTGATACTGATGGAATATCGCTATCCCTTAGGGTTGGGTGCATGGGACAGACGGCAGTAGCTCTGTGGAATAGTTAATACTCTTTTATATCCAAATGGACTAGTAAACGGACACGGGGCTCTACGGCGAGAGGTCTTGGATGCAACTAGGATACTGGATAATGTTAGGACGATGTATTTACAAAAAAGTATATAAGTATGTTTATCCATTATCTAGTGCCCATTGTACAAGCTCTACTTAGTTTGGGACTAGATGGTGATGTTTACATGTGGTAGAATATTATTATTATTATTAAATTGATCGCCCAACTAAGCTTAAATAGAACACCATGGGTATGTGTACGACATGCCCTCATGATGTTGTTCTAAAATTATGTTTATAGCTTTAAAGAGTTTAAAGTAATAAAACAAAATAAATTAAAAGTAATTTTAAATCACAAAGCGTGTTATAAACGAAATAGTCAGCAGACAACATTAAGTACAAAGAATATCCAGATAGATAGGCGCCGTTATACTAGAGGTAGATTTGAAATGGTTTCTATAAATAGAACTGCAAAAGAATAATGTAATTCCCCGGGTGAGAGAAGTGGAATAATAAGTTTTTTTCGAATAAGAGAGCAAATAAAAGCGTTAATGCGGCTGCATCGAGATTTTCCAACTGGGAAAAATTGCTCTTTTATGTTAGGGCGTTGTAAAGAAGGCTTTAATGAAAATTCTACTCTGTCCCGAATAGACAAAAGTTTCGCCTTACAACAAAGTGAGGCCGTCCTTGTTTTATAATATGTGCAACTTGTTAACATGTTTTTTTGCGAACCCATGTCTTTATGAAATGTACTAATATGATGTATGATAATTTGTTTTGCGTGTGAATAACTTTTATCTACATTGTCGCCGGATTCCAGTCCTCACTTTGTTTATTTTGTACTTGGATTGCAGTTTAGCGGAGTCTGACTAGAGTTTGATGGCATGTTATCCAACTATTGTCTAATAAGATTGATTTTGATTAAAAAATGAATTTGCAGCTTTCACTTGGTAATGAAGTAAACATGTGGGGATCCGTGATAACAATTTTCATTCGTGGCGCAAAAGAAGAAGCCGGAACTTTATCATCTTCTATCCTTTATTTATCATACTATTTCTTTCTTCTTTTCTCGTTAATGACCATACTTTATCAGCTTATCAATTATTTTAAAATTTAGTATGTTAAAAACATTATTTATTTGTGTAAAATAGTATATATTATGTAATAGTACAATATTAGGTACATTGCGAAAAAAAACAATTCCAACTCGCACAGCTCATAGTTACTTATGTACAACAAAAAACCTTCCATCAAAGTTGAAATCGCGTGTTTTAGTAAAGTAACTCCGGTTTCTATGTACATTTATACTAAGATTATATTATGTGTGCCAATTAATTACTTTACTCTTACACGTTTCCAAGGAATTTGGAGACGATATTTCAGCGAGAAGAAAAGAAAAATCCAAAGTTATTAGCTATTTCCAAGTAAATATTGTGGGAACGAAATATGAAGCCGGATTACAACGAACACGTACATACATGTATTATTGTGTCTCTTATAATATTGTATTGTATATATTGTGCCTGCCCCTGTCCTCCTCATGTTTCGTATTACAATAAATACTCAGCCCGAACCGCGTCTAAATCGCTTTGCTATTTGATTTTATAAATCTGATGCAGACTAAAATATTGTTGCGATAAATATTGCATCGGGTAACTGGCAGTTACGTTTTATTGTTTAAATGTGAAATAGAATAAACAAACTAAAATTATGTACTAATATTTATGGAACTGTTCTTTGTTCCGTTATTAATTGGTTTTTCTATATCTCCGTTAAAGTAACATAATTATTGGGTACATAACACCAATATTCTTTATGTAAATTATGTTACCATTGCCTATTGGGTAAGGTGGTGTAAGATTGCGCATTTTAACTTTGAGGCCTCATGAAAAATAAAATATCATATTTAGAAAAATCAACATTATTTATTTATAATCTCTATATATTTGTTAGCAAATTATGGAACAATAAATTCCAGATTTTTCGTTCATTCATTAAAGTATGAACTGAAGAAAAATGAAAATCGCGCACTCTTATACAAGAGTGCGCGGCGGGTTGTACAAGAGTGCGCGCATCATGAATAGGTGTATCCTGTAGGTGTGTCAATAGATGGCGAGTTTAATTCAACTGAGCCACTCGTTGGTGGCTGTGGCTATGGTTCTGGCTCTGAAACCACAGGTGCAGACGACTCTAAATCTCTGTCTGTTACTGAACTTGTTAAAAAATCTGCTTTGGTAAAAGCATCGGGATCGTAAGGCTAAATGCCAGTAACTTTAAAATTTTTCCTGTACATGGTAGTGTTGCAGCTTTTAAGTATGCTGGTATAAAAATTCTGACCATTTGGAACACAGTGACTGCTCTGCCAGGAAGGATACGCAACCATTTTTCACATTAATTGGCATAGTATTTTTTTAGGACAGTGTGAAAGCCACAGTCAAGGAGCTGCATTTTATGACTGGCATTCTGTAAATACACGAAAAATATTTAGTTTGTCAAATTACTCTTTATTTTACTCACAACCTACAGGAGGAAAATAAATGTCGTGTAAGAGAGCGTGCGCAATCTTATACACACACAACGTGCGCACTCTTATGCACCTCGCCCTTCACGAAGATATTGAACCCCCTGCCCCACCTATTGAAAGATGTGCGAAGCTTTTCGTACGAATCGGTTAGGCAAGTACATACGTTACTTGGATAATTAATAAATATTCTTATCAAATAATAGTTTAGGAGCAGAAATCCATGCAAGTCGCAAGAAAATTAGATCAAAATGTGCAAAAATCTATTGACTTGCCTGGTGTCTCCGTTTTTTAACCAAATTCCATTTTTTTCCGGCAGCGCAACTATTATCACTGTTGGACCTAAACACAACTAAAGGTAGCCGCAAATCTCGCACAGGGTCGGCATAAAGTTCGATGCGTACTCTTATCGACCGCGCACTCTCAGTAGCCTGTTGCCCAAAATTGTAAAATAAGCAGCTTACATAAATAAGCTAACAATTTTAATTTCTTTGTTCACTAAATTGTGCTATAATAACTAAATAATAGCTAGATGATGTCGTTTATCGATTCGATTAAAGCTGGCCTAAAACAACGGGGTTACAATAGCGGTAGTGTATAACGTGAAATACCTTTTGTGTCGCGAGAGAATTACACCGGACCGGCGCGCGGCGGTAGTACGTTCTGTAGATCACGATATCCAATTTGAATATTGCTGCTATTACAACAACAATGCTGCTATTACGGAAAGCTGTACGGATTTAGTAGTGCCAATATAAGAATAAAAGAAACTAGCCCAAAACTGCTTGATCTCGTGGGAATTTTGGGGTCACTTCTTAGGACACCCTACACTTCCCAAGAGACACAAAAATTTTAGCTTCTTGCGCCCAATAGTTTGGACTGTGCGTTGTCTGTCAATAATGGCATAATCCTATATATGAAGCAAGTCTATTATAACGCAATCAAGTAGTTCAAGCCGTCAAGGAAAATAATAAAAGTATAACAGTGTCAAACACATATAATAATATTATGTATATTTATTTCTAAGGAATTCCTTTGTTGAAAATTTAGCTTTCAATAAGACTTGGGATGAATTTACGTACTGATTACCTGCAAAATTATTTTGACGAGGTTGATGAGCACTTCAAACTGCTAAGCGTATGAACATTATGTCGTGGAATTTATGTATAACCTACCTAATCTTAACTTATGTAGTTTCTCCGAAAAAAAGGCGGGCATAAATTTGCAACTTTTGCATAATATGCACTGCCGTGCAGACTTAGGCGTAGCGCAGTGCTTACTAACCGTGTTATAAGCATTATTCGTAAGCCGAAAGATGTGTAGCCACATCTAAACTGTCACGACACAAGCTACGTGTATTAGAAACACTTTTAGAGGGCAGGGCAGAGTTCAATGCAATATTAACTCGATCTGTGTTAGTACATACTGAGCTCCGTGCAACAATGTATTGGATTTAAAGCTCGCAATACAAGTAGCGAGCAATTTCTGTGCACCGACTCATATTTTGTTCGTTTAAAGATCACATTGTGAACGAAATAAAGACTTTTTCAACTAAAATGTAGCATTTAAAGCTGTAACAGACTGATACAAGCAATTACTGTGATTTCGATGTGGTGATTGCAATTAGTTGGACTTCAATGACCTGTGGATATATTAGTTTAATATGATAACAATTACATATATGGATAGAAGTCAATGCCAAATTGTGCCACTGTGTATGTGCAAAACGTTATGAGCAGTAGAGATATTTGTCCTTTTCTTGGATCATTATTTAAGTTTGAATGCTCTTTATTTCAGTAAGTAGTAGGACGTGGTACAAATATTATATCAACGCGACATTCTAATATTCTACCACATACACATCACGATCTAGTCCCAAACTAAGCAGAGCTTGTACTATGAGTACCTACTAGATAATGGATAAACATACATATTATATACTATTTTTAGTAAAAACATTACATACATTGTATCATAGACAGAAATGGATAAACAGTATTAAAAATATTTTACATCAATCAAACAATTTCCATATTGCGACATGAACAAGATAGGCTTGGTAACTAAAAAAATAGTCATAAACAGCCCAGCTGTAAAACTATACAGCAGATTCCGATAGAAAATATATTATTATAGTCTTTGTTCTTACCCGCCAACCTTTTCTACTACATTTACTAGCCAGATTGCAGATTGGAGTGGAAGAAATACTTACATACCGTCTCGAATCGATTTAAAGTTGACCTCAAGTTTATTTTTGTCTGTAAGCCTCTTAATATGTAGATGTCGACTGTCAGCACATATTTATGCAAATTTTAGATAATATTTGACCATAGCAAACAAGACTGTCTCAACGAAAAGAACATGACAGATGTGAATATATTATGTACTAAGTAAACAGATTCACAGAGGTAAATTCAATTTATCTCAAGCGCGAGCTTAAATAATAATCTCGTGGTGTGTGGCGATTATCCGTCACGGAAGCCCTTAAAATTACATTTATTTTGAAATTCATAAACATAACATATTTAGGGCGAAACTGCCTGCAATAAAATCATTAAGAGACTTCGTGAAGGACTGATACGTAGTCCTAATGACTCGTATGTGGACAATGAATTTTAAAGTAATTATTATTTATGACCAGAGTGCTGTTAATTTAGTTGCCAGTAGTAATAATTAAGCAACGATAGCTTAGTGGGGTCACTAACAGACCTACACGCAGAGAGTCTCTGGATCAAATCCACGCGTACCGCTGACTTTTCGTAGTTAAGTGCGTATTGAGTTATCAATAATTATCGCTTGCTAAATGGTAGAGGAAAAAGTCGGGAAACTAACCACAGAACAATTTTCTTATCTTAATTACTTATAGCTAGGACAGTATTCTGTTATGAAATTCAGAGTAATGAAATAAAAATACATTAAATAATCTATTCCCTTTATAAATGTGAAAGTAGTTTGGTCAGCCTGTGTTTTCAACGCTCTGGCATACCTAGTAGCGCTTTTCCTAAAAGATATAGAGATCTCCGGGATAGCTTAATCAACTATTTAAAAAAGGAGATTCACTTTGTAAGTAGCTGCTTAGCATAATTCTATGTCAAACCAGTGCATATTAAATCATTAGGTATATACTAGTATTATTACAGTAAATTGTAAGTAGTTTTAGTTTTATAGAATTGAAGGTTTTTATGGTGAAGATATTGTAATAAAATCCACGCAAACCTAAGTAGATATTTAAAAATTGGCAAGCAACTATTGATACTTTTAGATTTTATAAAAGTATCTTATAATACAGTTTTACGAACATAAACAACATTATCTGAATCTTTGATCAATTTTCACAAGTTTTTTGCTACACATCCTCCCACAATACGTTTCGGAAAATATTGTACCGCAATCACGTTCATAAATTTTCTAAAACAAGTAAAACCAAACTGCTTTAAGGAGGAAAGCAAATGAAAAGAGCATGTGTCAACATTTAATGATATCATTGAAAACTGTTCAAGAGATTGTCGGACACATATCGTCACGTAGAAATGCCTGTGATGCAGTTCAATATGAAATGTTCAGATAATACGCCCTGACATTGACAAGGGTTGACTGGTGCTCATCCACCCATAAAAATAGCCCGCTGCAAGTTAATCAGTTATTTTAATATCAAACGTAAAACTACATTTTCCGAAGAGTTATAGATTTTACGCCGAATGGAGTGCATTTTATTTTTGTGGCCGTAAAAATGTAGCGATATTTGAACGGCGAGTGGATAAACCGGTGATACCGACACCATCAATTATTTAGCTCAATGATTATTGAACATTCGAGTGCTCAATAATTAACAACTTTTGGGTCTATTATCGGTTTACTGTTAATTGAATTACGTATTGTTTGTTGTTGCTTTGTAAAATGTTAAGTAAACTCGTTGTACAAATGAAGTGAAAAGAAAGTGGCTCTATTCTTAGATATCAACATGCCTTAACATATTTTGAAACAGCAAAGGCAAATTTATTTTAGCACACAAGTTTAATCACCGAAAATAATGGTCTATGACATTTTAAACTTTGTACCTTTTTAATAAGCAGGCTTATTTTTTTGTGACGAACTAAACAAATTACAATCTTTATTTTAATCCATTCAATAATCGTGATTTTTTATCACAAATATAAATACATTCATCCATACATAAATATTATATATAGCCAAAAATACAAAACCAAAAACATTAATGATCAGTTGCTCACTAATAAGTTTATCAAAATTGTCCCTTTCTATGTTACCGGATAGATATACATTTTTATAATTAACTAAAATAAAAAATCCTCTAAATTGTCATAACGATTTTCCAGTGGTGTTCTCGTCGTACAGTGTCTTCTTTCGTTATAAAATTAGACATCATACGATTTCATAATAATATCAATTTATATATCTCTATATAATTTGGAGCTTCAGAAATAAGGTGAAGTAGATGCATGATTCCTTTGTATCTGTTACAGTCGAAGTCAACAGGTCAATATATTCTAAAAAATAAATCGATATTTTTAAAAGGGGTTAATCTTCTGGCACCAGATGTTTTGGGTTCTCTTTTTAATGCTAAAATATATTCATTATCCTAGCGTTATCCCTGCCAAATAGGACATGAACAAGACTTTTTGGGGAAGATTTTCTACCCAAACCAGATTTGATAGAATTTAGTTTTTTTTTTTACAGAATGCCTGCTTTCTGACTGCCGTACCTAAAAATAGCTATAGTCTTACTACAGAATTCCTGTCACGGACTCCATGACAGCCGGACGAAAACTTACCTTGATCGCCAATCAAAAAGGGACTGGGCAGGTAAAAATTACAAAGTTAATGTGCATCAACTTTGAGAAGTTACGAGTAGTGATGCGTGGCGTGAACTGTCATGACTCTGTGCGGCAGTCAGCGGTGGGCCAGTGCCTACCTATATACATTACGTCTGTCTTTGGGTACACTACACAAGAGACCAACTGGTCTCTTTCTTTTCATTGTTCATTAATATGACAAAAAACCTATCAACGTATGATGATATTTTTTACAGCGTAAACCATATTTTGCATATCCGGGACTAGAAGTAATGAGAAGATAACTACGAACTACACGTCTACATATGTTGTATTTATCCTCCTTTAGTTCAGCATTTTCCTTAAGGATAAAAGTTAAGATTAGTTTAAGGATAAAGTTGCTCAATACAGATGTGGGCGTAAAAGAAAATCATGGAGTGTATCAGCTGCAAGTTGTACGTAAGTCTTACGTTGAAGTCGTTGAAGTTGACTTAGAAAGGATTACTGTTGTTCAAAATAGGCCATGCCTCGATCACGCACCCACACCATCAAAGTTTAACAAGTTTTTACGCAACGACAAAGGCGAAGCTGCTTAACTTTCAGTACATTAAATGTATTGTGGTCGGCAAAATTCCAATAGTGATTACAAGATTCTTACTATGAATATGCATAATACATATGTACATATGTTACTCTTAAATTTAGTAGTATTAACATTTATATACTTCGTATCTAAACAAACACGCATAAGAGGAATCGGTTTAAAAATGCTTTTACAGAATGAATCCAATCACTATGAAAGACCTTGTAACATCGCGCGAGAAGAGCAAGAAGAAAAATAACTCTAATTCAGAAGCTGGACAAGTGAAACCGCGCGCATCAGTTAGCCACTTCAAAGAAACCAAGACAAATAAATCACTTTTTTCTGTATCTAAATTACTGAATTTCTTTTTGGATAGCAAAATGCATAACATTTTTACTTACAAAATATACCTATTTCCAGCCGATAATGATTTTTCTACAAACTTAAATCAAAATCAATAGATACTAGGCTGGCATCGGACGACGACATTTGTAATAATTACACAACTGCTATTTATGCGAACAGTCAGTTCAATGCATAGGACTTTGGTGGAACAACTGAGTCAGTTATTAATTTACCAGCTCTTACCCTCTGCGGTCTACTAAACACGGAACACGCGCTCCCCGGGCACTAAAAAGGTGCGGGATCCACTTAGTAATATTGCGATCCTTAGAGATCTCCACTAAATGTACTAAACTCTAACTCCATACTCACCATTATCAACCCAAACCACCACTTACTTATTAAATTTGCCTTTGAACTCAACGTAGTGTTGGTACGCTCCGAGTAACTGACAGAAAGTAATTTAATAATACCAATTGTCTACAATCTACCCTTCACTAGTTTCAATTTTCTTTTCAAGAGCACGCGAAATAAAACTCTACGGTTATTTAAAGATGTGAAGTCGGATGAAATAGGTGGGAATGAAAATGGACAGCTAAGCAGAAAGTTTATATTTAAGCGGTTAAGAGGGATTAATGAATTTCCAATGTGAACTGAGAAACTTTTACGTTTGTACTGCTGTTATTTATACTTTTCAATGGTCGTTAAAGTCCCTTAAATTAATTTGTATAGTTTTTAGGCCTTTCTGTTCGGCCATCTTATCATTTTTTTTATTATATTTTGTAAGACTTAAATACAGCTCACCGCGTGTGAAAATAAATATAGTTTAATATGAGTCAGGGACTCATTTAAATTAAATTCTTTCTTACCATCGCATTGGGATCAAGGGGAACATGCAAAATTTAGGCTACAAGAATTAAGCAAGAATGAGAATACGGTGCAGAGATTGGAGCAGGATAAGAGAATCCAGAGTGGATAGTACCCCGATGCTCCCACTTTTTAAACACAATGCTGCAGCACAGATACTGCCGTCTTCCGTCTGTATTTTTATGAAAGAGCGCTATTACTAATAAAAAACAAATTCTTACTCTTACAAACATTCTTTACCGTTTTATAGGAAGCAGAAGAGTTTATAAACTGTCAAAATTCTGGGCATGTGGTCTGCTCACCATCACAAATGTTAGGATATAGCTATATCCTAACATTTTCTTATGATAAGCAGTTTAATCCACAATGCTGGCCAAGTGCGGGTTCGCAGACTTCTTAGATTATATTTTTCTTTATCGTTCAAGCGATAATTTCTTAATGTTTAAATACACACTTAACATCAAAATAAACTGTTCTTAAACTCTGCGTAACAGGGTTTTCGTTTCTCCACAAGGCTAAAGCTGAACAAATTCTACTTCAGTATAGATGGCGGTGCTTATAACAAATGTACTACCTTTTTCTGTATTCGGGCATTAGTTCAATATGTTACTTGGAGTAGGTTTTCCGCGTACCAGCACTTGGCTGCAGTATTTATATATTTTTTATATGGCAAGACCGTGTACCTGTAGGTACACACCAGGTACACGGTCTTGCCGCTTGACCTCCGCAACCTAGATACAATAGATTAGACGGTTCTTACTTTTGTATACATGTTTGAATGTTGTACATAGTAGAACTACTTACGGTTGCGTGTCGCGACGCAGATTGGTGTAGTACTTATACTCTGTACCTATATTGGTGTCAAATTCACAAATACATATCTACCGTACGATATTAAATTTGTATAGGGAGGTATGACTCCAGATTTCGTATTCATTTTAGCTCTTGTCACTTTGTGACTTACGGTTCACCGATCAGGGTACCAGGACCAAGAAAACGTGATGCTTTAAAAGGTACATGTTTAAATCTAATTAAGAAGCAAAGTAGTAATAGTCCAACAGCCCAGGGCCGCCAGACCTTACTTATTTTCTCAGGAACGAAATGTATAGTACAATGTAGTGTTCGTATGTGTCATGAGTGTACACATACTTGTTAACTTGAATCGTGGGCCAATTTTTAGGTACGAAGTGCTGAAGGTCCTCGGGAATAATTTCCATAAAATATAATTAATTAATTTAATTAAGGTAATTTTTATCAGACGCTTTAAAGTTTCCAAAACATCTAGCTATCTGTAGAGACACTAGAGACCACGACGCATTTAGAAAATGTATGGAAATTCCCGTGGACCTTTAGAACCTCATAACTAAAAATTGGCCCACGATCCAAGCTAGCAAGTATGCGTACACTCATATCTACACTAACACTACATTATTCTATACATTTAGTTTCTGAGAAAATAAGTAACGTCTGGTGGCACTGGGATCTTACTCTATAAGTTATGTAACCCGTTAAAAGAAAACTACACGTCAATGACTCTCTGTCTAATTGTATTTTCCATGCTGTATAGATTCGACGGAAACATTTTAATTCCAAACGCTGACCTGCTAATCTAAAGTAATTTTAGAACGTAGAATCGGACACGTATCACGATTCCGGGAATACCTGGAGTATATCTTTGTCAACATGAGCCAAAAATTGTTGGAGACCTGTAATAATACGATGTCAAATAGAAAGCTGACGACAACTGCCAACGGATAAGTGTGGGAAGAACTTTTCTCAACAATGTGTCATCAAAACTAAAAAATAGATATCTAGTATTGTTTCTAAGTCACTTTTTTACTATTCTTGAAAATGAAAGCTGAAAAATGTAATCGTTTCAAGTTTATAGTTACCTTTATTTTTTCTATCGATTAAATATTAATTACACTCGAATCCCGGTCGTTCACATTATGCAAAATACACAAATCCATGGGCTAGACATGGTGGCTAATGACTACAGCTATTTTCATAGTACATTTGTGTGTCGTTTATGCATACATAATAACGTGTGAATGACCTGGACAATAAGCTTAACAAAATCAAATACTTTTTTGTACCTACTGATGGCCAGTTTCAACGTTTTCTGATAAGTTATTGATAAATGAATTGTCAGATAATCATACAAATTTCTTTAGAATGTGTGGTGAAACTGGGTAATCACTTTGCACTGATAGTGCGAAGCAATCTGTGATAGTTTCACGTGGTACTGATAGATACTGGTTTTAAGCAACCACCACACCGTTTGGTACTACGTTGATTATGGGCGTGCGAGAAAACACCATAATGTGATTTTCAAATTGTTTTTCAAGTCTGGGTGTTCATTGTGACCGTTGATTGAATGTTTGTAAAGTCCTCCGCGATACAGATTTATGCCCACGCACAGTGACTTGACTGTGTCTCTTTGGCTTTACTCCTGCAGAAGATAAAGACTTAGTGCCGTATATGAGTCACGTTTACTAATTATTCATCGTCAAGCGACTGGCTTGTTTGTCACTGATAACAAAATTTAAACACTATACAAATTAATTTAAGGGACTTTAAAGACCATTTGAAAAGTATAAATAACAGCAGTACAAACGTAAAAGTTTCTCAGTTCACATTGGAAATTCATTAATCCCTCTTAACCGCTTAAATATAAACTTTCCGCTTAGCTGTCCATTTTCATTCGCACCTTTTTCATCCGACTTCACATCTATAAATAGCCATAGAGTTTTATTTCGCGTGCTCTTGAAGAGAAAATTGAAACTAGTGAGGGGTAGATTGTAGACAATTGGTATTATCCAATTACTTTCTGTCAGTTACTCGGAGCGTACCAACACTAAGTTGAGTTCAAAGGCAAATTTAATAAGTAAGTGGTGGTTTGGGTTGATAATGGTGAGTATGGAGTTAGAGTTTAGTACATTTAGTGGAGATCTCTAAGGATCGCAATATTACTAAGTGGATCCCGCACCTTTTTAGTGCCCGGGGAGCGCGTGTTCCGTGTTTAGTAGACCGCAGAGGGTAAGAGCTGGTAAATTAATAACTGACTCAGTTGTTCCACCAAAGTCCTAAGCATTAAACTGACTGTTCGTATAAATAACAGTTGTGTAATTATTACAAATGTTGTCGTTCGACGCGAGTCTAGTATCTATTGATTTGGATTTACGTTTATAGAAAAATATATACTTTTTAAGGATTTTATGCATTCGGCTATCCGATATTTTAAGTAATGTTGACACTGCAAAAAAAGTGAGGTATTGGCTTGCGTTCTTAGAAAATGACAACTGTAGTTTGACTCGCTCAGCTTCTGACTCGGCTATTTTCAAAATTCGAACTATAGATAGATCTGTAGATTTTAGATTCGTGTTTGACATATTTTGTATGGAGTTTATGTCAAAAACGAATCAAAAATCTACAGATCTATCTATAGTTCGAATATCGAATTCCGTAGTAGGGTTCTTTTTATTCTTGCTATTCTCGTACGATGTTACAGGGTCTTTCATAGTGATTGGGCTGCAATCGGTAAACGCTATTACGAATCAGCTCTCTTCCGAATTATTATACTTTTATGGAGAAGAAGTAAATAGGTAATTGTTAATTAAACACTAAATTCACTCAATAATAACATATTAGGTATGTATAGACTATAGAGTATAGGTATTCGTATTAAGAAACATGATAAGCAAACCATACAATAGAGATATCCAGCTTCAGCAAGGCCTTTCGCCTATGAGCCTGGGACCCACTCTCTAGTCCAGCTAGATTTGACAAAATATTTGCAACATAATTCAGAATTATTAACCCAAAACCGTTACAAGAAACCTATGACTGACATGACACGTTAATGCGTTATGCATACACATCAGCAATAAGGTCACTTATTGACAGCATCAAAAGATCTCGAAGATTCCTATAAAATAAATTGGTTCACAGTTGATAGTCGGAAGGGGTCAATGAGGCGTGACGTTGACGAGGGTACAGGTTTGGTGCGAGGTGGCGAACATTCAGCCAATATGCAGGAATACCGTCTTGAACCGTGTTTGACACGGCTCGCTTCAGGTGAACGCTGCGATTACATGAATGCTTTTGAGCTTACACGTGTGATTGTTTAATAGTTCAATGGTGTTGAAACGTTTACTTTCTTAATCGTTTGAAACTTCAGTTGGATTGTATTTCAAGAATTTTACAGTGTGGATTTTAAATTGCGTTATATTATTTATATACCTTTCTATGGATCTGATTGTTTAGCTATGCTTTATAGAGTATGTAGGACCTATGTTCTATAAAATCCAAGTTAGAAAATTACTAAAACAGCATTTTGGAAAAATACTTCAAAGACACACAGGTAAATATCGTTTATTTTAATGTTTAATACATTAAACTTATTTAATCTTGTATCTAGTTCCCTATACGAGGAATCAGTGTCAACGAATAATATCTATAGTGTCTATAGTTAATTAAAGTAGTCGCTACATAAAGATGACTGTCACTCAAAACAAAGACTGTATGCCACGAGAAAGGCATTATATTTCGTCAGCTTATCAAGTGTAATCACTATTGGAATTTTGCCGACCACAATACATTTAATGAACTGAAAGTTAAGCAACTTCGCCTTTGTCGTTGCGTAAAAACTTGTTAAACTTTGATGGTGTGGGTGCATGATCGAGGCATGGCCTATTTTGAACAACAGTAATCCTTTCTAAGTCAACTTCAACGACTTCAACGTAAGTCTTACGTACAACTTGCAGCTGATACACTCCATGATTTTCTTTTACGCCCACATCTGTATTGAGCAACTTTATCCTTAAACTAATCTTAACTTTTATCCTTAAGGAAAATGCTGAACTAAAGGCAAATACAACATATGTAGACGTGTAGTTCGTAGTTATCTTCTCATTACTTCTAGTCCAGGATGTGCAAAATATGGTTTACACTGTAAAAAAATATCATTATACCAAGGTTGATAGGTTTTTGTCATATTAATGAACAATGAAAAGGGACATACCGGTTGGTCTCTTGTGTAGTGTACCCAAAGTCAGACGTAATGTATATAGGTAGGCATTGGCCTACCGCTGACTGCCACACAGAGTCATGGCAGTTCACGGCACGCATCACTAACTTCTCAAAGTTGATGCACATTAACTTTGTAATTTTTGCCTGCACAGTGCCTTCTCGATTGGGGATCACGGTTTTCATCCGGCTGTCATGGAGTCCGTGACAGGAATTCTGTAGTAAGACTATAGCTATTTTTTTTAGGTATGGTAGTCAGAAAGCAGGCATTCAGTAAAAAAAAATCTAAAATTCTATCAAATCCGGTTAGGGTAGAAAATCTTCCCCAAAATGTCTTTGTCATGTCCTCTTTGGCAGGGATAACGCTAGGATGATACATATATTTTAGCATCCAGAAGAATACACAAAACCTCTGGTGCCAGAAGATTAACCCCTTTTAAAAATATCGATTTATTTTCTAGAATATATTGACCTGTTGACCTCGACTGTAACAGATACAAAGGAATCATTCGTCTACTTCACCTTATTTCTGAAGCTCCAAATTATATAGAGATATATAGAGATATATAGATTGATATTACTATGAATTCGTATGATGTCTAATTTTATAACGAAAGAAGACACTGTACGAAGAAAACACCAATGGAAAATTGTTATGACCATTAATTTAGAGGATTTTTATTTTTATTTCATTATAAAAATGGCCTGACTCCGTGGTCCAGTGGATAACGTATGCGAGTGCTGATCGGAGGTCCCGGGTTCGATTCCCTTGTCGGGACAGAGTGTTACTGGGTTTTTCCTAATACTCATTAGCAGCCGGGAGTCTGGTGATGTGCCCGGTAACGGCAATAGGCTCGCCTCCTATTACGTGGGACCTAGAAATTCATGGCGAAATGTGGGTGTAATATTTACATCTTTGCCTACCCCTTCGGGGATACAGGCGTGAGACTATAAAAAAATATAAAAATGTATATCTATCCGATAACATACATAGAAAGGGACAATCTTGATAAACCTATTAGCGAGCAACTGATCATTAATATGTTTTTGGGTACCTATGTATATATAATATTTATATATTGATACATTTAAGTATGTATATTTGTGATAAAATTTATGATTATTGAGAATGTTCTTAATTGGATAAGACATCGAAACTTCTGCGATTTAAATAAAGATTGTAATTTGTTTAGTTCGTCACAAAAAATAAGCCTGCTTATTAAAAAGGTACAAAGTTTAAAATGTCTTAAACCATTATTTTCGGCGTTTAATATAACTGCTAAAATAAATTTGCCTTTGTTGTTTCAAAATAAGTTAAGGCATGTTAATATCTAAGAATAGAACCACTTTCTTTTCACTTTATTTGTACAACGAGTTTACTTAACATTTTACAAAGCAACAACAAACAATACGTAGGTACTTCAATTAACAGTAAACCGATAATAGACACAAAAGTTGTTAATTATTGAGCACTCGAATGTTCAATAATCATTGAGCTAAATAATTGATGGTGTCGGTATCACCGGTTTATTCACTCGCCGTTCAAATATCGCTACACTTTTACGGTTACATAAATAAAATGCACTCCATTCGGCGTAAAATCTATAACTCTTCGGAAAATGTAGTTTTACGTTTGATATTAAAATAACTGATAAACTTGCAGCGGGCTATTTTTATGTGTGGATGAGCACCAGTCAACCCTTGTCAATGTCAGGGCGTATTATCTGAACATTTCATATTGAACTGCATCACAGGCATTTCTACGTGACGATATGTGCCCGACAATCTCTTGAACAGTTTTCAATGATATCATTAAATGTTGACACATGCTCTTTTCGTTTGCTTTCCTCATAAAAGCAGTTTGGTTTTTCCTTGTTTTAGAAAGTTTATGAACGTGATTGCGTTACAATATTTTCTAAAACGTGTTGTAGTAGGTTCTGATAATGTTGTTTATGTTGGCAAACTTTATTATAAGATCATCATCATCGGCCCTGTATATAAACTGTCCCACTGTTGGGCACGATCCCCTTCTCATTATGAGAAGGGTAACGCCATAGTCCACCACGCTGGCCAAGTGCGGGTTGGCAGACTTCACAAGTCTATCGAGAACATTATGGAGAACTCTCAGACATGTAGGTTTCCTCACGATGTAAGTATTCCGTCATCGTTTAGCAAGCGATAATTAACATTTTAAGACGCACATAACTTATAAAAGTCATTGGTGTGCGCCGTGGATTCGAAGGCGAGACCCTCTGCGTAGCAGTCCGTCGGTCTCTGCACTAGGCTATGGCTGCTATTATGAGATACTTTTATAAAATCTACGAGATTAAATGTAGTTTGCCATCATTTATATATTTACATAGATTTATGTGGATTTTTTACACTATCATCACCATACAAACCTCCTGTGCTACAAAAATAAAACTACAATTTACTATAATAATAATAATATTATATAAGGATTTAATTTGCATTAGATTGACATAGAATGATGCTCAGCTGCTACTTACAAAGTTGATCTCCGATTTTCAATAGTTGATTAAGGTATCCCGAAGATTCTTTGCTGGCCTTATATCTTTTAGAAAAAGCGCTATCTTGTTTGCTATGGCCAAATATTATCAAACATTTGCATAAATATGAGCTGACAGTCGACATCTACATATTAAGAGGCTTACAGACAAAAATAAACTTGAGGTAAACTTTAAATCGATTCGAGACTGTATGTAAGTATTTCTTCCACTCCAATCTGCAATCTGGCTAGTACCTAAATGTAGAAGAAAAGGTTGGCGGGTTAGAACAAAGACTATAATAATATATTTTCTATCGGTAACTGCTGAATAGGTTTTACAGCTGGGCTCTTTATTACAATTTTCTTAGTTACCATCCCTATCTTGTTCATGTCGCAATATGGAAATTGTTTGATTGGTGTAAGATATTTTTAATACTGTTTGTCTATTTCTGTCTATGATACAATGTATGTATTTTTTTTACAAAAAAAGGTATATATGTATGTTTATCCATTATCTAGTTGGTATCCATAGTACAAGCTCTGCTTAGTTTGGGACTAGATCGTGATATGTGTATGTGGTAGAATATTAGAATGTCGCATTGATATATTTTTTGTATCACGTCCTAGTATTTACTGAAACAAAGAGCATTCAAACTTAAATAAAGATCCAAGGAAAGGACAGATATCTCTACTGCTCATAACGTTTTGCACATACACAGTGGCTCAATTTGTCATTCACTTCCATCGATAAAATTGTTATCATATTAAACTAATAACATCTACAGGTCATTGAAGTCCAACTAATTGCAATCACTACATCGAAATCACAGTAATTGCTTTTATCAGTCTGTTACAGCTCTAGATGCTACATTTTGGTTGAAAATGTCTTTATTTCGTTTAGAATGTGATCTTTAAACGAACAAAACATGAGTCGGTGCACAGAAACTGCTCGCTAGTTGTATTGCGATCTTTAAATCCAATACATTGTTGCACGGAGCTCAATATGTACTAACACAGATCGAGTTAATATTGCATTGAACTCTGCCCTGCCCTCTAAAAGTGTTTCTAATACACGTAGCTTGTGTCGTGACAGTTTAGAAGTGGCTACACAACTTTCGGCTTACGAATAATGCTTATAACACGGTAAGTAAGCTCAGCGCTACGCCTAAGTTTGCACGGCAGTGCATATTATGCAAAAGATGCAAATTTATGCCCGCCTTTTTTCGGAGAAGCTACATAAGTTAAGGTTAAGGTTATACATAAATTCCACTACATAATGTTCTTACGCTTATCAGTTTAAAGTGCTTATCAACCTCATCGAAAGATTTTTGCAGGTAATCGGTATATATTTAAATCCGACCCAAGTTTTATTGAAAGCTGCAAAAGTAGGCAACATTTTCAACAAAGGAATTCCTTAGAAATAAATATACATCTATGTGTTTGTCACTGTTATACTTTTATTACTGTTCTTGGTAGCTTGAACTACTTGATTGCGGTTTAATAGACTGGCTGCATGTATATGATTCAGCCGTTACTGACAGACAACGAACAGCAGACACTACTGGGCGTTAGAAGCTGAAATGTTGTATGGCTCTTGGGAAGAGTAGGGGTGCACTAAGAAGTGACCCCAATATGCACACCAGATCAAGCAGAAGCGGCTAAACTTAAAAATAATTGCGCGCCCGCCTAGCTGTGGGCTAGTATCTTTTTTTATAGACTCCCGCCTGTATCCCCGAAGGGGTAGGCACAGGTTTAATATTACACCCACATTTTGCCATGAATTTTTAAGCTATGGCCGTTACCGGGCACACCACCAGACTCCGAGCTGCTACTGAGAATTCGGAAAAACCCAGTAACAATTTTGCCCAACCCGGGAATCGAACCCGGGACCTCCGATCAGTAGTCGCATACGCTGTCCTCTGGACCACGGAGGCAAGTATCTTATATTCTTATATTGGCACTACTAAACCCGGACGTTCAGTTTTCCGTAATAGCGGCATTGTTGTTGTAATAGTTACAATTTTCAAATTGGATATTGTGATCTACAGAACGTACTACCGCCGCGCGCCGGTCCGGTGTAATTCACTCGCGATACAAAAGGTATTTCACGTTATACACTACCGCTATTGTAACCCCGTTGTTTTAGGCCAGCTTTAATCGAATCGATAAATGACATCATCTAGCTATTATTTAGTTATTATAGCACAATTTAGTGAACAAAGAAATTAAAATTGTTAACTTATATAAGTAAGCTGCTTATTTTACAATTTTGGGAAACAGGCACACAGTATAGGTAATAGTGACATAGTTCACATAAAGTAGGTACATTAGTGCTATGTAATAGGTAATTATGTTACTTTAATGGAGATATTAAAAAAACAAAATATAAGATATTGAAAACACAAAGAACAGTTCCAAAAATATTAGTACATAATTTTAGTTCGTTTATTCTATTTCACATTTAAACAATAAAACGTAACTGCCAGTTACCCGATGCAATATGTATCGCAACAATATTTTAGTCTGCATCAGATTTATAAAGTCAAATAGCAAAGCGATTTAGACGCGGGTCGGGCTGAGTATTTATTGTAATACGAAACATGAGGAGGACAGGGGCAGGCACAATATATTCAATACAATTTTATAAGAGACACAATAATACATGTATGTACGTGTTCATTGTAATCCGGCTTCATATTTACTATACAAATTATTATTTTTTCCTAGTCGAATCTAAACTCTTGCACATTATCAGATCATCGTTCCAAGATATATGAATAAGATATACCTACCTACCTACTTGTTATTCAGTGATCGCTAAAAAGCGTTCCGCACATAAATAAAAAGTACGTTACTGTCATGATTGTAACTACACGAATGGTTCTCAATAAATGTGTATGATTATTGTCTCTTTTTACTACATACTACTTATCATGTGAGTGTACCGTTAAATATTAAAGTAGTATATGCAATAAATTCAGATGAAGTGCGAGTTTCTTCGCAGCGTTCCGTACCATTAACTTTCAGTGTCTGTGGTCGAGATTAAGTAGCAATAAAAATGTGCCATTTTGCGAAATTCATCGTCCACAAAATTAATTGTGTGCGTACTGCAATGTTACTTTTAATAATAATAGACGGGACGCGCATTTTGGCCCTGATCTGAGTAATTTAGTTGGCCACATCATTTGACCGCAAATCGCTATATTACTAGTAATGAATGTCATCCTCTCGCGGCTTATTGTGCAGGTATATTGGGAATTATATCTGAATAGAATAGTAAAGCTAACTAAATTACTAAAGCTTTATTCATAGCCCTTTTGTATTTTCTAGGCACCCTAAAAATAAAATGTATTTAAATTTTGCAAAACTTCTTACTTATATTCTTTTACCAACATCTCGAATACATATTTTCATACCACCCAAGAGACAAGTTTAAAAAAATCTATGTCTAGATTTATTCAGTGAAGCACGTTTTGCGTTGAGTTTCTTAATCTTAATATTCTGCTGTTGCATACAAGTACTAAACCTTGTTTTACAGTTTTATTCAAATGGTAACATGTTGATAAAAGAATTACTTTCTAGAAGAATATTTTCTCAACAAACATTTTTATTCACAGTTTGAGTTAATAATTTTTATGAATATGATGCTTAGATAATTTGATATATTTACAAAGTAAAAGTAATAATACTCCTAATATTGATAATGATTGAACTTATGTTTTAACTAATCTGTATTAAGAAAAGTACCTAAGGATTATTAAATTAATTAAAATATATTAGGATACTTGTTTAACTTTTTGTTTAAATTTTAATTTGAGTAATTTATATATAAGCAAACTAACAAAGTATAATAAAACCAAACGTATATTCATATTTTTATTTGACGCAACCTTTGATGGAAGAAACCCAACCTTTGAAGAGTGGAATATTTCACTTCTTTTCTTCAAGGCATTTTGGAAAAAAATATTTGATAATTATTTAAAGTGGTATACTTATATATTTGTCCGTCCGTGTGGTGACGGATTAATAATACGGATTGTCACCACCCCATATCATCCCATGGATGTCGTAAGAGCCGACAGAGTGACCATATTATGCAGAGAACAGCACTGTAAGAGAAGGAAAACTTGATACAAACCCTATACCAACCCGTTTGGCCAGCGTTCCTTTCAAAGGAGAGACCTAGTCCAGCAGTTGACTGTTAAAGGCTGATGAAGATATATTTGCCACTGTGCAGTTTCCATTCAGAACGAGGATGGATTTTATCATCGTGAATAAAACCAGTAAAACACAATATGATCAACAACATAATTCGACAACAACAACAATAATCATAAAAAGTAATTTTACGACAAATTTAAAAGCCAAATGTATCAAGTTGCGACCCTTTCAGCTATCGTAAAGTCGTGTGCAATCGTTAATATAGTCAAAAATGCATATAATATAACTTTTATGACGGTGTCACGTAATAAAATGATTGCTATTGCCGTTATCGTCGCCCAAACGAAGATTGTTTTAGTTGGAACTATGCCATAACGATGCAAGGAAGTACAAAGTATACTTAAATACATTTTGCATGCCACTTAACAGTCTGTATAATATATCATAGCCCGAGACAGTCCAGAGTTATACCCTGTGTGCAATAGTTTCGCAAAAGAATACGTCTGTGACGATATTTTAGAAATTTTAATGTGTAAAATTGTAGAATTTTAAAGCGATCATTCTTTATTTAAACTTTTTGCTTGACTTATTGTTTCGGCTTAGCGTTTAAAAAGAATAACAAGAGAATCATAAATCATGTTTCACTGCACAGATAACGTTGCAATTTAAACACTCTACTCGGCTTTCTTTTGTGATTGCTGATTCAATCCCGCGTTGTAATAATAATGGGACTACTACGAAAATAATAAAGACAAGCTGGTAAATTAAAACAGGTCATTGAAATACAAAAATACACATTGTTAATAAAATAACATAATTGAAAAAGTATCAGAATTTTAAGTTTGAAGATAAAAATGTGTTATCCCATATTCCAAACGCTATTTGTATATGCTTACGCTCCTGCAGATTTATATTAACGTAGGTAGAATCTTTATCGTATTAGCAATAAGAACGATCACTAGGTATGTCTATCGTTTTCACTTGTCAATATACATAGTGTTACGAGCTGGGGTCCGACGATAAATTAAAACTGACTATGCCACTAAACTGTACTTTATTTTAACACAAACACTATTCACACTTAATTACACACCAGTAATAAAAACACACTTATTTCACTCTACTAGAATCACCACTAAACAATTCCGACTTACTTCCCTTCGCTTCTTGTTTATCGCTTCGCTATTCAATTGTTACTGTCCTGTCTCGCGCGTTTACGCTCTATTTATACTGGCCGGATAACATCACTAGCGCATTCTAGATGTTTCCACAAAACTGTCGAAATAATCTCGAACAGTCGATTACAGCAACGCCATCTAGTACAGAGTAGCTGAATTACCTTTAAACCACCGATACATTCAATCTCTTCTAGTACCCCCATTCACCGATAGATGGCGTAACACTGCCCCCCTCTTAAACGTGTTCGTCTCGAACATCGTTGGACCCATGGTAACGAGCCAACCGGTCCACATGAACTATCTTCGGTGCACCTCGCGACCCCTTCTGGATTCGATAGGTGACGTCGTTCATCCTGGTAATTATGCGATATGGCCCGTCCCATCTGGCTTGTAACTTAGGCGATTTGCCTTTGCTTCGTACTGGGTTATGAAGCCACACCAATGATCCCTCATCGAAGCCTTTGTTGTTTGCCTTCCGGTCGTAGCGAGTCTTCATCTTTTCAGACATCTGTTGTCCTGACTCCCTGATGTGCTCGTATACGTCGTTCATCTTGTTGCGTAGCTCGGTCGCGTAATCCGTTATATTGCGTGGAGATTCGGGCGGAATTTCGGTGATTAAGTCTGCTGGTAAACGTAATTCTCTGCCGAAATTGGCAAAAGCTGGTGTTACTCCTGTGGTTTCGTGGACCGCACTGCGATATGACAGAAGGAATGTTTGGATGTGCTTGTCCCAATCTCTTTGTTTGCTCTCCACGACCTTCGCCAGGTACCTTTCCAGTGATTGGTTAAATCGTTCAACCATGCCATCTGATTGCGGGTGATAAGCCGTGGTTTTATGTGCACCCATCACGCGACAAGTCTCCTTGAACACCTCGGATTCGAAGTTCCAGCCTTGATAGCTGTGGATTTCCAAGGGTACCCCGAATCGACAAAAGACTTCATGCACCAGCTTGTCGGCCACTGTGGTAGCTTCTTGATTTGGGATTGCAAACACTTCAGGCCACTTCGTGAAGTAATCCATCACAACCAAGAAGTATTTGTTTCCATCCTGGCTCTCGGGAAACGGCCCAGCGACATCCAAGGCTATGCGCTCCCATGGGGCTCCCACATTGTACACCTTTAATGCACCTCTGCTTCGAGTATGTGGCCCCTTGACAGCCGCACAACTTGTGCATTTGCGGCACCAATCCTCGACGTCATCCCGACAGTGGAGCCAATAAAACCGCTCCCGGATCTTAGTAAGGGTCTTCTTAACTCCCATGTGACCTCCCGAAGCACCATTGTGATAGAGCTGCAAGACTTCCGGCACCTTAGTTTTGGGCACTACCATTTGCAAATGGCACTGGTTACCGCGAGCGTTTTCCCATTTGCGGCACAGAACTCCATCCTGGACGACCAAGCTTTCCCACTGTGCCCAATAACTCTTGGTGATAGGGCTCATTGCTGCGATATCACTCCATTTGGGCCTAAGAGCGCCTGATTTCTTCCATTCAAGAATCGGCTGTACATTCTTGTCATCTTGCTGAGCACTCTGCAAAGCTTCTCTCCATTCGTCGCTTAGATCCGTCTTTAACATCCTCACTAGCGCTGCCTGCTTTGCTTCCTGTCGGCTACAGTGCTTGCACTGGTCGGGACACGGCCTACGCGATAAGGCATCTGCGTTACCATGGGACTTGCCGCTGCGATGTTGTATTACAAAATCAAACTCTTGCAGTAGTTCAATCCATCTAGCTACTTGTCCTTCTGGGTCCTTAAATTGAAGTAGCCATTTCAGCGCTGCATGGTCGGTTCGCAGGTGAAATTTACGGCCCAACAAGTATTTGTTGAAATGCTGCAACGTCTTTACTACAGCCAAGAGTTCCCGCCTGGTGACGCAGTAGTTTCTTTCGGGTTTGGATAAGGTCTTGCTGAAGTATGCTATAACAACTTCTTGATCACCCTTCTTCTGTGACAGCACGCCGCCAATTCCGGTGTTACTGGCATCTGTGTCAACTATAAATCCATGCTCATTGTCAGGGTAGCCTAGAATAGGTGCAGTACACAGATGTTCCTTAAGCTTCTGGAATGCAACGTCACAGCTCTCATTCCAACAGAACTGCACTCTGTCTTCGGTGAGCTTATGAAGAGGTCGAGCAATGTCAGCAAAGTTCTTCACAAACCGTCGATAGTAGGAGCATAATCCGAGGAATACTCTGACCTGCGTTTTTGTTCTCTGGAACTGGCCATTCCTTCACGGCAATGATCTTATCTGGGTCGGTTTGAATACCGTTCTCCGAGACCACATGTCCTAGAAAGTTCACTTGCCGTCTGAATAACGCGCATTTCTTCGGACTCAGCTTCAAATTAGCTCCTCGTATCTTTGACAGCACTTGCTCCAAGTTTCGAAGGTGATCCTGGAAGGTGCGCCCCACGATGATGATGTCCTCCAAGTAGACCAGGCAGGCGTCTCCAATCAGTCCCATGAGCACTCGCTCCATCAGTCTCTCAAAAGTAGCCGGAGCGTTGCACAATCCAAAGGGCATGACGTTAAATTGCCATAATCCTTTCCCTGTGGAGAATGCCGTCTTCTCCTTGTCTCGAGGATCTATTTCCACCTGCCAGTAGCCACTTTTTAGGTCTAAGGTAGAAAACCACTTCATCCCCGTCAGCGTATCCAGTGTGTCATCGATCCTTGGCAGTGGGTAGCTGTCCTTCTTCGTGATGTCATTTAATCGGCGGTAGTCTACACAGAAGCGCATGCTGCCATCCTTCTTCTTAACTAACACCACCGGAGAGCACCACGGGCTGGACGAAGGCTCGATTACGCCTTCTTTCACCATACCGTCGATCATAGCTTCCACTTCACGTTCCCGTGCCACTGGCACACGTCTTGGTCGCTGGCGAATTGGTGCTTCACTTCCCGTGTTTATTTTGTGCTGGACTAGTGCTGTCTTCCCTATGTCGGCATCACTGGTCGAGAAAATATCGGCGAACCGGTTCAACATCTTCTTAGCCTTGGTCTTCTCTTCTTCGCAGTTGTAGCACCGAGGTGACGACACAACTTCCCTGATGCGGTGACCTCGGTCGTCGCGTCGCACTGCTTCCACCTCCAGAGCGTGGGCTAAGGCGTCCTTGAGGTCCTTGAAGTGCCCAAGCCTCACTGCTGCTCTTACCTCCAGGTCCCGGATCCCATCCGTAAACGCCTGTACGAGGTTCCCGTCAATAAGCGCAGGAGACGACTGGTATGCCTTCCTGACCAGCTTTTCCACCTCTAGAGCCCAATGCTGTAGAGTTTCTCCGGTGCGTTGCGTCCTGTCCTTCAGCTGAGCACGATACACATGTTCGAGGTGCGCGTCTCCGTACCTCGCCTCCAGCGCCTCCAGAAGCTTCTCGTAGGTGACGTCTTGTCCAAGTGCCTCCAACACTGTCAAGGCCCGGTCGCGAAGGCCCAAGGTTAGGGCGGTTAAGCCCTGTTCTTTATTCCACTCATTTGATCGCATCACAGCCTCGAACTGGATCTTGTATGCCGACCATGATGACGAGCCATCAAATGGTGGAACTTTAAATCCACGAGGTGAGGGCGCTACAGCCGCTGGTGTCACTTCGAGCCCACGCAACTTCTTCTCCACTTCAGCAACACAGGTCACGTGGTGGTCGTGTACACGCTTCTCTATAAAGGCGACGCGAGTCTCAAGCTTGTCGTGTACGAGCATCTCTACGTCGCTGATACGGGCCTCGTGCTGCTGAAGTTCCTCCTTGACCGCCTTCAAGTCTTTCCCTACAGTGGCGCTGAGGTCCTTCATAAGCACCACCTGTTCCTCTAGGCGGCGCGCGTGCTCCTCCTTGTCGCGCTGGAGCTGTTCTTCTAGGCGGCGCGCGTGCTCCTCTTGACGGCGAGCCTGCTCCTCCTTGTCGCGCTGAAGCTGTTCCTCCAGGCGGCGCGCGTGCTCCTCTTGACGGCGAGCCTGCTCCTCCTTGTTGCGCTGTAGCTGTTCCTCCAGGCGGCGAGCCTGCTCCTCCTGACGGCGGGCCTGCTCCTCCTGACGGCGGGCCTGCTCCTGCATGAACGCCATCAGAGCTGCGATGTCGGGCACCGTCACGGAGTGTGTGGCGCTTGCAGGCTTCACTGCAGCCGCAGAGTCGCCTGATCCACCAGACGATGGAGAAGGAACGTCTCCGAAGCGTCTCTGGTCCAGGTCTTGCTGGCGCTGGTTCCTGGTACGCACTCCGTCAGTTTCTTCCTTCGGCATAACCGGCATAATTTATCCCACTTCTGACACCAATTTGTTACGAGCTGGGGTTCGACGATAAATTAAAACTGACTATGCCACTAAACTGTACTTTACTTTAACACAAACACTATTCACACTTAATTACACACCAGTAATAAAAACACACTTATTTCACTCTACTAGAATCACCACTAAACAATTCCGACTTACTTCCCTTCGCTTCTTGTTTATCGCTTCGCTATTCAATTGTTACTGTCCTGTCTCGCGCGTTTACGCTCTATTTATACTGGCCGGATAACATTATTAGCGCATTCTAGATGTTTCCACAAAACTGTCGAAATAATCTCGAACAGTCGATTACAGCAACGCCATCTAGTACAGAGTAGCTGAATTACCTTTAAACCACCGATACATTCAATGTCTTCTAGTACCCCCATTCACCGATAGATGGCGTAACAATAGTTATTATAACTTTAAATTACAGATAGTCAATGATGACATGCGACAGACACATCTATTTACTCTAGTGTCTATAAACCAATTCGCAAGAAATTTAACTTTGAAATCCACAATTGATCGCTCGCCACAATGAACAAATAGTGGAATGTTTGATATAATAAAACGACGATATCAGCAGGTGCAAGATATATTAAGCTGTGAAAATAATGTGCTACCGTCGTCAAGACGCCGTAGCCCGTGGTACGTGATTGCCGCACCCTGTACATGCGCCGGATTGTTCAGCGTGCACACCATTAACAAAGCTTTGTAAAACTTTAAGAAAAGACAACTTTTCATGAACGTACGTGTTCTTTGTTCTCACTTACTACGAATTTGGTTAGAATTGCAGCGTTTCTGAAAGTTTTAGATGTTGAAACGACGATTTTGGTTCGCTGTGATCATTGTAATTAGTTCGTTTATGTAAAAGTGTTATAATAGTTGTCAGTTGCTCGTGAAATCAGATACTTCGTAGGTGACGATAATAGCTGGTGTACTCATGCGTAGCAGTTTGACTAAATATTTAATAGAGTTTAGGCAATTAATTAATCGTTGTTCAACCATAGTCAAATCCTACTCATATGGAAAAAGAACATTACCAATCTTATACCAGTAATAGTTCTGTATAAATAATTAAAGAAGTATATCACTACCAATCGGAAAATCTCTGAGAGAAATTTATAAGGCGTATTAGGTGACAGAATGCTCTTTTTACGTTACAATATACAAACACATAAGCCGGCTCTGTTTTAGTTAGTTCAATTAACTGAAAATACAGCTGCCAAAATGTGAATGTACATATAATACATCTCTGCTTGCCCATTTGGCAGGCGTCTGCCTGAGTAAGTATGTCAAAAAGCTTTCGTCGGAGTATAATATAACAAGCCTACAAATAATTCCCGAAACATTTCTCCCGCGTTGGTATTTTTGTACAGCACAATTCAACATTTACATTTCGTAATAATATAACCTGCACGAATCGCCTTCAGCTTTCCGCTCGCTGGCAAACACATGTGTAGGTATTATTACCCCGAACTAGCAGGACTTTGTTGGACCACACTACCACAGTCAAATAATCCATATGTCTTTATATACTGTGACACTACATTGTGGTCACACATAAATGAAACCACAACATGAACAGTGCATTGCTAAATCCTGAATATTCAACAACTATTCTGTGTTCATTTCAAACTTACAACTACTTTCGACAACCACTATTCTTTTTTCAAGAAAACAAATTCAAATCGCGTAGTTCGGACGGTCTTTGTTTTCGGTAGACTGTCATATATTTTATACATCATTGCAGTTCTATATAGTTTGCTGGTTTTATGTCAGCTGTTGCTTGAGTTCTTTTTCTACGAACATGAAAATATAACGGGTAAGGGCAAGGGCAGTTTTGATAGAATAGACCTCTATTATAACTATCTTTGACCTGTTAAGATTTGCTGTTCTTCGCATGAATGACTTGTTTGATCACGGGGTCAGTCAATTAACACTATAATCAGTAAATAAGGGCTATTGCATATATGTGTGACAAAAATATCATTACAATACTAAGCAGAATTGCGGTATAAAAAAGAACGCCGACAAAAGCAGCATTTTAAATGCGGTACACACATTGGTGGGTAATAATTACCAACCATCTTATCAGTAAAGGAAAACAGCAAGGAAACTTGCATACCTAAGAGGTCTCCGAAAGTTGCCAACTCAGACTCTTAACCTTTTATATTGAGAGAGGTCTTAGTCCGGTGGGACAGTTAATTTGGACGTGACAAAGGTACAGATTCCATTGCTCCAAAATAAACTAATTTTGATCTTACTTACATCTATTTCCCTGCCATAAAAACCTGCTATAAAAAGGGTCAATAGACTATTTGTAGGTAAAACTGAATTTGCTCTATAGGTACTTATCTTAAATCTAGATGCTATCTTCATTATTGCTCTTAAAATGTTAAAGATTATAATCTTTATAAAAATAAAATATTCTAGAAATATAAACAGACTTAGAGACACGGTGTAGATATTTAATATATGTTTTAAGCATGAACTCATTTGAATTTTTATTTATTATTGTATGTTTTGTGTTAGTAGTATTATTGAATAGAGTAAAGACTTAATGAATAAGAATATTATAGAAATAATTAAAATTTACCTAGCTATTCTTATATACTCCTAAAATTTGTACGCCAATAACTGGCTGAACATATGAAACAATGTATTATTATATTGTAACATCTTGCATGTCATGTACCACTATGTTCAAACAAATAAAAAGTTATCTTATCTTAAAACGGTTTTGTTTATACTTATACCAGCTGTCGCCCGCGGCTCCCCCGCGTGGATTTTGTTTATCATTCATAAAAAAAATGTTTTCTTTTCATAAAAAGTATCATATGTTACTTCTCATACCCTAAAGAATAATGTGTACAAAGTTTCCTGATGATCGGTAAAGTAGTTTTCGCGTGAAAGCGTAACAAACTAACTTACATTCTCATTTATAATATTAGTATAATGTACTCGAATACAGCTCTGTATTTTAAATGAATGAAGAGAAATTCTTGCAATAGCTCACAGATAGATAACTAAGTCCAATGAAAAATATAAATCTTGAATAAAGACGAGAAACATACCCACACAGTGTACCTACTTACTTTTCCCAACAAAAACGTAACGCGGATGTTTTAAAAAGTTACATAAAAAAGACTATGTCCATTCATTTCTTAGAGCCTTTTCATCATAAATTACAATAAGCTACTTACTAGCTACTCATTGTACTAAATACTAGTCACAAGTAATTTAAATAAGCAGGAGTTAATCTTAAAATCTGTATCAAAGTCGGTGGAAGCGCTGACTAAGCCCAGTGCATATATTACACACTAAATGCAGTAGTTTAACAGGATCGCATTCAATTTCACTAATTTCTGTTCGACTCTCTGTCTTACCAGTTTAGAATTGATTCAATTTGGTATAAATGCAAATGTTCTAACCTTAACTAAGAGGATGTAACAAATCTGTCTAGACATAGTAACTTAAAATAATATATTCAGAGATATAAAAATACAGAGGTATTTTACAATAGGTCTATTTTTTTGTACCTATATTGTGTTATAATAAGGACCTCAGGATCCGAGCCAACTCACCGACAAGTCGGTGCACCTATTTAAAGACGCATGAAGGTCTGGAACAGATTTTCTCTTGGAGTCTGGAGTAGGTAGCTGCCGTAAAGGCCAGCAGAATAAATCATTGGAAAAAATATGGCGATAGCCACAAATAGGGTACGACCGCAAATTAATGGGCAGGACCTATCTGCACTCGCAAGTACCAGTATCAATCATATACCTACAATGACCTACATGGCCAAAGACACTATCCCCGACCTGATAGATGCACTTTGCTGCTTTTAATATCGGTAGGCTAACCGATTGCGATTTCGTATGGGATTTTAATGCAGTTTTCGTGCCCCGCCACTACATAAGTTAAATAAGGAAGTCTGTGGTATTACTGAGTAAGTCTGAATTCTTTCACAGAAGCCACACTCACAAGATATGGGTTGCCATCGTGAGACCACAACAAAGAAAAAAGCTAATCGAATACACGAAATAGTTAGGTGGCCTTTATACTCTCTAAGCGGGAGCTGAGCGTGGTGTTTCTTGAGAAGACTAAAAGGCACAGGATCGTATCCAGGATGGGTCTGACGTAAAAGTTTCTTGATTCTAGTGATAACTAGAAAAAACTTTAGAAGAAAACTTTACATCAATGACGGATTAGATAACTCACTATTTTGCTTCTTAATTTGATTGGATAATAACATGAACCTTTTAAAGTAACACTTTTTTTTATCCTGGTTCCCTGGTTGGCGACAAAGACAAAAAAAGCTTAAATAAATACGAAATCTGGAGGCATACCTCCCTATACAAATATCACAAGTTCGATACGTATTTGTGAATTTGACATCAATATAGGTTTTACAGAGTGCTATTTAGGTCATTTTAAGTACAGCACCAATGTCTGCGTCCCGACACACAAACGTAAGTATTCCAACTATGTACAACATTCAAACACGTTTACAAAAGTAAGAACCGTCTAATCTATTGTATCTAGGTTGCGGGGGTCACGTTGTGTCGGGGGTACGCCAAGAATACAGGTACATAAATACTGCAGCCAAGTGCTAGTACGCGGCAAACCTACTCAAGGTAACATATTGAACTAATGCCCGAATACAGAAAAAGGTAGTACATTTGTTATAAGCACCGCCATCTATACTGAAGTAGAATTTGTTCAGCGATAGCCTTGCAGAGAGACGAAAAGACTGTTACCCAGAGTTTAAGAACAGATTTTTCAAAGTTGAGTGTGTATTTAATAATTAAGTAATTAATTATCACTTGAACGACCAAGAAAAATATTATCATCGCCTGCCAACCGCCACTTGGCCAGCATTGTTGATTAAACTGCTTACTATAAGACAATTTTGGATATAGCTATACCCTAATGTTTCTGATGGTGAGCAGAGCACATGCCTAGAATTTTGACAATTTATAAACGTATTTTATCAGGTCGCTATTAAATTATTTAGGTACTCTAACTCGGCTTTCTATAAAATGGTAAGGAATTTGTGTAAGAGTAGTAATTTATTTTTAAATGAGGAATAGCGTACTTTCACAGAAAATATAGAAGGAAAACAGCGGTATCTGTGGTCCTACTTTTTAAACACAATGCTGCACATTGTGTGTATTCTGTATTATACTCTGGATTATCTTATCCTGCTCCAATCTCTGCGCCGTATTCTCATTCTTTCTTCATTTTGCGATGGTAAAATAAATAAATATAGAAAATATAAAAGAGAAAGGTCGCGCGAAGAAAGAAATCCTGGCTCCGCAACATAAGGGAGTGGACCGGGATTGCGAGCGCTGCCGAGCTGTTCCGCTTCGCTAAAGACAAGGAGAAGTACACACCCAAACGATGATTGTTGGAGCTAACAGCCAACCTCCACTAGTTGGAGAGGCACTGAAAAAAGAAGAGAAAATGTAATTTAAAAGAGTCCAGACTCAAATCAAAATATATTTAATTTCACACGCGGTGAGCTGTATTTAAATCTAATAGAATATACTTTAAAGAATATTAATTATGAAACGAATAACCTGCACGTTGGTACAAAATTATTCAGTCATTTTTATCCTCGGATTTGTAGGATTTTCTTTCAATTTCCATAATATTCTGAAGCAGATAGTTTTAAATATGATGCTCACCGATATACAGACATATTTTTTTTAATTCACACATTTTTTTTTTAAATCAATTCAATTATTATACAATTGTATACTTATTTACATTTACACTAACTTATTTACAACTAAAACTGTACGTAAAAACCAACAACTAAATTTAAAAAAAAGCAACCTAGTACATACATAAAAAAGGCAAGGCATGAGGCGTGTAGACGTCGTAGTATTCCTCCGCATCACTGTCATCAATGGCAATGCTGATTCTTCGAGCAAAGCAGCATAAAATTATTATGGAATAATAAAAGAAAACAACAATTGAACAACACACTTAATTTATCTTAATCTATCTCTCTATTCTGTATCAAAGCGCTTCCATTTGTAATTTATGCCTTTGCGCGCATTAGTGCGAATGCTTTCGGCGTATTGACTGATATTTCTGATGGCGAATATCTTGTACATTATTGTTTAATATATAACAAAACTAAACTATATAGAAAACTAGTGACCCGCCCCGGCTTCGTTCGGATGCATATTAAACCTTCCTCTAGAATCATTATATCTATTAAAAAACGCATTAAAATCCGTTGCGTAGTTTTATAGATTTTAGCATACATAGGGACAGACAAACAGAAGACAGACTTTGTTTTATACTATGTAATGATAATAATGATACGATAAGCGGATTGATTTCTTTGAGATAGAACATAAACCTAAGACAAATACACAAACGTGTAGAGTTATGTTGTAAGTTCGAATTAGAGGGGAGCCTATAGCGGTCTACACAACTACAGGGCACATTCCCAATTCACAAGGTCTGCAAATATTGACCGACTATGCCGAGCGCCTGTGAAATGTTAAAAGACTGAAAAGTCACAGCAATTGCATTAGAAAGTGCTGAGAAGTAACTTTTTTATTACTAAGCTTAGATCTTCGTCATATACTGAATTAAAAACAATCCGAGATAGAAGAAACTAGAACAGTTTTCAACACAGATATTTTTTCATGGCTTGTTTTATATCATATCTTTTGTTTTAAATTATGTTACTTTGAAATATGTAGATTAATAGAAATAATTAGTTATGATAGATTTTTCCTAGTCGAATCTAAACTCTTGCAGAATATCATCGTTCCAAGATATATGAATAAGATATACCTACCTACTTGTTATTCAGTGATCGCTAAAAAGCGTTCCGCACATAAATAAATAGTACGTTACTGTTATTATTGTAACTACACGAATGGTTCTCAATAAATGTGTATGATTATTGTCTCTTTTTACTACATACTACTTACCATGTGAGTGTACCGTTAAATATTAAAGTAGTATATGCAATAAATTCAGATGAAGTGCGAGTTTGTTCGCAGGGTTCCGTAACATTAACTTTCAGTGTCTGTGGTCGAGATTAAGTAGCAATAAAAACGTGCCATTTTGCGAAATTCATCGTCCACAAAATTAATTGTGTGCGTACTGCAGTGTTACTTTTAATAATAATAGACGGGACGCACATTTTGGCCCTTAATCTGAGTAATTTAGTTGCCCACATCATGTGACCACAAATCGGTATATTACTAGTAATCAGTGTCATCCTCTAGCGGTTTATTGTGCAGCTATATTTGGAATTCTTTCTGAATAGAATATTAACGCTAACTAAATTACTAAAGCTTTATTTATAGCCCTTTTGTATTTTCTAGACACCCTTAAAATAAAATATATTTAGATATTGTAAGACTTCTTACTTATATTCTTTTACCAAAATCTCGAATACATAATTTTCATTCCACCCAAGAGACAGACTTTAAAAAATCTATGTCTAGATTTATTCAGTGAAGCACGTTTTGCGTTGAGTTTCTTAATCTTAATATTCTGCTGTTGCATACAAGTACTAAACCTTGTTTTACAGTTTTATTCAAATGGTAACATGTTGATAAAAGAATTACTTTCTAGAAGAATATATTATCAGAAAAAAAAAAATTCACAGTTTGAGTTAGTAATGTTTATGAATATGATGCTTAGATAATTTGATATATTTACAAAGCAAACGTAATAATACTCCTTATATTGATTATGATTGAACTTATTTTTCAAATAATCTGTGTTAAGAAAAGTACTTAAGGTTTATTAAATTAATTAAAGTATATTATATGATACTTGTTTGACTTGACTTTAAGTTGAGTAATTTATGTATGAACAAACTAACACAGCATTACAAAAAACCTATATTCATATTTTAATTTGACGCAACCTTTGATGGAAGAAACCCAACCTATGAAGAGTGGAATATTTCGCTTATTTTCTTCAAGGGAGTTTTGAAAATTTTTAAGTTTTTATTTAAAGTGGTATATATATTTGCCACCGTGCAGAACGAGGATGAATTTTATCATCGTGAATAAAACCAGTAAAACACAGTATGATCAACAACATAATTCGACAACAACAACAATAATCATAAAAAGTAATTTTACGACAAATTTAAAAGCCAAATGTATCAAGTTGTGACCCTTTCAGCTGTCGTAAAGTCGTTTGCAATCGTTAATATAGTCAAAAATGCATATAATATAACTTTTATGACGGTGTCACGTAATAAAATGATTGCTATTGCCGTTATCGTCGCCCAAACGAAGATTGTTTTAGTTGGAACTATGCCATAACGATGCAAGGAAGTACAAAGTATAAATACATTTTGCATGCCACTTAACAGTCTGTATAATATATCATAGCCCGAGACAGTCCAGAGTTATACCCTGTGTGCAATAGTTTCGCAAAAGAATACGTCTGTGACGACTATATTTTAGAAATTTTAATGTGTAAAATTGTAGAATTTTAAAGCATTCATTGTTTATTTAACTTTTTGCTTGACTTATTGTTTCGGCTTAGCGTTTAAAAAGAATAGCAAAAGAATCATAAATCATGTTTCACTGCACGGATAACGTTGCGATTTAAACAGTCTACTCGGCTTTCGTTTGTGATTGCGGATTCAATCCCGCGTTGTAATAATAATAGGACTACTATGAAAATAATAAATAAAGACAAGCTGGTAAATTCAAGCAGGTCATTGCAATACCTTCGTTTATAAAATGACATAATTGAAAAAAGTATGAGAATTTTAAGTTTAAAGGTAAAAATGTGTTATTATTTTTATGTTGTGTTAATACTATTATTTGTATGGGGATTAATATTGCAGATTAATATTAACGTAGGCAGAATCTTTATCGTATTAGCAATAAGAACGATGACTATGTCTATCGTTTTCGCTTTTCAATATAGGTACATATACAAATTATTTGCTACGGTATAGGATATTATAGAGTGAAGCTGCGTTAAGATTTAAATATTGTCAGTGATGACATGCGACAGACACACCTATTTATTCTAGTGTACATAAACCAATTCGCAAGAAATTTAACTTTGAAGTCCACAATTGATCGCTCGCCGCAATGAACAGACAGTGGAGTGTTTGATATAATAAAACGACAATATCAGCAGGTGCGAGACATATCAAGCTGTGAAAATAATGTGGCGATGGCATCAAGACGCCGTACTCCGTGGTACGTGATTGCCGCACCCTGTACATGCGCCGGATTGTTCAACGTGCACACCATTAACAAAGCTTTGTAAAACTTTAAGAAAAGACAATCTTTTCATGAACGTACGTGTTCTTTGTTCTCACTTACTGCGAATTTGGTTAGACTAGCAGCGTTTCTGAAAGTTTTAGGCTCAGTTCACACCGAAATGGCAGCGGCTGGAAGCGACGCGCAGCGGCCGGCATCGAAGAGAAGGCTTGCGACTGCCAGCGACTGCTCGCGCATGCGCGCGACTGCTCGCGCCCGCCCGCGACTGCTCGCGCCCGCCCGCGACTGCTCGCGGCCGCGCGCAGCTCACGTCACGGCTCAGGCTCACGCTATTCCTATGCGCAGTTTATATTCTACATATAACGAGGAAACACGTGTGTAATTAGCTGTGAAAATGAGTATTTTGGATGTAATAGTTATTGCACGTATAATTGAAGAAGAAGAAGAGGAAACGCGGATTCTTGGGGACACGGCCGCCCGCGCCCTCCCGCGCATGCTCGCGGCCGCCCGCGCCTTCCCGCGCATGCTCGCGGCTGCTTGCGCCTCCCCGCGCATGCTCGCGGCTGCCCGCGCCTTCCCGCGCATGCTCGCGGCCGCCCGCGCCTTCCCGCGCATGCTCGCGGCCGCTCGCGCCCGCCAGAGCGTTCGCGCGCCGACGCGGCGTGGATTGTCAAGTGATTCTATGTATTATAGTCATGGTGATAAAGACTAAAATTATATGACACTGCAACTGCTCTCCGCTTCGCTTCCGGCCGCTGCCATTTCGGTGTGAACTGAGCCTTAGATGTTGAAACGACGATTTTAGTTCGCTGTCATAATTGTAATTAGTTCGTTTATGTAGAAATGCTGTAGTAGTTGTCAGTTGCGCGTGAAATCTGATACTTCATTGGTGACGATAATAGCTAGATACTAATTACGTAGCAGCTTAACTAAATATTTAAAAGAGTTTTGGAAATTAATTAATCGTTGTTTAACCATAGTCAAAACCTACTCATATGGAAAAAGAAGATTACCAATCGTATACCAGTAATAGTTCTGTATAAATAATTAAAGAAGTATATCACTACCAATCGGAAAATCTCTGAGAGAAATTTATAAGGCGTATTAGGTGACAGAATGCTCTTTTTACGTTACAATATACATACACATATGCCGGCTCTGTTTTAGTTAGCTCAATAAACTGAAAATGCAGCTGCCAAAATGTGAATGGACATATAATACATCTCTGCTTGCCCATTTGGCAGGCGTCTGCCTGAGTATGTCAAAAAGCTTTCTTCAGAGTATAATATAACAAGCCTCCAAATAATTCCCGAAGCATTTCTCCCGCGTCGTTATTTTTGTACAGCATAATTCAACATTTACATTTCGTAATAATATAACCTGCACAAATCGCCTTCAGCTTTCCGCTCGCTGGCAAACACAATATGTGTAGGTATTATTACCCGGAACTAGCTGGACTTTGTTGGACCACACTACATTGTGGTCACACATAAATGAAACCACAACATGAACAGTGCATTGCTAAATCCTGAATATTCAACAACTATTCTGTGTTCATTTCAAACTTACAACTACTTTCGACAACCACTATTCTTTTTTCAAGAAAACAAATTCAACTCGCGATGTTCGGATGGTCTTTGTTATCGGCAGACTGTCATATATTTCATACAATCATTGCAGTTCTATATAGTTAGTTTGCTGTTTTTATGTCAGCTGTTGCTTGAGTTCTTTTTCTACGAACATGAAAATATAACGGGTAAGGGCAAGGGCAGTTTTGATAGAATAGACCTCTATTATAACTATCATTGACCTGTAAAGACTTGCTGTTCTTCGAATGAATGACTTGTTTGATCACGGGGTCAGTCAATTAACACTATAATCAGTAAATAAGGGCTATTGCATAAATGTGTAACAAAAATATCATTACAATACTTATGCTAGTTTGCCAGCATTACATTATAAAAATGAACGCTGACAAAAGCAGCATTTTAAATGCGGTACACACATTGGTGGGTAATAATTACCAACCATCTTATCAGTAAAGGAAAACAGCAAGGAAACTTGCATACCTAAGAGGTCTCCGAAACTTGCCAACGCAGACTCTTAACCTTTTATATTGAAAGAGCCCTTAGTCCGGTGGGACAGTTAATTTGGACGTGACAAAGATACAGATTCCATTGCTACAAAATAAACTAATTTTGATCTTACTTACATCTCTTTCCCTGCCATAAAAACCTGCTATAAAAAGGGTCAGTAGACTATTAGTAGGTAAAACTGAATTTGCTCTATAGGTACTTATCTTAAATCTAGATGCTATCTTCATTATTGCTCTTAAAATGTTAAAGATTATAATCTTTGTAAAAAGAAAATATTCTAGAAATGTAAACAGACTTAAAACGGTTTTGTTTATACTTGTACCAGCTGTCGCCCGCGGCTCCCCCCGCGTGGATTTTGTTTATCTTTCATAAAAAAAAGGTTTTCTTTTCATAAAACGTATCATATGTTACTTCTAATACCGTCAAGCATATTATGTGTACAAAGTTTCATGATGATCGGTTAAGTAGTTTTCGCGTAAAAGCGTAACAAACAAACTTACATTCTCATTTATAATATTAGTATGATGTACTCGAAGACAGCTCTGTATTTTAAATGAATGAAGAGAAATTCTTGCAATAGCTGACAGATAGATAACTAAGTACAATGACAAATATAAATCTTGAATAAAGAAGAGAAACATACCCACGCTGTGTACCTACTTTTCCCAAGAAAAGCGTAAAGCCGAACTTAGTGGTGTTATAAAGTTACATAAAAAAGACTATGTCCATTCATTTCTTAGAGCCTTTTCATCATAAAATACAATAAGCTACTTACTAGCTACTCATTGTACTAAATACTAGTCACAAGGAAATATACAAAAGTTAATCTTAAAATCTGTAGTAAAGTCGGTGGAAGCGCTGACTAAGCCGTGTGCATATGTTACACACTAAATGCAGTAGTTTAACAGGATCGCATTCAATTTCACTAATTTATGTTCGGCTCTATGTCTTACCAGTTTAGAATTGAGTCAATTTGGTATATATGCAAATGTTCTAACCTTCACTTAAGAGGATGTTACATATCTCTTTAGACATACTCACTTAAAATACCATATTCAAAGATATAAAAATACAGAGATATTTTATCATAGATCTATTTTTTTTATTTATACTGCTACGTTGGTCTCGCGGCATAAATGTGCGCGTGGGATTGGGAGGTCTCGGGTTCGATTCCCGGGTCGGACAAAGTGTTATTGGGTTTTTCCGTTAGGAAATTCTCAGTAGCAGCACGGAGTCTGGTAATGTGGCAGGTACGGCAATAGGCTAGCCCCCCATTACGTGGGACCTAAAACTTCCTGGCGAAATGTGAGTGTAATATAACACCTCTTCGGGGTTACGCCTTCGGGGATACAGGCGTGAGTCTATAAAAAAAAATATAAAAAAACCTATCTTTTTGTGTATTGTGTTTTAATAAGGACTTCAGGATCCGAGCCAACTCACCGGCAAATCCGTGCACCTATTTAATGACTGAGGAAGGTCTGGAACAGGTTTCTCTTGGAGTATGGAGTAGGTAGCTTCCATTAAGGCCAGCAGAATAAATCTATGGAAAAAATATGACGATAGCCACTAATAGGGTACGACCGCAAATTAATGGGCAGGACCTCTCTGCACTCGCAAGTACCCGTATCAGACATAATTATGCCTACAATATACCTACTCCAGGTATTCCCGGAATCTCGGTACATGTCCTCTTCTCCGTTCTAAAATAACTTTAGGTTAGCAGGTCAGCGTTTGGTATTAAAATGTTTCAGCTGAATCTATACAGCGTGGAAAATACAATTAGACAGACGAATGAAGAAAACTACACGTCAGTTATTGACGTGTAGTTTTCTTTTAACGGGTTAGATAACTCATAGAGTAAGATCCTTACTTACTTATTTTCTCAGAAACGAAATGTATAGAATAATGTAGTGTTAGTTTCTGCTATGAGTGTACGCATACTTGTTAGCTTGGATCGTGGGGCAATTTTTTGTTATGAGGTGCTAAAGGTCCACGGGAACAATTTCCATACATTTTCTAAATGCAGGGCGCATTTAAGGGTCCCTAATGATCCCTACCGATAGCTAAATATTTTGGAAACTTTAAAGCGTCTGGTAAAAATTACCACCGTTGAAATGAGTGCCGTATTATTTAAAAACTCTTAATAATATTTTCTAAAACATAGATAAAAATCAGCACTGTGGATTTAAGAAAAGCTAGTACAATTTTTACCTAACTTTAGCACCTCGTACCTAAAAATTGTACCCCGATTCAAGCCAACAAGTATGTGTAGACTCATGACACATCTCGTAACACTACATTATTCTATTCTAAATGTGGGTGTTATATTACACTTCTGCCTAACCCTTCGGGGACACAGGCGTGAGTCTATAAATAAATAAATTATTATACATTTAGTTTCTGAGAAAATAAGTAAGGTCTGGCGATCCTGGGTTCTTGGACTATACTACTACTTTGTTTAGATTTAAAAATGACATGAACTTTTTAAAGTATCACGTTTTTTTGGTCCTGGTTCCCTGGTCGGCGACAAAGTCACAATAGACAAGAGCTAAATTGAATACGAAATCTGGAGTCATACAAATATCGTACGGTAGATATAAGTAAGTAATTTTCATGTAATTATAAGTACTACACCAATCTATCTAGGTATCTAGGTTGCGGAGGTCAAGCGGCAAGACCGTGTACCTGTAGTTACATAAATACTGCAGCCAAGTGCTGGTACGCGGAAAACCTACTCCAAGTAACATATTGAACTAATGCCCGAATACAGAAAAAGGTAGTACATTTGTTATAAGCACCGCCATCTATACTGAAGTAGAATTTGTTCAGCGTTAGCCTCGTGGAGACACGAAAACCCTGTTACGCAGAGTTTAAGAACAGTTTTTTTCGAAGTTAAGTGTGTATTTAATCATTAAGTAATTATCGCTTGAACGATTAAGAAAAATATCATCATGTGAAGTCTGCGGAACCGCACTTGGCAAGCATTTTGGATTAAACTGCTTAAGATAAGAAAATGTTAGGATATTGCTATATCCTAACATTTATGATGGTGAGCAGACCACATGCCCAGAATTTTGACACTTTATAAACTCTTTTGCTTCCTATAAAACGGTAAAGAATGTTTGTAAGAGTAGTAATTTGTTTTTTATAAGTAATAGCGCTCTTTCATAGAAAATACAGACGAAGTATCCGTGCTGCAGCACTGTGTTTAAAAAGTGGGAGCATCGGGGTACTCTCCACTCTGGATTTTCTAATCCTGCTCCAATCTCTGCACCGTATTCTCATTCTTGCTTAATTTTTGTACCCTACATTTTGGATGTTTCCCTTGATCCCAATGCGACGGTAAGAAAGAATTTAATTTAAATGAGTCCCTGGCTCATATTAAATTACATTTATTTTCACATACGGTGAGCTGTATTTAAGTCTTATAAAACATTATTTAAAAAATTATATTAATGATGAAACGAATAACCTTTACATTGGTACAAAATTATTCACTCGTTTTTATCCTCGGATTTGTAGGATTCTCTTTAAATTTCCATAACATTCAGAAGCAGATAGTTTTGAATATGATGCTCATCGACATACAGACATACTTTAAGGCTAGGTACAGCATAAAATACACACCTCTTTTTTTTTGTTTTGAAATCAATTCAATTATTTTACAATTGTATACTTATTTACATTTACACTAAGGCCGACCTCACATTGGGCGTCAGCGTTCCTCAAGCGTACGCCCAGCGTGCGCTCGGTGTTCACTCTGTAGTACAACTACAAAGTAACGCCGGGCGAACGCCGAACGGACGCCGAGCGTACGCTTAAGGAACGGCTATGACCAATGTGAAGGTGGCCTATCTTATTTACAACTAAAACTATACGTATAAAACTACAACTAAATTTAAAAAAGCAACCTGGTTTATACATAAAAAGGCAATGCATGAAGCTTTAGGCGTCGTAGTATTCCTCCGCATCACTGTCATTGGGTTACGTGCCCAGAAAGCTGACAGCATTGCCACGCAGAATGGCAATGCTGATTCTTTGAACAAAGCAGCATAAAATTATTATGGACTACTATGGATAATACAAGAAAACAACATTTTAACCATTACTTTATGTATCTTAATCTATCTCTCCATTCTGTATCAAAGCGCTTCCATTTGTAATTTATATGCCTTGGCGCGCATTGGTGCGAATGCTTTCGGCGTATTGACTGATATTTCTGATGCCGAATATATTTACATTATTGATTTTTTGAGGAAGAACATAGACCTATGACAAATACACAAACGTGTAGAGTTATGTTGTAAGTTCGAAGTAGAGGTGAGCCTATACCGTCTACACTTCAGGGCACATTCCCAATTCACAAGGTCTGCAAATAATGACCGACAATGCCGAGCCCCTATGAAATGTTAAAAGACTGAAAAGACACAGCAATTGCATTAGAAAGTGCTGAAAAGTTATTTTTTATTAATTAGCTTAGATTACGGCCCTGAATTCAAAAGAATCCCAAGCATAGGTTCCAAGACAGTACGCGTCACTTTTTTTTTCATAGCTTATTAGCTGCCTATTACCTAATTTATTATTTTTGGTTTAAATATGTCAATGTTGGTATCGCAAGTAATCATTGATCCAAGATATATAAAGATTATAAAGTAAGATATACCTACCTACTTGTTATTCAGTGATCGCTAAAAAGCGTTCCGCACATAAATAAAAAGTACGTTACTGTTATTATTGTAACTACACGAATGGTTTTCAATAAATGTGTATGATTATTGTCTCTTTTTACTACATACTACTTACCATGTGAGTGTACCTTTAAATATTAAAGTAGTATATGCAATAAATTCAGATGAAGTGCGAGTTTGTTCGCAGGGTTCCGTACCATTAACTTTCAGTGTCTGTGGTCGAGATTAAGTAGCAATAAAAACGTGCCATTTTGCGAAATCCATCGTCCACAAAATTAATTGTGTGCGTACTGCAGTGTTACTTTTAATAATAATAGACGGGACGCGCATTTTGGCTCTTAATCTGAGTAATTTAGTTGGCCACATCATTTGACCACAAATCGGTATATTACTAGTAATCAATGTCATCCTCTCGCGGCTTATTGTGCAGCTATATTTGGAATTCTATCTGAATAGAATACTAAAGCTAACTAAATTACTAAAGCTTTATTTATAGCCCTTTTGTATTTTCTAGGCACCCTAAAAATAAAATATATTTTAATATTGCAAATCTTCTTACTTATATTCTTTTACCAACATCTCGAATACATATTTTCATACCACCCAAGAGACAAGTTTAAAAAAATCTATGTCTAGATTTATTCAGTGAAGCACGTTTTGCGTCGAGTTTCTTAATCTTAATATTCTACTGTTGCATACAAGTACTAAACCTTGTCTTACAGTTTTGTTCAAAGGGTAACATGTTGATAAAAGAATTACTTTCGAGCAGAATATTTTCTCAACAAACATTTTTATTCACAGTTTGAGTTAATAATTTTTATGAATATGATGCTTAGATAATTTGATATAGTAACAAAGTAAAAGTAATAATACTCCTTATATTGATAATGATTGAACTTATGTTTCAACTAATCTGTATTAAGAAAAGTACCTAAGGTTTATTAAATTAATTAAAAAATATATTAGGATACTTGTTTAACTTTTTGTTTAAATTTTAATTTGAGTAATTTATATACAAGTAAACTAACAAAGTATAATAAAACCAAACGTATATTCATATTTTTATTTGACACAACCTTTGATGGAAGAAACCCAACCTTTGAAGAGTGGAATATTTCACTTCTTTTCTTCAAGGAATTTTGGAAAAAAAATTATTTGAAAATTATTTAAAGTGGTATACTTATATATTTGCCCGTCCGTGTGGTGACGGATTAAGAATACGGATTGTCACCACCCCATAGCGTCCCATGGATGTCGTAAGAGCCGACAGTGTGACCATATTATGCAGAGAACAGCACTGTAAGAGAAGGAAAACTTGATACAAACCCTATACCAACCCGTTTGGCCAGCGTTCCTTTCAAACGTTAAACGACTGTTAAAGGCTGATGAAGATATATTTGCCACTGTGCAGTTTCCATTCAGAACGAGGATGGATTTTATCATCGTGAATAAAACGAGTAAAACACAATATGATCAACAACATAATTCGACAACAACAACAATAATCATAAAAAGTAATTTTACGGCAAATCTAAAAGCCAAATGTATCAAGTTGCGACCCTTTCAGCTGTCCTAAAGTCGTGTGCAATCGTTAATATAGTCAAAAATGCATATAATATAACTTTTATGACGGTGTCACGTAATAAAATGATTGCTATTGCCGTTATCGTCGCCCAAACGAAGATTGTTTTAGTTGGAACTATGCCATAACGATGCAAGGAAGTACAAAGTATAAATACATTTTGCATGCCACTTAACAGTCTGTATAATATATCATAGCCCGAGACAGTCCAGAGTTATACCCTGTGTGCAATAGTTTCGCAAAAGAATACGTCTGTGACGACTATATTTTAGAAATGTTAATGTGTAAAATTGTAGAATTTTAAAGCGTTCATTGTTTATTTAACTTTTTGCTTGACTTATTGTTTCGGCTTAGCGTTTAAAAAGAATAACAAGAGAATCATAAATCATGTTTCACTGCACAGATAACGTTGCGATTTAAACAGTCTACTCGGCTTTCGTTTGTGATTGCGGATTAAATCCCGCGTTGTAATAATAATAGGACTACTATGAAAATAACAAATAAAGACAAGCTGGTAAATTCAAGCAGGTCATTGCAATACCTTCGTTTATAAAATGACATAATTGAAAAAAGTATGATAATTTTAAGTTTAAAGATAAAAATGTGTTATTACTTTTATGTTGTGTTAATACTATTATTTTTATGGGGATTAATATTGCAGATTAATATTAACGTAGGCAGAATCTTTATCGTATTAGCAATAACAACGATTACTATGTCTATCGTTTTCACTTGTCAATATATATAGTTATATTTAATTATAACTTTAAATTATTTGCTACGGCATATGATATTATAGAGTGAAGCTGCAGTAAGATTTAAAGATTGTCAATGATGACATGCGACAGACACATCTACATATTTACTCTAGTGTCTATAAACCAATTCGCAAGAAAGGGGTTTGGGTAATTTTGTATGAACCATTGGTATGATTTTTTTTTTGAGCGGCCACTTAATTTATTGTTGCTGACGTATAATAATAATGACTCATAAAATAACTTTGCCCTAAGTAATAACGCAGCTGAAATATATGAAATCGAAGTAGGAAGAATTTCAACATCATGTCGTCTAAATAAAGACGTAACCACGTATATGTATTGTGAAAAAATACAGCACGCATGGCACAATACGTACATCCATAAAGTTACGCATGTTATTGGAGGAGTATATAATGTACGGCATTCATCATCATCATATCAGCCACACGACGTCCACTGCTGCTCCCCCAAGGTTCTCCACACAGACCGGTCTTGTCCGGTCCAACCGCCTCATGCGATCTTGACGAGATCGTCGGTCCACCTTGTGGGTGTGGGGAGCCTAACTCTGCTGCGTCGTCCGGTACGTGGCCGCCACTCCTGAACCTTTCTACCCCAACGGCAATCGGTTCTTTGAGCTATGTGCCCTGCCCACTGCCACGTCAGCTTGGCTATCCGGAGAGCTATGTCGGCGACTTTGGTTCTACTGCGGATCTCCTCATTTCAGATTCGATCTCGCAGTGAAACTCCAAGCATAGCTCTCTCCATCGCCCTCAGAGTGACCTTGAGCCTTCTGATAAGGCCCGTAGTGAGCGACCACGTCTCTGATTCGTAAGTCATCACTGACAACACACACTGGTCAAAGACTTTCGTCTTGAGACACTGCGGGATATCGGACGAGAAGATATGTCGTGTTAGATTGGCCCAACCGAGTTGGATTCGACGATTGACCTCCTTCTCGAAGTTGGACCTACCTAATTGGACTACTGGTACCAGGTAGATATACTTGTCCACAACTTCGACTGTAGAGTTCCCAACCTGAATAGGAGCAGGTACAACATGGACGTTCGACATGATTTTCGTCTTGTCCATGTTCATCTTAAGACCTACTTGTTGGGAGACTCTACAGAGGCCATCGAGCATTGTGCCTAGGTCTTCCATGGTATCAGCCATGACTACGATATCATCTGCGAATCGAAGGTGAGTGATGTACTCGCCGTTGATGTTGGATGTTTATGAAGGCTATAAGATTTTCTTTGAAAATAATAGTTACTGCTTTTTTGCAAGTAAACTTATGTGCGGATGTGCCGTCTAGTATAATAATGGCTCTACGATCACCTATAGGGGCATCTGGAGTTCCAAATAGAGCATTTGGAATGGATAGACATCGGGATATAACCTCTTCACGGGTCCGGGGTCATGTGGTTAAAAAACCCAAGTTCTGTGGCACGAATTCTGCGATTTAATCTTGTCTGACCAGTCGCATTGTCTTCAACTGTCTTAATTTTTTAGCAAATGGCAATTTGATTTTATCGATTATTTACTTTAAATATCTCGGCTTCGATGAACGTGGGAAAGTAACGTTTATAGAAAAAAAATAACGACTTAATGTGTTCTTTTTAACAAAACACTTTTCATTAGTGGCCGCGTATTTACAAAATCATGCCACTTTTACCCAAACCTCTTTAACTTTGAAATCCACAATTGATCGCTCGCCGCAATGAACAAACAGTGAAGTGTTTGACATAATAAACGGAAATATCAGCAAGTGCGAGACATATTAAGCTGTGAAAATATGCATGTGGCGATGGCGTCAAGACGCCGTACTCCGTGGTACGTGATTGCCGCACCCTGTACATGCGCCGGATTGTTCAGCGTGCACACCATTAACAAAGCTTTGTAAAACTTTAAGAAACGACAATCTTTTCATGAACGTACGTGTTCTTTGTTCTCACTTACTGCGAATTTGGTTAGACTAGCAGCGTTTCTGAAAGTTTTAGATGTTGAAACGACGATTTTGGTTCGCTGTGATCATTGCATGTAAAAGTGTTATAATAGTTGTCAGTTGCTCGTGAAATCGGATACTTCGTAGGTGACGATAATAGCTGGTATACTCTTGCGTAGCAGTTTGACTAAATATTTAATAGAGTTTAGGCAATTAATTAATCGTTGTTCAACCATAGTCAAAATCTACTCATATGGAAAAAGAAGATTACCAATCGTATACCAGTAATAATTCTGTATAAATAATTAAATAAGTATATCACTACCAATCGGAAAATCTCTGAGAGAAATTTATAAGGTGTATTAGGCGACAGAATGCTCTTTTTACGTTACAATATACATACACAATATGCGCCGGCTCTGTTTTAGTTAGCTCAATTAACTGAAAATACTGCTGCCAAAATGTGAATGTACACAAACAAATATAATACATCTCTGCTTGCCCATTTGGCAGGCGTCTGCCTGAGTAAGTATGTCAAAAAGCTTTCTTCAGAGTATAATATAACAAGCCTACAAATAATTCCCAAAACATTTCTCCCGCGTCGGTATTTCTGTACAGCACAATTCAACATTTACATTTCGTAATAATATAACCTGCACAAATCGCCTTCAGCTTTCCGCTCGCTGGCAAACACATGTGTAGGTATTATTACCCGGAACTAGCAGGACTTTGTTGGACCACACTACATTGTTGTCACACATAAATGAAACCACAACATGAACAGTGCATTGCTACATCCTGAATATTCAACAACTATTCTGTGTTCATTTCAAACTTACAACTACTTTCGACAAACACTATTCTTTTTTCAAGAAAACAAATTCAACTCGCGTTGTTCGGACGGTCTTTATTTTCGGCAGACTGTCATATATTTGATACAATCATTGCAGTTTTATATAGTTTGCTGTTTTTATGTCAGCTGTTGCTTGAGTTCTTTTTCTATGAACATGAGAATATACTGTGAGTCGCCTCTTTTTATAGAATGGGAAGGCCAAGTGCAGTTTTGATAGAAAAGACCTATATTTTAACTATCTCTGAGCTGTAAAGACTTGCTGTTCTTAGAATGAATGACTTGTTTGATCACGGGGTCAGTTAATTGACACTATAATCAGTAAATAGGAGGTATTGCATGTATGTATTACAAAAATATCATTACAATACTAAGCAGGCCAAATGCTAGTTTGCCAGCATTGCAGTATAAAAATGAACGCTGACAAAAGCAGCATTTTAAATGCGGTACACACATTGGTGGGTAATAATTACCAACCATCTTATCAGTAAAGGAAAACAGCAAGGAAACTTGCATACCTAAGAGGTCTCCGAAACTTGCCAACGCAGACTCTTAACCTTTTATATTGAGAGAGGCCTTAGTCCGGTGGGACAGTTAATTTGGACGTGACAAAAATACAGATTCCATTGCTACAAAATAAACTAATTTTGATCTTACTTACATCTATTTCCCTGCCATAAAACCTGCTATAAAAAGGGTCAGTAGACTTTTAGTAGGTAAACCTGAATTTGCTCTATAGGTACTTATCTTAAATCTAGATGCTATCTTCATTATTGCTCTTAAAATGTTAAAGATTATAATCTTTATAAAAAGAAAATATTCTAGAAATATAAACAGACTTAAAACGGTTTTGTATATATTTGTACTAGCTGTCGCCCGCGTGGATTTTGTTTATCTTTCATAAAAACATGTTTTCTTTTTATAAAAAGTATCCAATGTTACTTCTAATACCCTCAAGAATATGTGTACAAATTTCACGATAGTCGGTTAAGTAGTTTTCGCGTGAAAGCGTAACAAGCAAACTTACATTCTCATTTATAATATTAGTAGGATGTACTCTAAGAAAGCTCTGTTTTTTAAATGAATGAAGAGAAATTCTTGATATAGCTGACAGGTAGATAACTAACTACAATGACAAATATAAATCTTGAATAATGACGAGAAACATACCCACGCAGTGTACCTAGTTACTTTTCCCAAGAAAAACGTAAAGCCGAACATAGTGGGTGTTATAAAAAGTTACATAAAAAAGACTATGTCCATCCATTTCTTTGAGCCTTTTCAACATAAAATACAATAAGCTACTTACTAGCTATTCATTATACTAAATACTAGTCACAAGGAAATTAAACATGCAGGAGTTAATCTTAAAATCTGTAGCAAAGTCGGTGGAAGCGCTGACTAAGCCCAGTGCATATGTTACACACTAAATGCAGTAGTTTAACAGGATCGCATTCAATTTCACTAATTTCTGTTCGACTCTATGTCTTGCCAGTTTAGAATTGAGTCAATTTGGTATGTATGCAAATGTTCTAACCTTAACTAAGAGGATGTTACAAATCTGTCTAGACATATTAACTTAAAATAATATATTCAGAGATATAAAAGTACAGAGGTATTTTATCATAGATATTTTTTTTGTATTGATTAGGACCTCACCGACAAGTCCGTGCACCTATTTAATGAGGCATGAAGATTTGCAACAGGTTTTCTCTTGGAGTCTGGACTAGGTAGCAGCCGTAAAGGCCAGCAGAATAAATCTATGGAAAAATATGACGATAGCCACTAGTAGGGTACGACCGCAAATTAATTCGCAGGACCTCTCTTCACTCGCAAGTACCCGTATCAGACATATACCTACAATGACCTACATGGCCAAAGACACTAGCCCCGACCTGATAGATGCACTTTGCGGCTTTTAATATTGGCAGGCTAACCGATTGTGATTTCGTATGCGATGTTAATGCAGTTTTCGTGCCCCGCCACTACATAAGTTAAATAAGGAAGTCTGTGGTATTATTGAGTAATTCGAATTCATACTCAGAAGCCACACTCACAAGATATGGGTTGCCATCGTGAAACCACAACAAAGAAGAAGCTAATCGAATACACGAAATAGTTAGGTGGCCTTTATACTCTCTAAGCGGGAGCTGAGCGAGGTGTTTCTTGAGAAGACTAAAAGGCACAGGATCGTATCCAGGATGGATCTGACGTAAAAGTTTCTTGATTCTAGTGATAAGTAGAAAAAACTTTAGAAGAAAACTTTACATCAATGACGGATTAGATAACTCACTATTTTGCTTCTTAATTAGATTGAATAATAACATGAACCTATTAAAGTATCACTTTTTTTTTGGCACTGGTTCCCTGGTTGGCGACAAAGACAAAAAGAGCTTAAATAAATACGAAATCTGGAGGCATACCTCCCTATACAAATATCACAAGTTAGATACGTATTTATGAATTTGACATCAATATAGGTTTTACAGAGTGCTATTTAGGTTATTTTAAGTACAGCACCAATGTCTGCGTCCCGTCACACAAACGTAAGTATTCCAACTATGTACAACATTCAAACACGTTTACAAAAGTAAGAACCGTCTAATCTATTGTATCTAGGTTGCGGGGGTCACGTTGTGTCGGGGGTACGCCAAGAATACAGGTACATAAATACTGCAGCCAAGTGCTAGTACGCGGAAAACCTACTCAAGGTAACATATTGAACTAATGCCCGAATACAGAAAAAGGTAGTACATTTGTTATAAGCACCGCCATCTATACTGAAGTAGAATTTGTTCAGCGATAGCCTTGCAGAGAGACGGAAAGACTGTTACCCAGAATTTAAGAACAGATTTTTCAAAGTTGAGTGTGTATTTAATAATTAAGTAATTATTATTTATCACTTGCACGTAAAAGAAAAATATTACCATCGTGTGAAGTCTGCCAACCGCCACTTGGCCAGCATTGTTGATTACTGCTTACTATAAGAAAGTTTAGGATATAGCTATACCCTAATGTTTCTGATGGTGAGCAGAGCACATGCCTAGAATTTTGACAATTTATAAACGTATTTTATCAGGTCGCTATTATATTATTTAGGTACTCTAACTCGGCTTCCTATAAAATGGTAAGGAATTTTTGTAAGAGTAGTAATTTGTTTTTTAATGAGGAATAGCGTACTTTCACAGAAAATATAGAAGGAAAACAGCGGTATCTGTGTTCCTACTTTTTAAACATAATGCTGCACATTGTGTGTATTCACTCTGGATTTTCTTATCCTGCTCCAATCTCTGCGCCGTATTCTCATTCTTTCTTCATTTTGCCATGGTAAAATAAATAAATATAGAAAATATAAAAGAGAAAGATCGGGCGAAGAAAGAAATCCTGGCTCCGCAACATCAGGGAATGGACGGGGATCGCGAGCGCTGCCGAGCTGTTCCGCTTCGCTAAAGACAAGGAGAAGTACACACCCAAACGAAGATTGTTGGAGCTAGCAGCCAACCTCCACTAGTTGGAGAGGCACTGAAAAATGAAGAGAAAATATAATTTAAAAGAGTCCTGACTCAAATCAAATTATATTTATGTTCACACGCGGTGAGCTGTATTTAAATCTAATAGAATACACTTTAAAGAATATTAATTATGAAACGAATAACCTGTACATTGGTACAAAATTATTCAGTCATTTTTATCCTCGGATTTGTAGGATTTTCTTTCAATTTCCATAACATTCTGAAGCAGTTAATTTTAAATATGATGCTCACCGATATACAGACATTTTTTTTTAATTCACAAATTTTTTGTTTTGAAATAAATTCAATTATTATACAATTGTATACTTATTTACATTTACACTAACTTATTTACAACTAAAACAATACGTTTGTTTATTTATTTAAAAAAAAAACAACCTAGTATATACATAAAAAAGGCAAAGCATGAGGCGTGTAGACGTCGTAGTATTCCTTCACATTACTGTCATCAGGTAACGTGTCCAGCAGTTAACTGGCAGCATTACCACGCTGAATGGCAATGCTGATTCTTTGAGCAAGGAAGCATAAAATTATTATGGACTAATAAAAGAAAACAACAATTGAACAATTACTTTATTTACCTTAATCTATCTCTCTATTCTGTATCAAAGCGCTTCCATTTGTAATTTATATTTGGCGCGCATTAGTGCGAATGCTTTCGATGTATTGACTGATATTTCTGATGCCGAATATCTTGTACATTATTGTTTAATGAATGACAAAACTATACTATATAGAAAACTAATGACGCGCCACGGCTTCGTACGGGTGCATATCGATGCCTTAGTTCACAATTGCACTAACTACAAAATTGACAATTTTGAGGAGAGAGTTTTTAAGTTTTTTAAACTTCAGACAAGCACAGTACGAAAATTAAGTAAAGTATCAACATAAATAATGCACTATTCATGGGACTAATCATTTTACTCCATGTATATCTCAATATTGTAATATTGGTATAAGCGTAACATTTTCAAAATGGCTAAATATACATAAAACTCCCCCATTTAATACATCTGTGCACTAAGAATTATTATGTTGACAGGCCTTAAGTTAAAAAAACTCAAAAATAAAGCCACTTTATTCCAAAACTATACACATTTGAAAATTGGTAGGAAGTATCCTGTGTAAAAATAAAAGAGAAATGCAAACTAAGTGGGGTTCTCCATACATGAGAGAGCCGCAAAAGATATTTTTTTCATCCGACATATCCGTGCGGCACTCCTATAGATAGGTCTTTAAAAATGTTTTTGAGGTTTCTAAAAGCATTGTTTCTCGCACTGAATCGTTTGAAAGATAGACTCTCCCAAAAGGGATTCGGCTTGATTGTAATAGACCAAGGCATATTCCCACAAAGTGAATAGGCTTGAATTGAATTCACTTCATAATACAAATGCCCTGATTTCATGAATTTCAAATTAATCATATCTAAGTAAGTAAGTTATTGAAAGCATATAAAGCAGCTAGAGTAACATACTTACTTGTTGTGGTGCTGATCACCACAAGTGTCAGACAATGATGCGACATGAGTAACAGCATCGGGATAACTTCAAAGAAATTTTAACAAGTACCTTTACTGCCATTACACTCGTCCCATAAATATTAGTAGTCAGTATTAGCATCATCATCATCAGTCTTTAACAGTCCACTGCTGGACTAGGCCTCTCCTTTGAAAGGAGGAATTGGCCTACTATACCACGCTGGCCAAACGGGTTGGTATAGGGTTTGTATCAAGTTTTCCTTCTCTTACAGTGCTGTTCTCTGCATAATATGCTCCCTCTGTCGGCTCTTACGACACCCATGGGATGATATGGGGTGGTGACATTCCGTATTCTTAATCCGTCACCATACGGATGTATTAGCATCACATATATCAATTTTTTGCGTAAATTATAGATTTTGGTACCCATTAGTTTATTTCCGCTTTTTTGTTTATCTCATATGCAACCATGGGAATATAACTCAAACCGATTTAATGTTTTAGAAATTGCATTAGCCCTTGAAATAAAAGTACTTAATACACTTGTACATCAAACTTTCTTGAAAATTTTGTACTACCAGCACATAAATTATACTCGTATAGTATTGTTAAAAAGTATGAGCAAATATTACAAATGTGTATAACACGGTTGTGTTTTGAAATTTTCTGCAGTTGAAAACGATAAAATCAGTTAAAAGACTTTTTTTCTGCGTTTACAAAAACAAAGGACATTAGTATAAAAACACATTCGTGGAACTTATTCATTACAATTGTAATCTACGTTTTTCGTAGAAAGAGACGGAATAAACTTATTTCGGTATGCGGAAACGAAACAGCATGAAATTTAGTGTATTTGGCATCTAAAAAGTGAAATTTGAAAATTTTGTAGTTAGTGCAATTGTGAACTAAGGCATCGATATAAACCTTCCTCTTGAATCATTATATCTATTAAAAAAACCGCATTAAAATCCGTTGCGTAGTTTTATAGATTTAAGCATACATAGGGACAGATAGACAAAAGGCAGACTTTGTTTTATACTATGTAATGATAATAATGATACAATAAGCGGATTGATTTCTTTGAGGTAGAACATAGACCTATGACAAATACACAAACGTGTAGAGTTTTGTTGTAGGTTCGAATTAGAGGTGAGCCTATAGCCGTCTACACAACTACAGGGCACATTCCCAGTTCACAAGGTCTGCAAATATTGACCGACTATGCCGAGCGCCTATGAAATGTTAAAAGACTGAAAAGTCACAGCAATTGCATTAGAGAGTGCTGAAAAGTAACTTTATTATTACTAAGCGTAGATCTTCGTCATATACTGAATTAAAAACAATCCGAGAGAGAAGAAACTAGAACAGTTTTCAACACAGATATTTTTTCATGGCTTGTTTTATATCATATCTTTTTGTTTTAAATTATGTTACTTTGATATATGTAGATTTATAGAAATAATTAGTAATGATAGATTTTTCCTAGTCGAATCTAAACTCTTGCACATTATCAGATCATCGTTCCAAGATATATGAATAAGATATACCTACCTACTTGTTATTCAGTGATCGCTAAAAAGCGTTCCGCACATAAATAAAAAGTACGTTACTGTTATTATTGTAACCACACGAATGGTTCTCAATAAATGTGTATGATTATTGTCTCTTTTTACTATATACTGCTTACCATATGAGTGTACCGTTAAATATTAAAGTAGTATATGCAATAAATTCAGATGAAATGCGAGTTTGTTCGCAGGGTTCCGTACCATTAATTTGTGTTTGTGGTCGAGATTAAGTAGCAATAAAAACGTGCCATTTTGCGAAATTCATCGTCCACAAAATTAATTGTGTGCGTACTGCAGTGTTACTTTTAATAATAATAGACGGGACGCGCATTTTGGCCCTTAATCTGAGTAATTTAGTTGCCCACATCATGTGACCACAAATCGGTATATTACTAGTAATCAGTGTCATCCTCTAGCGGTTTATTGTGCAGCTATATTTGGAATTCTTTCTGAATAGAATATTAACGCTAACTAAATTACTAAAGCTTTATTTATAGCCCTTTTGTATTTTCTAGACACCCTAAAAATAAAATATATTTAGATATTGTAAGACTTCTTACTTATATTCTTTTACCAACATCTCGAATACATATTTTCATACCGCCCAAGAGACAGACTTTAAAAAATCTATGTCTAGATTTATTCAGTGAAGCACGTTTTGCGTTGAGTTTCTTATTTTTAATATTCTGCTGCTGCATACAAGTACTAAACCTTGTTTTACAGTTTTATTCAAATGGTAACATGTTGATAAAAGAATTACTTTCTAGAAGAATATATTATCAGAAAAAAAATATTCACAGTTTGAGTTAGTAATGTTTATGAATATGATGCTTAGATAATTTGATATATTTACAAAGCAAACGTAATAATACTCCTTATATTGATTATGATTGAACTTATTTTTTAAATAATCTGTGTTAAGAAAAGTACTTAAGGTTTATTAAATTAATTAAAGTATATTAGGATACTTGTTTGACTTGACTTTAAGTTGAGTAATTTATGTATGAACAAACTAACACAGCATTACAAAAAAACCTATATTCATATTTTAATTTGACGCAACCTTTGATGGAAGAAACCCAACCTATGAAGAGTGGAATATTTCGCTTATTTTCTTCAAGGAAGTTTTGAAAATTTTTAAGTTTTTATTTAAAGTGGTATATATATTTGCCACCGTGCAGAACGAGGATGGATTTTGTCATCGTGAATAAAACCAGTAAAACACAATATGATCAACAACATAATTCGACAACAACAACAATAATCATAAAAAGTAATTTTACGACAAATTTAAAAGCCAAATGTATCAAGTTGCGACCCTTTCAGCTGTCGTAAAGTCGTGTGCAATCGTTAATATAGTCAAAAATGCATATAATATAACTTTTATGACGGTGTCACGTAATAAAATGATTGCTATTGCCGTTATCGTCGCCCAAACGAAGATTGTTTTAGTTGGAACTATGCCATAACGATGCAAGGAAGTACAAAGTATAAATACATTTTGCATGCCACTTAACAGTCTGTATAATATATCATAGCCCGAGACAGTCCAGAGTTATACCCTGTGTGCAATAGTTTCGCAAAAGAATACGTCTGTGACGACTATATTTTAGAAATTTTAATGTGTAAAATTGTAGAATTTTAAAGCGTTCATTGTTTATTTAACTTTTTGCTTGACTTATTGTTTCGGCTTAGCGTTTAAAAAGAATAGCATAAGAATCATAAATCATGTTTCACTGCACAGATAACGTTGCGATTTAAACAGTCTACTCGGCTTTCGTTTGTGATTGCGGATTCAATCCCGCGCACAGTGGTTCCGCGCTCTAAGAAGGGCGGTCATAGAGGTTTCGCGCAACGAATGGCTATTGAAATGCATAGTAATGCATGGTATTATAGTATTTTTTATTAACTGAGGTAAACATTAGTAGAAATAAAACAGATTATATCAGAATAATAATAATTCATTCAATATAAAACTCAGCTATTTCTTGTACAAAGTAAAATAATTGAGAAAGGTGAATTACAGCTACTCTGAAACTTAATTGGCATAAATTACTATTACAATAATACCACTTAACTAGACTCTTACTAATTACTAAACACAAATATTCATCAAATAATTACAATTCAATAGTTTTATAGAAATTGAACAAATCTAAGCAAATCAAATAATTACAATGTGAAGTTTTCTAAACTACTTATAAAATGGCACAAATTTAAAAGGACAATAAATTTAACAGGTCAGCTGTTAGAGCAAACTTCTTCTTTCGTGGTAATTTCCTTAAACTAGAAAGGTATGGATCCAAATTAAAAAGAAGTCTGTGCATCAGATCGGTGTTCGTGACAAGTCGAGACATTTTTCTTGTATAATCACGCCTAAATCGTTGAATTAATTTATTACACCATTCAGCGGCCTTTTCCGAGAGCTCACCGATAGATAACAAAGCAGAGTAATTCTAATTTCCAAGTTTTTTGTGTCAATATTTTCGATATCTGGCAGCAACTGCGCCAGACTTTTCAAAACTTGACGACATCTGTCTGCTTCAGAAGTAATCTTCTTAATAGACAGCCAAGTGTTGAGTACAAGCATTCTTGTAAAAGAACACTTAAATGTTGTACCTAAAACAAAATACAAATAGTATAGTGTGGATTTTAGAATAATGATATCTCGTAGACACCTTTAACACCTGGCGTAGATCCTAGGTACCACCTACTATCGCAGCATATCGCAGTCAATTTTCTTTTAAATTTAAAATATTGTGTTTTTTAATGTCTATAAATAAAACTGCTTTTGTAGGTAATTGTCAGAAAGTAGTTAAAAGCTTCGACATAGATAAAGTAAAACAAAAAAATAATCTTTTAATATCATTGGCGTAGCGCCGATTAAAAAAAATAACACATGAATTAAAATGAAAGAAAATGCTTAAAATACACTTTACATACCTTCAACTTGAATATCCATTGTAAAACATCCGGTCACAAACAATTTATTCTCTAAAACAAGTGTCACTAAAAAACTAAATATCACGCGCTAATTACGCTAACAAACGGACTTGTAATGCGTTCACTTTAGATGCACAAAACTATAAGTAGGAAAAAAGAAAATAAAATTATTTGTGTACACTCATATAGTGTGATAAATAGTGAGTAATTAAGTGAGGTATCGTCTTGTAATTTAAACATCGTGACTGGTACCGTATGACCTACTACGGAACCACTGTGCCGCGTTGTAATAATAATAGGACTACTATGAAAATAATAAATAAAGACAAGCTGGTAAATTCAAGCAGGTCATTGCAATACCTTCGTTTATAAAATGACATAATTGAAAAAAGTATGAGAATTTTAAGTTTAAAGATAAAAATTTGTTATTACTTTTATGTTGTGTTAATACTATTATTTGTATGGGGATTAATATTGCAGATTAATATTAACGTAGGCAGAATCTTTATCGTATTAGCAATAAGAACGATTACTATGTCTATCGTTTTCACTTGTCAATATACATAGTTATATTTAATTATAACTTTAAATTATTTGCTACGGTATATGATATTATAGACTGAAGCTGCATTAAGATTTAAAGATTGTCAATGATGACATGCGACAGACACATCTATTTACTCTAGTGTCTATAAACCAATTCGCAAGAAAGGGGTTTGGGTAATTTTGTATGAACCATTGGCATGATATTTTTTTTGAGCGGTCACTTAATTTATTGTTGCTAACGTATAATAATAATGACTCATAAAATAACTTTGCCCTAAGTAATATCGGAGCTGAAATATATGATATCGAAGTAGGAAGAATTTCAACATCATGTCGTCTAAATAAAGACGTAACCACGTATATGTATTGTGAAAAAATACAGCACGCATGGCACAATACGTACATCCATAAAGTTACGCATGTTATTGGAGGAGTATGTAATGTACGGCATTCATCATCATCATATCAGCCACACGACGTCCACTGCTGCTCCCCCAAGGTTCTCCACACAGACCGGTCTTGAGCCGCCCGCGTCCAACCGCCTCCCGCGATCTTGACGAGATCGTCGGTCCACCTTGTGGGTGTGAGGGGCCTACCTCTGCTGCGTCGTCCGGTACGTGGCCGCCACTCCTGAACCTTTCTACCCCAACGGCAATCGGTTCTTTGAGCTATGTGCCCTGCCCACTGCCACGTCAGCTTGGCTATCCGGAGAGCTATGTCGGCGACTTTGGTTCTACTGCGGATCTCCTCATTTCAGATTCGATCTCGCAGTGAAACTCCAAGCATAGCTCTCTCCATCGCCCTCAGAGTGACCTTGAGCCTTCTGATAAGGCCCGTAGTGAGCGACCACGTCTCTGATTCGTAAGTCATCACTGACAACACACACTGGTCAAAGACTTTCGTCTTGAGACACTGCGGGATATCGGACGAGAAGATATGTCGTGTTAGATTGGCCCAACCGAGTTGGATTCGACGATTGACCTCCTTCTCGAAGTTGGACCTACCTAATTGGACTACTGGTACCAGGTAGATATACTTGTCCACAACTTCGACTGTAGAGTTCCCAACCTGAATAGGAGCAGGTACAACATGGACGTTCGACATGATTTTCGTCTTGTCCATGTTCATCTTAAGACCTACTTGTTGGGAGACTCTACAGAGGCCATCGAGCATTGTGCCTAGGTCTTCCATGGTATCAGCCATGACTACGATATCATCTGCGAATCGAAGGTGAGTGATGTACTCGCCGTTGATGTTGGATGTTTATGAAGGCTATAAGATTTTCTTTGAAAATAATAGTTACTGCTTTTTTGCAAGTAAACTTATGTGCGGATGTGCCGTCTAGTATAATAATGGCTCTACGATCACCTATAGGGGCATCTGGAGTTCCAAATAGAGCATTTGGAATGGATAGACATCGGGATATAACCTCTTCACGGGTCCGGGGTCATGTGGTTAAAAAACCCAAGTTCTGTGGCACGAATTCTGCGATTTAATCTTGTCTGACCAGTCGCATTGTCTTCAACTGTCTTAATTTTTTAGCAAATGGCAATTTGATTTTATCGATTATTTACTTTAAATATCTCGGCTTCGATGAACGTGGGAAAGTAACGTTAATAGAAAAAAATTAACGACTTAAAGTGTTCTTTTTAACAAAACACTTTTCATTAGTGGCCGCGTATTTACAAAGGCATGCCACTTTTACCCAAACCTCTTTAACTTTGAAATCCACACTTGATCGCTCGCCGCAATGAACAAACAGTGAAGTGTTTAACATAATAAACGGAAATATCAGCAAGTGCGAGACATATTAAGCTGTGAAAATAATGTGGCGATGGCGTCAAGACGCCGTACTCCGTAGTACGTGATTGCCGCACCCTGTACATGCGCCGGATTGTTCAGCGTGCACACCATTAACAAAGCTTTGTTAAACTTTAAGAAAAGACAATCTTTTCATGAACGTACGTGTTCTTTGTTCTCACTTACTGCGAATTTGGTTAGACGAGCAGCGTTACTGAAAGTTTTTGATGTTGAAACGACGATTTTGGTTCGCTGTGATCATTGCATGTAAAAGTGTTATAATATTTGTCAGTTGCTCATGAAATCGGATACTTCGTAGGTGACGATAATAGCTGGTATACTCTTGCGTAGCAGTTTGACTAAATATTTAATAGAGTTTAGGCAATTAATTAATCGTTGTTCAACCATAGTCAAATTCTACTCATATGGAAAAAGAAAATTACCAATCGTATACCAGTAATAGTTCTGTATAAATATTTAAATAATTAAATAAGTATATCACTACCAATCGGAAAATCTCTGAGAGAAATTTATAAGGTGTATTAGGCGACAGAATGCTCTTTTTACGTTACAATATACATACACATATGTTACGGTCTGTTTTAGTTAGCTAAATTAACTGAAAATACAGCTGCCAAAATGTGAATTTACATATAATACATCTCTGCTTGCCCATTTGGCAGGAGTCTGCCTGAGTAAGTATGTCAAAAAGCTTTCTTCAGAGTATAATATAACAAGCCTACATTTCTCCCGCGTCAGTATTTTGGTACAGCACAATTCAACATTTATATTTCGTAATAATATAACCTGCACAAATCGCCTTCAGCTTTCCGCTCGCTGGCAAACACATGTGTAGGTATTATTACCCGGAACTAGCTGGACTTTGTTGGACCACACTACATTGTGGTCACACATAAATGAAACCACAACATGAACATTGCATTGCTGCATCCTGAATATTCAACAACTATTCTGTGTTCATTTCAAACTTACAACTACTTTCGACAAACACTATTCTTTTTTCAAGAAAACAACTTCAACTGGCGTTGTTCGGACGGTCTTTGTTTTCGGCAGACTGTCATATATTTTATACAATCATTGCAGTTCTATATACTTTGCTGGTGTTATGTCAGCTGTTGCTTGAGTTCTTTTTCTATGAACATGAAAATGTGCGCCTCTTTTATAGAATGGGCAGGCCAAGGGCAGTTTTGATAGAATAGACCTCTATTATAACTATCTCTGACCTGTAAAGACTTGCTGTTCTTCGAATGAATGACTTGTTTGATCACGGGGTCAGTCAATTAACACTATAATCAGTAAATAAGGGCTATTGCATATATGTGTAACAAAAATATAATTACAACACTTAGCAGGCCACATGCTAGTTTGCCAGCATTGCAGTATAAAAAGCAGCATTTTAAATGCGGTACACACATTGGTGGGTAATAATTACCAACCATCTTATCCGTAAAGGAAAACAGCAAGGAAACTTGCATACCTAAGAGGTCTCCGAAACTTGCCAACGCAGACTCTTAACCTTTTATATTGAGAGAGGCCTTAGTCCGGTGGGACAGTTAATTTGGACGTGACAAAGATACAGATTCCATTGCTACAAAATAAACTAATTTTGATCTTACTTACATCTATTTACCTGCCATAAAAACCTGCTATAAAAAGGGTCAGTAGACTATTAGTAGGTAAAACTGAATTTGCTCTATACTTATCTTAAATCTAGATGCTATCTTCATTATTGCTCTTAAAATGTTTAAGATTATATACTTTATTATAAAAAGAAAATATTCTAGAAATATAAACAGACATAGAGAGACTGTGTAGATATTTATTATATGTTTTAAGCATGATCTATTTTTAATATTTATTTATTATTGTATGTTTTGTGTTAGTAGTATTATTGAATAGAGTTAAGACTTAATGAATAAGAATATTATAGAAATAATTAAAATTTACCTAGCTATTCTTATATACTCCTAAAATTTGTACGCCAATAACTGGCTGAACATATGAAACTATGTATTATTATATTGTAACATCTTGCATGTCATGTACCACTATGTTCAAACAAATAAAAAGTTATCTTATCTAAAAAACGGTTTTGTATATACTTGTACTAGCTGTCGCCCGCGGCTCCCCCCGCGTGGATTTTGTTTATCTTTCATAAAAACATGTTTTCTTTCAAAGTATCCTATGTTACTTCTAATACACTCAAGAATATGTGTACAAATTTCACGATAATCGGTTAAGTAGTTTTCGCGTGAAAGCGTAACAAACAAACTTACATTCTCATTTATAATATTAGTATGATGATGATTCATTTAAAATACAGAGCTGTCTTCGAGTACGAAGACAGCTCTGTATTTTAAATGAAGAGAAATTCTTGCAATAGCTGACAGGTAGACAACGAAGTACAATGACAAATATAAATCTTGGATAAAGAAGAGAAACATACCCACGCTGTGTACCTACTTACTATTCCCAAGAAAAACGTAAAGCCGAATTTTGTGGGTGTTATAAAAAGTTACATAAAAAGCCATTCATTTCTTTGAGCCTTTTCAACATAAAATAAAATAAGCTACTCATTGTACTAAATACTAGTCACAAGTAAATTAAATATGCAGGAGTTAATCTTAAAATCTGTAGCAAAGTCGGTGGAAGCGCTGACTAAGCCGAGTGCATATGTTACACACTTAATGCAGCAGTTTAACAGGATCGCATTCAAATTCACTAATTTCTGTTCGACTCTATGTCTTACCAGTTTAGAATTGAGTCAATTTGGTATATATGCAAATGTTCTAACCTTCACTTAAGAGAATGTTACATTTCTGTCTAGACATACTTAAAATAACATATTCAGAGATATAAAAATAAAGAGGTATTTTATCATAGATCTAATTTTTTTTTATTTATACTGCCTCTTTGGTGTCGCGGCATAAATGTGCGCGTGGGATTGGGAGGTCTCGGGTTCGATTCCCGGGTCGGGCAAAGTGTTATTGGGTTTTTCCGTTAGGTAATTCTCAGTAGCAGCACAGAGTCTGGTAATGTGCCAGGTACGGCAAAAGGCTAGCCCGCTATTACGTGGGACCTAAAAAATCCTGGCGAATTGTGGGTGTAATATTTCACCTCCTCGGGGTCACGCCTTCGGGGATAAAGGCGTGAGTCTATAAAAAAATATAAAAAAAAACTATTTCTTTTTGTGTATTGTGTTTTAATAAGGACTTCAGGATCCGAGCCAACTCACCGGCAAATCCGTGCACCTATTTAATGACGGATGAAGGTCTGGAACAGGTTTTCTCTTGGAGTATGGAGTAGGTAGCTTCCGTAAAGGCCAGCAGAATAAATCTATGGAAAAAAATATGACGATAGCCACTAATAGGGTACGACCGCAAATTAATGCGCAGGATCTCTCTGCACTCGCAATTACCCGTATCAGACATATACCTACAATATACTCCAGGTATTCCCGGAATCTCGGTACATGTCCTCTTCTCCGTTCTAAAATAACTTAAGGTTAGCAGGTCAGCGGTTGGTATTAAAATGTTTCAGTCGAATCTATACAGCGTGGAAAATACAATAAGACAGACGAATGAAGAACACTACACGTCAGTCATTGACGTGTAGTTTTCTTTTAACGGGTTAGATAACTCATAGAGTAAGATCCTTACTTACTTATTTTCTCAGAAACGCAATGTATAGAATAATGTATGCATACTTGTTAGGTTGGATCGTGGGCCAATTTCTTGTTATGAGGTGCTAAAGGTCCACGGGAACAATTTCCATACATTGTCTAAAGGCGCCGCCTAGTGGTCTCTACCGATAGATATTTTGGAAACTATATTTTTTTTCTTTAAAGACTCACGCCTGTATCACCGAAGGGGTAGGCAGAGGTGTAATATTACACCCACATTTCGCCATGAATTTTTAGGTCCCACGTAATAGGGGGAGAGCCTATTGCCGTATCGGGCACATTACCAGACTCTGTGATGCTATTGGGAATTTCCTAACGGAAAAGCCCAATAACACTTTGCCCGACCCGGGAATCGAACCCGAGAACTCCCGATCCCACGCGCACATTTATGACGCGAGACCAACGAGGCAGTAAAGCATCTGGTAAAATTACCACCGCCGAAATGAGAGCGACAGTATTATTTATATATTCTTAATATTATTTTCTAAAACATACATAAAAATCAGCACTGAGAATTTAAGAAAAGCTAGTACAAATTTTACCTAACTTGAGCACCTCGTACCTAAAAATTGGCCCACGAATCAAGCTAACAAGTATGTGTACACTCATGACACATACTAACACTACATTTAAATCATCTATTCTAAATGTGGGTGTAATATTACACTTCTGCCTACCCTTTGGGAGATACAGGCATGAGTTTATAAATAAATAATTGTATACATTTCGTTTCTGAGAAAATAAGTAAGGTCTGGCGATTCTGGGCTCTTGGACTATACTGCTACTTTGCTTAGTTTTAAAAATGAAATTAACTTTTTAAAGCTTCACGTTTTTTTAGGGTTCCGTAGTCCACAAGGAACCCTTATAATTTCGTCATGTCCGTCCGTCTGTCCGTCCGCAGCCTAGCTCAAAGACGCCTGGTGCTAGAAAGCTGATATTTGACATGAATATAAACATAATATATTGCAACAAAACTGTAGAATAAAATTTAGGAAAATATTTTTTTAAGGGTATCTCCCCTATATATATAGTGGGGTTGAATTTTTTTTTGGTTGATACCCCATCATGTGGGGTATCATTGAATAGGTTTTAAAAAATATTATTAGTTTGCTCAAATCATTTTTCGATCAAGTGATTGGTTTGTCAAATATCAAGCTTTGAAGTGAAAAAAATTGTTAGACTCAAGTGTCCCCCCCCCTCTGCCGGCTAAACTATTAATTTGGAAGAGGTGAAAAAAATCACAAATATAGTACATATAAGGAATTTAAAAGGAAAACTATCACGGCTAAGTAGATATCACTAGTTTACGAGTAATCGTCGGTTAACTTATAAATACCTATTTCTGTGAGTTTTCATTGGATATAATGTACTACGGTACTACGTATGTATAGTAGTTGTATATCTTGGAAACCACATTTTATGTCTACAATGCATAACTGGATACATACCTAGTATTTTTCTAAACAAAACTTAGGTTCTTATAATAGTGTTATTAAAATTATTTTTCAGCAAAATAAACAGTCAGATTTGTTGTACATTAATACACTTTGCAGCAAGTCATTACGGGCAACTACGGAACCCTACATTGCGCGTTGCCAGACACGCACTTGGCCGGTTTTTTCTTTTGTTCCTGGTTCCCTGGTCGGCGACAAAGTCACAAAAGATAAGAGCTAATATGAATACGAAATCTGGAGTTACACAAATATCGTACGGTAGATATGTATTTGTGACTTTGACACCAATATAGGTACAGAGTATAAGTACTACACCAATCTGCGTCGCGACACGCAACCGTAAGTATTTCTACTATGTACAACATTCAAACATGAATACAAAAGTAAGAACCGTCTAATCTATTGTATCTAGGTTGCGGAGGTCAAGCGGCAAGACCGTGTACCTGTAGGTACATAAAGACTGCAGCCAAGTGCTGGTACGCGGAAACCTACTCCAAGTAACATATTGAACTAATGCCTGAATACAGAAAAAGGTAGTACATTTGTTATAAGCACCGCCATCTATACTGAAGTAGAATTTGTTCAGCGTTAGCCTCGTGGAGACACGAAAACCCTGTTACGCAGAGTTTAAGAACAGTTTTTTTCGAAGTTAAGTGTGTATTTAATCATTAAGTAATTATCGCTTGAACGATAAAGGAAAATATCATCATGTGAAGTCTGCGAACCCGCAGTTGGCTAGCATTATGGATTGAACTGCGTAACATAAGAAAATATTTATTGTTTACGTAGACTCACGCCCGTCCGTCTATGCAATGCTGATTGCGTTGAATGAGCAAAGCAGCATAAAATTATTATGTACTAATAAAAGAAAACAACAATTGAACAATTACTTTATTTATCTTAATCTATCTCTCTATTCTGTACCTATCAAAGCGCTTCCATTTGTAATTTATATGCCTTGGCGCGCATTAGTGCGAATGCTTTCGGCGTATTGACTGATATTTCTGATGCCGAATATCTTGTACATTATTGTTTTATGAATAACAAAACTATACTATATAGAAAACTAGTGACGCGCCCCGGCTTCGTACGGGTGCATATAAACCTTCCTCTTGAATCATTATATCTATTAAAAAAACCGCATTAAAATCCGTTACCTACGTAGTTTTATAGATTTAAGCATACCTAGGGACAGACAGACTGAAGACAGACTTTGTTTTATACTATGTAATGATAATAATGATACGATAAGCGGATTGATTTCTTTGTGGTAGAACATAGACCTATGACAAATACACAAACGTGTAGTTATGTTGTAAGTTCAAAGTAGAGGTGAGCCTATAGCCGTCTACTATTCAGGGCACATTCCCAATTCACAATGTCTGCAAATATTGACCGACTATGCCGAGCGCCTATGAAATGTTTAAAGACTGACAAGCCATAGCAATTGCATTAGAAAGTGCTGAATAGTAACTTTTTTTTACTTAGCGTAGATCTTCGTCATATACTGAATTATAAACAATCCGAGATAGAAGAAAATAGGACAGTTTTTAACACAGATATTTTTTCATTGCTTGTTTCATATCATATTTTTATGTTTTAAATTATGTTACTTTGATATATGTAGATTTATAGAAATAATTAGTAATTATAGATTTTGAATTTCGAATCTAAACTCTTGCACATTATCAGATCATCGTTCCAAGATATATGAATAAGATATACCTACCTACTTGTTATTCAGTGATCGCTAAAAAGCGTTCCGCACATAAATAAAAAGTACGTTACTGTTATGATTGTAACTACACGAATGGTTCTCAATAAATGTGTATGACTATTGTTTCTTTTTACTATATACTACGTATCATGTGAATGTACCGTTAAATAATAAAGTAGTATATGCAATAAATTCAGATGAAGTGAGAGTTTGTTCGCAGGGTTCCGTACCATTAACTTTCAGTGTCTGTGGTCGAGATTAAGTAGCAATAAAAACGTGCCATTTTGCGAAATTCACCGTCAACAAAATTAATTGTGTGCGTACTGCAGTGTTACTTTTAATAATAATAGACGGACGCGCATTTTGGCCCTTAATCTGATTAATTTAGTTGGCCACATCATGTGACCACAAATCGGTATATTACTAGTGATCAGTGTCATCCTCTAGCGGTTTATTGTGCAGCTATATTTGGAATTCTTTCTGAATAGAATATTAACGCTAACTAAATTACTAAAGCTTTATTTATAGCCCTTTTGTATTTTCTAGACACCCTTAAAATAAAATATATTTAGATATTGTAAGACTTCTTACTTATATTCTTTTACCAAAATCTCGAATACATAATTTTCATACCGCCCAAGAGACAGACTTTAAAAAATCTATGTCTACATTTATTCAGTGAAGCACGTTTTGCGTTGAGTTTCTTATTTTTAATATTCTGCTGTTGCATACAAGTACTAAACCTTGTTTTACAGTTTTATTCAAATGGTAACATGTTGATAAAAGAATTACTTTCCAGAAGAATATTTTATCAGAAAAAAAATTATTCACAGTTTGAGTTAGTAATGTTTATTAATATGATGCTTAGATATTTTGATATATTAACAAAAGAAACATAATAATACTCCCAACATTGATTATGATTGAAATTTTGTTTCAAATAATGTGTGTTAAGAAAGTACCTAAGGTTTATTAAATTAATGAAAGTATATTAGGATACTTGTTTAACTTGATTTTAATTTGAGTAATTTAAATATAAACAAATTAAGAAAGTATAATAAAACCAAACGTATATTCATATTTTTATTTGACGCAACCTTTGATGGAAAAAACCCAACCTTTGAAGAGTGGAATAATTCGTTTCTTTTCTTCAAGGAAGTTTGGCAAAATATTTAATATTCGCCACTGTGCAGTTTCCTTTCAGAACGAGGATGGATTTTGTCATCGTGAATAAAAGCAGTAAAACACAATATGATCAACAACATATTTCGACAACAACAACAATAATCATAAAAAGTAATTTTACGACAAATTTAAAAGCCAAATGTATCAAGTTGCGACCCTTTCAGCTGTCGTAAAGTCGTGTGCAATCGTTAATGTAGTCAAAAATGCATATAATATAACTTTTATGACGGTGTCACGTAATAAAATGATTGCTATTGCCGTTATCGTCGCCCAAACGAAGATTGTTTTAGTTGGAACTATGCCATAACGATGCAAGGAAGTACAAAGTATAAATACATTTTGCATGCCACTTAACAGTCTGTATAATATATCATAGCTCGAGACAGTCCAGAGTTATACCCTGTGTGCAATAGTTTCGCAAAAGAATACGTCTGTGACGACTATATTTTAGAAATTTTAATGTGTAAAATTGTAGAATTTTAAAGCGTTCATTGTTTATTTAACTTTTTGCTTGACTTATTGTTTCGGCTTAGCGTTTAAAAAGAATAACAAGAGAATCATAAATCATGTTTCACTGCACAGATAACGTTGCGATTTAAACAGTCTCCTCGGCTTTCGTTTGTGATTGCGGATTCAATCCCACGTTGTAATAATAAGGGGACTACTATGAAAATAATAAATAAAGACAAACTGGTTAATTAAATAGGTCATTGCAATACCTTCGTTTATAAAATGACATAATTGAAAAAGTATGAGAATTTTAAGTTAAAAGATAAAAATGTGTTATTACTTTTATGTTGTGTTAATACTATTATTTGTATGGGGATTAATATTGCAGATTAATATTAACGTAGGCAGAATCTTTATCATATTAGCAATAAGAACGATTAATATGTCTATCGTTTTCACTTGTCAATATACATAGTTATATTTAATTATAACTCTAAATTGTTTGCTACGGTGTAGGATCTTATAGACAGAAGCTGCATTAAGATTTAAAGATTGTCAATGATGACATGCGACAGACACATCTATTTATTCTAGTGTCTTTTAACCAATTCGCAAGAAATTTAACTTTGAAGTCCACAATTGATTGCTCGCTGCAACGAACAAACACTGGAGTGTTTGATATAATAAAACGACGATATCAGTAGGTACGAGACATATTAAGCTGTGAAAATAATGTTGCGATGGTGTCAAGACGCCGTACTCCGTGGTACGTGATTGCCGCACCCTGTACATGCGCCGGATTGTTCAGCGTGCACACCATTAACAAAGCTTTGTAAAACTTTAAGAAAAGACAATCTTTTCATGAACGTACGTGTTCTTTGTTCTCACTTACTGCGAATTTGGTTAGAATTGCAGCGTTTCTGAAAGTTTTAGATGTTGAAACGACGATTTTGGTTCGCTGTGATCATTGTAATTAGTTCGTTTATGTAAAAGTGTTATAACTTATAATAGTTGTCAGTTGCTCGTGAAATCGGATACTTCGTAGGTGACGATAATAGCTGGTGTACTTTTGCTTAGCAGTTTGACTAAATATTTAATAGAGTTTAGGCAATTAATTAATCGTTGTTCAACCATAGTCAAAGCCTACTCATATGGAAAAAGAACATTACCAATCGTATACCAGTAATAGTTCTGTATAAATAATTAAAGATGTATATCACTACCAATCGGAAAATCTCTGAGAGAAATTTATTAGGCGTACCTATTAGGCGACAGAATGCTCTTTTTACGTTACAATATACATACACATAAGCCGGCTCTGTTTTAGTTAGCTCAATTAACTGAAAATACAGCTGCCAAAATGTGAATGTACATGTAATACCTCTCTCACATCTCTGCTTGCCCATTTGGCAGGCGTCTGCCTGAGTAAGTATGTCAAAAAGCTTTCGTCGGAGTATAATATAACAAGCCTACAAATAATTCCCGATTTCTCCCGCGTTGGTATTTTTGTACAGCACAATTCAACATTTACATTTCGTAATAATATAACCTGCACAAATCGCCTTCAGCTTTCCGCTCGCTGGCAAACACATGTGTAAGTATTATTACCCGGAACTAGCTGGACTTTGTTGGACCACACTACATTGTGGTCACACATAAATGAAACCACAACATGAACAGTGCATTGCTACATCCTGAATATTCAACAACTATTCTGTGTTCATTTCAAACTTACAACTACTTTCGACAACCACTATCTTTTTTCAAGAAAACAAATTCAACTCACGTTGTTCGGACGGTCTTTGTTTTCGGCAGACTGTCATATATTTTATACAATCAGACAAATGTGAAATTTTTATTAATGACAATTTGGATAACCTTTCGATCTTAACAAAATTTAATTCTTTGGCGCCAAATATTAAAATCATCAATAAATGTTCCTTCCGCCTCCTTGGGTCCCCTATTTTCGACGACGCTTTTGGATCTTTTACAGATGAAAAACTACAAAATTTCTGTGAAACTTCAGAACGGCTTTACAAAATTAATATTCATTCGGCTTTCACGATTATTCGGCACTGCCTTTTTGTTCCAAAATTTACATATTACTTGCGGTCCTCTCCTTTTTGGAAACATTTATCCCTATTAGAAAACATTGATAATATTATTCGGCACACCTTGAGCAATATTCTAAATCTTGACATGAACGACCGAGTGTGGCTTCAAGCGACTTTACCTGTTCGTTTGGGCGGCCTATGCGTTCGCAAAATTACCGATGTAAGCCTTCCAGCGTTTTTGGCCTCGGTCCACGGCACTGAGGAATTGACCAGGAAAATTCTAGAACCCACACTGGTCAATTCTGAGGTGCCGTGCAAGACTGATGCCATTAACACTTGGAAAATGGCTTGCCCGAGCTCTGACTTACCCCGATATCTATCCTCTCAGAGGCAATGGGACGGGCCGCTCTGCAGCAAGATGAGAGAATATCTTTTAAGTACTGCATCCAGTGTTGCAGAGCGCGCCCGTTTGTTGGCTGTGGGAGAGTGGGAATCGGGGCTATGGCTTCAAGCACTTCCATCGTCCAACATAGGTACTATGTTGGACGATACAACTTTCCGCATCGCTTCTTGCCTTTGCTTGGGAGCTGTTTGCAATTCTCCGCATCGCTGTCACTGTGGTGAAGCCGTCGACAGTCTTGGCCACCATGGCCTATCGTGCAGCAAGAGTGCTGGGCGTTTTTCCCGACATGCCCACATTAACGACATAATCCGTCGAGCTCTTGTCACCGCCGGAGTACCAGCTCATCTTGAACCGAATGGGTTGGTACGCGACGATGGGAAGAGACCAGACGGTATGTCCTTATTACCTTGGAAGATGGGCAGGCCTCTGGTATGGGACGAGACATGCGCCGATACCCTTGCGCCATCACATCTTCCAAGCACAGCTGGATCGGCTGGCGCTGCTGCTGCATCAGCGGAGACCCTCAAATGGCGCAAATACGGAAACCTATCTGGTAATTACGTTTTTGAGCCGTTTGGGGTCGAAACGCTGGGGCCATGGGGGCCTAGTGCACGCGCTCTGTACAAAGAAATCGCTAAAAGGCTGATCGAGGCTTCCCGTGACCAGAGGGCTGGTTTATATTTTGCAGAGAGAATAAGCATTGCCATACAACGTGGCAAAGCTGCCAGCCTTCTGGGCACGCTACCAGCCGACAGCGTTGCGGAGGAATTTTTTGACGCCGCGTAGTTTCTATTTTGTTATTTTTATTTATTTAGGTTTATTGGTTTAGTTTAGGATAGTTTAGTTGCATAAGTAGTTTTATTCTGTTGTATATATGTATGTTATTTGTTACATCATTGCAGTTCTATATACTTTGCTGGTGTTATGTCAGCTGTTGCTTGAGTTCTTTTTCTATGAACATGAAAATAATATACTGTGGGTCGCCTCTTTTATAGAATGTGAAGGCCAAGGTACGTTAGTACTATTAATTATTCTGTGGCCAAGGCCAGTTTTGGTAGAATACACCTCTATTATAATTATTTCTGAGCTGTAAAGACTTGCTGGTCTTAGAATGAATGACTTGTTTGATCACGGGGTCAGTAAATTAACACTATAATCAGTAAATAAGGGCTATTACATATATGTGTAACAAAAATATCATTACATTACTAAGCAGGCCAAATGCTAGTTTGCCAGCATTGCGATATAAAAATGAACGCAGACAAAAGCAGCATTTTAAATGCGGTACACACATTGGTGGGTAATAATTACCAACCATCTTATCAGTAAAGGAAAACAGCAAGGAAACTTGCATACCTAAGAGGTCTCCGAAAGTTGCCAACTCAGACTCTTAACCTTTTATATTGAGAGGGGCCTTAGTCCGGTGGGACAGTTAATTTGGACGTGACAAAGATACAGATTCAATTGCTACAAAATAAACTAATTTTGATCTTACTTACATCTCTTTCCCTGCCATAAAAACCTGCTATAAAAAGGGTCAGTAGACTATTAGTAGGTAAAACTGAATTTGCTCTATACTTATCTTAAATGTTGATGCTATCTTCATTATTGCTCTAAGATTATAATCTTTATAATAAAAAAATATTCTAGAAATATAAACAGACTTAAAACGGTTTTGTTTATACTTGTACTAGCTGTCGCCCGCGGCTCCCCCGCGTGGATTTTGTTTATCTTTCATAAAAAATAATGTATTCTTTTCATAAAAAGTATCATATGTTACTTCTAATACCCTCAAGAATATGTGTACAAAGTTTCATGATGATCGGTAAAGTAGTTTTCGCGTGAAAGCGTAACAAACAAACTTACATTCTCATTTATAATATTAGTATGATGTACTCGAAGACAGCTCTGTATTTTAAATGAATGAAGAGAAATTCTTGCAATAGCTGACAGGTAGATAACTAAGTACAATGACAAGTATAAATCTTGGATAAAGACGAGAAACATACCCACGCAGTGTACCTACTTACTTTTCCCAAGAAAAACGTAAAGCCGAACTTAGTGGATGTTATAAAAAGTTACATAAAAAAGACTATGTCCATCCATTTCTTTGAGCCTTTTCAACATAAAATACAATAAGCTACTTACTAGCTTTTCATTATACTAAATACTAGTCACAAGTAAATTAAATATGTAGGAGTTAATCTTAAAATCTGTAGCAAAGTCGGTGGAAGCGCTGACTAAGCCGAGTGCATATGTTAGACACTAAATGCAGTAGTTTAACAGGATCGCATTCAATTTCACTAATTTCTGTTCGACTCTATGTCTTACCAGTTTAGAATTGAGTCAATTTGGTATATATGCAAATGTTCTTACCTTCACTTAAGAGGATGTTACATATGAGTCTAGACATACTTACTTAAAATAACATATGTATTCAGAAATATAAACATACAGAGGTATTTTACAATAGGTCTATTTTTTTTTGTATATTGTGTTATAATAAGGACCTCAGGATGCGAGCCAACTCACCAGCGTGTCCGTGCACCTATTTAATGACGGATGAAGGTCTGGAACAGGTTTTCTCTTGGAGTCTGGAGTTGGTAGCTTCCGTAAAGGTCAGCAGAATAAATCTATGGAAAAAAATATGACGATAGCCACTAATAGGGTACGACCGCAAATTAATGCGCAGGATCTCTCTGCACTCGCAATTACCCGTATCAGACATATACCTACAATATACTCCAGGTATTCCCGGAATCTCGGTACATGTTCTCTTCTCCGTTCTAAAATAACTTTAGGTTAGCAGGTCAGCGTTTGGTATTAAAATGTTTCAACCGAATCTATACAGCGTGGAAAATACAATTAGACAAGAATGAAGAAAACTACACGTCAGTCATTGACGTGTAGTTTTCTTTTAACGGGTTAGATAACTCATAGATAACTCTTATCCTTACTTACTTATTTTCTCAGAAACGACATGTATAGATTAATGTAGTGTTAGTACCTGCTATGAGTGTACGCATACTTCTTAGCTTGGGTCGTGGGCACAGAATAATTAATAGTACTAACGTACAGAAGCTTCACTTTTCAAACCAATTTATTGAAATTACGACTCTTGGGACTAAGCAATAAAGTTCAATTCAGCTCGCATAAGCACTCAGTGCCTAATGCGATATTAACCTAACAGTTCCCGTTCTTTTCTAACACATAACGCTGTCGCTGTCTGGCGCGGAGTGGCGCGCTAGGGTTGTCGACTTGGCGCTGCTACTATATTTATTCATCGTCTATCTACCTACTTGACCACGAACCTAATAATAAATAATTATCCTATAAGTATCCTATCCCACTATTGGAGCTAGTAGAACAAAAGCACAAAAATTCTGGTCGTTTACATTTTTACTATACAAATTCTTAGTTATTTCCTAAACGCGTGGACCGATTTACATGATTCAAACAGATAAAATGGTTTTTGAACTAAATCTTTAATTTGACACCATAATCGTTGAGATATCTCAACAAACAAAAAATCAAATTTTCAAGTTGCTCTCGTAATATAAATAAAATCAAATTTTCAAGTCGCTTTCGACACACAGTTAATTAAGCAATACTTTGCATTAGACTTGTGATGATACATTTTTGTTGTTAAAGGCGTTTAAGTTTATAATTTGAACAGTGTATGAACACGGCGCGTGAGAATACGGAGCGGTCGCACTCGTTGCGTGACGTCTAATGTGAGCGGCGCGCGGCAACCTACTAAATTCAACCACGTCGACGTGGTCGGCCGAGGTACTTGTAAGTTTGTACCTAAAATGCGAAGTGCGCCCGGCCTGTCGTGGGCCAATTTTTAATTATGAGGTCTAAGACTATAGAATAAAAGGCAGACAGAGCGCGCGGAACACTTGCGTGAAGCCACTAAAGCAAATACAAAATTGAAAAGCGAATACAAACTCGACTCAGTGCGCTGCGAAGCATCGCACAGTTCACACGCCACGATCGATCCAGCTTTTAAATTCATAAAATGCCGTCTTGCGTTTTTAAACATTGTAAAAGTTGTTTCTAAAAGCAAATACGGGAAGATGGAATATATTCTTACAGATAACTATGGATTATTTGACCGTTTTATAATATTATTTCGATAAAATTCGTATTTCTGCAGAAAATATGTAAGTGTTGCCAGTTTACGTCGACACCGTTTTCCCTGAATTAGGGAAAATGCACTTGTCAATTGATTATGTAGGTAATAATGATTGTCATGTTAATGAAAAATACATTAACGTATTGTAAAAGTATATTGTAGATTATATTTTTTCTTATAAATATACTAATAGGATTTCCATTAGCATATACATTGTTTTGAGTTCGATCCCCAAACGATCCAAATATTCGTGTACATGCGGCTACTTGTCAAGCTATACACTTTGACCTTTGTACCGTTGTTAGACCTTTGTACCGTTCTTATGGCGTAGGGAATAAGTATCAAAATCGTACTTCGACTATTTAGCTTGACTTGGCGCCGTGTGTACATTAAGTACAGAAACAGAAATTATTGATTGTAGCTATTATTTATTTTTAATTGCAATTTTTTTTGGTTACGATTTATGTTTATGATATTCATAATTTATTGTATGCATGACAAAATGTTTTAGCTAATTAATATTTATGACGCAAGCCTATCTATTTATTTCTCAATTTACGAATAAAATTAGTTAAAACTTAACTCGGAGCCTACATTTTTTAAGAAATGTATTTATAAAAGCATACTTTAATGGTATTTTTTATTTGAATAATTTTCACAACAGCATTACATATTAAAAGCATTAATTAAATCTATGGTACATTCTTCAAAACCACAAACGAATATAAAATATTACCTATGTAATATTATTATATTCGTTTGCAAAAACTATATGCAAAATAGTGGGAGATTATTCATAATCTGGCAACTTTACACACACATAGACGCGCGTGTCCGTACAGTGCCAGTCGCCAAATGTCACGCACACATAGCTGTCAACGTGCCTCACTTAGTCGGACGAATACGCTACATCTGGTTCTTGTTTGTTAAATCTGTGTATGAGGTGCTAAAGGCCCACGGCAACAATTTCCATACATTTTCTAAATGCGCCCCCTAGTGGTCTCTACCGATAGATATTTTGGAAACTTAAATTTTTTTTTTATAGACTCACGCCTGTATCCCCGAAGGTGTAGGCAGAGGTGTAATATTACACCCACATTTCGCTATGAATTTTTAGGTCCCACGTAATAGGGGGAGAGCCTATTGCCGTACCGGGCACATTACCAGACTCTGTGCTGCTACTGAGAATTTCCTAACGGGAAAACCCAATAACACTTTGCCCGACCCGGGAATCGAACCCGAGAACTCCCGATCCCACGCGCACATTTATGCCGCGAGACCAACGAGGCAGTAAAGCGTCTGGTAAAAATTACCACCGCCGAAATGACAGCGACAGTATTATTTATAAATTATTTATAATATTTTCTAAAACATACATAAAAATCAGCACTGAGAATTTAAGAAAAGCTAGTACAATTTTTTCCTAACTTTTGCACTTCGTACCTAAAAATTGGCCCACGATTGAAGCTAACAAGTATGTGTACTCATGACACATACTAACAATACATTATTCTATACATTTCGTTTCTGAGAAATTAAGTAAGGTCTGGCGGCCCTGGGCTCTTGAGCTATCACTACTTTGCTTCTTAATTAGATTTAAAAATGACATGAACCTTTTAAAGAATAATTTTTTTTGGTCCTGGTTCCCTGGTCGGCGACAAAGTCACAAAGTGACAAAAGCTAAAATGAATACGAAACCTGGAGTCATACCTCCCTATACAAATTTAATATCGTACGGTAGATATGTATTTGTGAATTTGACACCAATATAGGTACATAGTGTAAGTACTACACCAATCTGCGTCGCGACACGCAACCGTAAGTATATCTACTATGTACAACATTCAAACATGAATACAAAAGTAAGAACCGTCTAATCTATTGTATCTAGGTTGCGGAGGTCAAGCGGCAAGACCGTGTACCTGTAGGTACATAAAGACTGCAGCCAAGTGCTGGTACGCGGAAACCTACTCCAAGTAACATATTGAACTAATGCCCGAATACAGAAAAAGATAGTACCTACATTTGTTATAAGCACCGCCATCTATACTGAAGTAGAATTTGTTCAGCGTTAGCCTTGTGGAGAGACGAAAACCCTGTTACGCAGAGTTTAAGAACAGTTATTTTCGAAGTTAAGTGTGTATTTAATCATTAAGTAAGTATCGCTTGAACGAAGTCTGTGAACCCGCACTTGGCATTGTGGATTAAACTGCTTAACATAAGGAAATGTTAGGATATAGCTATATCCTAACATTTATGATGGTGAGCAGAGCACATGCCCAGAATTTTGACAGTTTATAGACTCTTCTGCTGCCTATAAAACGGTAAAGAATGTTTGTAAGAGTAGTCATTTGATTTTTTATGAGTAATAGCGCTCTTTCAAAGAAAATACAGACGGAAGACGGCATATCTATGCTGCAGCATTGTGTTTATAAAGTGGGAGCATCGGGGTACTATCCACTCTAGATTTTCTAATCCTGCTCCAATCTCTGTACCGTATTCTCATTCTTGCTTAATTTTTGTAGCCTAAATTTTGGATGTTTCCCTTGATCCCAATGCGATGGTAAGAAAGAATTTAATTTAAATGAATCGCTGACTCATATTAAATTATATTTTTTTTCACACGCGATGAGCTGTATTTAAGTCTAATAGAATATAATTAAAAAAATAATACTAATGATGAAACGAATAACCTGTACATCGGTACAACATTATTCACTCGTTTTTATTCTCGGATTTGTAGGATTCTCTTTCAATTGCCATAAAATTCAGAAGCTGATAGTTTTGAATATGATGCTCACCGACATACAGATATATTTTAAGGCTAGGTACAGCATAAAATTCACACTTTTATTTTTTTGTTTTCAAATCAATTCAATTATTATACAATTGTATACTTATTTACATTTACACTAAGGCCGACTTCACATTGGGCGTCAGCGTTCCTCAAGCGTACGCCCAGCGTGCGCTCGGCGTTCACTCTGTAGTACAAAACTACAAAGTAACGCCGGGCGAACGCCGAACGGACGCCGAGCGTACGCTCAAGGAACGGCTATGACCAATGTGAAGGAGGCCTATCTTATTAACAACTAAAACTATACATATAAACCTACAACTAAATTTAAAAAAACAACCTGGTTTATACATAAAAAGGCAAGGCATGAAGCGTTTAGGCGTCGTAGTATTCCTCCGCATCACTGTCATCGGGTAACGTGCCCAGAAGGCTGACAGCATTGCCACGCTGAATGGCAATGCTGATTCTTTGAGCAAAGCAGTATAAAATTATTATGGACTACTATGGATAATACAAGAAAACAATATTTGAACAATTACTTTATTTATCTTAATCTATCTCTCTATTCTGCATCAAAGCGCTTCCATTTGTAATTTATATGCCTTGGCGCGCATTGGTGCGAATGCTTTCGGCGTATTGACTGATACTTCTGATGCCGAATATACTTACGTAATTGATTTCTTTGAGGTAGAACATAGACCTATGACAAATACACAAACGTGTAGAGTTATGTTGTAAGTTCGAAGTAGAGGTGAGCCTATAGCCGTCTGCACTTCAGGGCACATTCCCAATTCACAAGGTCTGCAAATATTGACCGACTATGCCGAGCGCCTTTGAAATGTTAAAGGACTGAAAAGTCACAGCAATTGCATTAGAAAGTGCTGAAAAGTAACTTTTTTATTACTTAGCGTAGATCTTCGTCATATACTGAATTAAAAACAATCCGAGATAGAAGAAACTAGAACAGTTTTCAACACAGATATTTTTTCATGGCTTGTTTTATATCATATCTTTTTGTTTTAAATTATGTTACTTTGATATATGTAGATTTATAGAAATTAAAAGTTATGATAGATTTTTCCTAGTCGAATCTAAACTCTTGCACATTATCAGATCATCGTTCCAAGATATATGAATAAGATATACCTACCTACCTACTTGTTATTCAGTGATCGCTAAAAAGCGTTCCGCACATAAATAAAAAGTACGTTACTGTTATTATTGTAACTACACGTATGGTTCTCAATAAATGTGTACGATTATTGTCTCTTTTTACTATATACTACGTATCATGTGAGTGTACCGTTAAATATTAAAGTAGTATATGCAATAAATTCAGATGAAGTGCGAGTTTGTTCCCAGGGTTCCGTACCATTAACTTTCAGTGTCTGTGGTCGAGATTAAGTAGCAATAAAAACGTGCTATTTTGCGAAATTCATCGTCCACAAAATAAATTGTGTGCGTACTGCAGTGTTACTTTTAATAATAATAGACGGGACGCGCATTTTGGCTCTTAATCTGAGTAATTTAGTTGGCTACATCATTTGACCACAAATCGCTATATTACTAGTAATCAATGTCATCCTCTCGCGGCTTATTGTGCAGGTATATTTGGAATTCTATCTGAATAGAATATTAAAGCTAAGTAAATTACCAAAGCTTTATTTGTAGCCCTTCTGTATTTTCTAGGCACCCTAAAAATTAAATGTATTTAAATATTGCAAATCTTCTTATTATATTCTTTTACCAACATCTCAAATACATATTTTCATACCGCCCAAGAGACAGACTTTAAAAAATCTATGTCTAGATTTATTCAGTGAAGCACGTTTTGCGTCAAGTTTCTTAATCTTAATATTCTACTGTTGCATACAAGCACTAAACCTTGTTTTACAGTGTTATTCAAAGGGACATGTTGATAAAAGAATTACTTTCGAGAAGAATATTTTCTCAGCCAACATTTTTATTCACAGTTTGAGTGAATCATTTTTATTAATATGATGCTTAGATATTTTGATATATTAACAAAGCAAACGTAATAATAATCCCAATATTGATTATGAATGAACTTATTTTTCAAATAATCTTTGTTAAGAAAAGTACCGAAGGTTTATTAAATTAATTTAAGTATATAAGGGTACTAGTTTGACTTGACTTTAAGTTGAATAATTTATGTACGAACAAACTAACAAAGTATAATAAAACCAAACGTATATTTATATTTTTATTTGACGCAACCTTTGATGGAAGAAACCCAACCTTTGAAGAGTGGAATATTTCACTTCTCTTCTTCAAGGAAGTTTGGAAAATAATTAATTTGATAATTATTTAAAGTGGTATATATATTTGCCCGTCCGTGTGGTGACGGATTAAGAATACGGATTGTCACCACCCCATATCATCCCATGGATGTCGTAAGAGCCGACAGAGTGACCATATGCAGAGAACAGCACTGTAAGAGAAGAAAAACTTGATATAAACCCTATACCAACCCGTTTGGCCAGCGTGGTTATAGTAGGCAAATTCATCCTCTCAAAGGAGAGACCTGTTCCAGCAGTGGACTGTTAAAGGCTGATGAAGATATATTTGCCACTGTGCAGTTTCCATTCAGAAAGAGGATGGATTTTGTCATCGTGAATAAAACCAGTAAAACACAATATGATCAACAACATATTTCGACAACAACAACAATAATCATAAAAAGTAATTTTACGACAAATTTAAATGCCAAATGTATCAAGTTGCGACCCTTTCAGCTGTCGTAAAGTCGTGTGCAATCGTTAATATAGTCAAAAATGCATATAATATAACTTTTATGACGGTGTCACGTAATAAAATTATTGCTATTGCCGTTATCGTCGCCCAAAGGAAGATTGTTTTAGTTGGAACTATGCCATAACGATGCAAGGAAGTACAAAGTATACTGAAATACATTTTGCATGCCACTTAACAGTCTGTATAATATATCATAGCCCGAGTCAGTCCAGAGTTATACCCTGTGTGCAATAGTTTCGCAAAAGAATACGTCTGTGACGACTATATTTTAGAAATTTTAATGTGTAAAATTCTAGAATTTTAAGGCGATCATTGTTTGTTTAACTTTTTGCTTGACTTATTGTTTCGGCTTAGCGTTTAAAAAGAATAACAAGAGAATCATAAATCTTGTTTCACTGCACAGATAACGTTGCGATTTAAACAGTCTCCTCGGGTTTCGTTTGTGATTGCGGATTCAATCTCGCGTTGTAATAATAATGGGACTACTATGAAAATAATAAATAAAGACAATCTGGTAAATTAAGCAGGTCATAGTAATACCTTCGTTTATATAATGACATAATTGAAAAAAGTATGAGAATTTTAAGTTTAAAGATAAAAATGTGTTATTACTTTTATGTTGTGTTAATACTATTATTTGAATGAGGATTAATATTGCAGATTAATATTCAGTCAGGGTGTGCTTCCGCTCTACCGATCTGTCCGATCGTAGAGAAGAGGCATTCGGGTTTGCGCTCCCGGCTTGCTCGAGCTGTCGCAATCACTACCAATATCCCTTCCGTGATTGCGGCATCCTTTGTTACCTTTGACATCCTTTCCCAAACACCAACCTCCTGTAATATTCCCCCATCCTATCCTGTATTTCCCTTCCTTTCCTTATCCGTACTAGAGGTGAAGAAGATGGCGCAATGGCTTTAAGGGGATTAAATATTACTCTACCCCAGGAGGGTACCGGTTCTACCGGAGAATCCCTCCTGAGCATTGTGGCTCAGACTGCCCCATCGTATCTGGGCAAAATTCTCAACGGCGACGCGCTTTGCCACACGTCACGTTTTGTCTCCCCGTCCAACAGAGGCAAAAAGAGGGCTAGGGAATGCCTGTTTGCAACGGTGAATGTTTGTGGAGGAGTGGATAGTAAGATCGATGAATTGTGTGATACGATGGATGTAAGGAAAATTGATATACTGGGGGTGAGTGAAACAAAGAAGAAAGGTTGCTCAACAACTACTCATGGCCAATATCGTGCATACTGGTCTGGAGTTGTTGAGTCTGAAAGGGCTAGCCGACGAGTTCGAATGATTCTGTCAGATAGAATGAATGAGTGTGTGAAAGAATATGAATATTTCAACTCCAGGCTTCTTTGGATGCGATTAAAGATTGGCTTAATGAAAGTTTTTGTTGTATGTGTTTATGCTCCGGATATGTCCAAACCATTGAATGTCAGAGAGGAATTCTGGGACAAGGTCAGAGATGTGCTTGCTAGGTGTGAGAATAATGAAAGAATAATTATGTTAGGCGACTTTAATGGCTGGGTAGGTGTGTCTCGTGATGGATGTGAAAGGGTTGTAGGGCAATTTGGTGATGAGAGAGTGAATGAAAATGGTGAGTGTTTGCTGGACATTTGTATGGAAGAAAACTTGTTGTGACTAACACTTTGTTTAGTCACAAGATGATTCATATGTATACATGGCAAAGGCAGACAGAACGAAGTATGATAGATTTTGTTGTGGTAGATGAACGTTTAAAAGGAAAAGTGAAAGATACCAGAGTGAACCGAGGCTTGAATGTGGGTACTGACCATTTTTTGGTAGTAAGTCGTATAGCGGGACTAACAACTAAATGGCGCCATCGTCCTCGCATACACTTGCCTGCCATAGAAAGAGTGAAAGTTGAAAGATTGGCAGAAGAGGATATACACGATCAGTATAAAGAGATATTGGAAGTGAGGTTAAAAGATTTGTTAGAGAAAGAAGAGTGCGAAATAGAAGAATTTTGGAAAGAGTTTAAGAATGGAATGATTGAGACAGCCACTCAAGTATGTGGCGTAAGCAAGAGGAAGAACGTTAAGAAAATTTGTAATGAATGTAGGGATCAAGAAGTAAGCGGTGTGGTTGCGGTAAAGTGCAAAGCTTGGATGGACTTGCTGGCCTTAAGAGCCAACAAAAGAGTACAAGGTGGTGTGAATGACAATGAAAGTATTGTAATAGAAAAGTATGACAGGTTGAAATATAAAGTAAAAGAGATAGTGAGAAGAAAGAAAGAAGAATGCAAGGATAAATTTGATAGAAAATTTGCCCAACATTTTCGGGCCAATATCAAATTATTCTGGCACTTGGTCAGAACAGCCCGAGGCAAATCAGAGGTTTCGAAAGTTGGTGTGATGAGGGATATAAATGGAAGTATTATTAGAGAGCATGGGGAAGTTCTGAATCAGTGGAAGGTTATTGAGAAGGATATTTTGAGAATTTGTTTGAACGAGGAGGGAGCGACAATAGGAATATAGTAACGAATGAGAAAGATAATTGTGAAAGTGGGATAAGTATGGAAGAGATACGATATGCATTGAAAAGTATGAAGGCGGGTAAAGCTGCGGGATATGACAGGATATCTGCTGAAATGCTCAAGGTAGGCGAAGGCGTCACTGCAAGCCTGCTGTATCTACTGTTTAATAAATGTTGGCGGTCCGGTCGTGTACCAGGTGACTGGAACAAAGCTGTTATTGTGCCACTGTACAAGGCCAAAGGGTCACAGCAGGAATGCAAAAATTATCGCGGTATCAGCCTCCTGAGTGTTGTTGGCAAATTGTATGCAAAGATACTGATTGAAAGAGTGATTTCTGAAACGGACAGTAAAATTTGGGATGTGCAAGCGAGATTCAGAAAGGGAATGGGATGTACGGATAAAGTTTTTTCCTTAAGGTGCATTGCAGAGAAAGTCTTAAGTAAACACCAGAAGGTTTTCTGCGCCTTTATTGACCTGGAAAAGGCTTACGATCGAGTGGTGAGGGATGAACTTGGGGCAACACTTTCTGTGTATGGAGTGAGCAGCAGTCTGATACGGGCACTTGAATCCTTATATAGGGATTCAAGTGCCTGTGTCAGAATAAACGGGGCCTACACGGACTGGTTTAACATTGATCGTGGTGTTAGACAGGGATGTGTAGCGTCTCCTTGGCTGTTTAATCTGTTCATGGACAGTTGTTTGACCGATCTGAAAGAGTCTGAATGTGGATTAAGAATGGGTGGGTCAGTGTTTAAGACCCTGCTATACGCTGACGATCAGGTTCTATTTGCATCGTCAGCGTTGGATTTGCAGCAGATGGTCACCACGATGAATGAAGCGTATAAGAAGAAAGGTATGAAAGTGAATGTTAACAAAACCAAAGTCATGGTCATAGAGAGGGATGATAGTGTAACTGAATGTGACGTAATGATAGGAGATGAAAAAGTGGAGCAAGTGAACGAGTTTGTGTATTTAGGGTCTTTGTTTACGAGGGATGGAAAATGTGAGGGAGATATTGAAAGGAGAGTGAAAGCAGGAAATTGTGTGAATGGCGCCTTACAGTCCATCATCAGCAATGGTATTATCCCAAAGCAAGCTCGCCTTGCTATACTGCAGGGAGTTTTGGCGCCAACACTGATGTCTGGTAGTGAATTATGTGTATGGCAGAAGAAGCATGAAACTAGAATCAATGCTGTGGAGATGAGAGCTTTGAGGAGTATGTGCGGAGTAAGGCTGATAGATAAAGTGAAAAAAAGTGTGATACGAGAGAAGTGTGGTCTAAAAGAAGATGTAGTGACAAAGATTGAAAAAGGAATGTTGCGTTGGTTTGGACATTTGGAACGGATATCCATCCGTAATAATAATTCATCCGAAAGAAGAAATACGAAAGGAGTGTATCGTGTGAGAATGAATGGAAATGTCGGTAGGGGACGCCCTAGGCGGACGTACGCCGACCAAATAGGTGACGTATTGAAAAAGGGCCAAATTAAAAGTACCCATAACCGACGCGCATGCATGATGAGGTTAATGAATGTCGAGGAAGCGAAAGAAGTATGTTTGAACCGAAGCATGTGGCGTTCTATAGTCTCTGCCTACCCCAATGGGAGACAGGCGTGACGATATAGATAGATAGATAGATAGATTAATATTAACGTAGGCAGAATCTTCATCGTATTAGCAGTAAGAGCGATGACTATGTCTATCGTTTTCGCTTGTCAATATACATAGTTATATTTAATTATAACTTTAAATTATTTGCTACGGTATATGATATTATAGAGTGACGCAGCATTAAGATTTAAAGATTGTCAGTGATGACATGCAGCAGACTAATCTATTTATTTCAGGATCTATAAACCAATTCGCAAGAAATTTAACTTTGAAGTCCACAATTGATCGCTCGCCGCAATGAACAAACAGTGGAGTGTTTGATATAATATAACTACAATATCAGTAGGTGCGAGACATATTAAGCTGTGAAAATAATGTGGCGATGGCGTCAAGACGCCGTACTCCGTAGTACGTGATTGCCGCACCCTGTACATGCGCCGGATTGTTCAACGTGCACACCATTAACAAAGCTTTGTAAAACTTTAAGAAAAGACAATATACTAAACCACACTAAGGTCCTGCTCGGCGTATATTACTGTCCTTCCCTACGTATAGATTACTTCCAGAGTTTCGAAACCTTATTGGTCAATCTTATGCCCTCTTACAGTCACACAATCATAATGGGTGATTTCAATACTTGCTTGCTCAAGAACGATGCCCGCTCTTCTTCTCTTCTTTCCACTTCCACTGCCTGTAACTTGTTGATATTGCCTTCAAACGCTACTTATCATTTTCCAAACTCTAATCCTTCACTTCTTGACCTTATTATGGTCTCTTCAAAAGAACATGTTTCTGTGCATGGGCAATACCCAGCAGACATGTTCTCCTATCACGACCTACTCTTTATGTCATACAAAATCCGTCCACCTAAGAGTAATCCTAAAATTCTTATGCAGCGCAATTTTGCTGGCATGGACATTGATAGTTTACGTAAAGATGCAAGTGATGTAGACTGGACTCCACTTACTCACTCTGAATTAGTTGATGATAAAGTCGATATCCTCACCAATCAAATAATTAAACTTTATGATAAGCATGCGCCAATTCGTCCGGTGAAAATCAAACATCCTCCCTCGCCGTGGCTCACTGACAACATCAAACAGCTTATACGTAAAAAAGCGGCAGCTAAATTTAGGTACAAAATTAGGCCTGATGCACATAACTTGCAACAGTATGTCAAGATTAGAAATCACTGCAATAAGGTGTGTAGGGACGCACAACGCCAACATATCCACAATTCTGTAAAAAACGGAGATCCAGCAAAAGTTTGGAAATTTCTAAAGACCCTGCGGGTAGGCAAATCACGTCAAGACATCAATCCTAAAGACCTCAATATTGATTTGCTCAATCAACATTTCTCTGCCTCGTCCAGTTTTGACAGGACTACTAAGGCACACACAATTGACTATCTTTCATCTCTGCCAACCCCTAGTTATTCACCTTTTGTCTTTAATCAAGTCTTTGATTGTGATGTTAAAAAGAGCATAATCGCAATCACATCCAACGCAGTTGGTAGTGACTGTGTCAGCCGTAATATGCTCCTTCCTATCCTCGATATAATAATACCCATCATTTCCCACATCCCTAATTACTCCTTGTCCAGTATGGTATTTCCATCGATATGGAAGGACGCCCAAATTACTCCCATACCAAAAACCTGTCATCCCTCATCCTTTGCCGACTATCGTCCCATCTCCATACTACCATTCCTATCCAAAGTCCTCGAACGCCTCGTCCATGACCAAATAAATTCATTCCTCTGCAGAAATAACCTCCTTAATTCCTTACAATCTGGTTTCATACATCATAGTCATAGTACAGTCACATCCCTTGTCAATATTACGGATGACATCAGGTCCGGTATGGAAGGCGGACAGCTCACTATTCTTGCACTGTTAGATTTCAGTAACGCCTTCAATACAGTGGACTTTGAGATTCTTGTTGGTGTTCTTCGCTCTCTTAACATATCTCCAACAGTGATTGATTGGCTTCGTAGTTACCTGTGTGGCCGCCGACAGCGTACTCGCATTGAGGATACATTTTCTGTTTGGTGTGACATAACTGTTGGTGTGCCCCAGGGTGGCGTGTTGTCTCCATTACTCTTCGCAATTTTTATAAATTATATCTCTAACAATCTTCGCTATTCCTACCACCTTTATGCAGATGATCTCCAGATCTATACGCAGTCACCATTAGCGCAGATAATACAGTCCATTTATGTAATTAACAGCGACCTGGCACATATTTGCAGTAGGAGCAAATCATTTGGGCTGAAAGTTATCCCTTCTAAAACGCAGATCACTATAGTCGGTAGCCCCAAATTGGTGTCAAAAGTAAACTGGTCGCAGCTCCCAGATATTGTCTTTGATGGTACCACACTTCACATACAGGACAAAGTCAAGAATTTGGGTGTTACGATCGACTCTGCTCTTACTTGGGGACCACAGATCCAAGAAGTAAGTCGAAAAGTGTTCGCTTCAGCAGGCTCGCTGAGAAGATTAAGGAACTTTCTCCCCACTGCCACCAAAATTGCACTTGCCAACTCGATTCTTTCACCCATTATCGATTATGCGGATGTCAGCTATCTAGATCTCGCCGAAAACCAACTTGACAAACTTGAGCGCCTCCAAAATGTCTGTATACGATTCATATTTGGATTACGCAAATATGATCATGTTTCACAATTTCGAACGCAACTCAAGTGGTTACCCATACGTCATCGCCGGAATGCTCACATTCTTACTTTACTGTACAATGTATTGTTTAACCCTTCAACTCCTTCCTATCTTAAAGGTCGATTTGAGTACCTACATGATACACATAATAAGTTTTTGAGGTCATCAGAAAATTTAAAACTGAAGATTGAGGGACATTCCACGAGCTTTTTTGATAAGTCCTTTACTGTTACTGCTGTACGTTTGTGGAATGCTCTACCGCTACCTATTAGACAGGCTCAGACAGTAACGAAATTTAAAGCAATGGTAAAGGAACACTATCTGTCCTTGTAGCTTAAGCTATCATTCTACTTTAATCATTTATATAATTATAAGTCGTGTAATTATATATTATAGTATGATTATTTAGATGTATGTATATATGTTTAGTTACATAGGTATATATTATAAAATTATAATTGAAATTGTGGAATATAAGTATTGATGTAATATTATCATGTATTTATGTATATATTATAAATATATATTTATATGTATTTACTTCGTAATAATATAATTTCCTCTGCAAACCATATCCATCGAAAGGTTGCCTGGCAGAAATCGCTTTTAGCGATAAGGCCGCCCACTGTACTTTTGTTATAGTCTAAGTTTCTACTTTGTTGTAATTATATAGGTGTACAGTAAAGTATATAATAAATAAATAAATGAATATTTTCATGAACGTACGTGTTCTTGTTCTGGCTTACTGCGAATTTGGTTAGACTAGCAGCTTTTCTGAAAGTTTTAGATGTTGAAACGACGATTTTGGTTCGCTGTGATCATTGTAATTAGTTCGTTTATGTAAAAGTGTTATAATAATTGTCAGTTGCTCGTGAAATCGGATACTTCGTAGGTGACGATAAAAGCTGGTGTACTCTTGCGTAGCAGTTTGACTAAATATTTAATAGAGTTTAGGCAATTAATTAATTTCAACTATAGTCAAATCCTACTCATATGGAAAAAGAACATTACCAATCTTATACAATAATTAAAGAAGTATATCACTACCAATCGGAAAATCTCAAAGAAATTTATAAGGCGTATAAGGCGACAGAATGATCTTTTTACGTTACAATAATAATTATACATACACATAAGCCGGCTCTGTTTTAATTAGTTCAATTAACTGAAAATACAGCTGCCAAAATCTGAATGTACATTTAATACATCTCTCACATCTCTGCTTGCCCATTTGGCAGGCGTCTGCCTGAGTATGTCAAAAAGCTTTCTTCGGAGTATAATATTATAACAAGCCTACAAATAATTCCCGAAACATTTCTCCCGCGTCGGTATTTTGGTACAGCACAATTCAACATTTAGGTACATTTCATAATAATATAACCTGCATAAATCGCCTTCAGCTTTCCGCTCGCTGGCAAACACATGTGTAGGTATTATTACCCGGAACTAGCAGGACTTTGTTGGACCACACTACATTGTGGTCACACATAAATGAAACCACAACAGAAACAGTGCATTGCTACATACTGAATATTCAACAACTATTCTGTGTTTATTTCAAACTTACAACTACTTTCGACAACCACTATTCTTTTTCAAGAAAACAAATTCAACTCGCGTTGTTCGGACGGTCTTTGTTTTCGGTACACTGTCACATATTTTATACAATCATTGCAGTTCTATATACTTTGCTGGTGTTATGTCAGCTGTTGCTTGAGTTATTTTTCTATGAACATGAAAATATACTGTGGGTCGCCTCTTTTATAGAATGGGAAAGTCAAGGGCAGTTTTGATAAAATACACCTCTATTATAACTATCTCTGACGTGTAAAGACTTGCTGTTCTTCGAATAAATGACTTGTTTGATCACGGAGTCAGTCAACACTATAATCAGTAAATAAGGGCTATTGCATATATGTATAACAAAAATATCATTACAATACTAAGCAGGCCAAATGCTAGTTTGCCAGCATTGCAGTATAAAAATGAACGCAGACAAAAGCAGCATTTTAAATGCGGTACACACATTGGTGGGTAATAATTACCAACCGTCTTATCAGTAAAGGAAAACATCAAGGAAACTTGCATACCTAAGAGGTCTCCGAAACTTGCCAACGCAGACTCTTAACCTTTTATATTGAGAGAGGCCTTAGTCCGGTTGGACAGTTAATTTGGACGTGACAAAGATACAGATTCCATTGCTACAAAATAAACTAATTTTGATCTTACTTACATCTCTTTCCCTGCCATAAAAACCTGCTATAAAAAGGGTCAGTAGACTATTAGTAGGTAAAACTGAATTTGCTCTATACTTATCTTAAATCTTGTTGCTATCTTCATTATTGCTCTTAAAATGTTAAAGATTATAATCTTTATAAAAAGAAAATATTCTAGAAATATAAACAGACTTAGAGAGGCTGTGTAGATATTTAATATAATTATGTTTTAAGCATGATCTCATTTGAATTTTTATTTATTATTGAATGTTTTGTGTTAGTAGTATTATTGAATGGAGTTAAGACTTAATGAATAAGAATATTATAGAAATAATTAAAATGTACCTAGCTATTCTTATATACTCCAAAAATTTGTACGCCAATAACTGGCTGAACATATGAAACTATGTATTATTATATTGTAACATCTTGCATGTCATGTACCACTATGTTCAAACAAATAAAAAGTTATCTTATCTTATCCTAAAACGGTTTTGTTTATACTTGTACTAGCTGTCGCCCGCGGCTCCCCCCGCGTGGATTTTGTTTATCTTTCATAAAAAAAATGTTTTCTTTTCATAAAAATTATCATATGTTACTTTTAATACCCTCAAGAATATGTGTACAAAGTTTCATGATGATCGGTTAAGTAGTTTTCGCGTGAAAGCGTTACAAACAAACTCACATTCTCATTTATAATATTAGTATGATGTACTCGAAGACAGCTCTGTATTTTAAATGAATGAAGAGAAATTCTTGCAATAGCTGACAGGTAGATAACTAAGTACAATGAAAAATATTAATCTTGAATAAAGACGAGAAACATACCCACGCTGTGTACCTACTTACTTTTCCCAAGAAAAACGTAAAGCCGAACTTAGTGGGTGTTATAAAGTTACATAAAAAAGACTATGGCCATTAATTTCTTAGAGCCTTTTCAACATAAAATATAATAAGCTAGTTACTAGCTACTCATTGTACTAAATACTAGTCACAAGGAAATTAAATATGCAAGAGTTAATCTTAAAATCTGTAGCAAAGTCGGTGGAAGCGCTGACTAAGCCGAGTGCACATGTTACACACTAAATGCAGTAGTTTAACAGGATCGCATTCAATTTCACTAATTTCTGTTCGACTCTATGTCTTACCAGTTTAGAAATGAGTCAATTTGGTATAAATGCAAATGTTCTAACCTTCACTTAGAGGATGTTACATATCTCTCTAGACATACTTACTTAAAATAACATATTCTGAGATATAAAAATACAGAGGTATTTTATCATAGATATTTTTTTTGTATTAATAAGGACCTCAGGATCCGAGCCAACTCACCGACAAGTCCGTGCACCTATTAAAGACGCATGAAGATCTGGAACAGGTTTTCTCCTGGAGTCTGGAGTAGGTAGCTGCCGTAAAGGCAGAATAAATCTATGGGAAAAATATGACGATGGCCACTAATAGGGTACGACCGCAAATTAATGCGCAGGACCTCTCTGCACTCGCAAGTACCAGTATCAATCATATACCTACAATGACCTACATGGCCAAAGACACTATCCCCGACCTGATAGATGCACTTTGCTGCTTTTAATATCGGTAGGCTAACCGATTGCGATTTCGTATGGGATTTTAATGCAGTTTTCGTGCCCCGCCAGTACATAAGTCAAATAAGGAAGTCTGTGGTATTACTGAGTAAGTCTGAATTCTTTCACAGAAGCCACACTCACAAGATATGGGTTGCCATCGTGAGACCACAACCAAGAAAAAAGCTAATCGAATACACGAAATAGTTAGGTGGCCTTTATACTCTCTAAGCGGGAGCTGAGCGTGGTGTTTCTTGAGAAGACTAAAAGGCACAGGATCGTATCCAGGATGGGTCTGACGTAAAAGTTTCTTGATTCTAGTGATAACTAGAAAAAACTTTAGAAGAAAACTTTACATCAATGACGGATTAGATAACTCACTATTTTGCTTCTTAATTTGATTGGATAATAACATGAACCTTTTAAAGTATCACTTTTTTTTATCCTGGTTCCCTGGTTGGCGACAAAGACAAAAAAAGCTTAAATAAATACGAAATCTGGAGGCATACCTCCCTATACAAATATCACAAGTTTGATACGTATTTGTGAATTTGACATCAATATAGGTTTTACAGAGTGCTATTTAGGTTATTTTAAGTACTGCACCAATGTCTGCGTCCCGACACACAAACGTAAGTATTCCAACTATGTACAACATTCAAACACGTTTACAATAGTAAGAACCGTCTAATCTATTGTATCTAGGTTGCGGGGGTCACGTTGTGTCGGGGGTACGCCAAGAATACAGGTACATAAATACTGCAGCCAAGTGCTAGTACGCGGAAAACCTACTCAAGGTAACATATTGAACTAATGCCCGAATACAGAAAAAGGTAGTACATTTGTTATAAGCACCGCCATCTATACTGAAGTAGAATTTGTTCAGCGATAGCCTTGCAGAGAGACGGAAAGACTGTTACCCAGAATTTAAGAACAGATTTTTCAAAGTTGAGTGTGTATTTAATAATTAAGTAATTAATTATCACTTGAACGACCAAGAAAAATATTATCATCACGTGAAGCCTGCTAACCGCCACTTGGCCAGCATTGTTGATTAAACTGCTTACTATAAGACAATTTTGGATATAGCTATACCCTAATGTTTCTGATGGTGAGCAGAGCACATGCCTAGAATTTTGACAATTTATAAACGTATTTTATCAGGTCGCTATTATATTATTTAGGTACTCTAACTCGGCTTTCTATAAAATGGTAAGGAATTTGTGTAAGAGTAGTCATTTATTTTTTAATGAGGAATAGCGTACTTTCACAGAAAATATAGAAGGAAAACAGCGGTACCTGTGGTCCTACTTTTTAAACACATTGCTGCACATTGTGTGTATTCACTCTGGATTTTCTTATCCTACTCCAATCTCTAGGCCGTATTCTCATTCTTTCTTCATTTTGCGATGGTAAAATAAATAAATATAGAAAATATAAAAGAGAAAGGTCAGGCGAAGAAAGAAATCCTGGCTCCGCAAGATCATGGAGTGGACGGGGATCGCGAGCGCTGCCGAGCTGTTCCGCTTCGCTAAAGACAAGGAGAAGTACACACCCAAACGAAGATTGTCGGAGCTACTCGTAACAGCCAACCTCCACTAGTTGGAGAGGCACTGAAAAAAGAAGAGAAAATATAATTTCAAAGAGTCCAGACTCAAATCAAATTATATTTATTTTCACACGATGTGAGCTGTATTTAAATCTAATAGAGTACACTTTAAAGAATATTAATTATGAAACGAATAACCTGTACATTGGTACAAAATTATTCAGTCATTTTTATCCTCGGATTTGTAGGATTTTCTTCCAATTTCCATAACATTCTGAAGCAGTTAGTTTTAAATATGATGCTCACCGATATACAGAATTTTTTTTTTAATTCACACATTATTTTTTGTTTTGAAATAAATTCAATTATTATACAATTGTATACTTATTTACATTTACACTAACTTATTTACAACTAAAACTATACGTTTGTTTATTTATTAAAAAAAAAACAACCTAGTATATACATAAAAAAGGCAAAGCATGAGGCGTGTAGACGTCGTAGTATTCCTCCGCATTACTGTCATCAGGTAACGTGTCCAGCAGGCTGGCAGCATTACCACGCTGAATGGCAATGCTGATTCTTTGAGCAAAGAAGCATAAAATTATTATGGAGTAATAAAAGAAAACAACAATTGAACAATTACTTTATTTACCTTAATCTATCTCTCTATTCTGTATCAAAGCGCTTCCATTTGTAATTTATATTTGGCGCGCATTAGTGCGAATGCTTTCGGCGTATTGACTGATATTTCTGATGCCGAATATCTTGTACATTATTGTTTAATGAATGACAAAACTATACTATATAGAAAACTAATGACGAGCCACGGGTTCGTACGGGTGCATATCGATGCCTTAGTTCACAATTGCACTAACTACAAAATTGACAATTTTGAGGAGAGAGTTTTTAAGTTTTTTAAACTTCAGACAAGCACAGTACGCAAATTAAGTAAAGTATCAACATAAATAATGCACTATTCATGGGACTAATCATTTTACTCCATGTATATCTCAATATTGTAATATTGGTATAAGCGTAACATTTTCAAAATGGCTAAATGTACATAAAACCCCATTTAATACATCTGTGCACTAAGAATTATTATGTTGACAGGCCTTAAGTTAAAAAAACTCAAAAATACAGCCACTTTATTCCAAACCTATACACATTTGAAAATTAGTAGGAAGTATCCTGTGTAAAAATAAAAAAGAAATGCAAACTAAGTGGGGTTCTCCATACATGAGAGAGCCGCAAAATATATTTTTTTCCATCCGACATATCCGTGCGGCACTCCTATAGATAGGTCTTTAAAAATGTTTTTGAGGTTTCTAAAACCATTGTTTCTCGCACTGAATCGTTTGAAAGATAGACTCTCTCAAAGGGGATTCGGCTTGATTGTAATAGACCAAGGCATATTCCCACAAAGTGAATACGCTTGAATTGAATTCACTTCATAATACAAATGCCCTGATTTCATGAATTTCAAATTAATCATATCTAAGTAAGTAAGTTATTGAAAGCATATAAAGCAGCTAGAGTAACATACTTACTTGTTGTGGTGCTGATCACCACAAGTGTCAGACAATGATGCGACATGAGTAACAGCATCGGGATAACTTCAAAGAAATTTTAACAAGTTCCTTTACTGCCATTACACTCGTCCCATAAATAGCAGTAGTCAGTATTAGCATCATCATCATCAGCCTTTAACAGTCCACTGCTGGACTAGGCCTCTCCTTTGAAAGGAGGAATTGGCCTACTATACCACGCTGGCCAAACGGGTTGGTATAGGGTTTGTATCAAGTTTTCCTTCTCTTACAGTGCTGTTCTCTGCATAATATGCTCCCTCTGTCGGCTCTTACGACACCCATGGGATGATATGGGGTGGTGACATTCCGTATTCTTAATTCGTCACCATACGGATGTATTAGCACCACATATATCAATTTTTTGCGTAAATAATTTGGTACCCATTAGTTTATTTCCGCTTTTTTGTTTATCTCATATGCAACCTTGGGAATATAACTCAAACCGATTTAATGTTTTAGAAATTGCATTAGCCCTTGAAATAAAAGTACTTAATACACTTGTACATCAAACTTTCTTGAAAATTTTGTACTACCAGCACATAAATTATACTCGTATAGTATTGTTAAAAAGTATGAGCAAATATTACAAATGTGTATAACACGGTTGTGTTTTGAAATTTTCTGCAGTTGAAAACGATAAAATCAGTTAAAAGACTTTTTTCTGCGTTTACAAAAACAAAGGACATTAGTATAAAAACACATTCGTGGAACTTATTCATTACAATTGTAATCTACGTTTTTCGTAGAAAGAGACGGAATAAACTTATTTCGGTATGCGGAAACGAAACAGCATGAAATTTAGTGTATTTGGCATCTAAAAAGTGAAATTTGAAAATTTTGTAGTTAGTGCAATTGTGAACTAAGGCATCGATATAAACCTTCCTCTTGAATCATTATATCTATTAAAAAAACCGCATTAAAATCCGTTGCGTAGTTTTATAGATTTAAGCATACATAGGGACAGATAGACAAAAGGCAGACTTTGTTTTATACTATGTAATGATAATAATGATACGATAAGCGGATTGATTTCTTTGAGGTAGAACATAGACCTATGACAAATACACAAACGTGTAGAGTTTTGTTGTAGGTTCGAATTAGAGGTGAGCCTATAGCCGTCTACACAACTACAGGGCACATTCCCAGTTCACAAGGTCTGCAAATATTGACCGACTATGCCGAGCGCCTATGAAATGTTAAAAGACTGAAAAGTCACAGCAATTGCATTAGAGAGTGCTGAAAAGTAACTTTTTTATTACTAAGCGTAGATCTTCGTCATATACTGAATTAAAAACAATCCGAGAGAGAAGAAACTAGAACAGTTTTCAACACAGATATTTTTTCATGGCTTGTTTTATATCATATTTTTTTGTTTTAAATTATGTTACTTTGATATATGTAGATTTATAGAAATAATTAGTAATGATAGATTTTTCCTAGTCGAATCTAAACTCTTGCACATTATCAGATCATCGTTCCAAGATATATGAATAAGATATACCTACCTACTTGTTATTCAGTGATCGCTAAAAAGCGTTCCGCACATAAATAAAAAGTACGTTACTATTATTATTGTAACCACACGAATGGTTCTCAATAAATGTGTATGATTATTGTCTCTTTTTACTATATACTACTTACCATATGAGTGTACCGTTAAATATTAAAGTAGTATATGCAATAAATTCAGATGAAATGCGAGTTTGTTCGCAGGGTTCCGTACCATTAACTTTCAGTGTCTGTGGTCGAGACTAAGTAGCAATAAAAACGTGCCATTTTGCAAAATTCATCGTACACAAAATTAATTGTGTGCGTACTGCAGTGTTACTTTTAATAATAATAGACGGGACGCGCATTTTGGCCCTTAATCTGAGTAATTTAGTTGCCCACATCATGTGACCACAAATCGGTATATTACTAGTAATCAGTGTCATCCTCTAGCGGTTTATTGTGCAGCTATATTTGGAATTCTTTCTGAATAGAATATTAACGCTAACTAAATTACTAAAGCTTTATTTATAGCCCTTTTGTATTTTCTAGACACCCTAAAAATAAAATATATTTAGATATTGTAAGACTTCTTACTTATATTCTTTTATCAACATCTCGAATACATAATTTTCATACCGCCCAAGAGACAGACTTTAAAAAATCTATGTCTAGATTTATTCAGTGAAGCACGTTTTGCGTTGAGTTTCTTATTTTTAATATTCTGCTGTTGCATACAAGTACTAAACCTTGTTTTACAGTTTTATTCAAATGGTAACATGTTGATAAAAGAATTACTTTCTAGAAGAATATATTATCAGAAAAAAAATATTCACAGTTTGAGTTAGTAATGTTTATGAATATGATGCTTAGATAAGTTGATATATTTACAAAGCAAACGTAATAATACTCCTTATATTGATTATGATTGAACTTATTTTTTAAATAATCTGTGTTAAGAAAAGTACTTAAGGTTTATTAAATTAAGTAAAGTATATTAGGATACTTGTTTGACTTGACTTTAAGTTGAGTAATTTATGTATGAACAAACTAACACAGCATTACAAAAAAACCTATATTCATATTTTAATTTGACGCAACCTTTGATGGAAGAAACCCAACCTATGAAGAGTGGAATATTTCGCTTATTTTCTTCAAGGAAGTTTTGAAAATTTTTAAGTTTTTATTTAAAGTGGTATATATATTTGCCACCGTGCAGAACGAGGATGGATTTTGTCATCGTGAATAAAACCAGTAAAACACAATATGATCAACAACATAATTCGACAACAACAACAATAATCATAAAAAGTAATTTTACGACAAATTTAAAAGCCAAATGTATCAAGTTGCGACCCTTTCAGCTGTCGTAAAGTCGTGTGCAATCGTTAATATAGTCAAAAATGCATATAATATAACTTTTATGACGGTGTCACGTAATAAAATGATTGCTATTGCCGTTATCGTCGCCCAAACGAAGATTGTTTTAGTTGGAACTATGCCATAACGATGCAAGGAAGTACAAAGTATAAATACATTTTGCATGCCACTTAACAGTCTGTATAATATATCATAGCCCGAGACAGTCCAGAGTTATACCCTGTGTGCAATAGTTTCGCAAAAGAATACGTCTGTGACGACTATATTTTAGAAATTTTAATGTGTAAAATTGTAGAATTTTAAAGCGTTCATTGTTTATTTAACTTTTTGCTTGACTTATTGTTTCGGCTTAGCGTTTAAAAAGAATAGCATAAGAATCATAAATCATGTTTCACTGCACAGATAACGTTGCGATTTAAACAGTCTACTCGGCTTTCGTTTGTGATTGCGGATTCAATCCCGCGCACAGTGGTTCCGCGCTCTAAGAAGGGCGGTCATAGAGGTTTCGCGCAACGAATGGCTATTGAAATGCATAGTAATGCATGGTATTATAGTATTTTTTATTAACTGAGGTAAACATTAGTAGAAATAAAACAGATTATATCAGAATAATAATAATTCATTCAATATAAAACTCAGCTATTTCTTGTACAAAGTAAAATAATTGAGAAAGGTGAATTACAGCTACTCTGAAACTTAATTGGCATAAATTACTATTACAATAATACCACTTAACTAGACTCTTACTAATTACTAAACACAAATATTCATCAAATAATTACAATTCAATAGTTTTATAGAAATTGAACAAATCTAAGCAAATCAAATAATTACAATGTAAAGTTTTCTAAACTACTTATAAAATGGCACAAATTTAAAAGGACAATAAATTTAACAGGTCAGCTGTTAGAGCAAACTTCTTCTTTCGTGGTAATTTCCTTAAACTAGAAAGGTATGGATCCAAATTAAAAGAAGTCTGTGCATCAGATCGGTGTTCGTGACAAGTCGAGACATTTTTCTTGTATAATCACGCCTAAATCGTTTAATTAATTTATTACACCATTCAGCGGCCTTTTCCGAGAGCTCACCGATAGATAACAAAGCAGAGTAATTCTAATTTCCAAGTTTTTTGTGTCAATATTTTCGATATCTGGCAGCAACTGCGCCAGACTTTTCAAAACTTGACGACATCTGTCTGCTTCAGAAGTAGTCTTCTTAATAGACAGCCAAGTGTCGAGTACAAGCATTCTTGTAAAAGAACACTTAAATGTTGTACCTAAAACAAAATACAAATAGTATAGTGTGGATTTTAGAATAATGATATCTCGTAGACACCTTTAACACCTGGCGTAGATCCTAGGTACCACCTACTATCGCAGCATATCGCAGTCAATTTTCTTTTAAATTTAAAATATTGTGTTTTTTAATGTCTATAAATAAAACTACTTTTGTAGGTAATTGTCAGAAAGTAGTTAAAAGCTTCGACATAGATAAAGTAAAACAAAAAAATAATCTTTTAATATCATTGGCGTAGCGCCGATTAAAAAAAATAACACATGAATTAAAATGAAAGAAAATGCTTAAAATACACTTTACATACCTTCAACTTGAATATCCATTGTAAAACATCCGGTCACAAACAATTTATTCTCTAAAACAAGTGTCACTAAAAAACTAAATATCACGCGCTAATTACGCTAACAAACGGACTTGTAATGCGTTCACTTTAGATGCACAAAACTATAAGTAGGAAAAAAGAAAATAAAATTATTTGTGTACACTCATATAGTGTGATAAATAGTGAGTAATTAAGTGAGGTATCGTCTTGTAATTTAAACATCGTGACTGGTACCGTATGACCTACTACGGAACCACTGTGCCGCGTTGTAATAATAATAGGACTACTATGAAAATAATAAATAAAGACAAGCTGGTAAATTCAAGCAGGTGCATTCATTGCAATACCTTCGTTTATAAAATGACATAATTGAAAAAAGTATGAGAATTTTAAGTTTAAAGATAAAAATTTGTTATTACTTTTATGTTGTGTTAATACTATTATTTGTATGGGGATTAATATTGCAGATTAATATTAACGTAGGCAGAATCTTTATCGTATTAGCAATAAGAACGATTACTATGTCTATCGTTTTCACTTGTCAATATACATAGTTATATTTAATTATAACTTTAAATTATTTGCTACGGTATATGATATTATAGACTGAAGCTGCATTAAGATTTAAAGATTGTCAATGATGACATGCGACAGACACATCTATTTACTCTAGTGTCTATAAACCAATTCGCAAGAAAGGGGTTTGGGTAATTTTGTATGAACCATTGGCATGATATTTTTTTTGAGCGGTCACTTAATTTATTGTTGCTAACGTATAATAATAATGACTCATAAAATAACTTTGCCCTAAGTAATATCGGAGCTGAAATATATGATATCGAAGTAGGAAGAATTTCAACATCATGTCGTCTAAATAAAGACGTAACCACGTATATGTATTGTGAAAAAATACAGCACGCATGGCACAATACGTACATCCATAAAGTTACGCATGTTATTGGAGGAGTATGTAATGTACGGCATTCATCATCATCATATCAGCCACACGACGTCCACTGCTGCTCCCCCAAGGTTCTCCACACAGACCGGTCTTGAGCCGCCCGCGTCCAACCGCCTCCCGCGATCTTGACGAGATCGTCGGTCCACCTTGTGGGTGTGAGGGGCCTACCTCTGCTGCGTCGTCCGGTACGTGGCCGCCACTCCTGAACCTTTCTACCCCAACGGCAATCGGTTCTTTGAGCTATGTGCCCTGCCCACTGCCACGTCAGCTTGGCTATCCGGAGAGCTATGTCGGCGACTTTGGTTCTACTGCGGATCTCCTCATTTCAGATTCGATCTCGCAGTGAAACTCCAAGCATAGCTCTCTCCATCGCCCTCAGAGTGACCTTGAGCCTTCTGATAAGGCCCGTAGTGAGCGACCACGTCTCTGATTCGTAAGTCATCACTGACAACACACACTGGTCAAAGACTTTCGTCTTGAGACACTGTGGGATATCGGACGAGAAGATATGTCGTGTTAGATTGGCCCAACCGAGTTGGATTCGACGATTGACCTCCTTCTCGAAGTTGGACCTACCTAATTGGACTACTGGTACCAGGTAGATATACTTGTCCACAACTTCGACTGTAGAGTTCCCAACCTGAATAGGAGCAGGTACAACATGGACGTTCGACATGATTTTCGTCTTGTCCATGTTCATCTTAAGACCTACTTGTTGGGAGACTCTACAGAGGCCATCGAGCATTGTGCCTAGGTCTTCCATGGTATCAGCCATGACTACGATATCATCTGCGAATCGAAGGTGAGTGATGTACTCGCCGTTGATGTTGGATGTTTATGAAGGCTATAAGAATTTCTTTGAAAATAATAGTTACTGCTTTTTTGCATGTAAACTTATGTGCGGATGTGCCGTCTAGTATAATAATGGCTCTACGATCACCTATAGGGGCATCTGGAGTTCCAAATAGAGCATTTGGAATGGATAGACATCGGGATATAACCTCTTCACGGGTCCGGGGTCATGTGGTTAAAAAACCCAAGTTCTGTGGCACGAATTCTGCGATTTAATCTTGTCTGACCAGTCGCATTGTCTTCAACTGTCTTAATTTTTTAGCAAATGGCAATTTGATTTTATCGATTATTTACTTTAAATATCTCGGCTTCGATGAACGTGGGAAGTAACGTTTATAGAAAAAAATTAACGACTTAAAGTGTTTTTTCTAAACACTTTTCATTAGTGGCCGCGTATTTACAAAGGCATGCCACTTTTACCCAAACCTCTTTAACTTTGAAATCCACACTTGATCGCTCGCCGCAATGAACAAACAGTGAAGTGTTTAACATAATAAACGGAAATATCAGCAAGTGCGAGACATATTAAGCTGTGAAAATAATGTGGCGATGGCGTCAAGACGCCGTACTCCGTAGTACGTGATTGCCGCACCCTGTACATGCGCCGGATTGTTCAGCGTGCACACCATTAACAAAGCTTTGTTAAACTTTAAGAAAAGACAATCTTTTCATGAACGTACGTGTTCTTTGTTCTCACTTACTGCGAATTTGGTTAGACGAGCAGCGTTACTGAAAGTTTTTGATGTTGAAACGACGATTTTGGTTCGCTGTGATCATTGCATGTAAAAGTGTTATAATATTTGTCAGTTGCTCATGAAATCGGATACTTCGTAGGTGACGATAATAGCTGGTATACTCTTGCGTAGCAGTTTGACTAAATATTTAATAGAGTTTAGGCAATTAATTAATCGTTGTTCAACCATAGTCAAATTCTACTCATATGGAAAAAGAAAATTACCAATCGTATACCAGTAATAGTTCTGTATAAATATTTAAATAATTAAATAAGTATATCACTACCAATCGGAAAATCTCTGAGAGAAATTTATAAGGCGTATTAGGCGACAGAATGCTCTTTTTACGTTACAATATACATACACATATGTTACGGTCTGTTTTAGTTAGCTAAATTAACTGAAAATACAGCTGCCAAAATGTGAATTTACATATAATACATCTCTGCTTGCCCATTTGGCAGGAGTCTGCCTGAGTAAGTATGTCAAAAAGCTTTCTTCAGAGTATAATATAACAAGCCTACATTTCTCCCGCGTCAGTATTTTGGTACAGCACAATTCAACATTTATATTTCGTAATAATATAACCTGCACAAATCGCCTTCAGCTTTCCGCTCGCTGGCAAACACATGTGTAGGTATTATTACCCGGAACTAGCTGGACTTTGTTGGACCACACTACATTGTGGTCACACATAAATGAAACCACAACATGAACAGTGCATTGCTACATCCTGAATATTCAACAACTATTCTGTGTTCATTTCAAACTTACAACTACTTTCGACAACCACTATTCTTTTTTCAAGAAAACAACTTCAACTGGCGTTGTTCGGACGGTCTTTGTTTTCGGCAGACTGTCATATATTTTATACAATCATTGCAGTTCTATATACTTTGCTGGTGTTATGTCAGCTGTTGCTTGAGTTCTTTTTCTATGAACATGAAAATGTGCGCCTCTTTTATAGAATGGGAAGGCCAAGGGCAGTTTTGATAGAATAGACCTCTATTATAACTATCTCTGACCTGTAAAGACTTGCTGTTCTTCGAATGAATGACTTGTTTGATCACGGGGTCAGTCAATTAACACTATAATCAGTAAATAAGGGCTATTGCATATATGTGTAACAAAAATATAATTACAACACTTAGCAGGCCACATGCTAGTTTGCCAGCATTGCAGTATAAAAAGCAGCATTTTAAATGCGGTACACACATTGGTGGGTAATAATTACCAACCATCTTATCCGTAAAGGAAAACAGCAAGGAAACTTGCATACCTAAGAGGTCTCCGAAACTTGCCAACGCAGACTCTTAACCTTTTATATTGAGAGAGGCCTTAGTCCGGTGGGACAGTTAATTTGGACGTGACAAAGATACAGATTCCATTGCTACAAAATAAACTAATTTTGATCTTACTTACATCTATTTACCTGCCATAAAAACCTGCTATAAAAAGGGTCAGTAGACTATTAGTAGGTAAAACTGAATTTGCTCTATACTTATCTTAAATCTAGATGCTATCTTCATTATTGCTCTTAAAATGTTTAAGATTATATACTTTATTATAAAAAGAAAATATTCTAGAAATATAAACAGACATAGAGAGACTGTGTAGATATTTATTATATGTTTTAAGCATGATCTCATTTGAATATTTATTTATTATTGTATGTTTTGTGTTAGTAGTATTATTGAATAGAGTTAAGACTTAATGAATAAGAATATTATAGAAATAATTAAAATTTACCTAGCTATTCTTATATACTCCTAAAATTTGTACGCCAATAACTGGCTGAACATATGAAACTATGTATTATTATATTGTAACATCTTGCATGTCATGTACCACTATGTTCAAACAAATAAAAAGTTATCTTATCTAAAAAACGGTTTTGTATATACTTGTACTAGCTGTCGCCCGCGGCTCCCCCCGCGTGGATTTTGTTTATCTTTCATAAAAACATGTTTTCTTTCAAAGTATCCTATGTTACTTCTAATACACTCAAGAATATGTGTACAAATTTCACGATAATCGGTTAAGTAGTTTTCGCGTGAAAGCGTAACAAACAAACTTACATTCTCATTTATAATATTAGTATGATGATGATTCATTTAAAATACAGAGCTGTCTTCGAGTACGAAGACAGCTCTGTATTTTAAATGAAGAGAAATTCTTGCAATAGCTGACAGGTAGACAACGAAGTACAATGACAAATATAAATCTTGGATAAAGAAGAGAAACATACCCACGCTGTGTACCTACTTACTATTCCCAAGAAAAACGTAAAGCCGAATTTTGTGGGTGTTATAAAAAGTTACATAAAAAGCCATTCATTTCTTTGAGCCTTTTCAACATAAAATAAAATAAGCTACTCATTGTACTAAATACTAGTCACAAGTAAATTAAATATGCAGGAGTTAATCTTAAAATCTGTAGCAAAGTCGGTGGAAGCGCTGACTAAGCCGAGTGCATATGTTACTCACTTAATGCAGCAGTTTAACAGGATCGCATTCAAATTCACTAATTTCTGTTCGACTCTATGTCTTACCAGTTTAGAATTGAGTCAATTTGGTATATATGCAAATGTTCTAACCTTCACTTAAGAGAATGTTACATTTCTGTCTAGACATACTTAAAATAACATATTCAGAGATATAAAAATAAAGAGGTATTTTATCATAGATCTAATTTTTTTTATTTATACTGCCTCTTTGGTGTCGCGGCATAAATGTGCGCGTGGGATTGGGAGGTCTCGGGTTCGATTCCCGGGTCGGGCAAAGTGTTATTGGGTTTTTCCGTTAGGTAATTCTCAGTAGCAGCACAGAGTCTGGTAATGTGCCAGGTACGGCAAAAGGCTAGCCCGCTATTACGTGGGACCTAAAAAATCCTGGCGAATTGTGGGTGTAATATTTCACCTCCTCGGGGTCACGCCTTCGGGGATAAAGGCGTGAGTCTATAAAAAAAATAGAAAAAAAAACTATTTCTTTTTGTGTATTGTGTTTTAATAAGGACTTCAGGATCCGAGCCAACTCACCGGCAAATCCGTGCACCTATTTAATGACGGATGAAGGTCTGGAACAGGTTTTCTCTTGGAGTATGGAGTAGGTAGCTTCCGTAAAGGCCAGCAGAATAAATCTATGGAAAAAAATATGACGATAGCCACTAATAGGGTACGACCGCAAATTAATGCGCAGGATCTCTCTGCACTCGCAATTACCCGTATCAGACATATACCTACAATATACTCCAGGTATTCCCGGAATCTCGGTACATGTCCTCTTCTCCGTTTTAAAATAACTTAAGGTTAGCAGGTCAGCGGTTGGTATTAAAATGTTTCAGTCGAATCTATACAGCGTGGAAAATACAATAAGACAGACGAATGAAGAACACTACACGTCAGTCATTGACGTGTAGTTTTCTTTTAACGGGTTAGATAACTCATAGAGTAAGATCCTTACTTACTTATTTTCTCAGAAACGAAATGTATAGAATAATGTATGCATACTTGTTAGGTTGAATCGTGGGCCAATTTCTTGTTATGAGGTGTTAAAGGTCCACGGGAACAATTTTATACATTGTCTAAATGCGCCCCCTAGTGGTCTCTACCGATAGATATTTTGGAAACTATATTTTTTTTCTTTAAAGACTCACGCCTGTATCACCGAAGGGGTAGGCAGAGGTGTAATATTACACCCACATTTCGCCATGAATTTTTAGGTCCCACGTAATAGGGGGAGAACCTATTGCCGTATCGGGCACATTACCAGACTCTGTGATGCTATTGAGAATTTCCTAACGGAAAAGCCCAATAACACTTTGCCCGACCCGGGAATCGAACCCGAGAACTCCCGATCCCACGCGCACATTTATGACGCGAGACCAACGAGGCAGTAAAGCGTCTGGTAAATTTACCACCGCCGAAATGAGAGCGACAGTATTATTTATGTATTCTTAATAATATTTTCTAAAACATACATAAAAATCAGCACTGAGAATTTAAGAAAAGCTAGTACAAATTTTACCTAACTTGAGCACCTCGTACCTAAAAATTGGCCCACGAATCAAGCTAACAAGTATGTGTACACTCATGACACATACTAACACTACATTTAAATCATCTATTCTAAATGTGGGTGTAATATTACACTTCTGCCTACCCTTTGGGAGATACAGGCATGAGTTTATAAATAAATAATTGTATACATTTCGTTTCTGAGAAAATAAGTAAGGTCTGGCGATTCTGGGCTCTTGGACTATACTACTACTTTGCTTAGTTTTAAAAATGAAATTAACTTTTTAAAGCATCACGTTTTTTTAGGGTTCCGTAGTCCACAAGGAACCCTTATAGTTTCGTCATGTCCGTCCGTCTGTCCGTCCGCAGCCTAGCTCAAAGACGCCAGGGGCTAGAAAGCTGATATTTGACATGAATATAAACATAATATATTGCAACAAAACTGTAGAATAAAATTTAGGAAAATGTTTTTTTAAGGGTATCTCTCCCCTATATATATAGTGGGGTTGATTTTTTTTTGGTTGATACCCCATCATGTGGGGTATCATTGAATAGGTTTTAAAAAATATTATTAGTTTGCTCAAATCATTTTTCGATCAAGTGATTAGTTTGTCAAATATCAAGCTTTGAAGTGAAAAAAATTGTTAGACTCAAGTGTCCCCCCCCCCCCTCTGCCGGCTAAACTATTAATTTGGAAGAGGTGAAAAAAATCACAAATATAGTACATATAACGAATTTAAAAGGAAAACTATCACGGCTAAGTAGATATCACTAGTTTACGAGTAATCGTCGGTTAACTTATAAATACCTATTTCTGTGAGTTTCCATTGGATATACGTACTTTGGTATGTAATGTACTACGGTACTACGTATGTATAGTAGTTGTATATCTTGGAAACCACATTTTATGTCTACAATGCATACCTGGATACATACCTAGTATTTTTCTAAACAAAACTTAGGTTCTTATAATAGTGTTATTAAAATTATTTTTTCAGCAAAATAAACAGTCAGATTTGTTGTACATTAATACACTTTGCAGCAAGTCATTACGGGCAACTACGGAACCCTACATTGCGCGTGGCCAGACACGCACTTGGCCGGTTTTTTTTTTTGTTCCTGGTTCCCTGGTCGGCGACAAAGTCACAAAAGACAAGAGCTAATATGAATACGAAATCTGGAGTTACACAAATATCGTACGGTAGATATGTATTTGTGACTTTGACACCAATATAGGTACAGAGTATAAGTACTACACCAATCTGCGTCGCGACACGCAACCGTAAGTACTCTTTCAGAGTGGAGGCTGGCGCGGGTGCTAGCGCGGGCGCGTGTAATTCAAATGTATGCAGACGCCCTTTGCGTTCACAGTGCGCGCGCGAGCCGCGCGTCTTCATGTGGCGGGCGCGCGCGCGGCAGGCGCGGGTGTTTCTAATGGCTCAGTCCGCCCGTATCGTTCACAGTGATATAGCGTCTGTTAGGTGACTACGCGTGTGGTTCTAAACCATTTTGATTTACCCGCCGAAGCGTCGTCAATCATGGACATCAATACTGAAGAATTTATATCTGCAGTACAACATCGCACAGCTATTTGGCAAAGTAAACATCTGCAACATTTAAATAGGGCAGCCATAAACAAATTATGGGAAGAAATAAAACAATTGTTTCGTCCGTAAATCAGCGTATAATACGTAAAATTCTCCAAACCTTTCTCTTCCTTTATTTAAATCATGTGTGCCAAACTTCATATATAGCAATTTCCATTTTAAGTATGAATTTTCCATTAATAAAAACAAATCTTCATCCATGTCTTCTAAATAAATACATACGTAGCAGCTCAAAGTTTGAGAACGACCAAACACATGTGCAATGACGCTCGAAGCTCGCTTGGCACTGTGAATATGCAGACGCCAAGACCCGAGCGCCCGCGCCCGCGCCCGCACCCGCTAGTTCAGTCTGATTGAGCACTAAGTATTTCTACTATGTACAACATTCAAACATGAATACAAAAGTAAGAACCGTCTAATCTATTGTATCTAGGTTGCGGAGGTCAAGCGGCAAGACCGTGTACCTGTAGTTACATAAATACTGCAGCCAAGTGCTGGTACGCGGAAACCTACTCCAAGTAACATATTGAACTAATGCCCGAATACAGAAAACGGTAGTACATTTGTTATAAGCACCGCCATCTATACTGAAGTAGAATTTGTTCAGCGTTAGCCTTGTGGAGAGACGAAAACCCTGTTACGCAGAGTTTAAGAACAGTTTTTTTCGAAGTTAAGTGTGTATGCAATCATTAAGTAATTATCGCTTGAACGATAAAGGAAAATATCATCATGTGAAGTCTGCGAACCCGCACTTGGCTAGCATTATGGATTGAACTGCGTAACATAAGAAAATATTTATTTTTTATGTAGACTCACGCCCGTCCGTCTATGCAATGCTGATTGCATTGAATGAGCAAAGCAGCATAAAATTATTATGGACTAATAAAAGAAAACAAGAATTGAACAATTACTTTATTTATCTTAATCTATCTCTCTATTCTGTATCAAAGCGCTTCCATTTGTAATTTATATGCCTTGGCGCGCATTAGTGCGAATGCTTTCGGCGTATTGACTGATATTTCTGATGCCGAATATCTTGTACATTATTGTTTAATGAATAACAAAACTATACTATATAGAAAACTAGTGACGCGCCCCGGCTTCGTACGGGTGCATATAAACCTTCCTCTTGAATCATTATTTTTTATTTATTTATTTATTGGACTTCATACACATAATGTACATGTATCGGCGGACTTAATGCCTGAGGCATTCTCTAACAGTCTACCTTGGGGTGATGCAGAGATATATGAAGTAGGTGCAAGCTGAAGTGTTCGGGACTAACATAGCATAATTCATACATTTATACATATCAATAACTACATATTAATTACATACAATACATATACACAATAGTAGGGAAGTAGGGAAGGTGTATTAGGAGACATGAGAATAGAGTAGAGTGTAGTGAGAGCGCGCATACTACGGCGTTGACGAATGGGTAACCACTTCAAACGAGAACGATAAGCAGACACATGGTCATACTTGCGAAGATTAAAAATAAATCGAATGCAGTTATTTAGAAGACGGTCAAGTTTATTGAGGAGGTCTGCATTCAGGTCGAAATAACACACATCACCATAGTCAATCACAGGGAAAATTAAGGTGTGCACAAGCATTGTCTTAGTTTTGGATGGTAAAAAGTTCTTTAGGCGATACAGAGCACGAAGGGTACCAGTGACTTTTTGGCTAACATTAGTTACATGAGCGCGCCAATTTAAATTAGTGTCAATATGTAAACCAAGATCTTTGACCGCTGGACAATACTCGATAACAGAACCGTTGAATATTATAGGTGGCAAAGCAGTTTTATCTAATTTGCTCAACGTTCTTTGGCTGCCCACAATTATAGCCTGACACTTGGTTGGATTTATCGTCAAGCCGAAAGAGTTAGACCAACTACGTAAGTACTCTAGATCCCTATTAACAGTGTCAATGGCAGACGATATATTTTCAACGCTAGCTTGAGCATAAAGCTGCAAGTCATCGGCATACAAATGATAAGCGCATTGAAGATTCTGGGTTACGAGATTGATGAAAATTGAAAATAACAAAGGAGAGAGAATACCGCCTTGTGGAACACCAGAGCCGATCTCACACCAATTCGATGAGGATTCGTCAATGCGGACCGCTTGCTGGCGCCCACGAAGATAGGACGAGAACCATTCCAGTGCCTCGGAGGAGATCATAAGATGGGAAAGGATAGCAAGGAGGATGTCGTGACTGACGGTATTAAAGGCATTAGAGAAATCTACCAAAGCCAACACAGTGACTTTAGCACTCTCCATGCCCGACCTAATATCGCCAGTCACTTTGAGGAGGGCGGAAACGGTGCTGTGGCCAGGTCTGAAGCCAGACTGTAAAGGGCTTAAAAGGTTGTTTAAATAAATGTAACGAGATAGCTGCTTCTGAACGCTGGCCTCAAGCACCTTGGACAGGAAAGGTAGGATGGAAATTGGACGGAAGTCATTAAGGCGAGAAGGATTCTGAATTTTGGGTAAGGGAGTGACGTAGGCTTTAAGCCATAGGGCTGGGAATGTGCCGGAGTCTTGGGAGAAATTTACAATGTGAGTGATAGCTGGGATGAGGTGTTCCTGGATAGTGGTGATCATACGGCGGCTGATATGATCACAGCCCACCGCATTTGATTTTATGGAGCGGATAATTCTTAAAATTATTCTCCTAAAATCCTAAAATCACCCAAACCCTCGCCAAAGGTTTTTGGCGAGGGTTTGGGTGATTTTAGGCTATAAGAAAGGAAAATAAGGTCATGATGGGAGAATGCTGGTGCAGGATGTTGGCCGTGGAAGGAAACTAGGTTAGGATTAGATGTGAGAATTAAGTCAAGCCAGGTATCTTCCCCTGTTATGTTGTGATGGGTAGCTTGCAGGGGTAAAATGTGGAGACTGACTGACTTAACTACATCAAGGAGTTTAGAGGACCTTTGGGTACAAGGAGACAGGAGATCGGTGTTAAAATCGCCCATGATGATATGATGCAAATATTCCGACCCTAAAGATTCCAGACTCGTTTCGAGACTGGAGAAATAATCAACAGAAGGAGGACAGTACACGACACCAAGAACCAATTTACTGCCTTTGACGCAAACCTCAATGAAGAGATACTCCGCATTTGCAGTATAGTTTGGAGAAGACGAAGAAATAATCTTATAGCGAAAGTTACTGCGGAGATAAGTGGCCACACCACCCCCTCTCCGATCCACTCGATCATTGCGTATCAATATGAAACCGGGGAGAGGGTAAGTGGTAGATAAGAGATGAGGTTTTAACCAACTCTCTGAGATCAGAACGGCATGAACATTAGCAGCAGAGAAAACCTCCAGCATATCGCTATAGTGGCTTGCAATGCTCTGTGCATTAATATGGCACACATTAAAATTGTTACAAGAAGGTTATTAAAAAAACCGCATTAAAATCCGTTACGTAGTTTTATAGATTTAAGCATACCTAGGGACAGACATACTGAAGACAGACTTTGTTTTATACTATGTAATGATAATAATGATACGATAAGCGGATTGATTTCTTTGTGGTAGAACATAGACCTATGACAAATACACAAACGTGTAGTTATGTTGTAAGTTCAAAGTAGAGGTGAGCCTATAGCCGTCTACTATTCAGGGCACATTCCCAATTCACAAGGTCTGCAAATATTGACCGACTATGCCGAGCGCCTATGAAATGTTTAAAGACTGACAAGTCACAGCAATTGCATTAGAAAGTGCTGAATAGTAACTTTTTTTACTTAGCGTAGATCTTCGTCATATACTGAATTATAAACAATCCGAGATAGAAGAAAATAGGACAGTTTTTAACACAGATATTTTTTTATTGCTTGTTTTATATCATATTTTTATGTTTTAAATTATGTTACTTTGATATATGTAGATTTATAGAAATAATTAGTAATTATAGATTTTGAATTTCGAATCTAAACTCTTGCAAATTATCAGATCATCGTTCCAAGATATATGAATAAGATATACCTACTTGCTTGTTATTCAGTGATCGCTAAAAAGCGTTCCGCACATAAATAAAAAGTACGTTACTGTTATGATTGTAACTACACGAATGGTTCTCAATAAATGTGTATGATTATTGTCTCTTTTTACTACATACTACTTACCATGTGAGTGTACCGTTAAATATTAAAGTAGTATATGCAATAAATTGAGATGAAGTGCGAGTTTGTTCGCAGGGTTCCGTACCATTAACTTTCAGTGTCTGTGGTCGAGATTAAGTAGCAATAAAAACGTGCTATTTTGCGAAATTCATCGTCCACAAAATTAATTTTGTGCGTACTGCAGTGTTACTTTTAATAATAATAGACGGGACGCGCATTTTGGCCCTTAATCTGAGTAATTTAGTTGCCCAAATCATGTGACCACAAATCGGTATATTACTAGTAATCAGTGTCATCCTCTAGCGGTTTATTGTGCAGCTATATTTGGAATTCTTTCTGAATAGAATATTAACGCTAACTAAATTACTAAAGCTTTATTTATAGCCCTTTTGTATTTTCTATACACCCTAAAAATAAAATATATTTAGATATTGTAAGACTTCTTACTTATATTCTTTTACCAACATCTCGAATACATAATTTTCATACCGCCCAAGAGACAGACTTTAAAAAATCTATGTCTAGATTTATTCAGTGAAGCACGTTTTGCGTTGAGTTTCTTAATCTTAATATTCTGCTGTTGCATACAAGTACTAAACCTTATTTTACAGTTTTATTCAAATGGTAACATGTTGATAAAAGAATTACTTTCTAGAAGAATATATTATCAGAAAAAAAATATTCACAGTTTGAGTTAGTAATGTTTATGAATATGATGCTTAGATAAGTTGATATATTTACAAAGCAAACGTAATAATACTCCTTATATTGATTATGATTGAACTTATTTTTTAAATAATCTGTGTTAAGAAAAGTACTTAAGGTTTATTAAATTAATTAAAGTATATTAGGATACTTGTTTGACTTGACTTTAAGTTGAGTAATTTATCTATGAACAAACTAACACAGCATTACAAAAAAGCCTATATTCATATTTTAATTTGACGCAACCTTTGATGGAAGAAACCCAACCTATGAAGAGTGGAATATTTCGCTTATTTTCTTCAAGGAAGTTTTGAAAATTTTTAAGTTTTTATTTAAAGTGGTATATATATTTGCCACTGTGCAGTTGCCTTTCAGAACGAGGATGGATTTTGTCATCGTGAATAAAACCAGTAAAACACAATATGATCAACAACATAATTCGACAATAACAACAATAATCATAAAAAGTAACTTTACGGCAAATCTAAAAGCCAAATGTACTAAGTTGTGACCCTTTCTGCTGTCGTAAAGTCGTGTTCAATCGTTAATATAGTCAAAAATGCATATAATATAACTTTTATGACGGTGTCACGTAATAAAATGATTGCTATTGCCGTTATCGTCGCCCAAACGAAGATTGTTTTAGTTGGAACTATGCCATAACGATGCAAGGAAGTACAAAGTATAAATACATTTTGCATGCCACTTAACAGTCTGTATAACATATCATAGCCCGAGACAGTCCAGAGTTATACCCTGTGTGCAATAGTTTCGTAAAAGAATACGTCTGTGACGACAATATTTTAGAAATTTTAATGTGTAAAATTGTAGAATTTTAAAGCGTTCATTGTTTATTTAACTTTTTGCTTGACTTATTGTTTCGGCTTAGCGTTTTAAAAGAATAACAAGAGAATCATAAATCATGTTTCACTGCACAGATAACGTTGCGATTTATACAGTCTCCTCGGCTTTCGTTTGTGATTGCGGATTCAATTCTGCTTTGTAATAATAATGGGACTACTATGAAAATAATTAATAAAGACAACCTGGTAAATTAAAGCAGGTCATTGCAATACCTTCGTTTATAAAATGACATAATTGAAAATGTATGAGAATTTTAAGTTTAAAGGTAAAAATGTGTTATTACTTTTATGTTGTGTTAATACTATTATTTGTATGGGGATTAATATTACAGATTAATATTAACGTAGGCAGAATCTTTATCGTATTAGCAATAAGGGCGATTACTATGTCTATCGTTTTCACTTGTCAATATACATAGTTACATTTAATTATAATTTTAAATTATTTGCTACGGTGAAGCTGCATTAAGTTTTAAAGACATCTATTTATTCTAGTGTATATAAACCAATTCGCAAGAAATTTAACTTTGAAGTCCACAATTGATCGCTCGCCGCAATGAACAAACAGTGGAATGTTTGATATAATAAAACGACAATATCAGCAGGTGCGAGGCATATTAAGCTGTGAAAATAATGTGGCGATGGCGTCAAGACGCCGTACTCCGTAGTACGTGATTGCCGCACCCTGTACATGCGCCGGATTGTTCAGCGTGCACACCATTAACAAAGCTTTGTAAAACTTTAAGAAAAGACAATCTTTTCATGAACGTACGTGTTCTTTGTTCTCACTTACTGCGAATTTGGTTAGACTAGCAGCGTTTCTAAAAGTTTTAGATGTTGAAACAACAATTTTAGTTCGCTGTGATCATTGTAATTAGTTCGTTTATGTAAAAGTGTTATAATAGTTGTCAGTTGCTCGTGAAATCGGATACTTCGTATGTGACGATAATAGCTGGTATACTCTTGCGTAGCAGCTTGACTAAATATTTAAAAGAGTTTTGGCAATTAATTAATCGTTGTTCGATTACAAATCTTATACCAGTAATATTTCTGTATAAAAATTAAATAAGTATATCACTAACAATCGGAAAATCTCTGAGAGAAATTTATAAGGCGTATTAGGTGACAGAATGCTCTTTTAACGTTATAATATAGGTACATACACATACGCCGGCTCTGTTTTAGTTAGCTCAATTAACTGAAAATACAGCTGCCAAAATGTGAATGTACATATAATACATCTCTGCTTGCCCATTTGGCAGGCGTCTGCCTAAGTATAAGTATGTAAAAAAGCTTTCTTCAGAGTATATTATAGCAAGCCTACAAATAATTCCCGAAACATTTCTCCCGCGTTGGTATTTTGTTACAGCACAATTGAACATTTACATTTCGTAATAATATAACCTGCACAAATCGCCTTCAGCTTTCCGCTCGCTGGCAAACACATGTGTAGGTATTATTACCCGGAACTAGCAGGACTTTGTTGGACCACACTACATTGTGGTCACACATAAATGAAACCACAACATGAACAGTGCATTGCTACATCCTGAATATTCAACAACTATTCTGTGTTCATTTCAAACTTACAACTACTTTCGACAAACACTATTCTTTTTTCAAGAAAACAAATTCAACTCGCGTTGTTCGGACGGTCTTTGTTTTCGGCAGACTGTCATATATTTTATACAATCATTGCAGTTCTATATAGTTTGCTGGTTTTATGTCAGCTGTTGCTTGAGTTCTTTTTCTATGAACATGAAAATATAACGTGGGTTGACTCTTTTTATAGAATGGTAAGGCCAAGGGCAGTTTTGATAGAATAGACCTCTATTATAACTATCTCTGACCTGTAAAGACTTGCTGTTCTTCGAATGAATGAGTTGTTTGATCACGGGGTCAGTCAATTAACACTATAATCAGTAAAAAGGGCTTATGTGTAACAAAAATATAATTACAATACTAAGCAGGCCAAATGCTAGTTTGCCAGCATTGCAGTATAAAAATGAACACAGACAAAAGCAGCATTTTAAATGCGGTACACACATTGGTGGGTAATAATTACCAACCATCTTATCAGTAAAGGAAAACAGCAAGGAAACTTGCATACCTAAGAGGTCTCCGAAAGTTGCCAACGCAGACTCTTAACCTTTTATATATTTTTTTTTTTTTTTTTTTTTTTTTTTTTTTTTTTTTTTTTTTTTTGTGTCGGGTTGGAAAATCCTCATGGAGTCCCTCCGCCCCGGGGGAAGGACGAAGGGGACTGTCAGACTCTTACTGACTAAAAACCAACCCGTGTTCCTCATGAACCCGTGTGTCGGAGGGTAGGGATTCACATAAGCATTCGTCGCTACCCCCCGACGGGTATTGGCCCGCCAGATGGTCAGGCGGGCCCCGAACAAAACCCCCTTGGCGGCGGATGAAGGTGTTGGGCTCCGCCGCCAAAACTCTCAGCGGCCGCAGAGGATAGGGAGGACGGCAACGCAACACCGCATCTCCTCTTCCTCTGCGGCCCCACCGCGACGCAACGATGGTGCGCCCCCATTTGGTCGCGGGAGATAGGGCGCGCGGCAACGCAACACCGACACGCCTCTCCTCCCGCGACCGCACCCGACTGCGAGGGACAGACAGAACTGTCCCCCGCACCCGCACCGTTGGACGCATCCTGCGCAGGCCCCGTCAAGCCCACGCGGAGCGTCCCCTCCTGGATCCCTCTTCGCTTCACCGCGGGTAACCAATCCACGGTTACTGAGCCCCCCCACCACGACAAGGTGGAGATCCCACGGGGGGGAACCTTTTATATTGAAAGAGCCCTTAGTCCGTTGGGACAGTTAATTTGGACGTGACAAAGATACAGATTCCATTGCTCCAAAATAAACTAATTTTGATCTTACTTACATCTCTTTCCCGGCCATAAAAACCTGCTACAAAAAGGGTCAGTAGACTATTAGTAGGTAAAACTGAATTTGCTCTTTAGGTACTTATCTTAAATCTAGATGCTATCTTCATTATTGCTCTTAAAATGTTAAAGAATCTTTATAAAAAGAAAATATTCTAGAAATATAAACAGACTTAGAGAGACTGTGTAGATATTTAATATATGTTTTAAGCATGATCTCATTTGATTTTTTATTTATTATCGTATGTTTTGTGTTAGTAGTATTATTGAATAGAGTTAAGACTTAATTAATAAGCCCCCCGCGTGGATTTTGTTTATCTTTCATAAAAAAAATGATTTTTTTTCATAAAAAGTATCATATGTTACTTCTAATACCCTCAAGAATATGTGTACAAAGTTTCATGATGATCAGTTAAGTAGTTTTCGCTTAAAAGCGTAACAAACTAACTTACCTTCTCATTTATAATATTAGTATGATGTACTCGAAGACAGCTCTGTATTTTAAATGAATGAAGAGAAATTCTTGCAATAGCTGACAGGTAGATAACTAAGTACAATGACAAATATAAATTTTGGATAAAGACGAGAAACATACCCACGCAGTGTACCTACTTACTTTTCCCAAGAAAAACGTAAAGCCGAACTTAGTGGGTGTTATAAAGTTATATAAATAAGACTATGTCCTTTCATTTCTTAGAGCCTTTTCATCATAAAATACAATAAGCTAGTTACTAGCTACTCATTGTACTAAATACTAGTCACAACTAAATTAAATATGCAGGAGTTAATCTTAAAATCTGTAGCAAAGTCGGTGGAAGCGCTGACTAAGCCGAGTGCATATGTTAGACACTAAATGCAGTAGTTTAACAGGATCGCATTCAATTTCACTAATTTCTGTTCGACTCTATGTCTTACCAGTTTAGAATTGAGTCAATTTGGTATATATACAAATGTTCTAACCTTCACTTCAGAGGATGTTACATATCTGTCTAGACATACTTACTTAAAATCACATATTCAGAGGTGCAATAGTACAGAGGTATTTTATCATACATCAATTTTTTTGTATATTGTGTTTTAATAAGGAGCTCAGGATCCGAGCCAACTCACCGGCAAGTCCTTGCACCTATTTAATGACGGATGAAGTAGGTAGTCTGGAGTAGGTAGCTTCCGTAAAGGCCAGCAGAATAAATCTATGGAAAAAATATTACGATAGCCCCTAATAGGGTTCGACCGCAAATTAATTCGCAGGACCTCTCGGCACTCGCAAGTACCAGTGTCAATCATATACCTACAATGACGTACATGGCCAAAGACACTATCCCCGACCTGATAGATGCACTTTGCTGCTTTTAACATCGGCAGGCTAACCGATTGCGATTTCGTATGCGATGTTAATGCAGTTTTCGTGCCCCGCCACTACATAAGTTAAATAAGGAAGTCTGTGGTATTATTGAGTAAGTCTGAATTCTTTCACAGAAGCCACACTCACAAGATATGGGTTGCCATCGTGAGACTACAACAAAGAAGAAGCTAATCGAATACACGAAATAGTTAGGTGGCCTTTATACTCTCTAAGCGGTGGCTGAGCGTGGTGTTTCTTCTGAAGACTAAAAGGCACAGGATCTTATCCAGGATGGGACTGACATAAAATTTCTTGACTCTAGTGATAACTAGCATAAAGAAAATTTTATGTCAGACCCGTTAGTCATGAATGCAAATGTACCAAAATACATTTTTATTTACATTAATAACAATTTGGACTGCCTCAGTGGTCCAGTGGATAGCGTATGCGACTGCAGATCGGAGATCCCTGGTTCGATTCCCGTGTCGGGCAAAAGTGTTACTGGGTTTTTCCGAATACTCAATAGCAGCCCGGAGTCTGGTGATGTGCCCAGTAACGGCAATAGGCTCGCCCTCTATTACGTAGGACCTAAAAATTCATGGCGAAGTGTGGGTGTAATATTTACACCTCTGCCTACCCCTTCGGGGATTACAGGCGTGAGTGTACAAATAAAAAAAAAACAATTTGAATACATACAGAATATTGCGGGGGCATACCCCGCATTCATTTTTATTCCCAACTTATAAAAGAACCCGTAGCAAGGGTTTAAAAATACGATTCTGAAAAGAATGCTGAACGAGAACTATTGTGGCCATTTCAAGAATAGGCCGGCGAGCTAGCGCTTTACCTGCGTCTCTTAAGTGGCTCTATAGCATCTATTGAAGGTGTGGGAAGTCTGTCAACAAGACAACAAGTCAAATTGTTGAATGAAGACGTTTTCTTGTTTTTCCAGAGCATTTCATCTTTCTAGCACGGAAAAAGGTACACTTCGGATTGTTTTCAAAGTTAAGAAAACGCTAATGTGCATTAGTAACATTTAAAAATATATACTTATAAACAGTTAGAATATTACTCCTACAGATATTAAACCAAGTGGTATTAAAAATATGAAATAATCTGTTTTACCCTGTCTATTTTTCGAGGCAACGCAGCGTTCATGTGGGTGCTTATAAGCTTAACCGGAAAAATCAAATAATATGAGCAGTTAATGTGAGCAGGTTTCACTGGAAAGTTGAAGTATTTACAAATACAGGTGAAATAAAGTCATTCTGTTTATGCAAATATTTGTGTAAATTTAATTTTGGGAAATTGTAAGTTTTTGTATTTCTCCTCATATACATATTTAAATGAGGTGCATAGGTTTCCCACCAAGAACTTAGGGTCCCAAGCCAACCTCACCTGCAAGTGGTGCACCTGCCGATCAACGGACGAGGCTCTGGCAAACAAAATATCCCGATAAGCGGCAATAGGTTACTGTGATATTCGTAGAAGTGCTAGTGCGTAACGAGCGCATTTTATAAGCAAATTTTTGATCTGTATACCTCAAACAGTAGCAACCGTTTCATAGCGTTTCTTAGCAACTGAATTTAGTATGTGACACATAGTGTAACAAAATATTGATTGTGTCCAGGTTCTTTCTGCCTATTGGCGTACAAATTTATATTATAGGTAGTAATTGAACAAGATTAGAGTCATAAACATAATCAAATTGGGTTTATGAAAAATTATAATTACATCAAATAGAATTACAGGTCTAAATAGCAAACTCGCAAGTTTTAAATCAGCAATATGGAACTTTAGTTATAACAGTTTATTATAAATATTGCAAAGTCAAGAATGGTAATAATTATAGCGAGTTGGAATGATTGTACGAAATTAATATAAGAAATCCGTAATCCAATAAACCAAAATGTCCTTTCAAAATATGCTAAGCCGCGATATTCTTATTCTAAGCTAGTATGCTATAACTTCTATTATACCTACTATGTTATGGTTATTTATGTGTATTTTCATACTGATTTCAAAACAGTAGTTTTGTATGAAACTAGTAACAGTAATTATAAAATATTAAATTGTTTGTCATTAAAAGTTCGTATAAGTCAACTATCTAGCGTGTTTAGGTCACGTCTTTTAAAATAAAAACAATAGTTTAAAATGGTGCATGGTGTCAATAGATCACTTTAAAAGAACCCACGCTTTTTTACATTGCCATTTAAATTAATTTTTATTTTTTTAGTTTACATTTTATAAAAGCGTTTTATTTTTTTTCATATTTTTAGTTGTGATATTTTTTATTTTCACATTATTGCATTGTTTACTCAAAGATTTAAATTAATCCGACGTTTCAGAGTCTGCCGAATTCACCTCTTAAGTTTCCGTTACATATATACATACATGCATACAACCGAAGCTAATAAAAGTGTGTTAAAAATTAAAACCTAACATTCTTATTTTTGCCATGGTTACAAATACTACATTAATTTCACTTCGAACTTTAAGTATACCCTAATGACATTCTAACATTCAAGTATTTAACACTTCCATACTAACTACCAGGGACTATTAAAAAATTATTTCGCCTTGTTTGTAAACAAACAAGGCGAAATAAATTAATTATAACCGGATAATATATAAATATTTGTATGAGTTTAAATAATATCTACGCTTTTATAAAGTTAATCGATCTATCAAACGAAGAAGATCAACGAGTTAAACAGTTATGAACTACTGAAATATATTAACCAATTACAAATTTAAAAAACCTAGAACGCACGGCTAGGTACTAAGCGAGGCATAAATTTATTATTTCAACCACTACAGCCCACTACATTCCGTAACACAACATAAATTCAACAAAACATTTACTTTTAAAATGTATAACTTCAAATTCGAGTAACAAACGCATTTTAAAGTCGCCAGACAGCCTACGAAAGAAAATTGTTCGCAAAAAATATTGTTCTTGAAGAATGTAACATTTTATACAAATTACATCGATTTGGGCGCACTGCGGGTACATCACAATGACCCCTAACTCACAGACTTCAGCGAACTCTTTAACTATTGTACAGTTAAGAAACAGTAGTTTTACTCATTTGAAATAAAACACATGTTTAGCTGAGGTTTTATTTTTTCATAAGAGCCTTACGTAGTTGGAATGCTTTTAAAGTCGATATTTCAGTTCAAAAATTCTTGTGATAAAATGTTGTAGGTATATAATTAAATATAATGAAGAAGTAAATTGCTTTATAAATGAATAATGACATACTATAATATTTATAGAATATTTATATTGCTGGCTTAAATGGTACCTCAGTTTAATTCTCAGGATAATCAGGATTCCCCCCCGTGGGATTTCCACCTTGTCGTGGTGGGGGGGCTCAGTAACCGTGGGTTTGAGGTACACCCACGGTGATGCTAAGCGGGATCCCGGGAGCGGACGCTCCACGTGGGCTTGCGTGAGGCCTGCGTAGGATGCGTCCCAAGGTGCGGGTGCGGGGGACAGTTCTGTCTGTCCCTCGCAGTCGGGTGCGGTCGCGGAAGGCGTGTCGGTGTTGCGTTGCCGCGCGCCCTATCTCCCGCGACCAAATGGGGGCGCGCCATCGTTGCGTCGCGGTGAGGCCGCAGAGGAAGAGGAGATGCGGTGTTGCGTTGCCGTCCTCCCTATCCTCTGCGGCCGCTGGGTGTTTTGGTGGCGGAGTCCAACACCTTCATCCGCCGCCAAGGGGGTTTCGTTCGGGGCCCGCCTGCCATCTGGCGGGCCAATACCCGTCGGGGGGTAGCGAAGAATGCTTCGGTGAAACCCTACCCTCCGACACATGTTTATATGAGGATTTTCCAACCCACCACCAAAAAAAAAAAGGATAATCACGATTACTCAGTATAATTATAAAGATAATACTCAGTATAATCAACAGTAGTAGAGCCTGATTTCAGCATAAACGGGTTGGCTCGACCGGGGAACTACTATCCTCTCACAGAATATCAACGTAAAGTAACAGTAGGTCCCTGTACTGTTGCGTTTCGTTTGGTGAGTGAGAGTGTCGGAGGCTCCATGCTCTATTTCTTCTCCCTCAACTCACTCCTCCTCTTCTTTGGGAAAAGGAATAGTCCTTTTCCCATCTCAAAGTGTGGTAATGCACTTGTGAGTCCTCTGGTGTTGCTTGGGTCCATAGGCGACGATACTCGCTTAACACCAGGCATAGAGTTTGCTGGTTTGCCGTCTATAAAAAAAGAGAAACTATTATTAATGATGAGCATTTCAAGAACAAGTTACTTTCCTCCATTCCTTGCTACCACAATGTTATAGTGGGAAATGTTATAGTGAGGGAAATTAGGTGTTAGTGGAATTTCATTCCTACTTGTCACTGAGTATGATCGTCTCTATACTTTAAATATATAATCATTTTAATGACCTCGGTTTGATCTTTCACTACTCTTGCAATAAATTGTCTTGTTGTGACAAAAGTGGAATAGCTCAGTAATAAGGTTCTGATCTTTCCACACTCTTCACCTCTATAAACAGGACTATTAACACGAAGAGACCATATAACTCAAGTTTTAATGATAGCTAAACTATAAAAATATAAAATTACGGAACGACACGTAACTAATTTCCTTCAGATTCCGCAATATTTTATATTAGGTATACCTACATGTAAGCTAAGGTAAAGTAATAAACTGAAAGATTGGACGGCTAAGAATATGTAACTGAGTAATCAACGTTTTTATGTAAAGTTATATTATACGTCTAGGTAAATAGATCTTGCATTGCATAAGAATTTTATCAAGAAACCTACATCAGTTAGCGTCATGCGTTAAGGTTTAAGGAGATCTACGCTCAGATCAAATCAAGATAAAATTGTTTATTTTCGCAAAATTATTCAATATTTTTCGACACATCAATGTAGAAAAACTAATTAATGGAATTAATATAGAAAATCATCAGCTCTTTGTACTGTCCCACTGCTGGGCACGGGCCTCTTCTCACTATGAGAAGGGTAAGGTCATAGTCCACCACGCTGGCCAAGTGCGGGTTGGCAGACTTCACATGTCTTTCGAGAACATTATGGAGAACTCTCAGACATGCAGGTTTCCTCACGATGTTTTCCTTCACCGATAAGCAAGCTATAATTAACAATTTAATACGCACTTAACTCCGAAAAGTCATTGGTGCGTGCCGTGGCTTCCAACCCGAGACCCTCTGCATAGCAGTCTGTCGGTCTCTCCACTTGGCTATCGCTGCTTAGGAAGGAAATAACGTAATAAAACAAAACTGCCTAAACATTGAGAATATTCATATGGGTAAAGTAAAAGTTTATAATAGTGAATTTTTCATAGCTTCTTTTATGCTCAAAGTGTAGATTACACACTAAACCAAACACTTGACCCATAACCTTGATTTTATACACCTACATAATATACAAATAGTCCCTAAAACCTAGACACGTAACACATAAGTTAATCTAAACAGTTTTTAGTGTTCTCAATTTATTACACTTTTCTGTTTTCGTTATATTTGGGTAATATATCGTGGATTTTATTATACCTGTCTACGGCGCAGTCACGTAACCGGCCGACGGCAACAACATATTAGAATTAATGCTGAAACTGTGGACTCCTAATGCTTGCTATTTATTTTTTTATAATAGTTATAATGGCGGAAATTGCTTTCCGACAGTCCAGTTTTTGTTTCCTCTTACATGTTTTGTTTAGCACAATAAGGAGGTTTTAGTTGACATTTACATGTAAGTGAAATGTGTGAACACGTATACATTATGAAACAATGTGTTTAGTTTATGTCGATGTTAGGAAATATGGATGCTGTTGTTTGAGGTTAATAGTGTTTACAAGACAAATATATTGAACATATCTTATAACTAAGACAGGTTAGTAAGATACTACTACTCTCTCGCTGATGCTTGTTATATAGGATTTTTATAGTTTTGTGTTCAATTTTATTCACTGCACGTATTTTATAACTGTTGCCTCTCGTAAATCTTGGTTATGTTTGTTCGTAAAAAGATTTTCAAATATTTCAACAATCATTAAATCTACTGCTGTAGATTTTAAAGCCATATTCCTGGATGAATCCGGATCCAACGGAATTCGGGTCACCTAGACTCTTCCAAATCGATGGATTAGATAATTGTACCTTTTGTTGAACTTTCAGTATACAGTGGCGGCGCTAGGCGTCGGCGACGTCGGCGACCGCCGACGGCCTCGCACCTGAGGGGGCCTCGCGAAAAGTTTTACAAGCTACATACTTAATTTCGTTTCGCCAATCGTCCTGGCTTAGGTAGCCGACACTGAACAATTCGAGAAAAAGCTAAGCAGATGATTAATGACTTTAATTATTTTCGAACACGTGCGTGACAAGATCTGTGTTGGGTCAAATTTTTGAATTGTTATTTAATTATTCATACATTATTTTAGGTATAAGGCTCACTTAATTTTAACGTTTTTTTTTACTACGAAGTAAACGGCCTCGCCATCGATTTAAAGGGCCTCGCGAACTTGATGTCGCCGACGTCCAAATTTGGTCTAGCGCCGCCACTGTCAGTATAATACATTAGTAGTAACGAGAAACACTGAGTCATCCGCTGTTTGTAAATAATTTGGATACACTGAGATAACTGTAATAATTATAATAGTAAAGTGTCTTTATAACAGGTGTAAAGTATTATGATATGATATGTTTTAAAATACCAATATCTCAATATTATTAACATTTGTACGCCATATAACGGTAGAATATAGCATGGCTAGCACTATAATATGTATACCCAGATCTTTTGTAATACCCATTTTTACAAATAAATGTTTTTATTTATTAAATATTTATTAAATGAGTCTGATAACTTCGTTTCCATCAGCCATGTCATATGTACTCTATCTATGTATGTTTATGAAAACTATCAGTAACGAGCAAACAGTTTCAACCTGTTCGCGTGTATTGGAAGGTTCTTAGATATAAGCCACTATCATAGATGCTCACTTGACAAGCGCGAGTGGCGCCTTAACGTATTTCCGGTGCACGGAGGGATCCCGATAAATGCAAATAGCGTTTACCCTGGATATGAAATTATAGCTCAGCATATTTACTTCATGTAAGTAGAAAAAAAGAAGATTTGGAGTATATTCGTGGTTTTAGCCAGTGTAAAAGATTTTCAAAATGTTTTCTGCATACTAGTGGGCTATATTTTTTTGATAAATTTAGTATTGAGTAAGGAATAAGTCCTGTGTCCACTAAAAACGGCCACATTCAAACTCGTAATAAATATTCTCTATCTATATACAGCTGCGCAGAACCAGTGTGATTAAATCATTTTACGAAAAATATCAAATGAAACAATCTTCAATAGGAATAACTTTTCATTGCCAACATATTCTTTGAAAAGTTTTATAATTTTGGCAACTAACTTACTGTGTTTATCTGTGCAGTGACCGCATGTACCTCTAAGTGCACGTGAGGTGCATACTCATAACGTCATTTCTTCACCGTTTCAACCTCTATTAATAGCTCTTTGTCGAACATTACACACAAAGACTACCTAATACTACACCGCGCCAGATTAAAATCAGTCTTGATAGCGACCGCTTTTGACACTCAAATAATGTGTGCGGGATTTTAGGGGTGAAAAATTCAACGTGGATTTTCAACTGCATGTATATTTTAGGCTTAGAATATTGAACCCTGTTATCTAGATTTATTGAGCAGACCTATGTTTTTTTAAAGAGTTTTATCCTTTTAAATCCTAAAAGCGGTATTATGCCTTTATTTTAAGGTCTATGCAATACAGAATACGCTTCTGACGTCTTTCGGTATATCAAAACGCAGAAGTAAAATTCTTCACCTGCCCATAGGTTTAAAGTTGTTATAGTTTGTAAACATTGTCACCGTTACTTGACAGTCAAACCTTTTAAAGCTTTAAAATGTGTGACAGTCATCACGTGTCAACCTGCACTAGTCCCAAGAATAATTACCACCCTTTTTTAAACCCTAAGATGCCACCTTATCTTCGTGACATTTTCAATACTCAACGCATTGGGAAATTAAATACCTACAGTAACACACAAGCTCTACACCATACGGGCCGAGAAATTCAAATTTAGCAGTAACATTTCGGAGGCAGAGTTGGCAACCCTATATTAAATTTGTATTCAGTGTCGAAGAGTAGGCACTTGCGTGGCGTGTGTGAAACTTATAATTGGGTTAATTAATTAATATAAAACACGCGAAAAGTACGTGCCCGCTCGTGAGGGTTCGCTTTTACTAATAGTAATATCTACATTACTTACAAGACTGTGAATGCTGAAATATATGCTTGCTAGTTTATGTAGTCTGGAGCTAATAGGGAAGACTCTAATGAGGTTCAACGTACGTCGTACACCTATAATTTCTGCAGGGTAGTCTTCAAATTAGTGTGTGTTTTACTCGTCCTTTTGTAGAAGAAGCGGAATATATGTATATGGAGTATGTACTACTAATGGCGTAATAAAATAACTAACGCAAATAGTATTAATTGTGAGTTGCCTCGATAAACCGCATTTTCTTTTCTCTATAGTCATTCACCATTTTATATATGTATATTATTCACCGGGTTAGCAGACTTCGCATATCTGCCGAGAATATTATGGAGAACTCTTAGACATGCAGGTTTCGTCAGGATGTTTTTCTCCACTGTTTAGCGTCTAAATAACGTTTCATATGCACTTCTAAAGTCGGCGGTGAGTGTTAGCGTCGTTTGGGGTTGAACCCGCGGGCTACACCGTATTTTATTATACCTTATTAGTCTCAGCACTAGGTTATCGCTGCTTTTTGAAGAATACTTATTCATAATTCATCTTTCCAAAATTAAAAACATTAATTTCTTGTCTTTGTTGTTTCCAACAAGTAAAACGAATACGAAAATATGATAAACGAAATAAGCACTGAATAAACAAAAGCCTATAATTACCAAACTGCAGCAGGTTGAAATCGGTCGACACGAATGATGTGCGAAATCGGTCAATGTTTTCATAGTCTGCAATTCACTGATTTGAATTTTCATATCAGTTTCAGAGCAAATTGATTCCAGTCATTTACACCTACAAAAACATTTATTATATCTACTAATATCCGTGTGGTGTTTTAATTTTAATTTAGCATATTAAGTGATGGGTGAGTGTCGTAAGAGGCGAGGAAGGAAATTACACGCATTAAATAGAAAATAAGTAGGAAGAGACGGAACCCCCCCGTGGGATCTCCACCATGTCGTGGTGGAGGGGCTCAGTAACCGTGGGTTTCAGGTACACCCATGGTGAAGCTAAGCGGGATCCCGGGAGGGGACGCTCCACGTGGGCTTGGGTGAGGCCTGCGTAGGATGCGTCCAAAGTGCGGGTGCGGGGGACAGTTCTGTCTGTCCCTCGCAGTCGGGTGCGGTCGCGGGAGGAGAGGCGTGTCAGTGCATTTCCCCATCGAGTAACAAATTGCTTAAAAATTACGTTTGTTGTATGGGAGCCCCCCTTTATTATTAACTTTTTTATTTAATTATTTATTTTATACAACTACATATTCTGTGAAAATTTAAAGCGTCTACTTGTTACCCCCTTAATATTTTCATATTTTTATTTTTAGTATTTGTTGTTATAGCGGCAACCGAAATACATAATTTGTGAAAATTTCAGCTTTCTAGTTATCACGGTTTATGAGATACAGCCTGGTGACAGACAGACAGACAGACAGACAGCGGAGGTTTAGTAATAGGATCCCGTTTTTTTACCTTTCAGGTACGGAACCCTAAAAAGATATAGTTTAAGATGCTTCATGTGTGGTAAATTTCAGTTGCAGGTATAACGGACATAATAATATTAATACTAGCTTTAATCTAACAACAAACGAGATAATGGGCACAAGGTTAACGTAAGCGTTACAGACAATAATTTTATGATTACTTCGCATGCTGGATGTTCTAACTTTTATCTTCGCATATACTGAAAATTGTCTGACCTAAAAATAGCCCAGTTATTATCAAATAATATAATAAAACATCTCATAAATAGTTTGTTAATCTCTTTTGTTGGCAACATTGTTATGACAATTTTTATAGGAATCGTAAAACAGACTGAGTATTGATCTGGCTCCAATACTGATCGTTACATACTTTTTTATAAGTACTACATAGTTAAATATAAACGACGGATGAGAAGCTTTTAAACGCTTTAATTTATCCTTAACACAAAAATGTTGTTAAACTGAATAATATGTAGAAAGGCTTACAGTCGAAGTTAATTTACACTTCGGCCACTTTTTTATGTAATATTCGACAAACAATCAGACGTATCGCCTGATGGCGAGCGATTACCGCCGCCCGTGAACACAAGCAAAACCAAACGAGTCAAAAGTGCGTTGGAAATGGGAGGAGGGAGAAGTTGGGAAAAGGAATAGGCGTAGGAGTGGGACGAGGATGAAGGAACCACTCTTTTCATCTTAGGAAACGCAACAGTATAAATACTGTTACGTTATGTCGATGTGCTGTGAGAGGGAAGTACTTCCCAGGTCAAGCCAGTCCATTATCAACAAGGCTCTACTGCCTACAAAACACTCCAACAGCTATGTTATTCTTTTTTTTTGTAAAGACACTCCTGTATCCCCGAAGGGGTTGGCAGAGATGTAATATTACACCCACATCTCGCGTTATGAATTTTAGGTCGCACGTAATAGGGGGCGAGCCTTTTGCCTTTACTGGGCATATTGCCAGACTCCGTGCTGCTACTGAGAATTCTGAAAAACTCATTAACACTTTTGCCCGACCCGTTACCTCCTGATCAGCACACCCATACACTATCCACTGGACCACTTTATACTCCTAAACTTGTATCTTATAATGTCCTTCCAAACAAGCTCGTAGTCGTAGGCAGCTTTGCGCTTCTGACATAACCAGCTTCAAAATCAAATCGTAGTAGACTATCGGAGTGCCCTTAGTATATCTAGTGACTAACCTAAGGCTGAAGAACTGTGGATGACACAGGTGGCTCAATTTACGGTAATCACACATCTAGATACTTATAAATAAGACAGCTGTTACTTTTGAATAGTAAATGAGCGTCTGATTACCAGTAACTACCCCAAACCGATAATCTTAGCGGTTGCATTAGCCTATTATTTATCCATGGCAAGGAAATAATTTATTGTCTCATGTATTCATGGTATTATTTCAGTTCAGTAAATGCAAAATAGAAAACAATTATTGGAACAAAATGTTTATAAAATGCTTTTACTTATTCAAAATGTATTATTTATTTAATTTTCTGGCACATGAAGCGCCGTATAAATGAAATATAGATTTTTTTTACCTCATTTAGTACATTCAGTCATGTCAGTTGCCCCGAGGCGCGGCAAGCACGTTAATTTGTCGTCAGTTCCAGTTGTCATGAAGATGTTTTGTCAGTCTTTTTGTGTAGTCAGTACTTTTAAATAAACTGCAATGCTCAAGCCATGGTATATATCTTCAGTGTGCGATGGTTAGACGACATTCTCTTTGTGGCAAAGCTAATATTCTGTAAAATCTGGCTAGTCTATTCGGCGGACACTGGGCTGCAGGACCAAAGACTTGGATGCAACCGCGATAACTCTGGGATGATGATGATTTTTGTTATGTAGTGACAGATCTAGAATACGTATACGTACTGACGTGGGTGTCGCAAGAGGTGGTGTAATATATTTGTGAAGACACGAAAATCTCCACATTTAAACCCATCTGGCCAGTGTTGTATAATAGGCCAAATCCGAATTTGAGTTACAATAACATTATGAGTCTTATTGTTGTTGTGACTCAAATTTGGAGAGGCCTGCCTCCAGCAGTGAACTTCCAAAGGTTGTATGATGAAATTAGTGGAAGTTACATTGTGAAGTGAAATTTACTTTTTCTTTCGGCTTGTTTTTTTTTCGCCTAATAGTGTATCGTATCTTTTCTCACTATGTTATTTCTATTGTGAAAAAATAAAAGTCGTTCAAGTTATCAATAAGAACCAACACTTCGTTTTAATGTTAGATATGGTGTTTGTCTTGGTCTGGGTGTTTCTACGTATAATATGTATGTATTTACAAAAAAAAGTATATATGTATGTTTATCCATTATCTAGTACCCATAGTACAAGCTTCTGCTTAGTTTGGGACTAGATGGTGTTGTGTGAATGTGGTAGAATAATATTATTATTTATTATTATATAGTATAATACATTACGCAATTTTAACTTACATATCTCATAAATAGTGATAGGATAGAAGAAATAGAGTATGGACTCGAAAGAAACAATGGATGGTCTCATATTTATCGATAAATAAAATAAAATCCACTTACAAGCTAATTTTAAGTAAAGTTGTACCTACATATATTGCAATTAGATGTTAAATCCATTAACAAAATTTATAACAATCGTCTGAGTATACCAATTTAAAATGAGAATGAATGACCAAGTGGTCGTCAAAGGTACATATTTTGTTATTACTTATAAAAATATTCTTACATTTTTATATATAATCATATTGTTTATATATACTCCCAGCCGATTTCGGCTACGGTGACTACAACTGATCAATTATTATTATCCTTAAAAGAGCTATTAGCTCTCGCATGTGCCCTCTGATGGCTGCAGTATCCAATTTTATGTGTAAACGTGCGCGAGCATTGGTTGCACGTGAGGATCCCGTCGAAAAAGTTATAAACGATGGCTGCTGGTGGGTTAGCCTTAAGAGCATCACGTTTCGTATCCAGTTCGGATTGCCTCTGCTCTTCGAAGTCACCACCAAACGCCCGCTCTTTGTTCCTCACCAAACGCCTCCACTCAGAGCGGCAACCGGCGTTTTTCTTCTAAGTCTGGGCATCAATGTTGCACGTCTTCATGTGCCTTTTCTGAACGTCCTTGAAGTGTAAGAACTGGCGGCCTCGTTTCCGCCTGCCGTTCTGGAGCTCAGAGAAGAAGATGCGTTTTGCCATTCTCTCATTAGGCATTCGTGAGACATGTCAACACCATCGAAGTTGTCGCCGCATCAAGGACGCTTCTATGCCGGAGACATTTGCGCATCGAAGCACTTTGGTATTTCTTATCCGATCCGACCATTTGATTTTGATAATGTCCCGTAAGCCCTTTAAATTAAACCTGTCCAGCGTCCGTATGTGTTTCCTATAAAGGACCCATGTTTCCGAAGAATATAAAAGATTTGGGAGAACTACGGCCATGTAAATGGAAATTTATGTCGAGAGCTTCAAATCATCATCATCATCATCAGCCTTTAACAGCCCACTGCTGGACTAGGCCTCTCCTTTGAAAGGAGGAATTGGCCTACTACACCACGCTGGCCAAACGGGTTGGTAGAGGGTTTGTATCAAGTTTTCCTTCTCTTACAGTGCTGTTCTCTGCATAATATGCTCCCTCTCTCGGCTCTTACGACACCCATGGGATGATATGGGGTGGTGACAATCCGTATTCTAAATCCGTCACCACACGGACAAGAGCTTTAAATCATGTGATTGTAAAACCTTGGCTCGTAGTTTACGGAAAGCAACTGATGCAGCGCCTATGCGATGATTTATTTCGGCATCAAGGTCGCACTTAGATGTAATTGTGCTGCCTAGGTATTTGAAACTATCTACTTTGCTTCAGCTCAGCCCCGCCAATGTACACCTTGATCGGTTACTAATATAATAAAGCTAAAGAGTTTGTTTCGTTTAACGTGCAAAATTCTCATTAAGTACTGGGCTGATTAGAATAATATGTTTTGTGTTGCATAGCTCATTTATCGAGGAAGGCTAAAGTTTATATAACATCAAGCTATGCCTTACGGGTGAAGAGCATAAGCTCTAAATAACGCAGATGTAGCCGCGGACTCAGCTACTTATGTATAAAATTGTGTATTCACATGTTAAAAACGTATATAGTTTTTAAACTTTGTTACAGTTAATGTAATAAGCAGCACTGTGTGTAATAAAAATAATCTTTGCATTTATTTACTGCTGTTTATTCATATAACAAGAGTGAATATAAGGAGGAATAAGGTGTGGTGTTCCTCCAATTAGAGGGAGGACCCTTAGACCAGGTTTATCGTACTGCAGACTGCAGTCCGATGGAAGTACTCGAGAACTTGTATATCTACATCAAGTTGAAGTATAAAAGGCAAAACTAATATCTCAATTATACTTCTAATAATGACGTTGAATGCTTACCAAATGAAAGGGGTAAGTAGTGGCCTTCTAGCGATTAACTACGACGGAGGTCACTGAAACAATAATATCTTGATTCCAAGAATAAAAGCTCGGTTTGGTATGCTTTATGCCACTATTTCTTTTTATTAAACACAATTAATAAAGAATTTATATGAAGCTTATAATTTTATTATTTAATTTAATTACCAATTTTATGATTCAATTTAATAATATGAATTATTATAGTGTTGTCAGCCAAATAAATTATCAATTCAACAAGCACTTATGCTAGTTACGTGGGTAATAGTTTTTAACAGTTAAGGTAAACAATGTTGGTTGACCAAATCAAATTAACCTCGAATATTTTATATATGTATAACTAGAGATTATACTATGAAAATATTATAAATATAATCAAATTTCTAACTGATACGATGTACCAGTGCTCGTGAGGAAAATGTAGATAGACTTCGGAACTCTTTCAGTAAAGTTTTCAGCAAGTTTCAATACCGTCGGCATTTATTAAAAGTAATTTTATTTGAAGATTTACATTCACATAAACCTTTGGTATGTTACCAACCTATAACCTACGAACGTTTGATAAAAAAAATAGCTGGAGTATTTTCATACACATGACAAAAAAATGCACTAAAGATTAGCAACGGTCAAACTGGCGCAGACATTACAACATAATTGTTTGAAGCGTGCCCGCGGCGACTTAACTGTAAACGTAAACAAACTTATTTAACTATCGCGATTACGGTCCGGTGATTAACTTGATTAATTGTCAAGTGGAACAACACTTAGTTCATTAGTGTGACGTTGTGTTCGCCAAATAATTCACGCGGTGATTTTTGGCGCGTGACGCCCCGAATCGGCGCTGCAAGCCGATGCAATCGACGAATAATATGCATTTCGATTTTTTCATTTTAATAAGCAAGCAAACTAGGTATATTGTTTTACTTAATTTTGCTTGTTAAAATATACTTGTTAACGCACCCAACTACATAAGAATGCGAGAATAGATTTGAGTGAAGTTTACGAGAGAGTTTAATCATGAAATACCAGTTGGTAGGAAAAGAGATCGCTTTCTTCTCAAGAGAGGATTTTTAATTGGTGCTTCTTTGAAACTAGGTTGTGCGAAACTATTATCAAAAGCCGAGGTGTGATTTAAAAGTGAAGTGTTAGAAAGCAGTGTAAGTGTAAGTGAGTGTGGTGTTGGTGTTGTATTGTTAGTGGTGTATGGTGTGTGGCGCGGCGGTGGCGGCGGTGGCGGCGGAGGCGACGCGGCGGCGGCGGCAGCAGCGGCGGCGGAGGCGTGCCCCGGCGGGCCAATGGCGCGGCCTCGCCGCCCGCCGCCCCCGACCGCGCTGCCGATACACCCAGCGAGCCAGTAGGTTTGTGTCCTTTTGGCTGACCGCATGACTCCGTATCTCGCTTCGTCGCTGTACTCGTTGTAACCTGTGTACGTGCAGCACGCGCTTCACCTTCTCCCCACGGCAGACAACGCTAGCTTCCGCCAGAACGCTTCGTACTCGGTCACTGAACTCGCCCAAGTTTGTGAAACGTAGTTTAAAAACTTTGAAAAGTAACAGTGGGGGAACAGTGAAGAGACGGAGTGCAGGTGGCGTGCAGCGCGGCGACAGTGCCAGGTACTGTGTCCACTGTCCACGCGCGCCGCCTCCCCGCGCGGCCCACCACCGGCAGATAGCCGCGCGGCCGCGCGGTGACACGCGACAGCGTCTGTCAATGACTTATCTAGTATGATCCATCTAGCGGCCACCGCCGCGGCATGCGTGTCCACTTTTGACATACCATATTCGTATCAACACACTCATTCACACTAAATCTATGTCCAAATCATTCAGTTCACGCATAAAAACATTCATATCGCTGTCAATCTATGTTGTATTTGTAGAAAATAATTATGTCGGTCGCACGTAGTGTGTAACATTGTTATGAAAAACAACTTATTGACGAGAGTTGTTCAGTTTACTTTACTCGACAATATAATTCTGCTGATAAGACCGGTAACTTACCACAAAGCTATAAAAAATTTGATAAACTACAATTTGTCAGATAAAAGTATAATCCAAACACAAACAGGTATAGTAAAAATGTATATATTAGTTTTCTTAAATTGATCTCGTCTGTATTCAGAGGAGCCGAGGGCAACGAAAGGGAAGGTTGCCGTGAAATCAAACTAAACTATACATATTCAATGCGATCTCGGCTTCGAAGCTGTGGAGGTTCCACGGGCACCCAATCGCATTAAAACGCCAAAAAAATAAAAGGGTAGCTAGAAATACAAGATTCGGCGAATAAACATAACAATTTCCGCTTCATCGCCTCCGAACGCAGTAGACAAATTAAAGAACATTTTTGTGTACGAGGGCTCGCTCACAGCCTCCGCTGGCTCCATAAAACTTAACTACACGCCGTAACCGCCACTAATTATTAGGGTGGGTTTACATAACGTATTTATGAGCATGAGATTTAACAGCAACGCGCCAGTCTCGGGTGGTCTGTTATCGCCCCATTAAAAAGTTGTCCTCTGCGGACGCGTAAATAACATAATATGACGCTTCGCTCGACGTCCGAGCGGCCGACTGCCGCGCGGCCGCCGCCGCCGAGCCCGCCCGCCGCACGCTCGCGGCTCGCCACTCACTATGAACTGCTACCCTTTGTCTTTTAATATTCAACATCCCTCATTTTTTGCTCATACTCGTAGTAATAAGTTAATTCACCTACGTGCATTTGTATAACGTCATAATGTAATAAACCTTCCATTTTCATAATATTTTATATTTTGCTCTTTTTAGCTTTAAGTATTTGACGGCTATATTAACGTATAAAGTTAATAAATGTATCACAATGTCCATGTAGCCGTGTTAATTCGAACGTTGTTCGCAAAGACATAAGGTCATTAATCAGGCAGTGACTGCAGTGCAGCGTGACCGCTGCAGTTAATAAGGACGCCTAACGGCACAGTTCGTCGCACCACATTTATATACAGTGAACACTATTTATATACAGTGGCTTTACGTTTAATTGTATATATTTAGCTGGCTAATGAGAATATACACCGAGAGAAGCCTGTTGTGAGGTACATATTAAAGGTATAATTTAACCGAGGCAGAATAAAACTTGTAACAAAACTAATAGCAGGAGTTGATGCGATAAGCTAATATAAGACGTCAACTTACACGGCGCGCGGCGGCGCGGCGGCGCGGTGTGGACGCGCGGGCGCTAGTCGCGCGGTCGCGCGTCCCCGCGGCGCGCTCGTCGCCGGTGACGCCGCGCCGACGCGTCGACGCCACTTTCAAAGTTTTGATGTTTACACACCGCTCTGACGACGATGATACTCGCGCTAATTTCAGTATTTACGACAGTTCCCTTGATACTTAATAAGAAAAACTTGCTTATCTCTTTGATAAACTCCCAAGTTTGAATTAGTCTAGAGATACTTAAAAAGTATTTTTTATTTTATGGAGTAGAAATTAATTGGCGCGGGGATTTTTAGACAAGTTTTTGATTTAGATGACACATTTGCGAGCTCGTTTCAACAGCCCATTACATCTGTGAAGTTCCACGGGGCGGGGACGTTTCCGCCGCCGGATGGAATGTGAGCCAATTCACAACCAACTTTACACCATTGTGTAAAAGTAATTTTATAAGACGAGCTTTTATATTATTAATTGCCTTATTTATACAAGTTAATCTCCTCGTATATTATAAACGGTTATCGAATGGCGCAATGGTTAGGATGAAAACTCTACTGCCAATGCGTAATGTAAGGTAGGCTCGATTCCCGCGAGCTTCGTGTGAACAGATATAAAGTTGTTCTGCGTGACCGGTAACTTATGCTTAAAAAGTCAATCGCTATAAGAAAATGTAGTGCAAAAGTTATACTAAACCATTCGGAAGTTTTTATTTTGACGCAACCAAAAAGAGAAAAATCTTCTTAAATTAGGTAAGCCTCTTGGAAAAATTCCCTCAAAATATCCAAGCAGAACCTAAAAAGGCATGTGCCAATAAAGAAAATTGGTAGCAGATTTTTTATTGATCGGCATTTCCCTGCTATAACTAAGCGATATAAAAGATAAGCACAACTTAATATGATATACAGATTACGTTCAACGTTAACGTCTCTATTAACGATATAACCCATTGTCATCCTATATCAACAATAGCGTTTCAATAAAGCTTTATAACAATCCATAACAAAATAATATTCTTCTCTACAATGCTACGGTGTAGCACCTTCGTAGCAATAACCTTGCCTACATATACGTAGGCACGGCTACGCGGGCGTAGGTAAGCAAGCCGTATCACCTGTCACGTCAATTGACAGGGTAATTTGACAAGTATGTAGATATTAACTGTTAGCTACGAGTTACGCACGAAATCCTCCATAATCCGCCCGGGGCTGCGACGAACATTCACTATATTATATGTAACTGAAGCTATGCCCATCTTTATGAGATATATCGTTCTAGACTTCATATTTGAAAAAGCGTCGAAAAATATCCCGTTGCGAAATGTAAAACTGTTCAACATGAATATTAGCTATGTATACAGATTTTTAACTGTGCAACAGCTCAATCACTGAGTATAAAATTTAACACGACTCTTTGTCATACTTGTATTTTTGTAAAGAAAGTGCCGCTACATTAAAACTTATCTAAAAGTTAAAAGTACCTAATTATTCGTATTGTTACGCAAATTTGTATTATTAATTATTCTATTTTTCTCGTAGATTTACGTAACAAGCGTTATATATTACCACACATTTTCACATTTAATGACTTGCCTAAATAACTTTATTACGCTGAAATATAACCTGAGCATAAATTTTACTTACCGAACATTATCATATTAATTAATCAGTTTCATTACATAAAAATAATCCACTTAGACCTAACGCCTTTAGAAACTTTCACCTAAATTACACTCGAACAAGTACCTACTTAAATAAATACGAGTCGAAGATTAGGCGAAAAAGCCGAATACACAAAACCGACGATATTAGAATAAGAGAAAAATTATTACATTGAATCGTTTTACTGAAAATAAAACATACATCAACAAAGAATATAACGTGGCTGTACTTGATCTTCCTTATTGCTTTTTATTTGAGCTATTCTTGTTTAAATAGCAAGTTAATCTACTTACGGTTGTACGTCATACATGTCGCGGGAGAGACTATTAAGGGAATCAATTCCTTGTAATTGGATAGCTTTGATCTGTCAATTACTCGTGGTATAATCTATCCTAAACTAACACAAATGTTAGGTTATATCTACTAGAAATGGGCCTCCTAATATTTCAGACGATTCGTATCGTGATAACGCTTGTTTTGTTTCCTTAGCGAAGTTTAAGGTAAAATATTATTATTTCAAGGTCTGGCCTAGAGCTAAATGACACGTTCCGTGGAGTTCTCACTAAAGTTTTGTCGTAAATCGCATAGATTTAGTTGTTGAATTTGGAAGTCGAAGACAGAAAACTTCGATTAAGTTTTTTTTGTAAAATATGTTGAGCGTAGGGGTTATATTAAAGTAAGTCGGGACCCTTCTAGACTCGCCGTGAATATTATAATACTTTTTTTTGTAATTTACATATAGAGGATTTTGAACGAGCTACCGATATAATGTCTAGTTACATAATTATCGTATAAACTATATACTTTACAGACTTTTCAACCTTTAGAAAAATGTTAAATTAAAGTTTAAATTCTAACTAATGCTAGCTAATTAAAGTTTATTCCAATTCTAAAAAGGTTTATTTTAAATATTTACAAAAAATAAATATAAAATTAAATTGTAATATGTGAAGCTATTATTAAGTAGTTTAATTTATTAAATGAGGACTTTAAAATGTAAATAGCTTTTTTTTATTTCTTGTACATTTTTACTTCTTTTCCAAAAATTAAAAGCAATTTTAAAAATAAATATATGTATACTGTAAAACTGCATTTGTAAAAACTTGGTTCTTTAAGGCGTCCCTTAAGGGAACTCAAGTGAAAATCAGTAAAGGATGATAAAACTTTCGCTTTCTTTTGTTATCTCTGAGTAACACATTTACCAACCGGTGCGACAATGAAAGAAAAAAATATAAAAGGTATCAACTCCTTATCTTTTTGCCAAAATTGTGTTTCCCAATTAAAGGTCACCACGATTTCATATAAGATAAGTTTTGTCTCTTTATTTTGTTAAATAATATCAAACATTATACATGACCAAGGAAGTTTTCGAAGCAGCGATAGCCTAGTGGAGATACCAACGGACTGCCATGCAGAGGGTATCGGGTTCGAATCCACGGCATGCACCAATGACTTTTCAAAGTTAAGTGCGTGTTACATTGTTAATTATCGCTTGCTCCGTGCTACGCAGATCACGTTAAACCGTCAGTCCCAGCTGTCATAAAGATCTTTGACAGTCGTTACGGGGAGTCAGTACCCTCAAATAAACTGAAACTGGTCTAAGCCATGGAATATCGCTATCCATTTGGGTTGCGGAGGTCAGACGGCAGTTGCTCTGTGGAAAAGTTGATATTCTGTCAGATCTGGATAGACCAGTAAGGGTTAACCCGGGCCCTAAGGGTGTAAGTCTTGGATGCAACCGGGACAACGCTAGGGCGATGATGATTATACAGGACTAAAATAATTTCTCAGAAAAACATCATTATTTGTTAAATTTCTTTCATTTCTGGCATTCAAAATTTATCGAAAAACCATTTAAAAGTGTGGACATCGTAGAAATGTTAGCTTGCTAATTGTTAATTATGAAGATGCATAAAAGTATCACCATGTCTCAATTAGGAACTTATTACTCACCAGGGATACAATACATAGCATTACAAAAAAGGAATCTCACAAATGACTTTTTATTTTACAAAATTAAGTAGAATATAAGTAGCTAACAACTCTCTTTTTCTGCATCTATATTTTCTTTACATCTCATGGTGTGGTTAGCTATGCTTTTTTTCTTCCGTAATGTCAGTGGTGAGAAATTTTTCGGCGACTGTGCTGTCCAGACCTTGTGTTATTATTTGATTCTGTCAGCTGCACGTTCGGCTATACTTCTTATTTACAACAGTTTTCAGTCAAATGATGATTTTGTTGATTATTGAAAGCCGAGAGAGCCTGCTCTAAATCCGAACAGAGTCGCGAAAACGCAGACAGAGGGATTACAACTTCCCCATGCGTCGGAGAACACGTAAAGCCGCCGGTCGCAGCTGTCATGAATCCGTTACAACACAGAGAAAGTATCTTTTATAACAAACGAACAAGCATTACGCATTAGTCGTTCAGGTAGTGCGTAGGCATGCCAAATTTAAAGTAATACTTTCCATGAAAAAACGTAAGAGATACCAATCGACAAACGTATTTTATGCCAAGTGCGTATCCCCTCAACACCTACTAAGATTCGGAGATATGAAAACGTACCTATGAATACAATAACCAAGGACACTTAAGAGCGAGGAGTGAGCCTGTGACGTCATTTAATCGACGAATGGTGCTCCTCAGAACAGTTTATCGCGATGTCAATAAATCTGAGACCTAAGCGAGGAGTACGCTGTGTTCTTATAACCGAGAATTTCACGTCATGGAGTCCAATTGAGCGCACTAAGCTCTACTAAATTACGAGATATCGCAGCCAGGTACTGGGCCGAAACGTTAAAAATTAACTAATTCTTCCTGCCTTTTTACACAGTTTCTAAAGAGTATTTTTTACAACTGTTGAGCGGAGATTTTGTAAGTATCTTTTTACGGAGCTATACATTTCAGATTTATATAATGGAGTTTAGACGGGCAATCAGTTAATTATCTCGTAATATAGTAAGGTTTTTCTTCTAATGTAGTATATTTTTTTACTAACTTAAGCCGTCGGTCCCGGTTGTCATGAAGATCTTTGATAGGCGTTATGGGTAGTATGTATCCTTGAATATGGTAAATACACTGTTACCTATAGGTCATGCAATAAGCAACCAAATAACGCTACGATGATGATGGTCTAATCATGTTTTTTATTATGAAGTTAGTACTATTATAGTATGGTGCAACAGTGACAAGTAATTTGGCACTCTCATTTTATCTCGCTTGCACTTAAATAACGCAACTTTATAAGTTGAAATTAAAAATTTTATAACAGGGTTAAACCATCAATTTTTTTTTATTTGACGTGAAAAATTTACATAACAATGGGCTTTCGTACGGACACTAACTCTTTGACCATTTGACATTGGACATTTGAATTTTCTTTTTAATTATTATTTTTATATATTTTTCACAGCACACCAAACAGGAATCTATATCGGATTTTAAATCCAGAATCTAATTTAAAAACTGTTGTATTTCACCCACATTGATTAGGGGAATAGTAGGTACGCTTTGAAAAGGCTTCAAAACAGATTCTCTTGCCTATTCAAAACAGTTTCTTTCATCGTATTACCATAAAAAATAGCGTGAAAAGTACACTTTATTTTGATTCTTTTTAAGACTCTTGATGTTAACAATACAAGGACAATACAATTATAGAAAAACATCACATCGTTTGACTTTATATGATAAAATGTAACGTTCTTATTATATTTAAACATTTGGTTGTCCACGAAATTGCTAAGAACATGTTATTTGCTTTTGCCCCTATATCTAAATAATGGTTTTATCGTAAAATTATCGATTTATTGATATACTCATAATAACAAATATTAAAAACAAGAAACGTATTTACTGGGCTTTGTGATTAAAATCAAAATGTCGCCTTTGTATATTCAGTCAACGTAAATTTATACATTGGAACTAACATGATATTCTGCTTATTTTATTGTACTAATAACGATTCGTGGTTTCTTAGAAAAATATTTAGTAGAAATAAAATATGATGTTTTATATAAAACATTGTTTATTTCTAACTAAATTCTCAGGCAACTCACTTAGTGTAAGTATTATATTTGTAATCGATAGAGAAATCGATCTAAAGTAGCAGTACGGAAATATTGAAACGGTGCCGAGTCCCTTGGTGTAGCACTAATCCAGTGCAATCATATAATCAATTTATCAGTGCTGTATAAAAATAGGATACGTCGTGTTCTATTCCAATCGTTCCGCTTTAATAGAATTTTAATTTCAATTTCACACATAGCGGGGCACGCGGATTACGACACCGGGGCGAGTCGGACCGAATGGGTCGGGTTGGCGAGTCGAGTGAATTTTTCCGATCGGCTCGACAACTCTACCGTAGAAATTTTGATGGGCCGTTATTACACAGTCCGTTTCAAACGTATTGTGTGCGAATGCTCGCTACAAAAATAGCAATATTTTGTATTGTGTGTGGCCAACGTGCTGTTTGCGTTGCTGCGTTTTTAAGCACCACCGCTTTGATGAAGCCACTTTATCTACTAGAAAATTGAAATATATAACGTAGAAAATCCGAGCGCTGATCTAAAATACAAACACAAATACAAAGCCAAAGGACAGCCTAACCGCACTGGACTCGAAACAAAGTCCAAATAAAGTTTAATCTGGTAGAGACGCGACGCACCAAAACTAATACAATAAATCATTCAAAAAGAGTTTCTACTAACTTCCAGTATATTTTTAGCTCAACAAATTTGAACATTGTTCTAAACTAAATACTCCGTCAGCTGCGTATTATAACGCTGTGAATAAGTGTGCTCGGGGACAAATGATTATGAAATGCGAGCGCATCTTGTCTTCCGGGAGAGATAGACAGCTTGACGTTTTCGGCTCATCAACTGTCATTTCAACAAAATTCCCGCAAACTTGGTAAGTCGGTTAAGCGCGGCGTTACGGCACGATAACGAGACGCGACACGTAACGTCGTCTGCAGCCAGGATAATGGGGCTGCACTCACCTGAAAACGCGTTCAGCCTGTTTTATATTTCATAGTGGTAGACTGGTGTGGCCAGCGCATCCAATTAACTTCAGTTGTCCGCCGCATCGTTTGTAATGTACGGTGAAATATCGAGGGCTGGATGAGTGTGCCTGCCACTGCAGCCTGTCTTTATGACCTACATGCTTATACACAGTCCGCTGAAATGAGTCCAGTTATGCGCCCACATTGTGAGAAGTCACGCTTGTAATTAAACTTGTGGCGCTATTTCGCATAATTGTAAACTCGTGGGCCCTACGGTATTTTTATTACTTGGATGTCCGTTGGCATAGTAAGGCTTACCGCAATAAGAAACTAGCAAGATTTTGTATTATACTTCTCGTTTGACCTACTTGGAAATTTTATCCATGGTAAATTTGTGTTCGAAATATAACAATCTGTACAAAATAAAAAAATGCTCGGTTGTCCCTTTTCTAGTAACCAATGACCTCTTTGCTAAAAAAACAAACTGCATCGTTACTGCAAGTTTATGTAAATTGAAAATAATATGAACACAATCTACGCTTTGTGTCCCTTTATAAAACGAGAAAAACGATGAACCATCTCATTTGGACCGTAACTATCGCGTGTCGGGAGTATAAAGTAAGGGTTTTTTCCGCTTTATTTTTTATGATGGTCACAACGTGCGCTAAACAAAACTGAATGGTGTACATAGTACTATACAGGCGGGTTGACCGTAAAATTTGATTTAACATTTCTACAGCATCGCAATTTTTACAAGTCGAATAGATTCAGCGTCAAATACGGCAGACGGCGTTGTATACAGATGTAATAAAGCAGACATGTTCAATATTCTTTTGTGAAAATCGAACGAATGGTTCGGTGATTTGTAGCTTAGAGTATATCGCGTTGCATTGCCATCAATCCGTAAGTGAATCTAGAAGCGAGCACGTCGCAGCTGCAACTGATATCACCTGACGATGTCGTTTGTACCCGTCCGAGCGGGATTAGGCGCGGGCTACACGCGCGCAAAACGACACTTTGAATTACGCTTACGGATTTACGCTATTGAACACGCTTTCAATATTCACAACATACGCAGTTTTTATCCGCATTCGATAGTAGCCGATGCTTGTGTTTATTTATCGTTATTCCGTAATGTATTTTCTGTTCATTAGCCCACATATGGAATGGTTGCCCGCCAATTGGTTGAATCAAGTTTCATGTTCGAATTTCATCGAAGTTTCCCTTTGTCTCTGGATTTAAGCGGATTGGAGTCGCATGGCTCTCGAAGCGACGTGTAGTGCTTTATTGCTTATGGTGTCCCGCATCTAAATCCTCTCCTTTCAAATCGGATTATGATTGATATACAACTCGAAATATTTGGAAAATATTTATGGTACTTTTATCGCTTAAAGAACTCAACTAATGCGAATGTGAATATGTATTTAATACCTTATTGTTATTAGCGATATATTAAATGTGATGAGATTATTTATGAAAAATGCATTGAGCAAATAGTTTTATTTGACTTGTATTTATTTCATATAACTTCGTATTAATATAAACGTTCGTTTATAAATAATTTCATTTAACTACCAACACATTGTGCACTCTGTAGCTAACCCTTCATGTCAAACTTGCCAGTAAATATTTTTGTAATAATACAAGCATAATGTGATATTATAAAGCCTGTAAGTCCCGGATCACCGGGATAAAGTAACAGCAATGCACGTCTCTTGAATACGAAAAGCGTGCCTTAAATACGCGCATTGCTTTTATACGGTTACACATACGTATCATAATTTATGTTAAAATTTAAACTATTTAACATAAAAAATATCCGTGTCCAAAATTTTTGTGGGAGTAAATATTTAAATAGCCTTCTATGAATAACATAACCTGTATGTGTCATAAAAATAGTATTAAATTTAGTGATCACTTTTAAACTAAACTTTATCTTAAATCTATTAAAAAAAAACGTCGAAAACTAATACGCCGTCGTTCCGAGTCAAACTTGTAATATCCCTATGATATGAATACATCTTGGCAAGCTAATCAAGCACTGGTAACACACACAACTTCATAGAACCAATTTAATAAGTCTACCAGAAACTAATAGTAAACTTAACGATGTAGCATGTCAAAGGACTAATATATTTTGTTTGCATAAAGGAGCGTATGCACGGCCGCGCGGGAAGGACGACGGGCTACAGGCCGACGGAGTTTCCGCAAGTATCCGCAGGGAAACCGCGTTACGAAAACATTTTTCATAAAGCCTCTACACATACTTGATACGTAATTTATGGAGACACCGCCTTACACTGCCGCTACTTGAATGTTGATTAGAATATGTTCTACGATGCCGCTATAAATCTAACGAGCCGCTTTTCCCTTTATTTAAAATTCTTTGACGATTCGTGATGGCGCCTTGTCGACGAATTTTGTGGCGTGTTTTTATACAGCGTATATGAATTATGTGGTCATATTTAAAGAAGTTTTGTAAAGACAACCTTTTCATTTTTAGGTTTATAGTAATATGATATTCAGACCATTTTAGTAGACCTACGCATGGCCGCCAAAAATAATTAATCTGTAAATTTCTCCATTGATTTATTGGCTACCAAATTCTCATTGTGTTTTCTAAAACCTTTTACGTATTTTTAATACGAATAGTAACAGTGTGTTTCAACTCAAACATATTATAAAGAGAATTGAATTATGCTTAACATTTACTGAGAGATGGGTAACCGTTTGACGTCAAAAGCATAATGTTTGACGTCACGATGGTAATGAAATCTGATGTGTATCGGTGTAAAGAATATTAAGGCGCTTTTAAATTAGACGGCTAGAGCTGGCCTGATTCTACACAAAAGCTGGGTATAGTACGGCGCACCAACATGTTAGGACATAACACAAAGACTAAAATTCGGCAGAAATCGAGCTCAGCCCTAGTTTTACATTAATAAGATTATCAAAGAAACTATTTATTTATTTCAATTCGTTGTGTCGACAAATTATAGTGGTCAAATATTTAGAGACAGAATATTTAAACAATATTAATATTTAGTACAAGTTGTTTATTTAATGTAATAAGAATGATAATGCTCGCCATATTGCCTCCACGGAATACATTTGTATACTAAAATGAGCAAATTACTTATAAAACCCTAAATATTTTATTTTTGTTGTAAATGTGAAAATGTCAAAATCCAATCAAGATCAACGTTCAGAACGTAGAAGATCTAAAATCAATTAGGTATCATAAAGTGATCTTCGCCTGTAATTGGTTGTGCAGTTACTTATAAGACCCAACGCTTGAATAAATCTGTAGCAATTGTGAGATCAATTTTCACTTCTATTTTCAATAAAAACAAACACTTTAATAATAAGTTATATACAAATAATAAATAATTTCTAAAAAATAAATACGGAATATATTTACAAAGGTTGCAAGTGCATACGGTGACTAACTTTTTATTTACTGTAATGTTCTATTTGTAACTCTGTACTTCACTTCGAATAAACACACCCAAACACATGTATGTACATCTGTTCATATGTTGTTCTTAGAGTCTTTACGTAATTAAATTGGAGTGGCTGACGTCCTCCCTGATCAAATTAAAGAGAATTAGTTAAGTAAAGGTTTGTTAATAAACGACCAACTATCAAACTAAAGTGACCACTTATTCGATTGCTTGAACTTCTGAAACCACTGCGATATGAAATTAGTTCTCAATAGAATTGTACAAAGTAAATAAATTATTAACGGTTGCACGTGGTACGTGGTAGAAATACTTAGTTACTTTACTAATTAGTTCTCAATAAGATATATGCTGTTGTAATCTTTCAGCTGTTTAAGTATTTATTTTTTGGATATTTTCTATATCAATACATAATAATGATTGATACAGCCTAAATAATATTATTTGGTGTAATTTTGATCACTATTGATTTTTCTTCTAGCGGCCTAGAAGGCCATTTTCACAAAACAAGGACATTTTATTAAAACATCAGGCCTAGTTAAAGAAGATGTATTTATTTCAATTCGGCACTTACCTATATCAACTTCGTTTAGTGACAGATTTATTGCAATTTTTTGCATTTATTCCTTTATCTTATATAAGCTTTTATTAAGCTAAGATAATAACTAAAATTCCAGCTATTCCTTGTTTTCTAATAAGGCTGAGTTCTTTGTATCCAAGCTTTCTATGTTCATAAAGCTTTTACAGTAGAGGTGCTAGAGGCATATCTACTGCGAAAAGTGTATGAGTAGTGATGGATATCAGAATTACTGTGCAATATGACAGATTTCTGAAAGAAAGTGTTTTACCAGCATTTATTAAATAAATAGCAAATACTAAAAATATTCTCTCTGTTTGGTGACGGATTAAGAATAGATAATTTCACTGAGTAGTGTTATATTTTTAAAGCAATGACATGTGCCATTTTTCTGGCAGCGAACATAATCTGTATATTTTTTATTGGATGCGTCCGTTGCGGCGTGGGCATTTCCGTGCCATTTGAAACTCGTGACAAATGCAGATCGGATACGGGTATTTAAAAAGATACAGCGATATAAATCTGGGCAAAAACTACAATTAAACAGTAACGAAAACCCGGTGCTTTTTTGTTTAGAATTTATATACGTACTTTGCTTTATTCTAGAGCAATATATAGGTACTATTTGTTGTCCTTGTTTCACGCTGTAGCTGTCTCTTGAGTTAGAGCTATGAAATAGGTAGGTATATATTATTATTCTACAATATTACATTTAAAAGAAACCGTTTTAGTTAGACACATTATTCTTTCATGTTGACTAGCAATATCGCTCTATCAAATTAAGTATTATTAGTTTTGATGTAAGTCAATTTGTGGCAGGCAACAATAGATGATAAGAATAGCCAGTGTGTGGGTGTAACATACCCATACTCAAGTCAGTAAGTTATTTTGAAGTCTAGGCATCCAAAAAGTAAATTATTTTAGTTTTCACCCTGGGGTAAATTGAAAGTTTGGAGTACAAAAAAACAACCACAAGCTATTATTCTATATTTAAATATTGCATAACTTTACATCCAAAATAAAATATATCAATATGTGTAAAAGTCTCGTTCCAGAGAATTCTACAGAGCAAAGTGTAATTTTACAGTTAAAAACTATATATATACGCGCAAATGTAATACATACTACATTTAATAGTTACAAAATTTCTTGAAAGTCTACATTTGCCTGTGTAAAATGGGAATTTAAATTAATAAATCTTTAATAAGAAACCAGTCGACTGCGTCAGGCCACGCGCGACGTTTGGTTCTATAGTAGTACTTAAGACAGCAAATTTTTTATAAACAGCAAAAATAAATATCGAAACCCTAAGAGAGAAAACCATATAATTTTCATTTAAAAGTTACACATTTTATAACTAAACTGTTTATTTCACTTATTGAAAATCATTATTCATCAATAACGAGGCTCTGGCAAACAAAATATCCCGACAAGCGGCAATAGACTCGCCACCTATTACGTGGGATCAAAACACTGGCGAAAAGTGGGCGTTTAATATGCCTCTGCCTACCCCTTCGGGGAAACAGGCGTGAGTCTATGTATGTATGTATGTATTATTCATCAACACGATACCACACTTCTTGCAAAAAAATAAATACGCGTGATAATCCTCACAGGAAGTTGTAAAAAGGTAAAATAGTGACATCGCATAAGCTGATATCCGGAACAAGGCACAGCATAGTCAGTTGTTTGTTTGTTTATCCCGGGTTGATTACAACGGGCCGACGTGGACCGGCCGCTCATAAGCCATGTAATCAACCATCAGTTGATAGTAAACATTGTTCATATGTACTACGATGTCCATTAGACGTTAAGCATTTTGGAATTGCTTCCATATTGATTTTCGTGTCTATTATATTGTTGGCTTCTCAATTTATTAATGAAAGCGTGGCCTAATATTGTAAATATTGGTATTCTTTTTCCGGATCGATTTGATTTTTGTCGTTGATGATTGTAAACTCGCACGATATATGGATATATGTATATACATGATACAAATATATTTATCCGTTCTTAATTCCGTATGATCTATTTTTCAGTTGTTGGGAATAGAATTATATAAGCGACCGATGTAAGCAGAACTTCTTAAAGTAAATGTAATTCAGGTTATAATTCTCTTCTTGGGTTCACCAAATCAAAAGTACCCTATCGATGACTTTTACGAACACACAATGAGATAAAGGCAACGTGATAATTTAGAGACGTCAAATTAATATTGAAAATGGCCGTAAGACGTCTCAATAAATGTCTCGACCAGCCAGCTAAAAAAACACAAAATCACTTTCTCATTTTATCAAAGAACAATGTAGCATACACTAAACTTAGTCTGGTCTTTCAAAACACAACTTTCTTTTAAAACTAAATTATATGTTTTTTAATTTTATTTGTAACGAAGAAAACCACATATAAACGGATCCTCATTTAATTAAGGAATATTATAACTGGAAACTGAATGTTGTTCTTGAAATGCTATTGTTTCGTTGATATTATTCCCTCTATGTTATCAATAATTCTTAGTAGGTAAACAAAATTATTATTCTTAAGAAAATAAATAATGTAATCTAATCTCATGGGTCCTATTCATGAAAGCTTACGCCAAACATTCCTAGAATTAAACTGAACTTGAGAAACAAGTCCAAGATAAGAGACGGAGACTTACTTCTGAAATTATGTCCGCAAAATTTATCAACTTGTAAAGACTATTGTTTATGTTATTTTTACGTTAGAAAATGTGCACTTTTACTGTACCTAATAATTATGGATGGTGATTCTATGGCGTGTTGGTGGGAAATGTTGTTTGAAGTCGTTCGTTCAGTACACTTTTGAGGTTGCATAAAGCTTTCGTGGGACGTTCACTTTGGGTTAAATCCCTTTGATACTAGGTTTCAAAGGATTCACTCCTGAATTCCTGTTATTCGATACGTCACGAGTTTTACTTTTTATCATGAGATGGCGCTGCCAGTTGCAACACACGGACCAAACAAAGAACAGTTCACAATTTCCTTCTCATTCCTCAGTTGTACTATTATTTCATATTATTACGTAAAAATGAAGCGCTGCTCACGCCGCCATTGGAGCAAATTCTAAGATTTTGTTAAAAGCAAAAGAAAATCCGAAAAACCTTGTAGCTAACCCTTTTCGAAACGACGTTCAAAATTGTTTGTTTATAAATATTTAACGCAGCTGTTTAATGTAAACCCGCTATACTACCACATGAAGAAAGCTCGTGAATACACAATAGGTAATTTCGTAGGAATATCTAAGTAAGTAAGTACATTTGTTCGCGAGTTCTAGATACGTTTCGTCGCGGAGACGTTGGAAAACCGCAGAGTAACCGAAATTCGATTATCATGAATTCCGTCTAAATTAACTTTGTGAGATAACGTGTGTAATATTAATTATTCCGTTTATAACATTAAGACGTTAGCTTCATTGGAAATATCGTGGCAGGATAACAAGCGGCGTATAAACACATTAATTACGCTCTGCGAGGCTTCATTACAGCTGACGATTTAATGGGTGCCATCACTTTATTTCACATTGTTTTATTTCATGTGATAATGTATTATACTAGAGTACCAAAATAATATACTAAATGACTTTTCTGTGCAATCTGCATAGTTAATAGCAACTACTGGCGTTTAAATAACATATTTCTAGATATACCAAGAAACTAATAAGATTCCTAGTGCATTTTAAAAAGACAACTGTCGCTTTTTGCACGATATCAGTAATTTTTAAAGTGCCTTCCTTTATCTTTATTATAATTTTATAAAATTCTTGTGTTACTGACCGGCTTCAAAAAAAGGAGTAAAGTATATTTCTTATTTAAGTTAGAACATTAAGTGAAGCTTAATCTAATCTAATACAAAAACCATAAAACAAATTTAGAAAGTGAAAATATTTACATGGTTGAAAAAAAGGAAAAAATGAGTAGGTTCTCAATTCGGCCGGTATATGTATATTTTTTTTAATGTATTTACACCGATTTCGCCGAGGCTTTTTGTTTGATGAGGAATAGTTTCGAATTGCTCCCATAAAAATTTGATTCAGGCAGGCCCATTGGTTTTTATTTTTAGTTTATTTTTATATTTACTTTCACCTATCCCGATGTCTGAAATCAAATCTCGCAAGTAAATTTGATCCACTTCCCGGTTACCGATTGAGCTCAAATGTTGTATATACGTATGTAAATTGGCTGACAATGAAAAATTATTATGACATAGAGCTGATCTGATGATGGAATCAAAAGATGGCCATAGGAACTCAATAATTAAATGAAAAAACTCTATCGAGCTTGGGCTGGTTTGATTCGTCTTGAGCACTTTAGTGCAGGTGTTAACTAGGATCCTCTAGGTTCCGATGAAGGAGCCAGAAGGTGGCCATACGACACAATAATTACAAAAATTAATTGGACTTTCACAATGATGATAATGGTGACTTCAAGGACGTAAATCATGCGGTAATACCATTTTTGTACGGTATTGTTCAAAACAAGTGAATATAGAACAAAACAAAATTATTGAATGAAACGAGCCACTGACTCCATAAACAATTTACAAAATGATGAAAAAAAAAATATCGACCCTTAATTTTATTTATTACAGGAGGAGCGGGAATTAGCAAACAAATATGGTCGCACGCAGCACCTTTTGTAGGTCTACCCATAACTAGTTGACAATACAACAATACCCTAAAAAGTATTAAATAAAAATAACTACGTTAAAAAACGACTTCAAAAACTAAAAAGTAAAAAATAATAAAGATTTAGTATTAATTAATTACTACCTATTATTAATATGTGCTATTTACTAATAGTTTTGAAGTCGGTGCCTAGAGTCATTATTCTTCGTATTGATTGAAGCTGCTTATAATATTAAGATCTAATTGTTCTTTATTAGGTTTATTTTAAAGTAGGCATTTCATAATTCACATGACCATTTAGCATGTGCACTAAAGAGGGATTTTTTTGATTGGATTGGAGGGATCCCAGAAAAGGCTAAATTAAAAAAAAATATGGGCGTAATAAATAAATCATAAACACACAAAACATTGCCATGCGAAAAATAAGGACATGTCAAAAAACTATTGCATTCGTATTAAAAATATAATAATAGTTATTTGTGCAACAAGAGAGCAAAGTTGTTTTTTGTTTCGAGTGCTGATTTTGAGTCCCGAGCAAGCGAAGGATTCTATGATTGATTCACGAGCGTAGCGAGTGAATCAAAGTTAGAATCCTGAGCGTGGTGAGGGACTCAACAGCACGAGATAAAAAAAACTTTGCTCTCGTGTAGCACACATAACTTTTCACCACAGCAGTGAGAACACATACCTATCACTTAAGAGACATAGAAATGTACAGGAATAGATTGAAAACTTAATTCTGCATTAATCACCTGTTGTTTTAACTCTTTTTCATCATCGCTAGTTTCGCTCATCTGTTTAGATTATTTTATATATTTATATAATTTAACACGTTACGCTATACGCTATCAGCATCAGCGAAATTTTTATTCCCGCTATTTTTTTAAATCGCGTTTTGATACACCGCGTCCCTGATTTTTATTTTTCAAATTTATCATTTTTGAAATTCCAAATAAAAATGTATTGGTTAAATATAATATTTTTACTATTAATTAGACTAATTTTTATTAAAATCCAATAACAAATTAAACATATAAACAATAACACTAAAAAAACGTTATTTCTTTATTACAATTAATATCTTTAAATTTTAAAGTTTTACGCGTTTCCGAACATGTTTTCTTTGGAGGTCGAATTCCAAAATCGAATTTTGAAGGGGTTTGTTTTTTCACTCGCTTTTTTATATGCATGTGAAAGAGACAGAGCACAGTAAAATTCGAATGTTTTCAAATTTATGGCTGAACAATGTCAATTCGTGGCACTGAAGATTGAAAAATTAAAAAACTACTTTGCCTCACGCTCGAATCAAAATCGCGTTTTGTTCACTGTTGTCTCGCAGCAAAAGCGGCATGTTTGAGCTGCTGTGGTGAAAAAGTAATTTTCTTTTTATATGATTTTATTTCTTCTTTTATTATATTTTGCAACAATAATCTGAATATTACACACTGTGTTTAATGTATATCGCAACCAACTAGTTGAAAGAGTCGTTTAATATAACAGTTAGCCCCTTCATTAAATACTGTCGTTCAACAACTCGCAAATTTCTAACAAAAGTAGTAGTTGAATCACTGCAACATTCATGAAGGAGTACACTAATTTTTCTGCCTTGCTTTGAGATTGGCAATGTGAGTGACACCCTTCGGTGATACCGTCGTCTGAAGGCAATTAACTACTTACCGTAGTTATGCGAAGAGTGATGACTATTACTGCCTTTGTTTCATAACAAAACATGGTTATTTAAACCAGCTCTCTGCACCAATTATATAGGTATACGTAGGTATATTCGAGCCTCGGTAAAAACATCTCACCGCTATTACTTTACGTAAAGGGGTTAAAATGTACATACACGTCTAAGTGAAATAAAAAACATGGCAAAAATCCCACCCGGGAGTAGTTAGAGCCACTCTGAATGTCAACCGCTCTTAGCTAAGTAATCAGGTTTAAAATTCATGGGGTCACAGTTTGTGTCTGCCCTAGGGTGTTCTATTCCGAACGAAGTTATGTTGTGCTCGCCTAATCGCTTCGACGAATATGTTATGTACGAAAAAATACAGGACTCGTTTTATTAACACATATTTCTGCATGTTTACTGTGACTTGGCGTATTAAATTGTTACGTTACCTTCCAAATATGTTTTACCTTTAGGGAAAATTATGCTGTTACGTCGAAAACGCAAAAACCGCTTAAATAAAAGTAAGAAAGTGGGCAGCCAAGGGCCTGTAAACGTTTAAGCAAAGACTCGAAATATACATCATTAATCGCATTTTTCTTTCCTCAATTGACATTTTTTACAACAAAATGAAACAAAACGAAGGTAGGAAATAATCAAAGCACTCATTATTGTGATCTCCGAAAAGAGTATTTTTAATAAGAAATTTGTCGTAACTCGCCCTCAATGACTTTATTCACCCAACGTCCCAAGTAATGTTAATTAGATAATTTAATTTCAACGTCCCTGATGAAATGTTTAAGGGGAATTTTCTTTCATCTTATCTTTTGCACGAGTACTTGCTTGCTTAATTGTAATAAGCTTATAGTAAATATTATGTCCACTCAGCGCATTCCGTGTGGCTGTCGCCGAGCCATTGTTTTGGACAAGCGTAGTCAATATAATGCAAAGATATTTGTGTTAATTTACCTTATGAGTCAAATTTTCACAATACGATAGTTTGTAGTTCTACACAGATCGAGTAATTGAAATATGAGAAATAGTATAGTAGTATCTCTACCTTACCCAGGTATTACTTATAAGATATTTAAAACGGATATACTGGTTAAAATACCACAAGAGAAACAGGACATTTGCTTTCTGCACTAAAGTCAAAGCTTCATAAGATTAAGGTTTCTTAGGTAGGTACTACCGCGCGTAGTCATTCCCTTTTGGAGATGTAATCTACACAACAGTAATTTTATTTACTAGTAAAACTCGGATCTTTTATATTGTGACGGACCACTCTTCTCATCAATTGAAAGGAAATATAAAATAACGTCAGAATGCCAAATTGAAATAATTTGAAAACATTCTTAATTTTTAGCTGTTTTACATAAACTAGCGAGAGCGTCTGCGGTCCCAGTATACAGAACAATTTTAACTAAGGGATAGGAAATTATATTTTGTTATCAGCCCACTCCAGCCAAGATTGTGGATATAATTTATTCGTCACAATTATATTCCAGTTTCTAGTTCTATTATAATATTAAAAGTTACCACGGCTGTGGTAATTACTGGCGATTATATCTTTTAAAACATTTTATTCATTCTCTCTTTTTTATTTGTCCTTAATATAAGAAATACAAACATCTTTTATTCAGTTTTCTGTATAAGATGACTATTGCCCACATTTCCAGCGGCTTTTTAAACCGACTCTTAACCCTTACTTAACCCTCTTAGGGCGCTAAAAATATTTCATTGTTTGACTGCAGGTATAGCTAGATAATAATCTTAATATATAAAATCCTGGCGTTACTGACTGACTGACAGACACGCTGCAGCCGAAACTATTGGGCGCAGGAAGCAGAAATTTGGCATGTATGTTCCTTGGGGACCGTAAGGGTGCACTAAGAAGGGATTTCCCCAAATTCCCACGAGATCGGCCGTAACGGGTAAATTAAAAAAAAATGCAGGCGTAGCTGCTGGCGTCCTCTAGTATAAAATAAATTTTTAACTGCAACCTAAAAACATACTTCTGAAAATAATTATATGTTACATTTATTTCAAAAATTAAGCTACCCCTTTAGTGCATGAGCAATGAAATCATTGTTTAAAGCTACACGATTAAACTACGAATGCGTTTTTAGTTACACTGAAGCCTATTTACTAAATGTTTTATTCATTCCCCCTGTTGATGTCATCATTCAATTATTGTTAGACAATTTAAACAAATTATTATTTTCATAACAGTTACTTTCGTAACTTCAAATTTCGTCTCACTTTGAATGTAAATTCGTTTAACATTTATTATTTAAGTCAATTTAATGGCACTTACTGCTTGTATCTGCTGAATAAACTTGGTTATGACGTCAGGCAACTTTTTAATATTTTATTGTATTACGTTACGCTTGGTGTACCAAAGAAAAGAGGGGTCATCTACAATTCTAAAAATACAAATAAAATTTATCTAGTGCTAATAGTTATTTACATGATACCAAGCAATATTTTTTGTCTGACTATCCGGGGTAACACTTGGATCGGCTGTACAGAGCCTTAGGCATATGTAGATTACCAAGCCATAAACAACTTTTTAAATAAATAATATTATCTGCGTGGTCCGAACTAATCTTCGGAACTGCTTTACCGATTCCAATAGAACTTCCTCTGGCATATAGAAAAGTCTGAAGAGCAAAATACAGGCTGTAAAAAGACTCATCATCAAGCCAAAGTCTACTACTCGTTTTGCACATCATTCCAAGACATACTAAGCAAAAATAATACCTGGGAAACGATTTTTTTTGAAGTAGTCACCTTTTTTTTAAGCCGCGCAATTTAAAGCGCGCTAGTGTAATGTTCGCACCCATGGATAGGTAGGTATCACCTACCTATCAATGGGTGCATAGGACATCCATAGAACAAATAGATTCGGTATATGCATCGATTTTGTACCTGATTAGAAAAAAATACACTAGCTTTGAGCCTCAATATCTCCTAAACCAGTAATTTCCAAGGTACATTTTTTACTTCGGCACCATAGCCGAAGTAAAAAATGTTCGCAATGATTGGTACAAAGAGGGATTTTAATTTTCGTTAAGGGTCTTTTTACACCCTGTACGTAAATTAATTTCACCTCGAATCATTAAAATTACACAACAACTCACATGCTTTTTTATTTTATGAATTAAAACATTATCCATCGTCCTGCGTCCTGCGTCGTACCGGCTTGCAACGGTTGTGGTCGCGGAGGGACTCAGTCCCTCCGCGACCACAACCGTTGCAAGCCGGTAGAAACGTAGGAGAACAGAGGTATTTATGCCTTTAAATAAGTAAATTATCGCGACTAAGACCCGCTAAATAATATTGTATGATGTATACAAATCGCGAAAGTTTAAAATCGATTATTATCCATCGTCCGCAAATAATAATAAAGCAACGGAACGCAAAGAAAATTACTTACAAAAATGTAAGTACAAGACTTTAAAGAGATAATAAGGATGATATCACTAATATAAGACCAGATTAATTGCTTAACAAACCAAATACATTTGAAAATACGTTCTGTATGCCATTTGTAGTGAGTGTTTGGAGTAAATTCTCATCGCCGTAGGTACACAAGTTCGTGGTTACTCTGTTGTAATAAACATAGTTTCTGTGCAGGTAACGATTGGGACACATGGTTGAGAAGGACAGATAACAGACTAAAAATTGTTGAAAATGTATCTATATAAAAGCAATATACGGGTAATCATTTTTCAAAATTATACTGCTTACTATTTAATGATGTCAAACGTAGATATAACCGAGATAGTTTGTGAGGGTAGCTGAATGAATGTTTGTTACTCTTTCACGTGCAAATGACTGAACAGATTTAACTGAATTTTGTAATAACCGTGCTTGTACATCTGAAACGCATATAGGCTAAATTTTGGACGAGGCTGCCGGCAGAACCTACTTTCCTTAAGTTTAAAATCTTTAAAAAGCCCGCACTAGGTACAAAAATGTGTCACGGGGGACTTTACATAGGTACATACAATCAGCAGAAACAATAAACACCCAGACACCAAACAACAATTTCCAATTTCTTTTAATTTTCTTAGTACGAGTATGATGCATAGGAATACATGAAATAGACATACATACATAGACTATATCCCGGAAGGGTAGGCAGAGACTACGGAACGCCATTTGCAACGATCCTGACATATCTCTCTTGCTTCATTCACTCCCATCAGATTCCTCATGCATGCTCTTCTGTTCAGGGTACTTCTAACCTGTCCTGTTTTTAGGATGTCTCCAATCTGGGGGGTGATTCAGAATCTTTCGATATCTCATTTGAAATTCGATTCCGTTAATTGTCAAACGGGCTACCTCATTTTTTGTCAAAACTATCGCATTTCCTATCAATTTTATGCATTCAGTATGAAGTAAATTAATAAATAAACCGAATTCAATAAATATTTGTTCAAAATATCTGTGATAGGCGGCTAAAAGACGAGGACAATAATATAACATATCGTACGATTACTTGTCGTGACATTCTGAATCGGCCTGCTGGTCAGAGAACGTCCGCCTAGGTCTTCCCTTTAAAATACTCTTAACCATAAAACTATAAATTAAGGTAACTTGTTTTTTAAACTATTATAATATCATCGATGTAGGATCACTCTGTTATGCTTCAAACAGACAGCTCTTTGTCTTGCCCAAAATCAGGCCCTAAATTTAATATGATAACTTATTCAAAGTTATTAAACAGCTATTTTATGTATATATGTAATATCTTACCCATAAAGGCACTAGATTAGCACAAGATCGAGGGAAATGGCAAAAACAAAGAGAGGCCTATGTTCAGCAGTGGACACAGTAGGGCTGTGGATGATGATGATGATGATGAAAGGCACTATTATTATAGCGGCGTAAGCTCTAAATTATGACAAAACTACATGAGCCCACCTGCGTTATTTAAGGCTACTGCTCCGCTCCCGTAGCTCATAGCGAAACAGCTACAAAAGCTTCCTCGAAAAATGGGCTATCTAACACTGAAAGATTTTTTTAAATCGAGCCAGACGTTCCTGAGATAAGCGCGTTCAACCAAACAAACAAACAAACTCTTCAGCTTTATATATTAGTATTAGATATAGTAAGTATTGTATCCTGAAAGAATTGAACATAGTTGAGTACAAAAGAAAATTAGATTCGTCAGTTTCCACATGACTGGTTATCAATGAGACAATACTAATCAGAATTTCAATATTTCTCATTACAGAATTATCATTTAAATACTCAATTTGAATATAAAATTACTTATATTTTGCTTGAAAATTACTCTTACTTTGATCATCCGTAATATTATTACGATGGCTACTATATCGGTAGGTACAGTATGCGACTTCGTCCACTTTGAATTTTGTTCCGACAAAATCTAAATGTTCATGCTATCATGAAAAGGATATATAGGTATATTCCGTATATTTAATAGTGATATTAAGCTCAAAATATGATATCTACTAATCACATCAAGAGATCATGCGGACAGTAACTATTATACATACATACATAGTCTGACGCCTATAACCCCGAAGAGGTAGGCAGAAGTGTATTTCTACACCCACTTTTTGCCAGATATACTTTAGTCCCACGTAATAAGGGGCGAGCCTATTGCCGTATCGGGCACATTTCCAGACTCCGTGCTGCTACTGAGAATTTCGTGACAGAAAACCCCAATAACACTGCCCGACCCAGGAATCGAACCCGGGACCTCCCGATCCCACGCGCACATTTATGCCGCGAGACCTACGAGGCAGTCGTATAGGGTTTGATGTCGAGTTTTTCGTCTCTACGCAAAGATGGTATTTGCATCGTGTTATCCCTTAGTCGCCTCTTACGATACCCACGGGAAGATAGGGGGTGGTGACACTTGTATTCTATGCCGTCAACCACACGGCAAAAAGTAAAGCTTGAAAATATACAAAATATTTTTTTAAAGTGTACGCTACACTTTTTAATTTAAACTGTTCGCAAAAGCGCAATATATAAGACTTTAAATGTTCTTTTATAAACTAAATCTCATTTAAGCAGTTTTAAATGCTGGCAGTTTTATTTCTCCGTGTGTATCAGGTTATGTCCCGGCTTCTAGTGGAGGTGGAATCTCATAGATATCTAGCTGCGGATTCCATACACCAGCCCGTTCGCAGTTATTCACAACATACACTTGTGTAGAAAACCCTCAGGATTTGTATCAACATTTATGCGTCCAAGTTCTGCGCGTTTTTCATTGTTCATTTTCCTTTTTTTACTAACAAAATAGTTTGAATTATGTTCATATTTTCTGATTGTAATCTGTTTTTCTTTTCGTGTGAGTGTGTGGCAAACTCTAGTGAGACAAGGCGTTACGATCTTTGTTCTGATACAAGAATCGAGACCAGCGCCTCTACGTGCCCTCTGAAGCACAGACGACAAGCGGTCCATCCATGTGGCACCTTTTGCAAACGTTGCTTAACTTTACCGATCTGTTACGAACATTCAGTAAATTTTATTCATGCTATGGGCGCTACTGATTGCCTTATAATCATCCTTAAAATAGTGTTCCCTTTATATCCTTTGTTTGAAATCAATATCAATAACTGAGCTAGCCGTAGGTAGGACGTTGTAGAAATAAATAATGCAGCCAGGCATCCAGTGCTATCGCTTCTAAGCTTAAATAGATTAGATTGCTCTCAGGATTGGAACGGTTTAATGCTGAGAGACTTTAATTTGAGCTGAAATCGTCGTCTGCTACCTGTATTGTACTATACATTCCATCGGTCCAAAATCTACCTCAAGCCTTCATTTATCACTACAAAATAGAGCACATTTTGCTATAAATTTACTTATGTTGAATAAATAAACCAGTATTTTTTTTCATCCGGATTAAACGACCGCTTTAGACAATCGTGTCCGGCGCTAGCCACCACTTGATTTACACCAACTGCTGCTACACTAATTAACCGGCAAATTAATTATTATTGCAGGCGCGATGCTCGCTGAGCCTCCTTAATTTCTGCTATTTAATCCATCATAGTTAATTCCATCGCAACAAAAGATCAACCAATTAAAAACGATACAGTGTATCAGAGAAATCATCGGCAGAACACGGAATTTCTCTAGTTTAATTCTATGATCATGAGTGTATCAAATACTAACAGACTAAACTCCAAGCTGGAAGATAATTATATGACGTCGTTATCTCCGAATTTGTAGTGTCACGTTAAGCACCGGTCGTATAGCTTAATTATTATATCCTTCATACAGCAATTGAATTAGGCTGGATTACAAACCACGGCGTTTATCAGCTGAAGCGATTGGTTTTCGCATCATATGGCTGATTCGCCATCCACGTGAACACATAATAGAGCCGTCACCGTTCACCTGGAAATATTCCAATATATTTTGTGGAGAACGTAAATATTTTCATTCGGACAGCATCGCGGTCAGTGCATCCAATTAATGCAGGCGTTGGGCGAAGTCGCGCCGTTTGTAAAAATCGCCTATGTACGCTGGCTCGGATGGAAACACATCGAGCGGTTGGATCGCCCCGGGCGCCCGTCCCGCCATAATTATGACATAAAACCTGATAGTGTTACGTTCACAAAAGATATTATTTGCCATAATCATTATGAATAGAGGTTACATAGGTACCCGTAAGTGCGTACACGTGTGGGCCCCAGCGTTACTTATATAAGATTATGTGCACAGTTATTTTAGAGCTTACATTGTTATCTTTCGAGTACTTAAGCTGCTCTATTACTTTCGAGAAAACTCGCTGTTTTATTACGAAATTATGTACAAGTACACTGAAAAGTGTGTTGTTACTTTATTCTTTAAAATTGTATTATCATCTTAAGATGAAACTGTTTTACTAGAACAGAAACATTAATAGGAAAGGTCACATTTAGACAAAGTCAATTCTAATTACTTGACAAATCATACTCGAAATTGCATAATCGTCTAATATACGGCCGAGCATAAAGTTTGACATCGTACACACCCAATCCCATAATAAACATTTCAACCATAAAATCCAAGTATTTCAGCTCGCACAAAGCGATGACCAACTTGTATCACAAATTCGAGTAAAGCGTTTCAAAATTGACATTCTCGTTTGCTTGACGGGCAGCCATCAAAGTCTGTTCCATGGAGTGTTGGTAACATAAGGTTTACGCCAATATTTGTCAATGGTGAGTTCGACGCATGTTTGAATAGGCCGACGATATTTGCTATTGGCGTCGCCGGCGCCGACCGCCAACCCCACATAACCACTAATCATATTTTATGGTGGCCGCTTAACTCAAATATTCGATTTGGATTAAACGACGCAAGGAAAAAATTCGGCGCCATTCACCATGTTTTATGATAGATGGTAATTTGAAGAGCCGAATTAATTCAATCGATACCGTCAACTTAACTTTGAGCGCTCGTAAATTAATGGTATTGGATATTTGGTTAATGTTTGTATGAATATTTGCGTGCTGCCAACTGAAACAACATATTTAACATAAAATATCTCATTTTCTACTGATAATGATAATAGATATTGATTTACATTCCACGTCTCTTATTTCGTACTAAGACGTTTGCTAGTCAATCTTTTCAAAGTAGCCAAAGAAAAATTTATGTAATTTTAACATTTGTACTTCGCAAATTATCTTAACGTTCGAGGCATAACCGTTTAGTTTCTGGTCCATTTTGAAAAATATGCTAATCTAGCTTTAGATTTCGATGTATGACCATAGTGTCCATCTACCTAGATAGAGTCCGACGCATAAACTAATAACCTAAAATACGTATAATAAATTCAGTTACACACTGTATGTAGCTCAGTCGCGATGTAAGCGGATTAGTGAGTCTAGATGTGGTATGAGTATGTGTACAATGGATAAGCCTTGTTTACGGCCAAATTTAAAAACGTAAACGATGCCTAAACAACTTTTAACAGATAAAACATTAAATTTTATCTTTCATAGAGAAGTAAATTAAGATGTGCTACCATTTTATTATTCAAGTTCAGTAATCTCGTTAAATAACTTTAATAATTAATTCTACATTCTTACTTTCATTAGTCGTATTGTATTGTATGTGCTTATATTTGAGGTCGCATCGTTTCGGCGATCATCTAACGGTCGATTTCCAAGACGAAAATGGTGGTGTTAGATTTTTCTTTAATATGGTTTTTATTACTAACAATTGTACCCAGTGAACGAAATGGATATGCTTTTTCTAACATGGAACTATTACTAATTGTCCGTGTGGTGACGGATTAAGAAAACGGAATGTCACCACTCCAAATCATCCTATGGGTGTCGTAAGAGCCGACAGAGGGAGCATATTATGCAGAGCACAACACTGTAAGAGAAGGAAAACTTGATACAAACCCTATACCAACCCGTTTGGCCAGCGTGGTATAGTAGGCCAATTCCTCCTTTCAAAGGAGAGGCCTAGTCCAGCCGTGGACTGTTAAAGGCTGATGATGATGAACATGGAACTAAGACACAATTTCAAAGACGTCTGCCTAATATTTCATGCTTTTACAGGCATATAGGGTGACTAAAAAAATTACTTATTACTTGAAGCAAATACATTCTAAGGTCATTTGCATGAAATAAATACGGTCTACAATTGAGAGTTGAAAATGAGCGATTTATGAGATATCGGGTTATAAAGTTTAAATTATCTATTTTGTATGAAATTATAATATAAAGTTATGTAATTCGGGGCATTAAATTGATACTTTTTAAAATTATGTTAAATAACAATCATCTTAAATAAAAAATCCAATCTAAGCACTTACCTTCAATTGTTGATGACATTTTCAAGTATAATCGTATGATAGTATTTCATATTTTTCCGCGTTGCAATGACAAAAAAAGCCTTGTCGCAGTTGTGGGTCATACGTTATTTTGGAAAGACATGAAACTTGTGTACTCTGCTAGTTTTTTAAGTAAAATCAATTTGAAATAGCTTTAAACTTGACAGAAATTACTTGGCAACGAAGACTTCAGAAAATTAAAAAACTGCAGCTACAATCAGTAAAGTTCATACTTGAGAGAGTTAATATATTGATTTCGGTTATAAATAATTAGTTGAATCAAATTGAATCTCGTTTTTTTATTGAAATTCAACCCGTAATCCTCTTAACTACAGCACCACTAGACGAAGTATTAAGTCAATAAAAGTATACGTATACAAGCAAATATTTGTTTTAGTTATGATATTCTTTGCTGTAAGTCAATAGAAATACAATTCTTTGTTCCTTATATTTTGTTCCGAGTATTTCAACGCAATATCACTTCGGTAGTTACATTGGCTACAAAAATACATACTGCTTTTTAATATAGGGTAGTACAACCCTTTAAACCGACGAAAATGTATAATTGTCACGACACTAGCCCACAATTTGCGTTTGAAATGCGAATGTTCTGCGTGACGTCACGCGTGCGTGACGTTTGTCATGCGTCACGTGACTGATAGCTTTAATATAGTCCCGTTGATTATCCAGCCGAGCGGAAACGCCAAACGGTAATCTAGATTTAATACCACGGCTCATCGCGGCTCGGCCTGCCTCCGCATTGTCCTTGTACCCGCCACCGACGTGTGGGTACCCTCTACAAGGTACACACGCGTGCTCATTTCACTCGAGGCACCGCCTGTGTGCGCACTACATTACCTTATCGATACGTGTCATTGTACCAAATAAGAACGATCTTGATTAATTAATGCTTAATTGTACCAATGTATTTCGAGGCTTTCATTCCATCAATCAAATAAAACCAATAGATTTATACTTTCTAAAACTTATAAAATTTAAATAAATGTTCAAAAATTCAGTTACATTTCGCAAGTTGAAAGGGTATTCGAATTTTAAAGTGTCTTATAAATAAAGTTAAAGGCTAAAGCGGATAGTGAAACAGTGAACCGATAAAAATAGCAGCCAGTGTTGGAGCTGTCTTTTAAATCGCTTGCTTAGACAGAAATAGGTACATTATCCTTGTGTAGGCGTTCATTTTAATTAGTACAGACGTATGAGCCCTCTTTGTTTCATTTATTCTTTGCCTCCACCGAGAGATCGAAGTATAGCCAGCTATATGTGGTACTTATTTTTGTACGAAAATAAAGAAGATTTTTTTTGAGCTTTCTATATATAACAGGTATAAAAACAAACGGTGTTTGGCCACTCAATATTGTTCACATATGAATCAACCTCAAAAAGTAATTTAAAACCATTTTCAAATGCCGACGAAAACATTGTGTCAGACGTAATAAAGCTGGGAATAGCATTCTAATGAATGATATTGGTCCTCCTGTGGGATTACAAGTTAATCCTCTTGAAACGCAACCAGAGGTGGGGGGAATGCGGTCTGCGGGACGCTCCGGGTAGGTAATAAAATTCTTACGTCATCACTGGACCGACGGACTGCGGGCTCAAGGTATTACCGCCTCATCCGTTTTGTTTTTTTTATTTAATTCATGGATCATTTTCCCCGAATTACTGAAACCAAATTTGATTCCAACGGCAATTACCCAATTCAAATTAGGAATAGCAAATTAGCGAATCCAGCACGATACCACTGTAATTATACGGATACATTGTACAGAAAGTTTAGAACGATTGGCATTTGTATTTATAGTACGATCATAACGCAAATGAATATCCTGAATATCTAAATAAAAAAAGCGTGTGACCGAGATAAAATGATTATAAACATTATTCACGAGGTGGTTCGTGACATTTCTCGTTCACGATATTCAGTCGTTAGGCGAGATTTTCTCTCGGAACCTTTGAGTAAACTCTTATTTTTACGAAGTATCCCGACGATGCCAGTCTCCTTTGTTCCTCCGTCTATACAATGACATTACTTCAAACCGTAAAACAAGCGTAATAGTTGACACTAGTAAAAGCTTTCGAGGTCGTGGGGAATAAAAAGAAAACAATATTACTGTTGTGGTTCGGGTGGCACATTAATATACATTTGGTGGCGGGAGACGGGGGGTGAGGCGCGAGACGCGGGGGCAGTCGCATTTTCATCACAAATTGAACAACAAATTAAAATTAGCTAGACTTATTTATACCATTTACTCGGTCAGACAATACAGGTGACTTAACTTTGCGTTAACGTTACCTTCCAATGACAATAGTCGCGACTGCTCAGTAGGTAATATCCGAAACAAACACGCAGTACGTATATAACTTTATTACAAATGAAAGCTTACGTTCTTAATAAAAGGCTTGTAGGGGAAGATTAATGTTTTTGTTATTTGCTCTGTATCACATCACAATACCCGGTTAATTAGTTTAAATAACAGTGTTTCGCCAGACGCGCAAACAGAGACCCCTAATGAAGGCAACCAATTCTCGGGGCTGAACCGAAACGGTCTTTCATTTGAGCGTCAGAGGCGAAGGGCGTCGCAATACGCCAGCGAGTTTGCCAAAAACAAGTCCAATAACGGTCTTGCAAACAGTACAAATGATGCGTTAGTGACAAAACAAAACGACGTTCGCTCGTCCCTCCTGCTCCCGTGCGACGGAGCGGAGCGGAGACAGCCGCGTGAGGAGCTCGACGGCCAACAAGACAGGTTATTATCTCCCAACGAGCCGAAACATGTCAGAAAACCTCGGATATTTTCCACACGTCCGCGGGTATTCACATGAGACTACAAACGAAAATTAGTTACTGAAGATTTCTTGTTTTTGTCTGAATGCGTTGCGTGATTTTCATTGTTAAGATATAACAAACACCACCTTTGAAATTGAACTACGCGGGCTGAATATCAAAAAGCACACACGACGCGACCGGCGTCGCAGGAGTCACTCTTGTTTAGGAGCGGTAACACAACTGCCCTGTGCTCCTGCCACTCACAAATTAAATTATTTTCTTTACACCTTTCACACTTTGTACTGAAACTACTCTATTACTTTTAAAGGAAAAAGAGTACCGTGATAAAGTCAGGTTAGCGGATAGTGTGTGTAAGCAGCGGTCGAGAATGTAATGACGTCCTCTGTCGCATATTTCGGAGCAGACCGTTGTTCCCGCGCTGCCTCTTTGTATTCTTTTGGTTAATTTTTTGTCGGATTAATTTGTCTGCGTATTCAAATTGCAAATTGTGAGATAAAAGGATGACCTTTTTACATTTGTTTTGCAAGAGATCCGGGATTTTCCAAAAAATATTGGTACGAAAATAAAGCTGGGATAAAAGTTATATGGTGTTAATACTTTAACGAAAATGTGGTACGCGAAAAATCTGTAAGTACATAACGTCGGTTATAATATGAGCGCTCGGCTCGGCACAAAGCAACACGTCGGAGTTGATAGAGGGCGACATTTTCTTAAGTTACGGCATTCTCTTACCGATTCAATATCCTTTTTCTATTTTGTTCAAGTAAAGCATATCGTGCGATCCTTTACTCTATATTCACGTCTGCATTTTCACAATATGCGAACAAAAAATACAAACACTTTGTAAATCTTTTACGCGCCGCGCCACCGTGCCGGCTGCACAGATAACGTACCTGCGAACTCCTCGATGTTATCGGATTATTGCACTCTGATCCGCGTTTACATACGTTCCTAAGCTCAACATATATTTAAACAAATCTTTCTTGTACGTTTATTATGAAGAGACAAGAATCTTGTAATACACATAATCTAAATTCCATTTGACGTTAAGCACGGGGCCTGGGGTTATTTTTGAATATCGATACAGCGGACCTCTGGATTGTGCTCCATTATTCTTCGAAATTGCCCATCTTTCAAACCTAAATATGTACTACAACCCGAAGTAAATTATTTGAATACGTGAAAGGGACGCACACAAAGATTAATTCCGGTACCCGTGCACATATTATGTATTTAGGTTAGTAGGAGATACGGAATGTTATAATCTGCGATACGAAATAAACAAAAGAAAGTGGAACATCCTCTTCGGCGATTTACTTCAAATTGAGTGTATGAAAAGAGGCGCAATACGCAATATTGTACTGTGAGCAATCGGTGAACTTACAAGGAGTATTTTCAATTCTCGTCGCTCGAGCAAGTGAGGGTGGGTGGCACGTATCCTCCCTGTATTTTCGTGTATATATTTTTTCCCCTCTCTATGAAGAAGTCATAAATCACGTGGATGTAAATCTGTAGCATCCAGTTGCGGATGAGTGACGCGCCATTATCACGAGTCGTCGCGCCGCCGCCACCGCCGCCCGCCGGCCCCGCACCGGCCTAAAACTTGACGCCGAGCAAAACTTTTAACTCTGACAATCCATTTTATCCGTTGTACCTCACAATCATAACTTTCAATAGTTTATTTAACGTTCAAATACTAAACAACGAACACCAAATGAATGTAAGATTTCATTTTAAGTTTGAAAATTCACGCGATTATGAAAGTTGTATTGAATTTGAAATCCATTTTTGAGGCAAACTTTATACTTTTGGCGTTGTGAAATATATTTTATTTATTTATAAAGTAATACGAAATATACAAGTAGGTGTATCAAAAGAGAGTACAAATAATAACATTCGTATGCACTGAACGAGCAAATAAGCATTACACAAAGACAACATTTCCATTACAGAAACTATAAAGGGCCGACGTCTACTCTACTACATCAACATAAATCTAATAAAATAATGGAACGTCACACACAGAGATTTTGTTTGGGAGAAAACGTTATTGTTCATAATAAGCCAACATGTCTTCGGTACCCCACATCCATCATAGCACGGGAGCCATGACTCCGTCCATCCGTCACCCTTCTGATGATCTTACGAACACACTTTGAGAAAAATTGCTCTCTGCTTTGACTACATGCCCATCACATATTATTTCTATTTTGATTTGAAGATTTATTTCGGGCCGAAACATATTACGGCTAATGGAATATTTCGTTACATATTGCCCACAATAATTTTATTTTCATACGTAACATATATTATTTGATTCACAATGTTATTTTGACGCAAATTAGGAGAAGCCTTACGTCCAGCAGTGGATAGCGAAAGATGATGAAGTAGTATTTTCTTTGTACATTATTTATGACCATTTAATAATAAACAATACTTAGAAGGATATAAGTAGTAAGAATTAAAAGATATCTTTAAAATATTGTATTTTATGATGGATCTGGATCATGATAAATGGATTGGGCACATAAATCTGTAAAAAAATCATTTTGCAAACATTTCAAGCACATATTTTGAACGATGTTTATCATTGTAACATAATTATATATTTTATCTAAGCTAATTATTGTTATTTTCTTTACAGGTAATACACAATGAATTCACTTTCTTCCTGAAGTAACATTCGGTAAGTACAGCAAACAATAAAATTGCATGAAAATATCTTAAGCCCACAATTTAAAGCACAAAATAAAGGAAAAAAATAACATGTTTATATTAAAGTAAATAAGAAAACATTGATTACAGCTTTCCACTTTGTTGACCTCACTTGTTATGGTCACGCATAATATCATAAAGGGAGGAAAGGCCCGAGAAAAGTTATTCATAAACTACTTACATACTTGTACACTTGGCGAGTCACGGTGACTCTACTATCGAGCCCTAAGGAAAACTGACGCAACATTACACTAAGTAATTATGACTCACACAGACGATGAGCTTTTTCGTCTTATGGGATAAAATATCATGGCTTAGAATAAAATTAAATAGAATATTTAGTTGTTTGGTCAATTCTTGTTGAGAATATAATTGAATCGTACCGTATTGATCGACTTTAAAGACAATGAGCAAAATTCATATTGAAATCTACGGATGCAAAGTTGAGTTCGTCACTCTTATGTTATGCGGTTAAGTGAGTTTATAATAATATAATATTTAAATATACAAAGTAGGTACCTATTTGGTAATACAGAGCAAGTGTAAATATATTTTTTAATGTAAAAGTACTGAAGTCATCATGAAAAACCCAAATATAATTATGTTCAGAATGTTTATTTTTTGCAATTTGCCAGTCTGCACTAAATCAGCATCAATCAGCATGACTTAATTCCGTGCTTTCTCGTCCATAAAAACAGTCTGAAACGTAGTTATTGTTCGAAATATTACCATCAAAGAATGACGTAAAAAGACGCAACGTCAAGAATACGACAATAATGATAAATGAAAAGTATGTAGCGAATCTAATTAGTTTAATTACATCCGCCATCCTGACGGCGGTGCGGTGAGTAAATCTAATAAGATGGCAGTTTAAAATTTTTAAATTTACAATTGTTCTTCTTAACAAGTACCGTTCAAAAGTTGTACGAAATTAACTTAATCAAATTGGCCGTGGTCGCCGTTAAACCGATTTTGTGAACAGACTTCACCTGAACTAAACGAGTTACTTGAAACACCACTCCGAGTAAGAAATACCAAGCTTTGTATTTGCATTTATTATTTCCAACTTTTAGTATGGGAAATGAGATAGTCGTTGTGCTTTCATTAACTACCTAGAACAAATGGCAACAAAATGTCGGCAAAATGTAATGTAATAAAATAATAAAGTGAGTTTGTTTCTTACTGCTGCTTTGTTAATTTCTTCTTTATTAATTATTTATTTATTTTAATTCTTGTTCTTATAATCGTATTTTGAGGGGAATTTGAAGGCGAACTTCGTTTGTAGCGAATGTAAGGTTTGAGTACAGATTTCTGCAGTACGTTCATAAGTAAATTCTGAAAATTATATCAGTGTACAAACTTTTTTTCCTTATACTATCTTACTCCTGGTCAAAAGTGTAGCTTACACCCCCATAAGAGAAAATTATCACCACATACGGAACTAACTATAATAGATCTTTCTGCGTCGGCACTACTTATGTTAATCTTAATATATAAAATCCTTGCGTTACTGACTGACTGACAGACACGCTACAGCCGAAACTATTGGGCGCAGGAAGCTGAAATTTGGCATGTATGTTCCTTGGGGACCGTAGGGGTGCACTAAGAAGGGATTTCCCGAAATTCCCACGGGATCGGCCAAAACGGGTAAATTTAAAAAAACGCAGGCGTAGCTGCTGGCGTCCTCTAGTCGTTATATAATTATAGATGGTAAAAATACCTAAGTGCTTAAAGGCATAGCTGCATATTTGTTACTGCAATGAATGATGTTTTGCCTCAGACTCACACATACAATCGTAACGTAATTTAATAAAAACATATTATTGCTTCACGTTTCTATGGATATTATATTCCAATCGTTCAACGTGAACCAGTCTTAGTCGTAAATAGAGCCATGCTAATAAAAGTAATGTTAAATCAATGTCATATTTATACAATAACAATTATAATCAAGTGGTTATAAATGCAGCCATTAGCAGGTGAGTCTACAGTGCATCGCATGCCATAAGGTATGCGGTGCCATGCAATAATAACCTCTAAGTTACATCCATAGCGTGAGGCGAACTACTTAAGTTTCGTTATATTACTTGTAAAATTTCTGATTTAATGAACTATTAAGGAGTGCCATATTTCGTTGTGAGCTTGCGCTAAACAAATCCCTGAATAGCGAGACCGCCTACTTTGTTGGATTGTGAATAACTTGCAAATTGTTTACGTTGAATGCGTGCAGCAGAGAAACTATGATGGTATTTTATTTTAATCGTTTTATAACTTTAGTTCCTTACGTTTTACCAGACGTATTTGATACCATAGTCTGGCCTGAATAATTCTTTATACCAACACAATGCAATAAACTTACATACATTGTTTGCTCTCTTGGAAATTTATTTTACTTTGAACGGCCAGGAACCAAAACCGATCAGCCTTTCTGCATAGCTTATAAACAGTTTAATTATAGAAAATCTCACTAAAAAAATCATAACTATAAAATAATTAGTTTACCGTAAAATCAAGTATTTTATATATTAAATTTTTCAATTAAATTCCAATTTTATCAAAATCATAAAGTAAAAGCCACTTTAAAATAATAAAAACGCATTATAACAATATACAGGGTTTAACTGTAACATACTGTACTTGTTTACTACATATCCAAGTTATAAAAAGCGTAAATAAACTTTACGTACAGTAAAGAACATTTCATATAAGGTCAACATAACCGTTAAAGTCCAAAATGAACGTAACATTTATAGGCAAAAAGTGCAAAATATCACGAAATAAAACACCACACGTGGAGATTACTAGCATAAGTAGCAGACTTATGGTACTTACACAAATTAGAGCTTGCATTCATTAAGTCTAGAATAGCAAAGGAAAAAAGAAACCTAATGGACTTGAAAAAGCTCGGCCGGATTTAGCACAGATGGCAGTCCAGTGTTTGCGCGAACTTAGCGAACTGACCTTTATTTCACCTCACTTTGTTAGCTATACCCCCGTTGTTACGACGCTACGAGTGGATATATGTGTTTTATAAACTGTAACAACTCACGTGTGAACTTATAAATTGTTTATATTTGATGGACTTCAGCTAACTTGGACAGTTTCTGTTATGAAGACACTATTACTTTTGTATTTTGCTGAGGTATCGAACGCTTAAAATCTTCAGGCGGACATAGATAGATAGATAGATAAATCTTTATTGTGCAAAAACAGTTGGTACAAATTAGGTATAATAGCTTAAATGTAGGTATACAAATAGTAAATGTACAAAGGCGGCCTTATCGCAAAGTGCGATCACTTCCAGGCAACCTTACATACACATATTCTGAAACTTTTAAAACAGTTTTCTCATTGTGGTACATGAATACAGAGAGATTTGTACCTTCTCAAGATATAATATGTATCTTAATAACGTACAAAATCGTGTATGCCACGATATTTAAACCATTCTATGTTTAAAGCATGCTAAAACGCTCATGAAACAGATACCCTCTCTAGTGTACAATTTGTCATGATTTTCAGAAACACCTTTATCTTGTTTACAAAATCATACAATTTGCTGTATGAACTTACTGTGGTGAGAACTTACTGGCTTAAAGGCAAACTCGGTTAGTAATATTAAAAGATGTCTAGAGTCAGCACCCTGTTACCATATTTATGTCGTAAAATCTTAATTTTTAAAAAAGTAAAGAAAGTATAAGTACGCGCGAAGTATTAAACAGCGCTTACGTAAGCAAGATCTTCTCGGAATGGACGAAGATTTGCATGTTAACTCAGTTTTCATAAGTAATAGTTTAGTTTAGTTGAAATAACCCCCCGCCAACTTTGTACGAAACGAGCCAACTTGACGATTACTCAGAAATATTTAGAATTTGTTACGAATAGTTGGAAAAGTTATATTAGTTTTCGGGCAGATGGTACTATTGTAATTTATACTAATGTCCCAAAACACTATGTGTAGATAGTGAAAATACTGGCTGATAAACACACCCCTTTCTGAACTCAAGCAAATACCTGTGCCAAACAAAAGTTTGTGTAAAGCTGTTAAATTTAAAAGGGTTAATGATATTTCTTGCCAGCAATAAATAACTTACAAATTGTTAAAGGTGTCCCGGGGGCACAGACTCTGCTCCACACACTGAGGATTCGCGGAGGAATAAGTTTTTCCACTCAAACTTTATTCGCACCTCAACTTGCGCCATCTGTCTGCTACTCGCAACTTATATTCTTGCTTCAAATGATTTAGTTTGGGAGTACTCTTTCAGAAAATATTTTCTTTTGTTGCTCGTCAGACGTATGAATGCACAATAGCCGACTCGACGTCGGCACCTTTTCTATACCTACTGACAATAACTTTACAGAAGCCGTTTTCAAGTTTACACAATCATGTACACCACTACCGCTAACATGCTCTCTCGCTTCTTTGGTGCTGACATCGTATGAGCTCCAGCAATGCAGTGCGTGTCAACAATCTACAAGTAGGTCAAAGCAGATTAATAATGACGTTATGAAACAGATAATTCCCGAAAAACATTCTCTACTATAAACCTATTTCGGTACGCATGTTCTACAATACACACATAAAAATGAACTTTCAAAAACAACTTTCTTATTCTCTCGTAAGTGAAAAAAACAAAATGATTCCCCTAAACTTGATACAGAAACCAATAAATCTAGCGTCGAGATAAGACTCAATAAAGTTGCCGGTGGCTCGAGCCTTCATAATTTTAAGAGCGTTCATAAATCCATCAATATTTAAGCTCTGAGACCACAATATTTTTCTTCGCGCGGAACAAGCGAGGTGCGTCACACACTTGCCACATAAATTCCGATAATCCCTGGCCTGTGCACATCGTGCTGTACTTTACTGTATTCATGGCTATTATTAATGTGTTTGCTTTGCGGACGAACGCCCGCCAAGACTTCATAATTTGAGGCTAACTTTGGTGTATTCAAGACTTCACTGACGCATGCAATCTTACGCGCAAACACATTCCCAAATTTTATGGCAATGTATATTGCCTTTATATTTCTTCAGATGGAAGCTCTTATTTATTTTTAAATACTCTTTATTACTGTTTTCTTTATTTATTTACATACTTCTATGTTATGTTTGAACTAATAAACGTAGAGTCGTTATATTCTTCTAACTACCGTCATTAAAATAGTTACGTAAACCAACTCTACACACAGTGGCTAACGATGGAACCTTTTTGTACTAGCATCATAGACTGTCACGATATTGCCGTTTCAAAGCGTCCTTTACCATCTTGATTACGCACAGGCTACAAACTTCCTTTTTTGCCCTATTTTGCAGTCAAGCCACCAGCAAATTAAGTGGCTTTTTCCAGCTAAATATATAAATTAAGTTTCCACATAAAGATAAAATGTAATGTGGGCAACATTTGAATACGAATGTACATAACGTCTGAAGGACATAAATATTTTCTATTTCGTCCATGTCGCAGCAACAAATTGCGAATAATCGTCATGTGTTATGAAGTGTCGCGGGCGTGTTTGCATTCCGCGGGCGCCTCGCGTCTCCGAACAAATTGTATTAGACGATGCCAATACGTGACCCTAAGAGAAATTCACGCAACAACATGTGTACAACGACGCCATTTTGGTTTTTTCGATATGAAAATTAGGAGCCCTCCTGCGTGTTTGTCAGTTTTAGCACGCATTCTCTCCAAGGGGATGCTTTTTTTCGCGTACGTATATTACTTACGTACTTACATTTGTGCGTGTCTGTGTCAAATGATTTTATCATGAGTTTATTATTTCATGTTGCTGGTGCATGTTACTACGCACAGCTTTATTCCGAGTGGTAATTTAAGATCAGAAATACATTTTTGCGTAATATTCCGAGCATGCCGCATGCGATACATACGTACATGTTGCAAAATAAAAATTCACGTGTTGTACATTTTATATAAGTAATTAATTGGGAACAGATTTCGGAGAGAGTGTAAAAAAGTCTTGGCGTATCTGAGAGAAATGCCAAAAGTTTAATTCGTATTCGGATCGTGTAACAAAAACACAGTTGTAATTGTATTATTCCGAGAAAAACAAATATCTTAAGCGAACTAGTAAAGCTGACTAGGATAGCATAAATATGTTGAGCGTGGCGGCGGTAGATAGGGGAATATTTATCGCTCACCGTGCCCGCCGTTATTGGACTTGTCTTTTCGTCGTTTAAGGCGAACGGTGATGTGTTTATTCAATTTGCTGCCGTGGGAAATATTGTTACCTACCTCCGTGCCACCGTTTGATGCTGTCGACTACACTCGTCTCACTATAGTTTACTTATGTAAACACTTTGGCGAAGCCACTACAGCAAAGTACTTCAAGGAATCTGTCACCGATAAATAAACTAGACATCATTCTCGTTGCGATTTAGCTAGTTTATTAATAGCTTTATTCATTGATATCACCAGAATATGGTACCAATAGCGGGTAAAAAATTATCAAATCAAATATTATGCACCAATAACAAGAGAGCCATTACGTGCTGATGAAATATTGAAATGTAGCGATACAGTTGAGCGGTATGAACCAAACATTTTCGTTATTGATGCGGTGCATTTGTAAACAATATTCATCGGGTCGCGCGGACGGACGGACGGATGGACAAGCTCGCGGCCGTCGCGCCGACCCGCGCCATCCTGCGTCATCCCGCACCATCGCTCGCCATCCCGCGCCCGCTGTCGCCCACGGCTGTCTTTAATTTTATATAGATCGTTGTTTGCACACACGAAATGTTCATTTCCAACATTCCGATTGAATAAATTGGTACATATTCGATGACAAACATTATCAGACTTTGTTAAAACACCGAATGCCACTACGCATCATTTGATTTGTTGACCTGTCGACTGCTGCCAATTATGATTAATAAAGGTGACAGACCAAATTAATTCTTCAATTTATTTTGTTGATGTTAGGAGGTACGCTTAATAGGCTATAAATTAATGTTAATGGTACAATTATAAGTTTTATCGTATGAAATATCTGAAGAGAAAAAAATATGGTGATAAAATCTGAAGCTCACGGTAATATCACTAAGACGGGATCAAAATATAATCAAAACTTCTCCACTAAAGAAAAATTTGTATCGTCAATTCTGTTTTAAACGCGAAAGTCTGCCATACAATTGGAAAACTCCTCACATAATGGGGCTTTTAACGAGACCTTTTTCGTAAAGTAACTAAAAACATCCCCCACAATGATCCATTATCTTCTCACGAGGACAAGTTAGCGATCTCCTTCCGTCTATTTTCACAAGTAATAACTAAATTTATCGTCAGACTTTCGGTCGTCGTCGTTGAGTCTTCCAATATCAGTGTTAGTTGAGTAGTCAGGTCACGCGCGCGGGCGGGAGTGGGCGGTCCGCCGCACCGCACCGCACCGCACCGCACCGCACCGCGCCACTGACGCTGTGGTCGACGACGCGTCATTAAAATTAAGCATCATTACTCTTGTAAAGCGAGTCGCGGTGTACCGGAAGGCGGCGGCTTATTGGGAAGTTTGTCGCCTCCTGACGGCTGCTAATCCTTCGCTTTATTGCTGTTCTAACAAATGATTCCCGACTGGCGGGACGCAAGACGTGACGCCCCCGAGACGTGGGGCACGTCGCTGTCCCGTCGCTGCCATGCCGCACTCACATGCTAATGTACGACACGCGTACACAAATTAACTTCACTTTTTTATGTTACCCACACACAAACTTGGCATTTTTCAGCGTCGAACTTAATGAAAGTCATTTTCCAGCAACAAATTGACGTACGTAGTCAGCTTTCAGAACACCAAGAAAGTCAAAGAAAAATCTACCATAAAAAGTATAGGGGAACACGGGGGAATCGGAGCCACGGGGTAATGAGAACTACTTTAGTTTACGTATATCTGAACGAGTTAGATCCCATTTTATTTTTACATAACATAGAAAGGCGCGGGAGGGGTACGAGTTACTCGCCATATCGTCACTTATTCGACTTTTAGTGTGTAAGCGGACCACACATCGCTTTTTAGCCAATTGATGTAATATTTTACGATTTTCAAGAACAAATTGTGAGTATTCAAATAATTTTATTATAAGTATAGCTTGTTTTACTTGTAGCTTAATCATTATTAAATTAGATAAAAATATGTATTTACGTAAATAATAAACTGCATTTTGTGCATTAGGATGAAAACTAAAAAATGAGCATTTGGGGTAATTGTAGTCGAATGGCTCCCATTACCCCGTTTCATTATTGTTGTTCTCTTATCTTAGATGCCACGAAAACGTGATAGAATTACGGAGAAATACCAATGGAGTCTGGATGAACTAGATCGTGCTATCAAGAGAGTCAATGCTGATGGTATTTCTCTACATAAGGCATTCCAAGAGTATAAAATGCCGCATAGTACTTGGCAAAAACGATATCGGAAATAAGAACAAGCAAATTCTCGTCTTGGAAAAAATAACAGTATTTTCCCCTGCTGAAGAAAGAATGCTAGCTGATAACCTAAAAAACCTACTAATAAAGCAAATGAAAAAGCCAAGAAAATCCTATTTAAAGACGATATCAGCTCATCAGATGAATCAGCCAATTACCAGAATATCTGTGATGATAATAATAGTGACTATGTCGATAAAGATTCCAATATGTGTATGATTTGTTGTGAGTCTGGAAAATCTAACGAAATGTGGTACAGGTGCAGGTCTTGTGGTGACTGGTCACATGCTCAATGTTCAGGAAGTGATTCTGCCAAGGATTATGTTTCTGATTTCGCTTTTAAAGTTATAAGACGGTAATTTTGCATGTTTCTAAAGACGTTTCAAATGAGAACAAGTTAAAGTTATAAGCTAGTACTTAAAATATTATAAATGTATATTGTTTGTTACATTTTCTTATACTGGTTACCATTGCCCCGGTGGATCTCATTACCCCTTTCTCTGGTTCTAATTACCCCGTACTCTTGGGTAATGGGAGCCAATGTTATTTTTGTTTTAAATTAGTTTAAATGTCTTTGTATCCTTCATTTTTTTATTTTTGTATTGGTAATATAAACCTGATTAGTGGTCCTATAAAAATAACCAAAAAAGTTATTAAAAAGTGATATTTGTTAAAAGTTAAAGCAGTTTTTCCTTATGTGGCGCCAATTCCCCCGTCTTCCCCTACTCGTAAAAACTTGAGCCAGCGATGTTAGCTTTGAGGTGAATAAAGTGAAGAGAGAAAGTATAAATATTCATTCAAAGAAAGAAGCCACGCACAGTAAATATAAACTTTTATTTCAGTTCACCATTAGTAAAGCGACAGGGAGACGCATTGAAAATTCGACTCGCGACTTCTAATTAGAGAGGACACGGCGTCCTTTCTTCCCGAGTTCCTTTATTAATGGAAAAGTCCGTTCCAATTGATTTCATATTTAACATCCTTTTCGGTTTAAGCTCCTTAAATATACAATCGAAAGTTGGAAACTGGTTATTGTGTATATCTACTCGGCTGAATTTCACAGGCTTCCGTAATTTTAACAAAGTTTCTTGGTGGCGAAAAATTCCTTAGTGGCGTGTTAAATTACATTTGAAATGCGTCGTGCAGCCGTACATGAATTACGCATGAAAGCGGCCAATGAGCCCAATGTAGTGTAACGCTAACAGACTCCGCTGAATAAAACGTACGGAACATTTTACTAGGCCGGTGGCCGGTGGCCGTTTTGCGACGAGCACCACCAATATGAATCTCCGGACACTGAACGTTTGACAGGTACACAATACTAGTTGTGTGGTATTGTTCCAATTTCACAACGCGTATCGATACCGTGTTATTTTTTTATCATAAAAGTATTAATTGGAATTTCTCACAAAAGGGCAGATCGAGACAAAGAGGCGTCCCGCTGTGTCGCTGTGACCATCATGTCGGCCTGTGACGTGCGCTATCATCGCTACTATATGCGAATTTTATTCACGTATCGTGTTTCTGGAATATCGCGTGGGTGACACTTTTTGCATGTTGCAATTTTGGTTAATATTGAGAAACGTGCAAACAACAAATGCGATCACTTTGTATTCTATTTACAAAACAAACCAAAAGGTTTATAAATAAAGTTATTTGTAAATAACATAAAATTGTTATGTTACCTGATACCGTTTGATGTTAAACATTACACCAGAGTTCTACGTCTAATAAATCTACGCTGCTCTGGACTCCCAATTCCTTTAGAGGTTTTTCCAATTTTCTCATATAGCGGCGGCTCTGCAGCGCAAATAACTTAAAAAAACGACGCAAGACCCTACTGCGGAGAGGGCGGACGTCGAGAATTTCCAAAATATTTCCTTGTATAAAAGCAACAATATCGGTTATGAAGGTCAAGTGTCTGGTATAAAGCAAATTTATTCTGTTCGGTGTATTGGCTCATATAACTGGTGATCTCCGCAGCGACAGCGGTGGAATGATAACGGACTAATTTTGGTGGCTGCCGGCTCTATTCCTTATACGACCTAAATTACATTGCGGCTTCGCAACCGCCCTGAAAGGTTTTATTCATAAATCTACTGAAACGTTTTCATAAAGTCGCGGAAAAATGTGCTCTTTTGATGGTTACTTTTTTAAACTTTCACCGTTCGCGTCCGCTATTAAAGTTTGCTTATAATTCACTAACTTATTTGGTTTCAAAGAATCGACTCGACTGATAGCTAAGTTTGTGTAACAAATATTCTGGGTGAACGTCAGACAATTTACTCTGGTATTATTAGTAGCGAACTTAGATTGGTACCTACTGATTACAATTAAATACCCACTAAAACGGCTTACAAAATTATATAATTTGTGCTTCGTTTTAATTAAATTTCTCGGTGAAATTAAAGTCAAAAGTCAATCAACGTGTAAAAGATAATTGAAAGATGGTTTATCGCGAGCGATCTCCGAGTGACGCGGGGTGGCAAGCGGCAGCGGCAGGCTGATGGGTTCGCCAAACATTGACTGTGCTAATGGGATGAGCTAACGCCATCCGATTTGCCTAATGAGGACCGATTTCACTCGCCGCCTAACTCCGAACAAGAACATTATGCAAAGTTGTGTTTAACTTCTATATCAGCTTCCCGACTTGATCACAATACAACAATTGTTTAAAGATATGATAACTAACACTTGCTATTAAGTTCTCTCGCTAACTTGGGACATTTTAAACTGGATAATGCCGGCTGCTTGTGTAGTTGTTGCGAATATGTAGCACGTTGTCTCTGCCAGCCAATATCTATTTGGTTATTTCAAACTGTTTAGTCAATAAAGTTTTAAACTAAAGATATAGCTAAGAAACTGGTCAACTTATTGTGAAATATAGGATTTGATCTAGTGTTAATACGTATTTTGTTTGGGTCTGTGAGCTAGACCATGCTCAAGGACTACTAGTTGTTATTATATCACGTCTCACATCATTGTTGAATAAAGAATGACATTACTAAATGACTTAGAAACTTTCCAAACATGTGAAATATTATGTTAGTCAACTAGTAGACGAAGCTTCTGTTCATTTTCAATAGCATATTTAGCAGACAACAGCAATTTAACACTTAACTCTTTAAATCCAGATTGTTAAGTTTACAGCACTACTATCTACACAATATGCTATCTAAATAATTGGAAATATTTTCTTTGTCTCAACGTAGTAGTAGTAGGATTTGAAAATTCTCTGACGTGATTCTACTGCACAAAGACAATGAACCACGTCTTTGTATGGAGTAGATACGTAGATTGACCAGTTATGCGTGCCGAATTTATCTGGTGCGCTTGCTCTTTTGTTCTACCGAACGTGCAGACTATGCACCTCGATGAACTGCTGGGTAGTTTGATAACAAGTTACTCTTTGTTGATCAGTATGCACTTTTGACAAACAAAAATGAGGCTAGTCTACTTCTTCAATCATCTTGAGATAAGCTATTAAAGATGATAAGGGATTGGTCAAGAGTTTGAGAAGGAGTTGGTCTCCCACGCAGAATTCCATGCCAAATTCATGCAAATATTGCTAATCTTAATATATAAAATCCTTGCGTTACTGACTGACTGACAGACACGCTACAGCCGAAACTATAGGGCGCAGGAAGCTGAAATTTGGCATGTATGTTTCTTGGGGACCGTAGAGGTGCACTAAGAAGGGATTTCCCGAAATTCCCACGGGATCGGCCATAACAAATAAAAAACACCATATAAGGATTTTTAAACGGTTTTATTTAGCTTGACCTGTTTATTTATTTGTTTGTTTTGGTCAAATTTAGTAATTGGAATTTTGCCCCCTTTCTGATGACAGATTGATCTGATATTCGGTACACACTCTTAATCTTGATGACAATACAACATACTATACATCGATCGAACACAACATAATATACAACATGACATCGAAAATATTTTTATATTACAAAAACGAGCAGTTAGGGCCATTTATCAGTTAAAGACAAGAGTCTCACTCAAAGAAAAATTAAAAAGATATTGGTATTCTTAGGGTGCTTGTACACGGTGCATGTAGCTGGAGCAAGTAAAGGTGCGGGTTATACGCGTGAGTAATATGCGCAAGCTACTTGTTCAAGTTACTCGATTGTACTTGTACGTGGTGCAAATAACTGGAGCAAGTAAAGACGCGGGCTACTTGCGCAAGCTGTGTGTACAAGTTATTTGTTCGTGGTCAAGAGCTAAGTACATGTGCATGCTATTCGCGCGGTAGCTTTATGACTTGAATCGCGTCAAAATATCTCGACGAACGAAAATTCTTTTAAAGTCATACGTTAAAAATGTAATTTTAACAAGTAACATGCGCGAGTGACCCGCGCGCGCCGCAGAGCACGCGAATTACTTGCGCGGGTGGCTCGCATTGGTACATGCTCGAGTCGCTGGACCCGCACATTTTTTAAACGATATTTTTACGGTGCATATAACCCGCGCAAGTGCCTCAACATGCGCCGTGTACAAGCACCCTTACTGTAGCATCACAATATATTTATGCCAGTGTTATGCATGTACGACTACATATAAATTCTTACATTAAATGAATTGTGACATACATAATATTAATACTAGGAACAGGCACAAATTATGTGTACTGTATTTCCGTTTACACAAAACGCATAGCTCTTTCATTGGGCTTAGTATAAGAATGTTTAACAAAATACCAAATAATATTTTAGACTTGCCGTTAAGGTTGTTTCAGACAATAGTTAAAAATAATCTTTTACTAAAGGCATATTATAGTCTAAATGAGTATCTTGACGACAAGTACGCTTGGAAATAAATATTCTTTTATTAGGCCAAATTTTTGTTTATTAGGTCAATAAGCAGTTTTATAGTGTAGTTAATTACCGTATTTTCTTTTTTGTACTACATTTGTATGTTCTACTCTTTTTATTATAATTTATCGGATTTGTAAGGTGGGAGTTAACTCGTGGTCATAAGCTGCAAACTAATAGATTGTAAATTGCTGCAGGTTTATACACTGTTACTTTCTGGGACATGCTGTTCCACCATAGCCCTGAACAGTCATGTTCGCGAGTTGCCTACATTAAAAGACGTAAGTGGATGCTCCTGTTTCACCATATTCACTTTGGGAGGCTTACCAAATGAACATAATTTATTGCTTGAGTATGATATCAATAACTATTAATTTTTGCATGAGTAGATAACTCACAATGTGAAACAGTTGCAGCTCCTTAAAAAGATAACATGTAAAACCATTATACTGGCAGTTAAAATAAAAAGAGTGGCCACGAGTTTTATTGCCCGTTCTTTCTCGTGGTTCTACCTATTGCATTGCGAACGTGGCAGTTAATGTAAATGTAGAATCATCTAGTAATTAACTTTAATTTTTGACGTTCATAAGCGTCACTTTGTGGCCTAAATGAATAAATGATTTTGACTTTGACTTTGACTTTATATTCCTTAAGATTGTAAATCCAAGATGGCCGCCGATACAAAATGGCGGATCACATATTACTTCACAACAACCTCAATATGGGTATCAAATGAAAGGGCTTGATTGGTAGAATAGAGGTCACTATAAAAAATCCAAGATGGACGCCGATACAAATTGGCGGATCACATATTTCTTCATAACAACCTCAATATGGGTATCAAATGAAAGGGCTTGATTGGTAGAATAGAAATCACTATAAAAATCCAAGATGGCCGCCGCCACAAAATGGCGGATTACATATTTTCCACAAATACCTCAATATGGGTATCAAATTAAAGGGCTTGATTGGTAGAATAGGGCTCACTATGAACTAACAACAAAACTAAAAACTTGAAAATAAAATAAAATAATTTTTATGTTAAACGGTTTTATTACAATAAAATATATGTAGTTAGGTTATGTAGGTACTAAAAGCTAAAAAATAATTCTGTAAGTCCTAGCTTCCAGATCGCACCAATCTTCTCATCAATCTGGGGTATTGATCAGATAAATATAAAATCGTTGGGCGTAGCGTATCCAGAGTAAACATTTTGATAGAAATTTCACGCGCCCAACGATTTATTCAGAAGATTCATTGTTTTCTAATGTGCATATTGGCTGCAAAGCCCGTATGTAAAGTTTGGTCTAGCCGTACTCTTACTTACGAGAACTTTATAAATTATTTTGTCTAGAAGACTCATAGCTTTTCCAATATGCATATTGGCTGCAAAGCCCGTACGTAAAGTTTGGTCTAGCCATATCCCGTGATGCAACAGTTGATAAGCTGGACCTTATATTATTTATTACACACTAACTGGCACCCGGCGCGTTGTGGCCGCGGAAGAAAAGTAATTATGAAAATATTGTTCAAATTAAAAAGAGCTTACGTGGCAAACTTGCATGTCCGAAGGTACCTACGCTTAAAGTCATTGTAAGAGGTTGACAACATTATATTTTTGCAATTTAAAATAGCATTAAAGACTCAAAAGTTTGTCACTTGATATCCATGCTTGGTGATCATAATCTCCTAACGTAAAGACTAATTCTTAATCAAAATGACGTCAGTGCGCTATTAGAATTGGAAACACTTATACAAATGAACATTAATCCTAGGCGTAGGTGCTAATGGTCCGAAATACAGACTGCTCTCAAGTATGATTACACAAAGGCATTACTGGTCGAGACGGGTGGTGTGGGCGACCGATACTTAAAAATACAAAGGAAATATTCAATGTGGACGGAGCCAATATTCTGCTTGCAACCAATTTATAGAATATAATTGACTAGGTATATAGCTGTCCAGCTTATATCTACATATGGTAAAAATTACATCGTAGAGTTCATCACTCGAGTCAACATAGTTTGAAAAATTAATTACTTCATTGGCAATTTTCAATAGCAGAAATTTATTTGTAAACTAGCTGACCCGGCAAACGTTATTATGCAATTTTTTTTTTTTTTTGAAAAATAGATGTTGGCCGATTCTCATAGATACCGGATAAGCACAAAAAATTTCATCAAAATCGGTTAAGCCGTTTCGGAGGAGTATGGGAACGAAAACTGTGACACGAGAATTTTATATATTAGAAGATATCAAAGTTGTGGCAATTGATTCACCGCGATAGTTAGAAAAAATCTAAAATAATCAGCCTGTATCAGTCCACTGTTGGGCTTCTAGCAAAAAATATGTAAAAGCTAATTTGAAAAACCAAGACACAAACAATAAACATAACTCGTATACAAATAAAAAAATAACACAAATAAAGCTGATTAAGAACTTACTACGACCTATCATTTTACGGATATTCATACAAAAATAATAGAGCGAAATGCAACTCGTTCATAGACTGATTGAACACGAAATTTTGAAATCTACTTGATCTTTGAAGTTGAAATTTGGCACGTAGTTAGATTGTAAGTAGGAGACGGCAGCTGAAAAGGATTTTGTGATATAGCTGAATTGGATTCAGAAGCCAACCCAGTTAAAAAAAGCCCAATAACAGCCCTATTTATAAACTATCCTACTGTTGGGCACTGGCCTTGCCTGACTATGAGAAGAGTTAAATCATAGTCCACCACGCTGCCCAAGTATAGGTCCAGAGAAATCTGAGTGAAAAATGTCTTGACTAATATGTCCTTAAAGTTTTTGTACTAATTAAAAAATAGTGGTGTATATATATTTGATAATATTTATATATTAAGTATGTATGTAACGTATTTATATATATTAGGTATAATATACTATGATTATGTTGTATTGTATTTCTTTATTATTATGTGTATTTGCTATGCCCTATCTATATCTTCCTCTTTTATAACTATTTTGTACACCTACCATGACAATCTCTGCATCACCCTATGGTTGACTGGGAGAGAATGCTTTTAGCATTAAGTCCGCCATTGTACCTACATAAATGTATTGTACATAAAGTTTTAAATAAATAAATAAAAATGCCTCTAAAGAACATTTATGGAGAAGTCTCAGACGTGCAGGATTCCGCACGATCTTTTCGTTTAGCGAGCGATGATTATCAATTTAATAAACACAACTTTGAAAAGTCAGAAGCGGGCACCTAGGCTCTGAAACCTCGGCACTCTACACAGTAAGTATCTTGTTATCCCTTGCTCACTTAGATTTTTCAGGCTAGTATAAAATACGTATATAACTACAGAAATTATAAACCACGATCATGTTTATACTCTATTAAGGTTTTTGAGTATAATATCATTGGCCAATTATCATTGTAAACTTCGGTTCGTTATTACAAGAAGATGTTAGTTTAAACATAAATTACCTGACCATATTACAAATACGTAATAACTTACACAATTTGTAGGCTACAATATCTATCAATGTTTCTATCGAGCACTAAGTTAGTATAAAACTAATTCAGAATGAATCATTGAGCTCATCTCCCACAAAACTATCCTGCAGAGTTAAATGAAATGTGGTTGCATTAACCACTAGACCAGGAAACCAGTCAGTCAACAATGGCGTCTAAAAGTCCAACAGTATTTCCCGTCAAGTAAATGCCCTTCTCGAAGTTTAAGTTCACCACTTTTTGTTTGCCTTAAAGTAAGCCCTCAGAAGTTATGGCTCGGGGAAAAATGATTAAAACATCGTTCCGTCATCGGCGACCTCCAACCTCCACTCGCTGTACATATATTGGCACTAGAGTTTTACTCAATATTTTCAAGCTAATGAATTCCGAAGGCGCTTCGGTTCGTTAAAAATAATACAAAACTGTGTTCCTACTTCGTTGGAAAGTTTCACCAGGGTAGTTCCAGTCACCGAACATTAATCTAGTTATAATTCCAAAAGCCCGCTTTTTACTTCACGAACTTCCAAAAAGTGTACCTCTTAGCTGTCACTTTTTAACTTTTCTTATTTATTGTACGTTTCTTTTTTAAAGTTCCGGTGTTAGTCACCGTTACATTATTGCTGTGAACACTAAGTTTGGTTACAAATGTAATATGCAGGACGATATTTCGTGGATCATAAAATCGGTGTCATGACACTCGCGTACTACTAATAATAATTTTGAGAGACACGTCAACTTTACCAATAAATTGCCAACACGAGTAGCGTTTATAACAAACAACTTTATATACAAAGGTATAGCGACCTACTGTTATGTTGTATAACGTATTTTGAATTTAGAAGATCGTTTTTAAGGGATGCAACTTTGCAACTTTTATACAGTGTTTATAAAGATAAAAGATCATTTATTTCGCAAATATGGGTCATCATCATCTTTTTGCCCTGGTCCCAGTTTATTTGGGGTCGGCGCAGTACGTCCTTCGTTTCCATTCTTTTCTGTCACCCTTCCCATCTGATCATTTACCCCTTTCTCTTTCATATCCATCCTCACACAGTCCATCCATCTTTTCCTTGGTCTCCCTCTCCCATTTCCATCCCTCTACCTTCATATTCATCACTTGCTTACCCATATACATATCATCTCTTCGCATAATATGTCCATAACAAGCCAAACGACTTCCTTTCACTTTCTCGTCTATAGCCGCCACTTTCAGACTACCTCTCACGTTTTCATTCCTAATCTTATCCATTCTCGTAACTCCACACATCCATAGCAACATTCGCCAACATGGGTATTACATTATTATTATGTCATATGGTACAAAAGTTATTTTAGTTCAGCCATATTTCACCAATTGGCATGCAAAATTTTACATTCTACTATCAAATGTGAGAGTATTCAATTCAAAATGTCGGTTAATAAGAAAATTGTTTAATAGATGTCAAATTTAGAAAATATTTGTCCAAGTCTAATTTAAAAAATCAAAAATGAATTAGGTACTCATTCATTTTATGTATTTTTTAAGTTTTCTATTTATGTATTTTTCTAGCGCTTAGTCAAAGGAGTGTCTCCCGTAATACAATCAAATACCTAGTTTGGGAGGCAGAGGTTATAACATAAAGTGAATCTACAAATTTTCAGCTAATATTAGTTTCTGTATGAATTCAATTATATATTCGAACAGGAATGTGTTAATCATGTTTAAGGGAATTATTCATATGACACGATGACTTTGAAGTTGTTACAATTCTATAAGTTTTCAATGAAACGAGATTCTCTGATAGTAATAAATTTATTATTATTATTATATGTATGGGCTACCCTTAACAAATGATTTTTAAGCCCAAGACGCGTTATTTACTCATTGAGTCTCGAAAGCTAATCCATTGATACAAAATGCTTTAAAATCACAGCACGCACTTTAGTAACTTATTAACTATGCAGGTTTTTATGATTTACAATACAGAACCCGAAATAAACTGTAAGAAATACTCGTCAAAAGCAACAACTGACACAAATTAATTTAGCATAGCAACACAGGCGAACTTGAGGAAAGATCAGAGGCCGAAAAAATAAGAAAAGAGCAACATAATATATTTTTAGATGACCATTACTTGTTGTCGTCACCAATGAAAGGTGCCTGCATAGCTATAAATATTATGAGTAAGATCAAGGACATGTTATATTTATGTCGACGATAACATTTATGCGTCACACCTCTTACACAAAATATTGATATGCCTACAGGCAGGGCTGGGCAGTATTTTAATTACTTGTATTTAAAAATACGTAATTAAAATACAAATACGTATTTTGTATTTGTATTTTAATTACTTCTTAAAAATGTAATTTGTAATTGGTATTTTAAATACCTGACCCTGGGCTAATTTGTAGTTAGTATTTCAAATACCCATGGTCACAAAATACATTTTACAAAATTCATTTAGATTTAGAGAGATTTTATAAATGGGTGCATTCTGCAAAGGGTAGCGCTAGTTAGCTTTCGTACGCAAATTCTTAAAGCATGGTATCATTACACCTGTAGGTACTGTCGGTCAAATCGAACAATGGTACTACCTATCGTTAAACGACTCGAATGCCATGTGTTACTGCCTAAATTTGAACTAGGTCCTCAGGGTTCAGTAGAAAGTACTTGTACTGATCACTTGTGTTTATCTCATTGTACTGGTGAGGCGCCGGACCGCTGAAAATTAGCGTATTCGTGGATCCGGATACAGATTTGAGATACCGATCATCTGCGAATACGGATTCGAAGTTCAGAGTTTTGAGAATTCGCGGGATCTTGAAACGAAAGTATTCTGCCTTATATCCGCTTGTTTTTGTTAGTAGGTATAGTTATAACTTTACTCTCAAAATCTCATAAAAAATCAATAGGTTGGGCTGGAACACTTGAATGTATTTTGTAATTTGTATCTTGTATTTTAATTACAATTGGTTAAAATACTATAAATTTGTTTTTTTTTTATTTCAAAAACTCGACTTAAATGTATTTTGTAATTCGTATTTTAAATACATGCGTGAAAGTATTTTATAATTTGTATTTCAATTAAAGCAAAGCATGTATTTTGTCCAGCCCTGCCTACAGGACATAATTTTAGTTTCATCGTAAAGTGTTAAAAAGTGGTAACTACTTTATTTGGGTTCAATAACCTCATGATTAAACATAAACTTCGAGTAATCATATTAATTAGTTTCAAATTGCCGCCATAAGGCTAAATAAGCAAAATAAGGAAAATTAAAACATAGCCCAGTGTACGTATCAAAGTCAGTGCCGGTTAGTATGCATTAGCGCTGCCGCATTAGTGCCGGCCACCCCTAAACTAATGGGTGACCTTTCATTTACCTCATGAATAACATATTCCGCAAACATTCACTTGCGTCTCTATTCATGCATATTCCTATTACTTGCAACAATTCCATATCATGCATCTGACATTCAATTTATTGCAGTATGTCGAGGAAAATCGTTTGGGAATCGATCTCACCCTTTCTAGAACAAATCAGACTTTAAGTGGGACATTGTAGTAAGTCAGAGGGGGTGGGGGTTCGAGGAAGTACAATGCTTACAAGGTTTTGTAAGTGTAAAGTATAAAGGTCCACATGGCTGGTCCGTCGGCCGCACCGCCAGTCACGTTCCGTCTTATCGTAGCTTCCGAAAACACTCACTCACAACACTGAATCAATATGACAAGCGTTCACTTAGATCGGATTGCTCAAGCCAGAATTTGGAGCAATCGAGATTCGGAAATCTTTTCCAGTCAGACATAGTTATAAAACGTTGCTCTTTGAATTCTGTGTCACACACATCAACAAATATTTTTTGCTCTTTTCATGGAAATTTATTTTGCACTGTTCTATTTTTGACACATATTCCGTGTGGAGTACAAAAAATACAATGATTTTTTTTCAATAAATATGTATTTTCGTTATTCTATATAAAAGTGTAAATCCATAAAATAAATATGCAACTAAATCAGTACGTCGAATTGAGTGCTGTAATTTAATTAACTGCACCGAAACTAGAATAACTTGTGAATTAAAGTAGCTCCTCACGTAGTAGGTACTTCACGGAACACAAACAGCTCGTAACATTAATGCTGTGTTTGGCAAACTTACGACTAACAAACGCTCTGCATACGCTTTTGTAGTTGCAAAATTAAAGCACCGACAGACACTCGAACTGACAACAATCAATATTTAAACTCTAAACACAAGTGTGTAATAAAATATATGCGTGTAAGCCTGTCAAAAGATTTCTAGATAAAAAAGCTTTGAATTTCAGAGAATTCTGGCCTCTAAAATCCTGCATCGAATGAACAGCGGTAAGTTCAATTTGCTGTATTGCATAAGTACAGTTGCTATTTTATCTACGGATTAACGAGTAAAAGACTTTAGCAAGTAAAAACTTGGTGTTATAATATTAAGTTCTTTCTGGATGTACTTTCACAAACTTTATATTCTGTTCTAAATATAAAGAGCAACATAATCTTTGTGGTAAAGCATGTTTTTAAAAGTCACTTAAAAAGAAAATGTGAGTACAATGAGCTCAGGTGACGATCTCGTCAAAACATCCGGCTGGAAGGCGCGCTAGCCTCCCAGACGAGCTGCCTATCTTCTCCGCCTAAATCGAATGAACACAAAATTAGCATTTTATCTGAAGTTATTAGTATCCACGTTAAATGGCATTGATGTCTCCCCCTCTCCCCTTCCGTCGTTGCTATCCCCTCCGTCCCCTGTCCAGAGAGTTCTCGGGATCGCTGATTGAATCGCGCCGATTATGACGTTAATCTGTTCAATGCAAATTGGACGAGCTAGTCATTTACATCCCTTTATCAGAATTCGGCGCTAAAATATTCAAATATTTATTGTTTTGTTAGACAGCTGCACGATACTCCACGGCTTTGTCGCACAATTGACAAATCTGGGTCAAAGACTCTACGTAAAAAAAAACGAATACAAATAGACGAGGCATTTAGATATTCGGGTATTTACCTCCTGCGTCGCTTTTCGTACAACTAAATAAGAATTAGATTTAAACAATATTGGTCTATAAAAAGATTTTAATTTCATTATAAACTCGAAGAAGAAAGTACAGAAAATGTTTCAGTAAGTATTTGTTTAACTAGTTCTGGTACTTGGCTCCTAGAAATAGCGCGATTAATTTGAAGATAGCCATTTACAGGAATAAAGAAAACATAAAATACACGCGTTCCACACACAAGTGTAACAAAGCTCTTCTTAAGGCTACTTGTAACAAGAAATGTTGATATAATGTTAGATCGCTACTACTGTTCCGTACTTCTTGCGTTTAACTAGAGAATTTAAAAACAATTGACAGCGTTATTAGGTACCTACACCTATGCCGCTAAATCCAAACTGATAAATCATTTTCTTAAGCAGTGCTTGTCCTAGGTAAATATAATAAATATTATAATAATATGAATATATTTTACTGAGTCACTGATAAATTTACAAACATTCAATCAACGTACACAAATAACACCCAGACTCGTAACACCGAATTGTAATTACATAAATATTTTCCTGTGTAGCTTTCCATACAGAGCTGAATGTTAACACGACCTCTTAAACTACTATGGCATCCGAGCAGCATAGTTAGTTTTAGCATCAAATTATTGGAGTGTTTTTAAAACAATGAAATATATTTTTGTTATCTATCTAAATAAACGCAACGAAGCGAATAGAACGAAATGAAGCACATTGAGTTTGTATCCATATTTCTGCTCTTGAAATATTAGTGCGTTTTGACACTAGATTTACTTATATTTTGTGTATTTCTATCTTGTCATGAGAATTAAGATTTTCTTTTTGTTTCTAAATAATTGTATTTCCCGTAATACAAACAAATTACTCGAGCCCTAAGTAGCTCGCCTCCAGAGTAAAGAAATACTGGCACAAAATTAAACTAGTTTTTGACAGTGTAGACGTTTGAAATTCTCACGAGAGACGCGGTGGGTTAAAGCACTTTAATTAGTAATTTACATTAAGTAACAACTGCTTCGCCAATTTTGTTCACAAATAAACCTTTAATAGCACTTCTTACAATCCTGAATATTTGTTCTCGAGAAATTACTGGTTAAATTTCATAAAATCTTTAGCCATTTCGGAACTAAATTCATCAAGACAGGATCGCCACTGGAATATAAAAAAAATCTGAAGTGATTGGCTCATTCATACTTGATTAGAATTTCCATACAGAGTTTACGCCGCAGAATAATACTCGTATATTCTTAGGAAGGTCATATTCGTTATTCAAAATGGCCCCATATGCGTCCACATCTTAAAGGCAATCCTGTCTTCTGTGAAGAAAATCTCCAAGAGCGTCTTAAGTATTACGCAAACGAATCCATATCGATCGGCAGTACCTAGACTGGGTTGTTTTCAAACCTTTCTAATCTAAAGAAACGTCGGATCATGAACGACTATATAGAACCTCAAAGTCTACCCTTAGGAAGTTGCTCTATTGACGAATCTTTTACAGTTTCGATACAAAAACAAATACTACAGCTAGTATCTTTCGATAACTGTACTTTATAATAATGCAGACTTTTTAAAAATTTACACATCATTATCATTAACCTGCTTGCGCATAGAAATTTAATCTTCACAATTACATAAAAGCTTGCATAAACCTCCGACCAACAGTATTAGGAAATACGAAATATCGGCGGAGTACGCAATAACGAATCTAAGATATACTGCCGTAGCCCGATAAATGCGAAAAGTTACTTTTTCGAATATATCTTTCTTCATGTTATACTCGGTAAATCTATAGAAATACCAGACTAGAAAGTATTTACATATTTCTTCTCTGATGCTAATAATGTTTACGTAATAAATGAGGCAAACATATTTAAGGATTATATTACATAAATATCTCTTAGTAAAAGGCCGAGTTTTCTGCATATATGAGAATTACATTATTTTTTTATCAACATTTTCGATTAAAGAATGCGTCCATGTCATGCGTCTATGTCCTGCCAGTGGAGTGCAAGTAAATATTTTTTTGGCAAAGTTAATGCATAAGATTGGCGTCTGTATTTGAGCAGAAATCTTAAATTATTTTATAATAGGAATTAAAGGCATTTATGATAATTTCTTATTACTCATTTATCTCCGAAACGCGTCAAAAAAGATTAGTAATACACAAAGATTTTCAAGAGAGATAATTTGCGTTTTTTGGATTTTCACATGGCTCGTTGGTAATTTCGATCATGATATAGTCACTATAATCAATCAATTTCTTTTTAAACGTTTACTATGCTGTGTTGGCTTAATTGTCAAGCCTGTATTTCCGTTTCTGATATCCTAAGATACAGGAATATAAACCTAGTTTAGGAGTCAGTGATCTAATGTATTAAGTTTAAGCCTTACTTAGTATTGTAAAAACAAATTAATGTACTATTGTGAATTATTTATATTTTGTTTTGTGGGCTTATAGTGTCAATAACGATTTTTATTATTATTATTAATTAATGCTCTACTTTTGCTTAAACATTTAGCATTTTTAAAAGTGGTATAACGAGAACAAAATTAAATAATCTGTGACAGTTATGTAGCCTGCTGTAGTTATTATAAGAACTTTGTACCTACCTCCCTAACTTTTGTGCCAAATATCTGCGGATAACGTTAAAATACTTTGCAAAAATTTTGACTGAATAAAAACATTACGTTTTTATTACAGTCCGCGGACAGGTAGAAGGCAGCATAAGTACCTAGACCAGCAAAGTAGGCTAAGCAACTCCAAATTAATTTCAGCTTATCATTAAACTCCGTCTAAGATAGTATCTTTAACCCAAAGCAAAGTCTGTCTAAAATTCTTTCTACAAAACTTATAATTTCGTGAAACCATGTTTCATATTAAAGTATCAACAATACTATAGTTACAATCAAGATAACAAAAATATTGTATTCAGCATTAAGTTTATTTCGACGAAGAAAATTCTTGTCATGATTTTTGGCTGTACAATTTATACGTTTTTTGTTTTATTTTTTATTATTATTTAAAGTAAACCTATTTATCAGTTAGTTTTAAATAACTTTTTAAAGTGTAAATATATAAAGTTAACGACTGCGTTTCACTCTTATGAAATTGAGGACATTTTAGTTAAAATATAATACTTTATCTATAGTTTCGTGGGACTAGTAAGTGTTGTGTTCCTATTTTATCCATAGATTAACGTAGTCCTACATGTCGGTGTAATCTGACGGTCCCAATCGGCCGCTAGTTGGCCTTTAAGTCCCGTCACTGCGAGGATGACGTTGGTGGCCGAGCACCGTGGCTCAGCCCAGTATGCTCTTTGTGAAGTGAATACGACGATTCATACTATATCGTCGCTCTGAAGTTGGAGTACAATATGTCGCATATTTCGTCACGAAATTGATACATAAAATGTAAAGCGGAACTGTTAGTGGATAGGTACACTTTTAGGAAGACCACAGATTATTTCAACACTCGTTAATTTTGTTAACACAGCTCCCGCTCTTGGATTGAATCCTACCTCACGCACGAGACACTTCACGAACATACAATAACAAATATCAAGAGCACCTGGACTCAGTAGGTACACAGTTTTGTGGTTCCCACAAAATAAGGGTACACGTAAGGATCGAATCCACTACACAGGACGTAGTACTAAACGGCGACGTAGCCGTTTAAACAAATACGCCATCCATACAATCGACCTATAACTTGCTTCATATATACTTATAAGTAAGTATACAGAACACGATACGCTCAATAAAATAAAAAGAAACTACGTTGGCGGCATCTGTATCTTCATAAAAAGGAAAATAACAACAGTATCTTCATTTCCGTGGATTTGTTTTCGGTACCGTGCTTTCGAAAGACATGCATTTTCTAGGATAGTTCCAAAACTGCCGCTTGAATATTTTATTGTCAACGACCACCATATAAAGAAACAGCCACATATTTTCTTGTCGAAAAATAAAAAAGTAAGCTTACTTTAAAAATGCAAAAACGTTTTATGATTTAATTTAATTTTTTTAGTCCTAAATAATGTTTTTAAGTGAACGCTATTTAGTTTTATATGCAAAATATTTTTTATTTTCTCGTTAATCTTCCATTGTTATTTGAAAAAATATAGTTATAACAAAATAAATCGTAAAAGCTTTTTTATATTACACTTAAAAGTATTTTCTTCTAAATAGTCATCCAAGTTATTATGTTTTCTCATTTTATTGGGAAACCTTTGATTATTTGACTAAAAATATAAGTTAAGTATATGATTCCATTTTGCATTGTACTCATACGAACATAAAGGGCAAGACTGTAACTGAAAGAGGCAGTGTATTACATTCAAATCTCCGCGAATTGAATAAAACGCTAACAAATGAGCAGCGTGCTCACAAATCCAGGTATTCTTTCATTCCGTTGGCACATCGTAACAAATCGTCGATATCTAAGTGGGTACACAAGTTAATGAGCGGATATTTGAGAACGTCTGAAAAGATTAAATGCACACCATTATTCAATCGACAGGTACGTACTATGATTGCAACCACCCAGACATATTGGATTGCTGACTTCAGATATTTGAATAACTATGGATCATGGCCGGATATTCCGATTTCAAATAGGTGCTTAATTATTAGTTCGGCGTCTGGTTTAATCGTTTCCTGATTAACGAGTTATCGTATTTTGAAACTAATATTTATTGTACTACTGCAAATATTAGTATTGTGTATTAGTTGGTAGTTTATACTTACTTGTTTAGTCAATATTTTGAGCGTATGGCATGCCTACACACAATTTATGATCCAATGAGTGTGACGTATCAATGTGCTAACGGCAAAATTATCTCTATAGATACAAAAATGTATTGGTATATGTCATGATTCTTCTCAACAAGAAATCCAGTACGATGTCCACTAAGTTGAAATAACACAATCTGGCGACAAGAAAGAAGCATTTGAATGCAAGCGGTACAACACGGCTCCTTGAGGAAATCTACGGGAAAGGCTTGTTTCAGTATTGTGCCCGATAAGATCGAAAAGAAAATAAAGAAATATCAATGATGTAGTATCAAGGACGAAAGGAAAACTTATTTTTTGCCCACCTCTATATAAACATATCTTGCAATATTTTCTATGGATTTTCCTTTGAACTGGAGGCTAGTAAAGATATTGGAAATTATGCTGAACGAATAAATTAATTTTACAATTTAGTTCTATTTTACGAATATAGATTTAAATACTAATGTTTTTTCACCTAAATAGGTGTGCAATGCATTCATGCAAAGTTTAATTACACCCGCCATAATCGATATTTTAATGTACCTACCTAGTTAAACCACATCTGCTTAATCTGATTTACTTTGATTACGATAAATTGCTGCGGAACAACTTTCTTAAACTAAGTACCGAACAAAGGACAATGAACATGAACCCAATTATGGAATCGAGAACTATTCAATAACTTACTAAGTCGATTCATAGCAGACGGCTTTAAATTATTTAAAGAAATTTCAGAATTTAAAAGTTCCTCTTCGTTTCTAGTGGAGTGATTTGCAGCGCAGAGGGGAGTTAGGCTAAGTGAGTAAAAGAGTAAAAGTCTAGAGTCAATGTTTGCTGTCGTGATTTCTGCTCCCCTCCCGGCCGTTGCCGCGCTGCCGCCGCGCCGTCGCCGCACCACCGCCGTGCCGCCGCCGCGTCGTGCGCCTCTGACGCGCACTTTACTCTCTCGCACTCGCAACGCATTGCGAAAATGTGCATCTCCATTTTTAGTGACGTCCGACAAAGTCCGATTCGATTTCGGAACAACTATCCCTCAACGCTCAAAGAGCATAGTGATGGAGTTATTCTCAAGGCTTTATATAACATATTTGTGAATCGAAAGCCGGGTAAAAACGAACTTTATTACACATAGTCATCATTTATTTGAAAATTATTACAAACTAGAGGACGCCAGCAGCTGCGCCTGCATTTTTTTAATTTACCCGTATTGGCCGATCAAGTGGGAATTTCGGGAAATCCTTTCTTAGTGCACCCCTACGGTCCCCAAGGAACATACATGCCAAATTTCAGCTTCCTGCGCCCAATAGTTTCGGCTGTAGCGTGTCTGTCAGTCAGTCAGTAACGCAAGGATTTTATATATTAAGATATTATCGTAATTGTTTGCTTGTTCAATTACTTTTTGTGATACTGTGAGAGAGCATGTTGAAATCGCACTATGGATAGGGTGAAAAATACCCGACTTTTGATCACGTAATTAAATTTGCATTTAGTTAAATAGTGGTTCAAAGTCGACCATAAAGTTATGAGAGAACGTCTAACAAAATAAAAAATTATATGTGTGCCAAATTGTACATTCACTGAAGTTTATGAAATCAGCATTTATCCTAAAAATATAAATTATTCCAAAAAGTAATTTTTCGTAACAATATCAAAACATCAATTTAATCGTAAACGACTGCCACGTCGAAGGCCGCGGGTTCGATTCCCGCTCAAGTCAAACATTTGTGTGCGTGGACATGGATGTTTGTCTTGGTCTGAGTGTTTCTATGTATAATATGTATTTATTTACAAAAAAAGGTATATACTTTGTATGTTTATTCATTGTCTAGTACCCATAGTACAAGCTCTGCTTAGTTTGGGACTAGATGGTGATGTGTGTATGTGGTAGAATATTATTATTTTATCCACCCCAGGGTTAATGAACCACAAAAAATACCACTTAAGATTTTAGTAGATAAGTCTTGTATACAAACTTTTATGCAAAGAAAATAGCATAAGTACGAGAAACCAATAAATATTACAGTAACACAACATACAATTCAATAATTCTTGAATAATTTTATTGATGATTATCTAAGGCAACCAAATCTTGCCTCAAGACCGTTTAGAAGTTTACATGAAGACTAAAAAACTTAACATATATAGAATCTAACATTCAAAATATACTTCATTTATTGTATAACATACAATGAGTTTATCCGAAGCTAGTGTAACTACTACTTAAAAACAAAAAGAAATCACTCAAAAAACAATTAATAAAGTTCAAAATAAGTAAAATAGACCTTCTGTTACGTTAGTACTATTAACTATTCTGTGCTTCTGTTTACTTCATACATATGACTTATTTTAAAATGTATCAGTAAATTGCCCTAACAAATAAAACAGAGTCACCGAGAATAACTGCTCACTTCTTATCCATGCCGCGACGACCAGACCCCTCATACGCATAAATGTTATCGGCAACAACCCCCCAAACGAATCCCATACAAACCAAAGCCTAATTTCAAAATTAAAAGCTCACCTTGCACTCTAAATAAAGTTTGCCTCGGAACTGTTTCTTTGCAAATTTCGCATGCAATTGCATTCTGAGAACGGTAAAGAGTGGCAGGAATAAAGGGGAGCATGTCATTTCCCGGCCGGCCTCGGGGGTAAAATCGCATGAGCAAATGTTGACATCCGGCTCCACTTGGATCAGAGTCCGCGATGTAGACCCACTATTCAACCTTATACTTGCTTTATTCATTCAATGGACGACTATAAAATGGCAAACATATAAGTATACTTAGATACGGCTGCGCGTTAATTTTGCTTGAAGTAGCTTAAGATTTTTTGTGCAGATAGCTTTGTTTGTAGTTTGATACCAATAGATGGCGTTTTCAACTTTTCAGAAAGCCTACAGTTCAGATAAACACGTACGCTGCATTACGAGATCTATCAGATCTCTTGCAGGACTTTTGTATTGTGCGTTGAATATAATCGTGTAGTTTTACTCCTTGCGGGAGGATCTAACGTGTAAAGTTCTTTAAGTATGAGTAGGACAAATATTAAAAAAACCGGTCAAGTGCAAGTCGGACTCGCGCACCGAGGGTTCCGTACAAATTTGTAGGTATATAAGTAAAAGTTCACCAGTCATAGTTATGGTATATTTATTGCCAAATGAAATCCAGAACATTACAGTATGGAAAGCTGGAGGAGCATAACTTAAATAAAAATTGGGCAAGTGCGAGTCGGACTCGCGCACAAAGGGTTCCGTACCATCATCTATAAAAGAAAATCACGTTCGTTGTATGTATACTTAAATACTTTATAAGTTTCTACCTGTTTATTAAGATCGAGTAACAAATTGCTTAAAAATTACGTTTGTTGTATGGGAGCCCCCCTTTATTATTTCCTTTTTTTAAATTTAATTATTTATTTTGAAAGGTAATATACAACTACATATACTGTAAAAATTTAAAGCGTCTACCTGTAACAGTTAGTAATTTTGAGCAAAATATACGAAAAAAAACACGTTTTTTGTAAGGGACCCCCCCTTAATTTTTTTATTTTTTTTATTTTTAGTATTTGTTGTTATAGCGGCAACCGAAATACATAATTTGTGAAAAAAAAATGTCAGCTATCTAGCTATCATGGTTTATGAGATACAGCCTGGTGACAGACAGACAGACAGACAGACAGACAACGAAGGCTTAGTAATAGGTTTCCGTTTTTTACCTTTTAGGTACGGAACCCTAAAAAGGGGTCTTTGTCGTTTGCAATCAGTCATCCTTTATTTTATGTTAACATATATCGCTTATTTTATAATATAACTTAAATACCTATACCAGCCTTGCAGCAGCCTTGCAATAGTCTGCTGATGAATGATGGTAAGATTTTTTATCAAAGTTATTGATTTACAAAGTTTTTAGTGATTATTAGAAATCTGTTACAAAAATACTTATAAAGTACAGAATAATTAGCAACTATCGCAGTCCACTGCTGGACATAGGCCTCTCCCAACACGCACCACAGCACACGGTCCTCAGCCTTCCGCATCCTTTATATGGGCTATAAGACGTTGCTTTGTACCAAATTTCAAGATTTTGAGTTCACGGGAAGTACCCTGAAGGTTTTGATTCCCTTGCGAGTAGTCGCGAGTTTAAAAATATGATTATATTGCTCTTTCTTTTGATTGCGTAGACATAGAAGCTTGATTTTGTTGCAGCCTTACGGTTTTATATACTTGAGTATTTGATATGAATTTCTATTTAATACCTCCACGCGTTCAAGAGAAATGGGTAGTAACATTAAATTTATTAAAAAAAAAATGTATATGCTGTAACTAAAAATTTATGGCTTTCGCATTTTTTCCTTTATAAGTGATATAAGTCGTTGCTTCGTACCAAATTTCAAGATTCTGAATTCACGGGAAGTACCATGTAGGTTTTGATTCCAATCCGAGTTTGAAAATATGCTGCAATTTGCAGTATATACAGCTGTATCTTTTGATTGCGTTGGATTAGAAGTTTGATTTTTTTACAGCTCTATGGAACCGTAAATTCGAGTATTTAATATAAATTTCAGTTTGATACCTCCACGCATTCCTGAGAAAAAGGGTCTTGACAGACGACGGACGGACAACAAAGTGATCCTATAAGGGTTCCGTTTTTTCCTTTCGAGGTACGGAACCCTAAAAATAAATTAGTTTTTTTTTTATAGACTCACTCCTGTATCCCCGAAGGGGTAGGCAGAGGTGTAACATTACACTCACATTTCGCCATGAATTTTTAGGTCCCACGTAATAGGAGGCGAGCCTATTGCCGTTACCGGGCACATCACCGGACTCCGTGCTGCTACTGAGAATTCGGAAAAGCCCAGTAACACTTTTTCCCGACCCGGGAATCGAACCCGGGACCTCCGATCAGCAGTCGCATACGCTATCCACTGGACCACGGAGGCAGTCGGTACTCGTGGAATCGTTCGCCTCGTAGACGCAAGAGAGGGAGGATGGGCCTCTCACGGTCGCTGTGAGACTCATTTTAGTGTTGCCAACCATCGACATTAAAAAAATGCCTGTTTAAAAAGTAGAGAGTTATGAGAGGAATCAGGCAAGAAACTCAGAGCCACAATTATAATTTAAATAACTAAGTAAGTAACTACCCTCCTTTTTTCATTTAGGCGCTGGTTTGTCCATAATGTTATCGTTAATTTATCATCGTTGTCTTGCCCTGGTCCCAATTTATTCGGGGTCGGCGCAGTATGTCCTTCTCTTCTATACTTCTCTGTCACCAGTCATCCGATCATTTACCTTTTTCTCTTTCATATCCATCCCTACACAATCTTTTCCTTGCCCGTCCCCTCCCTTTTCGTCCTTCCACATGCATATTCATCACTTTTTTACCTACATACATCTCATCTCTCCGCATAACATGTCCATACCAGGCCAATCGACTCCCTTTTAGCTTTTCATCAATGGGCGCCACTTTCATACTACCTCTAACGTAATCATTATAACGTTATAATGTTATCGTTAATTAATATGGTTATTTAAAAATAATATAAAAGCACTAAACTAGACTAGCACAATACAGACACAACAGCTCACATTCACAAAATACTTAAAAATCATAAGAAAGAGATAGTCCGTGGGGAACAAGTATCCCAAGCATTTTTATCTTCAATATAATCGAGTACCAAATAGTAGCTTTTTTGACGCTATTTGCAAGCAATCAATGTGCTTGCCATGTTTTGATGAAAAAATACTTTGTATTAATAAAACTTTTAAAATCGAAAACTGAGACATTATTTTATTCCCATCACTACTTACTACACATATTGAACTATCTTCGGTTGCGGTACGAGATACAATCGATATAAATTTATTTTTTTGGTATTTGTAGTTTATTCAAATGTCATAACTGCGTGCGGACCTAGCAAAATATAAAGCAATAGGCTACCTTTCACTCACAAAAACTTCAAAATATATGTCATTGTTTACTGGAAGATAACAAATATTTTCAAATCTGTATCTTTAAGAGACTGATTAGGTCTCAAACGCACCAAAGGGTAGGTTAGTTTCGAGATATTTTAGGTCTCCAAAGCTCCAGCTGAAAGTTCTTTGAAAATGATGGCGCAGTGAACGTATTAAGACGAAAATAATTAAGAAAACATACATACATACATAGACTCACGCCTGTTTCCCCGAAGGGGTAGACAGAGGCATATTAAACGCCCCCTTTTCGCCAGTGTTTTGATCCCACGTAATAGGTGGCGAGCCTATTGCCGCTTATTGGGACATTTTGTTTGCCAGAGCCTCGTCCGTTGATCGGCAGGTGCACCACTTGCAGGTGAGGTTGGCTTGGGACCCTAAGTTCTTGGTGGGAACCCTATGCACACTAATTAAGAAAAATAAGCATATTTTCTGTCGTATAAAATTAAAATAAAAGCTCAGTTTACTTACGTCTAAGTTAAGTACGAGATGGATGGCTAGAAAAGGCCCAGAACTTATTTTGTCCTTTATTCTGGCAGCTAAGCAAACGCTACATACTCCATTGAAGATTCAGTAAGATACTTCAAGTGTTTGAAATAAGTCATATTATTATCCTCCGTAACTCCGTATGTCCTAAAATGTGATGGATTATCAACCCAATGTCAACATAATAATACTAGCATAAAGTTAATTCAAATCCTTTTATACCTAACCATGTATTTTAAATGCATAAACATTGTAATAATCAACATGATCAGTTTGTCACCGGATATTATAAATATTATTTTAGCGTTGCCAGCTAACGTGCGGTTTCAATCAATCATCATAATGTAATGATATTATCTCAATAGTAACTGAAAATACACTGAATTCGAAAGAAGCGCACCCCGATATATTAAAGATTCTATGCGCGGTAGCTGCAAGGTCAAAACGTTTGCGTTGGGGGTCCGATTTTTAGTTTAGACAGATATTTCAATATTATCCTTTCTACAAAGCAGCTACCGTCTGACCTCTTCCGCTCAAAGGGATGGCAATTTTCCGTAGCTTAGACCAGTCTCAGTATTTTCAAGAGTACCTAACTTAGTCGTCATAATGACTGTTAAAAATTGCGTAAGTCAAGAATTGAGTGGTATTGAATTTCATAACACAATCATTGTCAACTTATGTTTTATGTTCATTTTGTGGCCTTATTACCATAAAAATCCACAATAAAAAGCGATCACTTCGGCCTAGGGTCGTAAAAGTTACTCTCATACAACAAAGTCGCATTTCATCAAAAACATCGTCATTAAACATTATCAATAAATATGGAAAGACAAAATGGTATTCCCTTACCTTTAAGCCCACAATCATATTAAACTTATAATAATAGCTTAAGGCAACCCGGCCATTGCATTAGCCACAGATGATTCATAGCAAAGTGTCCGAAAGTCAACGAAGCGTGAACCATAACGAGTGCTATCTACAATATCAGTATTTATAAAAAGGAAGCTCGTACAAAAAAGCTGTACATTTACTTAAATCACTATAAAGTTCATTTGAAACCAAAAGTAGCTACCGGTGTATTGTTACATTGTGGAAGTTTCTTGCTAACACCTTACCGATAAAGCGAATTATTCCTTCATAAAACGCCACAGTATAAAATGTTATAGCAGCTATATTGCATGATAGCTCCCACAGTCTACTTATTTTGCTATTTGCATGTCAGTCTTAAGACTACAAGTACTCAAGCCTGGATCCGCCCGTCAGTTTTTATGATGGATAAATAAGCTTCTAGAGAGAAATTGATGTTTTTACATTATATTCTAGTGCTTATAAGATGGAGGCTATTGAGAAATACTTTGTTTGCTGCATTGTTTTCTTATAACACTTTGAACTAGTGTAAAATATGTACTTGCAAAGTAGTTGTTAGTTGGGTAGGTACCTCATAGTCCATTCCACTTTCTTTACAATTTTGGTTCATTCCTATTACAGATTTAATTTGTGTACGTTAAACGTTATGAATTCTACTGTGTGTTTTACTGTTTGTAAAATGTTTTGTAGCACTGCTAAGTAATCTAAAACTTTTAAAACATGACTCAAATATGTTTAACTAGATGACTGTGCTTATTTTTTTTCTGGTATAAATATTATGTATAAAAATAAAATTAGGCGTCTTCAGGTAAACACATACATCGAATTCACTAAAGCCGGGCACTGAGGTTCGAAATGGATTCATTTTATATAATGCAGGCACTCCTGTTTAATAATTCGAATACTTAAATGAGGAGATATAATTGGGTAGTTTTATTCAAATATCCTTAAGAACAAAGTAAAACAACAATGCAGTCTGCGAGTAGAGTAGGCGCTAATTTACCCACAATTTGTATGCGGCCAAACGATTTCCAAAAGATTGCATTAGCGTAATTTAATTACAAAATTACTGGAAAATATAGCCTTATTTCGCTTTAAAATTTAAACATTACAGGTGGAGTGTATCGTGAAGGGAATATTTTGATCGCAGCCATTTTATGAGTGCGGTGATCGGAACGAACAATTTGCATCGTAATTAGGACTGTGCTCTCTGTTTTAACACAAATTAGTTTTAACCGAATAGCCGGTTATTTTCTGAAAGCAAACACGTACGCCGCTTTATACTCAATTGTATTGTTGGATTATGAGTTTAACAAATACATAACGTTCAAGCAATATTGTTTTTGCTCGGCACTTTCAACTGTAATAATTTCTGTCTGGTTCATTATTGCACTTGTAACGTATTTCCGTGCATGTTCCCGTTGTTACTTAGCGCGTACGAGTATTCAGTTCTAAGTCGATATGAACGACTCTTGCGAGTGTGTACCTTGCATTAAGTACACTTGAGTTGAGTTATGAAGTATGCAAGGAATACATTATTGTAGTGAATCTTCGGGCGTATTTATTATCATTTTGGTGTGGCTTGAAGTAAGCTTGTTGCAGTCAGTCTTATTTCCTAGTAACATAATTGAATAAAATACACGTTTCATAATATGTTTCCCAACTTATACTGAAATATACAAGGTGTAAAAAGACCCTTAACGGAAACTGAAACCTAATGTTGTACATTGGTACTACGAACATTTTTTACTTCGGCACCATACCTGGTTAATTACTGGTTCAGGAGATATTGAGGCTCAAAGTTAGTATAGAATTTTTCTAATTAGGTACAAAATCGATGCATTTACCCCGCCAATATGTTCTATAGATACCCTCTGACCCCATGGATATGCATTGGGCAGGTATTTCGAGCATTGCACGCGCGCGCTTTCAATTGCGGCTTAAAAAATGTGAAAGCTTAAAAAAAATCGTTTCCCAGGTATTATTTTTGGTTAGTGTATGACTCGGCATGATTTCCACAACGAATAGACTTGTGATGGGTCTTCTGACACCCTGTATATATCAAAAGCTCTAGCAGATTCCAGCCTTCATCACAGACCCTTCTATTTTCAGTTGAACAATAAATCAGAGTAACATTCAAACTGTTACATAGTTTTTGCTTCTGTAATGGTCAAGCAAAAACAGTTTATCCAATTATTACCGGGTCTATCACAATTCAAGTTATAGAAACGGTTTATAACAAATGTGGCTTTTCGGAGATAATCTATAGTTTATTAAATTGACTGGTTGTTATTGGAATATAACTTTCATGAATAGTTTTATACTAGCTGATCCCGTGGCTTCGCTCACTCCATTACTTTATGTTTATCAATTATCGATAAACATAACCTAATGCAGTATTCACATTATTTTATGTCTATCGATTATCGATATATCGTTCAATCGAGTTTATAACCATTATAGTTATTGATTGAGTGAAGTTAATTTTTTTTCCTCTTAAGTCACCCACGGAACAAAATGGGGTACAAACAGAAAAAAAAATTAAAACAAGAGTTACACTCTTTATTAATTTCTATAAGTAATATTAAAAAATACAAAATAAAAACGCGAAAAAGAGAAGTTTAATATTACATGCTTTTGTAGATATATAAACGTATTAAAATAAATATAAATATTATATTTAAAAAATACTTTTTAGCAACACATCGTCGATGTACCTAAATAAACTCATATTTTACAGACACTTCACTTGGCTTATATAAAAATGTTAAGTGTCAATTATATGACTAGCATTATAAAACAAACAGCGAGAACAGTACCTATGAGAAAGAAAGAAATACAAATGTTTTGTTGCCTTTTAAAATAGCGGAGTTTAAATACCAAAACACTGACAATGTCTAGACTGCAAATTAAAAAGAAAACGTCGAACGAAGAATGTAAACGAAAAGGGTTTGCACTTCATACGTCTTTTTACAGTAATTAGAAAATATAAAAAAAAAAATATGTGCGCGTGGGATCGGGAGGTCCCGGGTTCGATTCCTGGGTCGGGCAGTGTTATTGGGTTTTTCTGTCACGAAATTCTCAGTAGCAGCACGGAGTCTGGAAATGTGCCCGGTACGGCAATAGGCTCGCTCCTTATTACGTGGGACTAAACTACAGACTAAAGTATATCTGGCGAAAAGTGGGTGTAGAAATACACCTCTGCCTACCCCTTCGGGGATAAAAGGCGTGACGTTATGTATGTATGAATGTAGAAAATATACTGTCACTGCGCTCTTTATTTCTTAAACTTAGGTAACTTTTTATTATATGTATTTGCTCTTTTTTTAACCGTGGTGTAGCGCTCATAGCGTGACTTGGCTTGCCGATCATAATAAGTTGGCAAAGTTAAGCAACGCTTGCACTGGTTACCACTTGGATGGGTGACTGGGTGTGGCATTTCCAACAGAGCGCTACCATGCTTCGGAGGGCACGCAAATCCTTTGGTCTCCTAGAATCGTTAGACCATGTCAGAGACCTTCCGGCGGTCTCACCGATACCAGACGCTCTGATATCAGAGTTGGCCACATACTCTTAAGAGAAATAACGAACACTGACGTTTAGACTTCTCAACTCTTCTTATATCATTGCTTTGTCCATAAACACTTTAGAATTGTGTACATCGAGTAGAAAACATATCTCAACAGCAGTTTAGTTTATTAATAGCACGTATAATAACTAGAATTACACACACCACCATATTCATATTCATGAAGTAACAGAAAACACCGCAGCGCAGCACAAGGTATAAATAAATTGCCTAGAGCAAGTATATGGTAGGTAGCTTAAACCTACTTAGTAGTACGCAACACAAATGTACTAGTAGCTAGTACTGCCGCTAGGTCGACGCCGCAAAATGCACCTCTACGCGCTCATTGCGAATTCATGGTTCATGGGGACGCGAACCAACTGCATACCGCCAATCAAATACTACCTGCTGGCTTTCATGTTTTGTGCACACGTCTGTTTACCAGAGAGGATGCAGATACTATAATCTACTCGGTTTGTACCCACGATCTCTCTTTTGATCACCGGCAACATGATAATGAAATGGTTTTAAATATAATTTGCTGTTCCGTATCCTAATAGCGTAAATAAAATTATGATTGCGATGCCCTTTGCGATTCATAATATAATTTTAGATTGAGATTCAATACCACTTCAGTATCCAGGTTATTGTTTTCTGTCAAGCTATATTAAATACCTAGTAGTGCGCATTCTGAGTGTGGCCGTAGTAGGCGTAAATATGTTCGATATTTTACGTGGGCTGGCTGGCGAAATGTATGTAATATTACTCTGCCTACACCAAGGTTCATAGAGCAATACATCCCACGCGTGGTTCGGTGAATGAAAGAAAATCACAAAGCACTCAAAATATAGACTGACGCCTGTTTTCAATATGCAGAGGCAGTGCATTGCCGTTGGCCACGACCCAGGTGTATACTTTGATCTATCATGGCTTTTATCTTATTCATAATTTAAAAATAATCACCGTACTTACCGCAGTAATTCAAAACCTACACACTGATGCATGATAATATCAAAGCCAAAAAATAAGTAAATCTATAACGGTACGGACAAAGCCAACTGTACGCCCACGTTTTTAACATTTGACATTTACATAGTCCCTTTGTCGAGGCTCTTATATCGTGGTAGATAACAGAGTGTCCCCTCGCCCCGTGAAGGCTATTTGCGTGCACTAATCAATATTGTAGTGCATCCACTAATCCGCATGCCAAGTGGGTTGATTATGACATCATCCCCCATCTAGAAACAGACGAAAGGGCCCTGTAAATGCATCGGCATTTACACAGAGATGTTTGCCGTGTGTCTGGTATTCATACTAAACTGACTATTAATACCTAGTGTACCTCTATTGTACTATAAGTCTATTGTAGTATTAAATAGTTCAATCACTTCACATGTTTAATGTTAATTTAGTACTGTATGACTATAATAAACTAACTCCAAAATGTAGAGTGTTAGAGCCATTTATTATGTATCCCTATTTGAACATAATTTGAATTAGTGGCTGATTAATTTAAAGCTGTAAATGAGCATGAAATTTTTGTTTATGCTTTAACGATAATTAACGCTGTCGAACAGATGGCCCGATTTCAATTCGATTGCTAAATCGTTGCTGTCATTTTGTGATTACACGGCTAGTTTACAAAGTCAGTTAAGTTATTGTAAGGTGTTGATACTTAAGGCTAACTTTTCAATCGTCTGATAAAAGTTATTCTATATTTAACCTAACCTGGCTGAATTAAGAAGTAAAACAGTTGATTACTTATTTTAATATAATCGTTATTTTGATTTTGGAATCGTATTATTTTATCCTACGAATAATTCTATCTGATGATTGAAAAAATTGCCCTTATTTTAAGATAAAATATAATGAAAATACGTACCTAATATGAACAACATACTCTGACTAAATTTTCTACGGTATATTTTCTTATATCCCCAGACTGATGCACCTGTCTGAAGTAGTAAACAGCTTCAATATATTCAGTAGGGGGTGTAATCCTCACGTGACGACAACAAAGCCGTGCTTCGTCCGTCAGTCTTCGCTTGGACGACAACAATTCAATACGAATGTTTACATTTATGCCGGCCACTTGCCTCCGCTCACAAAACTTCCGAGCTTCGGTATTACGCGAATACGTCAACACGTACACTAAGGGACCCGGTAACACGACAACGTACGAGGGTTTCAAACATCACTACCTAAAAAATAAATCATTCGTTTCAAACTAAATTCTAGTTGAACAAAGGTAATTCAACAAGTAAGTACATAGGTATTACGAGTGTAAACGTGTGGCGGCAGCACGCGATTTGCAAATAAACCTAGGAAGATATCAAACAACGAACGTTTGCCACAACATGCGATAAAAACCAGCGCCATTTCAAATGGAAATAACAAATGGATGTCTGCTTTTTCTGCTGCGCTACTAACCGATGTGGCTTAAATCAGCTTTAATAATTCATTAACTCCACAGAGCCAGTAATGAGATTTTGTTTCATAAACTTACCAATATACGTAGACCGCACGTGCACCGCCCGCACACTCACCGTAATTGTTTTTAAGCTCGGCTTCATATGGATGCTCTCTCGGGACACACTTGAAATATACAAATACAAAAACTGTCAAATGTCCCAGCTAAAACTCTCCTACAATAATACTTATTTGTTTGGAGAGATTAGCAACAATGCCCTCTGAAGCGAGCTACATTTAGGTAAATCGATACCTACCGAAATAGACCGCATTGTTGACGTAATATTGAGTTAATCCAGACGAGTCGACACTACTGCCAGATATGAACAAACTAAATATACACTCGTAGCTATGTGTGAAGCTGTGCGGAGAAATTCCTTTTCCAGTTGCGGTAATTACGACTCTCTCACACGCACCAAACTACTGTTTAGTGGCACGTTCCCACCTGACCTTCACATTCAAGTAAATATACACCAGCTTAATACAATATACTTTTTACCCACACACCATAAAATCGAACAACTTTCTACTCCTAAACCGTACGGATACATTAGGCGCGGCCATAACCGAAAATTCACTTCCAATGTCTCACATTTGATAACAAAGGAAAAACACCCGACGACCGACAAGATGTTCTAAAAATACTTTCGCAATCTAGCTACCTGTTCACCTGGGCTGGCCATTCCGGCCTTCCCATAAAGAAGAGTAGACGGGAAGCGCCGGGAAGGGTTTATCGTTCCTGAGGGAACGGCCGCATGCCCGACACTATATCATTGCCGCCTCTATCTCTATGTACACTCTGAGTTCTTTGTACTCGGGGAAGCATAAAACTTTGTGAAAACACTGTTAATATGTAACGTACTCTTACGTGCTGCAATCGAACTTTTGCGCTTCATTTAACTTAAACACGACAGAGTAGTGAGTTGTGTGCGAGCGCCGCCACCATATATTCTATGGCCGCCACCACGCCGGCTGCGACGCGATCTGATTACTACCACTTAAATTACATTGTCAAATTCCATCGCTTTCCCATAATAAATACATCGTTACGATAACTAATGTCGAAAATAATTTAATTAGCGGAATTAAAACCAACACACGCAGTAAATAACTTTGTAATTTGTTTTTGTGCATTATTGTGATATATTAATCGTTAATGCACCGCTTGTCAATGTATTCGTAATGAAATGCCTGTACACAGTGCGGTTGGGGTTGCGACACCGCCGACAAACAAAATATGAAATAATGTTCGCGTTATTTGCATAATGTGCACCATAAACGGTGGCCTATATAGAGAGCCATCATATTGGCGTGACGTCATAAAGGCCTGCGAGGAGCGCCGTACGGCGGATAAACGCAGTTGACGTGCATAAAGCTTTGTCCCGGATGTCGCTATACCACCACAATACCTATTGATATTTATCGTAATATTTCCTTGGGATAAAAGGGTTCGCAAAATAACTAATACACCGCCTTTCACTTATGTTACTTTTAAGCTAGCAGCTGCCATAAAAAGAGTAATGTTATGAAAATGGAAACGCTTTTACCTATTTCAAAAGTTGAATATGCTAGAGTACTGTAGACATTTGAAAAACTAGACTGTATTTGTTTTTTCTTTTGATCTCTCTACGATTCACGACCCCTTCTAGCCATTTTCATTTGACTTTGATTGCGTATTCATTATTCATAGATACCTTATATCGATGGAAAAATAAAATTGCTAAACCGATTTATTCTACATTTGAAATTCAAAACGATTTTACACGTACACAAGTCGTTTGCTAAAAAAATAATTGTTATTCGTTCCAAATTTGAATAGCATAATGTTCGTTAATTATTTATGTAGGATAGGCAGGTAGGTAGGTAATCAGTTTAGGTCGTACCTCAAGTCCCTCTAAAGTCGGAGTATACAATAAACTAGAGAGAGAGATAGTGCCGGTCGTGTTACTATGTGCGGAACCGCAAGGCGAGCCGGGGAGACTTTAGTGTACCCGGGGGACAGCCGGAACACCTGAACAGTACACATTGATTTTACATGAACGTCCTATCGCCACGACATCGTTGTTCGCACATACATACATGTGAATTGCACATATGTACATGTATATGCAATCTGTATAGTGCGGTACAATGATTCGTACTTCGCCTGTATGTATCTAGATATGTACCAAGGCGATTCGGACCTTGATTCAACATTCCAGGGTTGAAATGAACATGGTTAGCTCTATTTATACATGTACTGTGCGATGCCATTGACATGAAGCAATCGATTGTGACTGAACTCCAATTTTAAATCAAGTCATGGTTCATTTCACTCTAACAAGTACTTTAAATCATTTTAAGATTAGCTTAAGCGTCGTATATATTTTATTATACAGTAAAACTAATAGGTACTCATAGTTAAATACATTTATAAAGCATGATTGAAAAGTTACTTTTTTCATACTTTCAACTGCAAGTATGTATGTCTGGACATAGGAAACAAGTATAGGATATTTTTGTTTCTAATGTCCTGACATAGAGAGGGACGATAGTGTAACTGAATGTGACGTAATGATAGGATATGAAAAAGTGGAGCAATTGAATGAGTTTGTGTATTTAGGGTCTTTGTTTATGAAAGATGGAAAATTTTAGGCAGATATTGAAAGGAGAGTGAAAGCAGGAAATAGTGTGAATGGCGCCTTACACTCTATCATCAGCAATGGTATTATCCCAAAGCAAGCTCGCCTTGCTATACTGCAGGGAGTTTTGGCGCCAATATTGATATATGGTACCGAAGCATGAAAGTAGGATTCATACTGTAGAAATGAGAGATTTGAGAAGTATGTGCGGAGCAAGTCTGATAGATAAAGTTTGTAACAGTGTGATACAAGAAAAGTGTGGTCTAAAAGAAGATGTAGGGACAAAGATTGAAAAAGGAATGTTGCGTTGGTTTAGACATTTGGAACGGATGGATGAAAGAAGAAATCCAAAATGAGTGTATCGTGCAAGAATGAATGGAAATGTCTGTAGGAGACGCCCTAGGCAGACGTACGCCGACCAAATAGGTGACGTACTGAAGAAGAGCCAATGCATGATGAGGTTAATGAATTTCTAGGAAGCGAATGAGGTATGTTTGAACCGAAGCATGAGGCGTTCCAGTCTCTGCCTACCCTAATGCGTGACAGGCATGACGCTGTAGATAGATTAATTTAATATTTTTCTGCAAAATTACTTATTTCTTTATATACCTAGATAATTATGCTCTCCATAAGTTTATCTTGACTTTTTTATTGATGAGGCCATGTATTGGTATTAAGATGATTGTTTAATAGAGAAAATAATATATTTCCGACCTACCAACAAGCAAATCGAACACAGTGTAATAAGATGACCAATTATCACTATGAACATAGTCTAGGCAAATAGTTTGCTCCTTGGCATTGACTTGACAGTGTGGCCTTAGCCTTAAAGTTTAACATTGGGCTTTAAAAACATATGCATTGAAAATCCTTCATTTGTATATGAAATAGCATTTTCTTTGTGTTTAAGTTTCCGTACGTAATAAAATACTTGAAAACAACACGTAATCACGCTATTTAGTGACCACAAAACGTTTATATCACGCATATTTCAAATAATTCAATGCCGTTTAATCTGTATACTAATGTTACAAGATTAAAAAGTTTAAATATATTTATTATATTGAATGATTGTCTAGTATTAAGGCAAATCGGGCGTACCTAACCAATAAAAAACAAGTCTACAGCTCGAATATTGCATATTATCGGCTTCTGCAATTAAATAACAATCACAAGTACCTACATATATATAGAATTAGATACGTGCCGTCACAAGAATAACATCCAGATTTATTAAAATATATCAAAGATTAACCTACACAAACAAACTAACGAAATATTCGCGAACGATATTCTGATTTGTAAAGATTATATGATATTACATGGCAACACTACAATATATCCTGATAATGTTACAGAGCTAGCGGCTCGGAGAATATCCTATAGGTACATAATGGACAAGCTGTCAATAGCGCTCGATTTCATGATCCAGTTTACTTCTATGAACCAGGGGCGACAAGGAGATTGCTTAATTCACCATCGCCTATCAAGTTAATGCAGTCACCGTCGCCAGCAATACCATTTCTAGCAAGATAGGTACCTACTATGTTATATTCTTTTACATGTGGATTGTTAATTATCTAAAAGAATTTGCATCGTGGCAGTGTAATGAATAAAACATACATGCAGCAAGACGATTTAAAAACGTTACACATATTAAAATAATAAAGCAAAACGAACGCACATACACAGCTAATAAGATAAAATTTCCAAATCGTATTCACCCTAGCAAATTACCAGAATAATGCGAGTGCGGGGCGTTGCTAAATAATTATAGCGTTTTCCAGTTACGTATGAGTTTCTGGTGGTTTCTTCGCAGGGTTGAGGGCGAGAGGGCCTGAGAAAACTTTTGGGTCTTTATTTATTGTTATTGCCTCATTAAGGTACCTACGTAGCAAGCGATATTCTACAAATTGCAAATAAATAAGCCACCACTCTAGACACGTGTGGAATGTATAAGCGAACCTACTTATCTAATTATCTACGTGTTTTACTTGATTCATACGGGTGATAGTGCTTAATAATTAAGTGTGAAGTAGTGTTTACAAATTTTCTGCTTTTGTCGTCCGAGGAGTTAGGAAGGCTTCGTTAAGTTAGGAGGGAGAATGGACGTTATAGAATATGCTTTAGTACTTGAATGATCATCTGACTTATTGTGTGCGATGCTTTATCTATATATATAAAATTCTCGTGTCACAGTGTTAGTTAAAATACTCCTCCGAAACGGCTGGACCGATTTGTATGTTTGTATGTATATTCGGTAGGCCTGAGCATCGGTCGTAATCTATTTTTCAAACCCCAAAAGTCCGGTTTCAATATTCAATCTATCCATGGATGTGGAGATTCGAGAAACATGTTTGACGTATTTTGTATGGACCTTATGTCAAAAATGAATGTAAAATCTCAAAAAAAATGGATAGATCCAATATTGAAATTCCCGGTAAGTCATAAGGGTGGTCCAACACAAACATGGTTTTATATTTTTCTGGCAATATTTTTATATCCATTTCTTTATGATGTGGCATTAAAATACAAACAACCCTTTATTTTCATCCTTTTAACACTAACTCTTATTCGTTATAGCCATATAAGTAATGTTATCACATCTCTAAAACAGTTATCTGCCTCTATCACTCATTTACCACATCCTCACTTACAATAAATTACTTATTTTTTCTAACTTAGAAATAATTTATATATATTAAACTCTGTAATTTTAGATTAAGCACTGATGGCTTTGGTAACTTTGTTCAGAAATTCCTGGAAAAGTGGTTTGAAAAAAAAAGGAATAAGAAAAAAGACTTTAAAAAGGCGGTGCGGAGTTCGCCGGGTCAGCTAGTATAATATATATTCATATAAGGGCTACATACCACCTCCTGTCAACAAACCAACAATGTACCATCATATTTTATTTACCCAAAGCGTAAACGAATATATTTTGTATTCTGTCATGAAACTCCTTCGTTGTTACCACATATACGTATATTTTAGACAATTGTACAATATGGGGTCATAAATATTTTAAAAGACTTTCCCCAATAGCAAAAAACACCTATAAAATTAAATTCACCCCTTTCAAACAGATACTGGTCGGCGCTTAAAATGAAATTGGATTTTATTAAATAAGTGTAATCATAAATTAACGCTTATAGACCATTTCCATTTACTGATGAAATCTGAAAATTACCTCTCATAATTTTAATGTGGCTTAACTTTAATTAAAAGCCTTATTCAGTTGGTCCTCTTAAGTAAGTAAATATTGATAACTTGAAACAAGTAAAAGCGTTTTGATTACCTCAAAGCGAATTCAATCGTTATCAATTTCATTTTCAAATTGGTCCACGTAATTTAAGTAGGTATTGTTTTTATTTCGCTGAGGAAATCGGATTATATTAAATGTTATTTATTATGTTGGTTTTACTTGTAAGGTCGTTGTAAACAAAAAAATGTTACACAATCTGCGTTCAGAGACCGTTTTTTAACAGCTTTTATTTTTAGAAAATGAATCATGACTTTGAATATATATTGTAATCGTTTCATTATATATTATAGTTATGTTAATATGGAGTGTCATTGTAACATAGTGTCAGAAACTTACCTTTCCTCCTGTTAAAAGGACATAAAATATTAAAACATACAAGATTAAAACTTAAAAACCATGGTATACTAACGATTTAGCATAGTTTTAAACTATTAAGTAACCAATGAACACCTAGTACACAATGATATTACACATGCAAATGTGGCGACGTGTCTGATTGTTATGTTTTCACGTCCAATTAATCGCGATTTTGTATTGTGTTAACGTAATCAACTAATCGTATTGGTAACTGATAAAGAATGAAGCATAAATAAGGGCGGCACGCTATTTCAATATACAAACAAAACAAAACGAGTCGCATTAACTGAGCTTACAATAATGCTCTAACGAGCAACGTTTGCAACCGCATTTTCGTCGGATTCCAATGACTCATTATTAAAATATTATCGATAAACTCGATACGTACATTTAGCGATAAAACATGGGACACACGACACAAATTGCGCGTTAACTCAAAGGTGGAGCGCAGGTATTTTGGACTTATTGAGCGCAAATTTTGAAGACCGCAACCCTTTGAATAGTCAATGTCGCGTACCCTTATCTCGCCACAGAAAGGCGACACCACATTACCGGTATTATGCCACTACTCGGCGTCGCGGTCGGCTCCGCTGAAACACGCCCTCGCTTACCGTATTAAAGTATCAAATCGTATGCACACACTTTGAAGTACAGGCCATTTTCAAAGTGCAATTTATATTGTATTGGAAGTTAGAGCGGCGCGTTTACCCCGCTCCACAATATTTTGTGTCGGGCCAATGTGCCGCGCGGCTGAGCCTTGTTCCCTGTCGCTGTGAATACCGGCTTTACATTTTCTTGTCTATGGAGAAAATTTAATAAGCATAAGTGGAGTTCCCGCACTCTATTGTAGTACGCGACGATTAGAAAACTTTTTTATGTCTCTTAGGATTTCTTTTTTGAGAGACGGTAAAAGTTTTCAGTAGTAATAATCGTAACACCTTCATTATGAATAAATCGCGCTTTAATGTTTTCAGAGGATCGGATTCATGCGAGGTTTTTCTTTTGTACATTATTGATGTTAGATAATGTGGGTTATCTAGTTAGGCGAAGTTTATGTATAACAGTAGTAGATAGTTCTGTTGGGTTTACGAAGACACGTAATGTCCGAGCAGGTTGCGTGACACAGGTCCTCGCACTCGACTCGATATCGCAATTCGCAAGCCGAGCCACTCTCTTTACTGCGCCCGTGGGACACAAACTCCTATATCATAGTACAAGCCACCGACCACCTACGTAGGTACAACCTACACACACTCTCCACATATTGGATCATCATTATTACCTTCTTTCTTACTTTGTGTAGTTTCTCTATTCAGAATAAATTCGTAGCTAGCTTATTTATGATATTCTGAAAGCCATTGGTTTATTTTTGTATGATATAACCTAAATTGAATGAAAATACCTACTAGAAGTAAATTTTCAAATAAGAATATAAACTTGCATCCAACAACATAATTTTGTTTATTGATGCGAATTGTTTTCTTGCAAATAAGTTGGTACAGTCAGGTTTATAAATATATATACATTTACGTTATTTTATATGGTTATATTGTCCAAAATTGTCATAAATTTATTATGTTTAAGGATTTTTACACAAGAAAATCTTGCCTAAATCATAATTTATAAACGAGGAGTTTTAATTCATAAAAGTCTCAGCAAAGATGTTGAGGTGTGTAGCTACTTTTAGAGTTAACTGTACCTATGTATATTGACCGTCTAAACCTATGTGTGCAATGTGCGATGCCGAATAATATTTATATATGATTTAACTTTGTGTCTTCAATAGTCTACGTAGATTTGCCAAAAGGCGTTCGTAAATAACATAATAATGTAGACACTTCAATTTGTATTGGGACAGCGCGACAAGTCCTCGACGGTTTTGTTTGTAATTAATTAACTTCAGTGGACACAAATCAAATAAACAAAACAGAATCAGAATTAAACGGAAAATAATTTGAAAGAGTGTAGCCGTTGACGTCATAAGCGCGTAAGTACGTGAGATCAATGGGCACACAACAAATGTGGGTAAGGGGCGGCCGGGATCAGATCAGGCTTTCGGCCTGTATTTATTTACATGTAATTAGGTTGGTGTCAGTGATCGACGGCGGCGGCGGACGTCCGCGCGAGGTAAACAATCCATTACAAGGCTGTCAGAGCCGTGCGGCCAGACCGCCCCACGGCCATGCATATACCCGACACCGCCACGCCGCGCCGCGCCGATAGCACCCCAATAGCAGCGCAAACACCCCAATTTAGACGACAGTTAACTGGTCACGTCAATATTGACCACCGTCCACTTTTTGACATAAATACTTCACCTGAGTCAGTTTATCAGCTACTCGCCGTTCCGCTGGCTGCTAATGAATCCCTGCTCGTAAGGAACTGCCTACCTTTGTTGTACAAAACAATTTGCCTGTACTAACTTGACTGCTGCAGAATTCGTTTTTGTTTGCGAAATGCCAATGTGCTTAAACATCAAAACTAACAACGTTTTGTGTATAGTGCTGATAAAATAAAGAAAGTATTTTCATTCGTTTGTGCACTGCATTGCAAGTCAGATTATTTCGACACACAGAAATTAATGCTGTCTCTAAATAAATTCAACATCGTATTTTATGTCGAAATAAAGTTAGAACATGTTTTTAAAACTTTGCGTAATTATTTTTGACAATAGTTTTTAAAAATCCTTTCATTTTTTGTACATAAATCTGTAAAGCGATTATATCAGCTTGGCCTCGAAATAACGTCGGCATTTTTGTAAATGCACACCGATGTACGCTATACATCATACAAGCTGAGACGTCTATTACTGTAATGGTCATTGTTGACTATGATGTATGAGTTGCGCTAACTATGTGGTGGGCCGTATGCCAGCTTGGCAATGATAACTTAAAAATAAACACTATTTCCATGGAGCATCGCCGAAACACGAGCACGCTCACACGAAGAGTTGCTATTTTTTGGCTCAAAATAATAACATTATCCGCGTCCCTTGAAGCGCACAAAGCAGACCCAATGCAGTAATCCATTCAATGTATCACTATGCAACTCGTACTCTTATCTTACCACGTATAGCCACGCCAATCCGTTACCGATATTTAGGCAAAATACAAATTCTTGCCCGTGCCACGCAAATCTGTGCTCTACCGGATCACGGGTAGGTCGAAAATCACACATGGACCAACAAATTTTACAACGTTTTACGTCGAATAATCCGCCTGATATTGGAAGGCTCGTCGATGCATTCACTGGGATGCACGAAATTTTCTATAAGGATAAAAGCAAACAAGATAGCCATCGAACCAATGTTACGAGCTGTATGAGCCGCACGAGCTACCTACATAGGTAGGTACGCAAGTAAGGCGCCTAAACCGCACCGATTTGGCTGCGAAGCGACGGACAAATGGAACTTTAAAAGCAATAAAACATTTTTATTTGCCCATGTCAAGTACTGGCCGATGAAGCCGAAATTTTACAACCATTGAGGTTTTCATCGCAAATATTTGTTAGAAACGTTTCGTTCGATTAAATTATTTTTGTGTTGACTGTGGCGGGCTTTATTTTACGGATATAATAACGGCGCAACTTTTTTGGCGTGTAATAGGAACAACAGTGACAATACGGCGGCGGGGCGGCGGCGAACGTTAAAATGTTTCCATTTTTGGCGTGCTCTCAAGTTAGTTAATGTTTCCAAAACAACGCTGCGAACACTGGGATGCCTATTTGCGGGTTGAAGTTTAGACGTGACTTGCTCTATGCACTTCTGCCACGTTCTCCCGGCTAATAATAACGTTCTAATCTGCCGCTCCTGTGATCCAGACCTACCTACTAATTGCCTCTCGAAATGGTCAGCTAAATTGAGGATCTTATAAAAAGATTCGGCGTAAGATACTTATTCTGAGGCCGTCGCGATATTACGAGCCTATCCATTGAGAGCGCCCCTTGACAGGTTAATATTCATTCATCTAAATACATTGTTAAAACTTTAGTCGTTTAGAGCCAGACAGATTGAGGCTCAGTACAAAATTGCGGTGTCCCGTAATATCCGGTTATTGTACACAGTATTAAGTCGTTTGATAAAATTACTCAAGGACTTAAAATTTAAATAAGAGACAAATTAATTTAAGCTTTAAATATTGTAGAGACCAGCTGGATAAAGTTTTAAAGGTTAGATAAAAAAGTCTAGTATATTTCTAAAATTAAGGTAAATGTTTGCGCTTTTGGGGCATGCCAACCGTTGTCAAAACATGACTTTGAAACATTTTTGCGATAATATAATAAATAATCAAATTCCCTGACTTGTATTTTTTTTCTTATCTTGTGCGTGGTCTGCCCAGAGTGGTAAATTGTTACAATGACCAAATTTTCCTCAAATTTTTCTATTGTAAACGAATGAAAATATATTTAAACAGGTACCACGATACAACTTTTGTAATAGTAAAACAGGATTGAATTTTATTTTAGTCTCATATAGATGTGAGTATTGAATGAAAACATCATAATATCCTTGTGTAATATTTTCCTTCTATAAATTATTTCTTTGAAGACAGAGAAAATGACAACAATCTGTCAGCCGAAATCCCCGCAACTGCACCTGAAAAATACGAAGAACGTTAAAAAATAAAATAACATTTTAAGAAAAATCGAGGACAATAGTGCTGAGGGCAACAAGACGACAAGTCGCACGACTTGAGTGCAAATTAAAACGATTTGTTACCGCGCGACGCACTGGACACCGCCACCTCTTTAAGTCGTGACAATTTAACGCAAACCTCGTGAAATATCGCCATACTAAATAAAATCCGATTCGTGTTAACCCGTTCTTTGTACAACACTACACTCCGTTGTAAAATACATTTTTTGCCACTACTTTGGCGCAGTGCCTGTTTGTCGCGGTTTCTGCTTTTAAATCCAAAACGCTGACGTTGTTCCAGACTAATGTACTCGAGACACTAAAAGAAAATAATTCCATATTTATGGGTTCCGGAAAATGATATGTTACCGCGTTCAGAACGACTACTGACGCAAATTCTTTGTACATGTTGGGAAAGATTTGCGATCAAATGATCAACAAATCATCTTTGACTCAAACGTATGTTTTATCAGATTACTAATGCCCGTGGCATATTTTGTTCATGTGAGGACAAAGTCCTGTAGGTGAGACAGCTAGGCGGCGCGCGGCGAGCCTCGTCAGCGACAATTAACGCGGGTCGCGACCCATAATTCACTCCCACCGACAGTCGCTATCGCACACCACTCGCATCCACGACCCAACACTGAAAATTCTACTTTTAACAACCACCTACGGTTGGCAGTCGCCACACGACCGTTCCGTGTCGCATTGGTGTTTGTAATTTAAATTTTTGAATTTACATAGTTTATTGCAGTTTAAGAACGCAATTTGTTAATACGCAAGTAGACACTCTTGGATTTATGTCCCGTTGGTATTCGCCATGCAACTTGTACCGTGCATAACTTTGCTGCCGCCGCCTCCAACAGTATTATACCCGCGGCACAATTAAATATCGTCTTACTGAATTAAAGCGATCCATTATCTTGAAATAAACAATTTATGTCTCGCTTGTATCGTGACGGAAGGGAAAACTTTTCTTTCTATCGATCTGAATATTTTTAGAGCGACCGCATTAAGCGAAAAAGTTTATAATTAACGAGCTGTATGCACAGTAACATAAGTAAACAGGACGTTTTGTCGTGTAATCAATCATACACTGTGTACCTATCCATTGATCCCACGCTTGAATGGAACTAATTTGGCGGTATGGACCCGCTATAACACTGATATAAAACCTAATATTGTTGCCGCTATTGTTCTCCATTTCTGCGACAATGGTTTTGATATTTAGTTGACCAATGCCGCCTCTTTATTTACTCTCTTCTCACCTGAATAGTTTCACGAAAGGGAGCAATTAATTCTCTCAGTCTAGTCACGAAAATTTTTCATTTTAATTAAAGCTCCGACCGGAGGATCGTCGGCTAATTAACCCATTAAAACACAGACTCTCCTTTCATTTTGTCTTTTTTCCTTGAGCGTTCACTTTCTTGTGATTTTCGAAATGAAAATGAAAATATGAATGCAAAGAGGACTACAGATGGCGTCGTCAGCGCTAGTCAGAGGCCGATGGGCGATGTTTGCGTGCGCGAGCAGTCCCGACTTCGTATTTACAAATATTGGTAATATAAATCAAATACCAATACACACGAGTACTAGTAACCAGATTTTCATTTGATTTATACAATTTTAGTACGGTTTGATTAATGTGGATGACAAATGTTTATTACGATCTACTTTTTGGATACAACGTGCGTTTCTGCGTGCGTGTACAGTGAATTACAACGTTGTCGATGTTATAATTACTGTACCCTTCGAATAGCTGGCGTATCTCACATTTGATAGCGGACCAGATTCTGTTCGCAGCAGATAGAAGCTCACTTAGCATCTCAGCGCGATAAAAGCCAGTAATTGTCAGTACACACTTCAGTCGGCCAGTTAACTATTTAGAAAGTGTCGGTTTCTAATTAACGAATTGTGAACACAGTGTTAAATAAAATAAAATTAACACTACCTAGCACTGTTAATATAATTTTAACTATTTGAAACTCTAATTGAATAACTGAAAATTCTTAACGAACATAATAGGCGTAGATCTCATCGAATAAAAATTCAGCTCGACGTCCTCAGTTAATTAATCCATTAAAATTTTTCATCACTTTAAATTACTTGTTTGAGCAAAGAACGTGATGAAACTTTTCACAATGTTTCTCTTCTGTAAACACATTGTGTAGCGTGGGTAAATAAACAATGTTGATCTTGTGGCGATATATGAGACGATTACAGCGTGAACTACTAGATGAACGCGGAGCTAGCAAAAACAGTAATTTCATACGGGAATGATGAAATTGTACAATTATGATTAAAGGGTAGTGTTGACAATGCGAGCTGAAACTTGTTGCCGTCATAAAAGCAGCCGGCGAAATCGTGCGAGACAATAGCACATGTCAGCTGAGGTAACACCACCGCCGCGCCGCCGCGCGCACAAAGCGAGTGCCTACAAGTACAGTCAACAAGACAAGCCGGTAAAGCTGCGATCATCTGAATGACGAAGCAATTACGCGCATTCAGCTCGGGGCGCAGTCAGTCGAGCCAAGTGCTGAGATTGGTTTCAATAAAAGCGCAATCCCTCCCCCATGTTTTTCTTTCATCACTCAACTTTGAATGGTGTTATTCAGTACTGTAATTATTGCTCTACTTTGTGCCTTGTACTCAATTTAATGATCATTTTGTATTGTTTCAGGTAATTTTTCGGCTCCAGAAACTTTCTATCGCTACAGGAATAATACTGTAATTTATTATCTGAACCTTTAATAGTTGTTGTTTAAGTCCGGGATTATCTGATAATGGTTGTTTATCTTGTGAATTTCAATGAAAGTTTCAATTGATATCAAACTCTGTAATTACGGAATCTCTTGAAGCTTGCGAAGCATTTCGCATCACTTAGTAAGGCTACTAAAAATCTATTGAGGATGTAAATAAACATAAAACGAGTGGCATAAACCCGTCCGCGGCACGTGCCGTCTAAACGAAGGAATACAAACGTCCGACAAACGAATCATTAAAGTGCTGCTTTAAATGTGCCCGCTGTAGCGCTGATTAATCATCGCTCGGTGATTAATTAGTGGTGAAAAAACCCGATGAAGAGCGCATCGATCCGCCCGCGTCTATCTGCACTCACCCTAACGGCAGATTAAAAATAAAAATGCTTCAAGTAGAGATACTATCTGTTACGAGTGGCCGTTCACTTTATATTTACATTAGTTTTTTATAATGTAGGTGTGCAGAGTAGCATTCTCTGTAACGTTCAGACATGGTATAGTTATGCATTACTGTCAGCGACTTTTAGAAAGGAGCTCAAGATCTAAATGATAAATTATATTAAAGTCTCGTTGGTCTCGCGGCATAAATGTGCGCGTGGGATTGGGAGGTCTCGGGTTCGATTCCCGGGCCGGGCAAAGTGTTATAGGGTTTTTCCGTTAGGAAATTCTCAGTAGCAGCACGGAGTCAGGTAATGTGCCCGGTACGGCAATAGGCTCGCCACCTATTACGTGGGACCTAAAAATTCATGGCGAAATAGGGTGTAATAATACACCGCTACCTACCCCTTCGGGGATACAGGCGCGAGTCTATAAAAAAATATATATTAATGTAGAAAATGTAAAAACCATTTTGTATATAACATGATATCAAGAAATCCTAAACATCCCAGGTTCGAATGAATTAATTAACAATTCGTAAAGACAAGTTGCAGTTGAAATAATATTTTTATAATATATTGTCTACCCTTGCCAGACAGCCGAAGAAAATATATGCATAGGTATGCGTATTAACACTGCTGACCAAAGTATCACGATAAATATCTAAATTACTATTAGGTACGTGATACAGCAAGTCAATAAGAAGTTAAAAAGATTAAAGACTAAATTAAAAAGAATTGTAAATCATTTGTACATTGCAAATTCTCGATTTTTTTAGATAAGGAATCTGTTAAGTGACACATTAGTACCTAAGGCTGTGTCATATAACCCGACCGCCAGAGTGACAAAACGCATTCGAGCCTTAATTAGGGACCATAAAAGTTTATTTACGGAAGAGGTATTTGAACGATTACATAAACCTCACATTGTGCAGCCGCCTAAGATGTACGGATTACCTAACGTACATAAGACTAAAGTAGCTTTGCGACCGATTGTGAGTCAAATAAATTCATCTACATATGGTTTGGCGAAACACATAAGCAAGGTACTACAACCGTTAGTAGGCAAGACGCACTCTTTCGTAAAGGACTCTCGCCACTTTATTGAAATCATCAAGAGCATGAAAAGGGAACCGGACGAGGTGATGGTGAATTTTGATGTCGAGTCACTATTCACCAATTTTCCTATTCAGGATTGCCTTGACGTCGTAGAGAGGAAATTAAGGGAAAACGGTCTGTCTAACGAATACATCGTTCTACTTAGGAATTGCTTGGATGGAAACTACTTCCTATATCGTGGACAACATTACCTCCAGATCGATGGAGTGGCTATGGGTAGCCCTATAGCACCGGTAATGGCCAACATCTGGATGGAGCACTTTGAGGAATCTATAGACATGCAGGCGTCAAATGTGAAACTATGGAAAAGGTATGTCGACGATATCTTCTGCATTATGAAGGGCAACAAGCAGGACGTAGAACAATTCGCAGACAAATTGAACTCCATACATCCGAACACCCGATTCACTTTCGAAATGGAGGTAGATGGATCGTTACCCTTTCTCGACGTTAAAGTTACAGTGAGAGATAATGGTACCCTTGGACACACTGTGTATAGGAAACCGACACACACCGACAGGTATCTTAACGCGAACTCGCACCACCATCCGCGGCACTTGGATTCCGTTGTGTCTTCGTTAGTGAACAGAGCGTATGACCTATGTGACCCTGAACAATTAAATAGTGAGCTGTCACATGTTCGGGAGGTACTGAGGCGTAACGGATACAAGAAAAACATACTCCGTCGGAAGAGGAACGAGCGTAAACCTGAAGTAAGCAGAGTGCCCGCTTACATGCTGTATCTAAAGGGAGTGACGGACAAAGTTGGAACAGTACTGAAGAAATACTCCATCAAGACTGTATACAGTCCGCTCTCTAAGATAGCACACAATCTGCGTACCCCAAAGGATGTCATTCCTCTCCAAACACCTGGCGTCTACAAAGTCGATTGCAGCTGTGGTAGTTCATATATCGGGCAGACTAAGCGTACAATCGCTGAAAGAGTAAAATAACATATCGCGGCTGTAAAAAACCGACATATTAATAAGTCGGCGATAGCTGAGCATTTGTTGGAGTCTGGACCAAACCACTGGATAGAACTGCATCAACCACAAGTCTTATCCACCGATCGTCACTATTACTCCAGGATAGTACGTGAAGCGGTAGAAATCAAGAAATATAACAATTTCAACCGGGAGGATGGATATAGATTATCGGCTACTTGGAATCCAGTCATCAGCAAATGTAAACACCGCCGCAGTGATAAATCTCAACAGTGTGTAGACGTCATTAGTGTAGTGTGTCGGAGAACCGATATTGCGAACTTAAATAAAGACCAAGTGAGGGTAGGTGCCGAAACCCGCACTTCCACAAGACGGCGCTGAGCTCTCATCAGTCTCTCCGCGACCAAGCTCGGTGCAAGACGGGCGAAACGTCGGAAACAAATTGGTATTTATACCGTTAATAAGTTAAGTTAACGCGATTAAGACCCGCTTAATTATTTTGTATGATTGCAAATTCTGTTAATTAATAAGAAACACAAACTGAATAAGTAACATTAAAATAAAGTTATTTTATTACACAACATAGCAATCGCAGTATTGCGATGTAAGAAAACTAGCATCGTCATTTGCAGTTTTCATTTACAATTTATCATAAAGGAGAAAGTCTGAACTGCGTCGTTAGAGTGTAGGTAATCATTTCCACACACATAACGTATCGGAAACGGATCGGTATCGTCTCGCCTTTCGCTTTGTCATCAACTTGAAGCGATGCAATGCAATTCGCTGGTAAATTTGCGTTGCATAAGGCAATTTTATACAAATTATACTGAACAGTGTAAGACAATACCGATCAGTTTCCGATGCAATATGTACTTATCATAAATAGAAAAAAGATGTAAATGATCTCTTTTTTGAGATCTTCTCTTCGTCTGAATATTTTGCCAACACTGTAGTTGCATTTGTATTCGTCACCCGTTGTCTTATACTGCATATCGTGCATTATAATGAAACAAGAAATAGGATCGACAGCTTCAAAATGGCCTTTAAAGATCCGTAGCACTCACTTTATTATGCATAACTTATCTATTCAAGAACGGCAAGTCTAGCTGAGTTAAGAGCTCTACATATAATAACCAGCAATTTCGTATATATAATTCCTTGGTTCTTTTCTTGAATACTAATCTGAAGTAGTTGATCCAGTAATCTTACAAAACCCACTTCATTTTTCCATCCATTCGTGCGGTTTCCTGACAACATGTCATGTTATGTATTATAGTTTTACCGCCAGTAAATTCTAATTTCAATTTTCATGATGCTAAAATTGAAATAGTCCCAGAATATTAACGTCAAACCACGACAATCTAAGTGTAGAATAAAAGAAAGGTTCTTACATCTTATCCATCTTATGCAACTGATGTCGTAACGCGATGATATACGCATATAATGCAATATCTTGAGCAACTTCTTGTCAAAAGTGGTTATAAAAATAAAAGTGGCCCGGCTCGTTCACGATCGTTTACAGGTCAATTCTGCGATACTACAATAAAAATTCTAAGTGATATTCAAAATTTAACTCGGCACTAAAATTATGGTTTTACGAGTGACTATTTCTACTGAATAATAGCTGTCAAAATGTAATTTAGTCTATATAGCTAAGATAGCCCTTGACACGTAACTGCCCAAATTCATACAGTTTCTGTAATTGAAATAATGTATCTGCGGCTTAAAAGTCCATTATAATTATTATTTTATAAATACATTTTTCGAATATTGTATTTATTCACTAATGAATATTTCAACAGTGTTGAAAGCAATTACATTCGTAACAACTGGATTAAATTTTAATGTTCGTATATATTTTAAATAAACAGCAAATTAAAAGGTGGTTTTAACACTTTCTACGCGGTTCGGATTAATTACTTTACAATGGCGGAATTTCGCATTAAAAATAGCTACATCGCAACTCTATAAGCTCCAAAGGCATTGAACAAAATGCACCGAAAACAACGAACGCAATTACATTAATACCGGCTAGACGGCGTAACTGACTGATAGATGCTTTACAGTTTACACTAATATGAAAATAGTGTTGTGTCACTCGTTCCAGAGTCACAGCGACGCGATGTATGCGTGCGGCATCGCGTCGCTTGTAAACACTAACAGAGTGGTTAAGTAGAGAACATAGCTACTCTAAGTAATTGCCTCACTCATTGAAGTCGTTTGACGAACGACCGCCCGCCCGCTATTTACACCCAAATACGCCGTAACTCATATTACAAGGGGAGATTTAAATGTCGCTTTTTTAAGATGAATATTTAATAGTTTGTGCGGCTGCCGGCCCGTTATTCATTGTCAGCGAATTTAATACGTTAAGTGCATCCATTTATGAGCAAACTTTTAAATGGTACCGAGATTGATCGTGTGGATTGGATGACTAATACATTTGTGTGTCTACTATCTACCCACGCGTTGATATCGTTGCGATATGTAAAGAAACGTTGCTATTAATCAGATGACATATCAATATTGATATATTGTAAACATATCCATCAATAATGTGATTACTAATTTTGATCTATCACCGAAGACATACACAAGGATGTAGGAGTAATGACCGGCGTTAGAAAAATAAATGAAAGACATGATAAATATTTCTTATAATAAACTAAGTTCACAAAATTTATTGGCATTTAGCAATCAATCAAATCTTATAATATGTGCGTTCTTATTGTTTTCATAGATCAATAGTTTTTATAGAAAATATGTCGTTTATATTCCATCCGATATCTTTTATTGACAAATTACTGAACACCTACAATATAAATACGTTTGAAACGTTTCAGTATAGTTAGCTATTGTACCTACTTAAATAATACACTAAACCAATTAAAATAAACCATTAACAAAGGTAATTACGATTATAATTACTTCAAATTGTGCACTCAAAGCGCTTAGGTACACTTGATGTCTTAGGATTATCCGGTCAACCGTTAAATGCCTCTAGACATAATTATACCTTTACTTATTTATACAGGTTGTTATTGGATTAAAGTCATAACAAAATCATGAAAGTTGTACATATATTCAATAAATGTAAACTTATAATAAACACAATGTAAAGAATAATGTTATTCTTTAAGTTTGAAGCTCAACTTTTCTCAGCTGCTGAAGTAATCGTTAAACTTTAGGGTTTAGTTAACTCAACATATTTATCCCAGCCACGAGCTCTTAAGTGCCTAATGAAATTTTTGTTCACAGTACCTGTAGCCTCCAGAGATATTTGTCAGAATTAACTTAAACAACATAATCTATGGAGCAGATAACAAATAATTGAACAGAAAACATTTAAACAGAAACAAATAATATAAATCATGTGAGGCTTCACGAGCGAATTGGGAATATTTAATTGTAATTATCATTGTGATAAAGCAGATCTTTAAAATTAATTTAATCAGGTTCGTAAAATAAGTTTTAATTACGAGTACGTGTGTAGACGGTAGTTAAAGTTGAGCCGCATAATGGCGTGAGTAATGCGCCGCACAAGCTAATAAATTGATTTATTTATAATAATGGCGGCAACTCGGTGCGATTAAGTAGGAAATATGATGTCGTGTCGACGTGGATGCTTCTCGGTCGACTCGTAATTACAATAATTGCAAAACTTTCTCACTACAGTCTTAAGCGCGATGCTTTAGGGCCATTCATTTGTATTTGTGCACGCCGCGTAAACAACTCTTAATGGCGTTTCGTTTTATATTTTCTTTGTGAATCCTCAGATCCGAGCAGTCGCCGGTAAAATGGATACCTTGGAGAGCGACGGGAAAAATCCTAGTTCAAGTTTACGAGTGTTTCATAATCATTGTGTCGAAACACGTAAAATTTCCTCGAGTTTTATGCAGACGCAGCATCGTTCGGTTGGATGGGTCGTCCGGTCCGTGTTGTAAAAATATTCCTGGGAATCGCGTGGAAACAAAACAAGTGCTACGTAAAAGTAACAGATTACAGACCACTCCCGTGTTTACAGCGCGCCGCGCCGTCACCGCACCAACGTGCTACAGACTTTCGTCCATATTTTGACCAGTGATCGCATCGCTATGGCTAATTCCCCAGTTCGAATATTTGCAAAAGCCTGCATAGTATGTGTTTGTTATTTTTACTCGTGGAGCACTCCCTTGCAAGGCATCAATATTCTCAAGTACTAAACCAAAAGCGCTTGTCAGCAAGTGTAGATCAACAATAACACAAATAATACAAAATGTTACTTCTCTTCGTATTAAAGACCATGTAATGTCAATTCTGCGGCCCTTTTCAGACTACCCAAAAGCATCCGATATGGCCACCAATAAGAACCTTTACTTGCCCTACGAAGCACGATAGCGCTTTGATGAAAATGAAAAACAACAAGAAGTTGTCATCCATCTAAACGGTGACTTCCGCAAAGTTTACTTTACTTCACCGATCTATTACGAATGACAAGTAAAGTCACGCAATGGACAATTTTTTTTCTAACTCTACTTTAATAATTGGTTAAATAGTTAAAAGATACCCACTTGTGTTAAGTACTCAGTATAATTTCAGCTGACAGTGATTTTAAGAACATTTATTTTCATTTGGAAGTTAGAAGCTGTTCGGTTGGTGTACAGAATGTTCGTTAATTGTAGATGTCGCAACGTTTAAGCTTTCATTAATACTTACTCAAGTCGTCTTACGCGTTACTTCGGAATACAGAATCACGTGCTTATACTCACGTACGATTACATTCTACTTCTTAAAGATTGTTTACAATATCAGATAATTATATAGTTAATTAAAACTTAATTAAAAGTAAGTATTGTACATTTAAAAACAAAAAGAAAATACGTTTTAGAATAGCTTTAGAACTAAAGCTTAAATATCTCAAGAGCACAGCTTGCCAGATCATGTGGAACATTTACGATTGTACCTGTGGGATTGCTTGCCCATTGCCTTGGTCACCATGGCCTGTCATGCAGCAGGAGCGGGGTTCGTTTTTCACGACACGCCAACCTCAATGACATACTGCGCCGTGCTCTTGCCACCGCTGGCGTTCCAGCCTAACTTAAACCTCACGGGTTGGCACGCGACGATGGCAAAAGACCAGACGGGATGGCAAAAGACCGTGGAAGCTGGCTTTGGTATGGGACGCAACATGTGTCGATACCCTTGCGCCATCTCATCTTCCCAGCACAGCAGGTTGTGCGGGCGCTGCTGCTGCTACTGCGGAGGCCCTCAAACGGCGCAATTATGTAAATCTAATAGGAGATTATGTATTTGAGCCGTTTGGGGTCAAAACATTGGGGCCATGGGGTCCAAGTGCGCGATCACTTTTTAGAGATCTCGCAAAGAGACTCATAGACACCTCGCGTGACCAGAGGGTTGGCACGTATTATAGCCATACAACGAGGTAATGCTGCCAGTCTTCTGGGCCCGCTTCCAATTGACTACGATGCGGATGAGTTTCATGACGCCTTCTAAATTTAAATTTTTAGTTTTTCTTATTTTCACTTCTTGTATATATTAATTCGTTTTTTTAATAATTTTAAGACTTAATTTAATTATATTGTTATTTAAATAATAAAAAAACAAAAAAAAACTACTTACACCTGTGGGCAGAAGTAAAAACCACATCAGATATAACCAGGTATTGCTAAATGTACCCAGTTCAAAAATTTTGCTGAAGTTGTCAAATCCGTGGTAAGCGCCAACCGCATGAATCTGTCAGTTCCAAAGGTCACCCCGCCCTGGTATACGGCCACGAAAATGACCCCTTTCATACATTGAAGAACTGCAAAGCTGCTATCCAGGCTTTCATCTTGATCTATGACAGTTGATACAAGGAGTTCATTATCATCAGCCCGTTATAACAGTTCACTGCTGGATATGTGCCTCTCCGATTGCACGTTACTGAGCACGATTTTTATCTCTTCTTATCTTGCCGCTGCTTTCCTACTATCAATAGATATTTTATATTTTTATTTATAGACTCTATACCAACCCGTTTGGCCACCGTGGTATAGTAGGCCAATTCCTCCTTTCAAAGGAGAGCCCTGGTCCAGCAGTGGACTGTTAAAGGCTCATGATGTGATTTATAGACTCACGCCTGTATCCCCGAAGGGGTAGGCAGAGGTGTAATATTACAGCCACATTTCGCCAGGAATTTTTAGGTCCCACGTAATAGGGGGCGAGCCTATTGCCGTACCGGGCACATTACCAGACTCCGTGCTGCTACTGAGAATTTACTAACGGAAAAACCCAATAACACTTTGCCCGACCCGGGAATCAAACCCGAGACCTCCCAATCCCACGCGCACATTCATGCCGCGAGACCAACGAGGCAGATCAATAGATATAACTTCAATATCTTGACAATGGTCTATAGTAATCTATCCTATAAAATACTTCAATATTTTTGGGTAGCGCTTTTCGGAAACCACTCTTCCACATTTGGTTAAATTATAAAGCGGAATACGGACTACCAAGCAACTATCTTAATAATAAATAAGCAGATGTACGATGAACACCTATTACATAAAATATTTAAAAAAAAACTAAATTGAACTATCATAAAGGTTAACGAAGTTATGATAATCTATCTCAGTACGATTTTCTTGGCGGTTCAATTTCCTATAAAAGAAATTAAACTATCTTGTAGAAAATATGTATCTATTAACACAGAGCAGTGTACAATTTCCAGCAGAAAAACAGTTCAAATAAACACCCACACATGCAAAGTATGACATGTGAGGTTTATCTTACGCCAAATCAGTGTTTCCATTTAAGTTTGTTGGGCTGTGTAAGTAACACCGGAGATCAGTCCGTGTTACGAAGCCGCGACGCTCTCAGCTGTAATATGACTGTATGTTGACATGAGATCCACCAAATTAACTAGAAAATATGAAGCGGTGTGAGAGCCCGCGCCCGCGCCCGCGCTTCTTGGCTACAAAATGTACATAATTAGAAAAGTTTTTACGAGTCGTACCCGCCAAGTCGACGCTTGTCACTGGATGACACCGCACCCCATGTCCGGACAAGGATTATAATTTTACTGAACAAATTATTTACAAATTGGGATTCTTGTTTACGCTTTTCGTCTCCCTTGTTTTGTTATTCGGTTTACTTAATAACATACTCATGTTCCGCTCATTGTTAAGCTACTGTCGAATTTCTGTAACTCATTTTTTCTTAAATGACAATTTTCTTTGTAAGTATAACTTTTCTTCTGTTCTGGTTTCGGCATTCAAATTAGATTATAATGGACAAGAATTTGATTTGGCTTATGTCTAAATTGAAACCTCCAGTTACGTAACATCCGTAATGGCTGTTTTTAGAATATTTTTTATTGTAGAGTCGGTACCTAGATTGAATTATGTACAATATTATGAGATGGCATGTCATCCAAGGGGTAACCGCAGTTACCAAGCACGCGCATAGCGATACGTCGTAAACCACAGAACACGAAATGTATGTGCTAACGTCACAAAAGAATCAGTGAAGTTGGCTGGGGTGGTGTTATAAAAATAATTGCCGTTTTTGGCACGACACCGCGTCAACGACGGGTTCCTTGCCCTAAATGAGTGTAATTACAAAAGTTTTTATTACTAACTGCGCGCCAAAACCTCCTTCCACGATCGTATTATAACGTTGGTGACGTGAAGGCTCACTACACCCGGCTTTGTTTCAAATTACATAAAATTTTATCTATTTTAAAATAGCCGCGCTGTAAAATACTTTGTGGATTTTCTAGTTGGCAAAACTTTGTTAGTTGAGATTCTCAATGAACAGTGTGTTTAGTTACATAACATAGTTCCAGATGGCCAGTACTCATTCTTCTCGTTCAAAGGGTTTGAAAGACAACTAAATAAGTTTAGCATGATTAAAATTAAGTTAAAATCTAACAATAGATGACCCCTCATCACTTGCCGAGGGTGTCGTTCAATATGATTAAGGGATTACAGGGCTGCAAAAATTTGATCTGTGTGCTGCATTAAGCGATTCAGTTAATGAATACGAATACATACTAAACACATTATGATCGGAGACATTAACGTAAGATCTGACAAATATCAGAGTAATAAATTGTATTGTACCTGCAATACATTTTATTACTCTGATATTTGTACCAACCTAAAAGTAAACAGCACAAAATACTTTTATAGTAAACAATCGAAGACATTATCCAGTGGACGTTGATGGCATCACGTCCCATTTTTATAAGAACAGAAAACACATTGTGACCACCTGTGCAGTATCAAGTGAACATAACAGTATCTCAGGGAACGGGCGAAATTAACGCTAGAATTAGAAATTAAGTTTTCATTTAGGTAGGTATCCTATCGGCGTAGATCGAACGAGGTCAGAGTGCAGCTCCTGCACAATGAGCCGATTAGTTCTTAACGAAGCCGAGCCTCATTCGGACCGAGGGGAGCTGCGAGGGAAATAACGCAAAAGCACGTGAACTTAGAAAATCCCAAGATACGGAACTCGCATTCGTCGAGCATGACTTTTCACATTTCGGAATGTAAATCGCCCTGAACTAGGAATTCTAACTTAAACGTTCGACAGACGAATGAGTTTTCAAAGACGTCGGTATTTACCGCATATATCCTTTGTTTTATGGTGGCATCGAGAAATACAGAGCTTTGGATACTTTCTCACAACTTGGGAGGGAACAAAGGAAACGAATTATACTAATGCTTCTATATGATAAGCTTCGGATATTAGCTTGTTTGTTTACTGAGTAACATTCTTCTACAGAAACGTGCAGAGGTATTTTCGCCGCAAATCCGAGACGAGTACGCACTTTATGCAAGATGGTACAACATACGTATTTCGGTAAACACTACAAGGGATGCAAGTGCACTCGAAGGACAACGTACACTCAAGCATGTTATTATTTATTAACAGTGATAGAGGGAGTCAGTGCGCTTGCTGCTCGGTTATGAGGCGGCGGACGCGGAGGCGGTAGCGGGAGCGGGTGCCGGCGGCGACGGCGGCGTGCATATATGCGCTGTCGCGATATGCCACGTCCTGCGTGATGTATGCGCCACTCACGACTCCTCCTCCTTGCTTAACACTGTGAACACTCGCACACCATAAATTTTCAAGTTAAACCTACAACTTCTCTGTGGAAATGTGTGGAATTCACAGAATGAAGTTTTTACAACTTCACCGACATTTTGAACGACTAACTCTTTAAATTATTACGCTTCGGTACACCTACGTTTAACGTCTTAACAAAGATTTAAGAATTAAAAACTTTCAATTTTCCACTCGGCGAAGTCAGAGAGAGTGCAAACACAAAACCTTCTATGGAGGATTTCTTTAATGTTTGGTAGTTTATTCAGAGCTACGATTGTAAATAGGGAAGTTGATTTTTTGTTTTGGTAGTTGAGGTAAAATCGAGCACGATTTTTAATAAATTCTCGAGAGAGCGATTAAAAGTGAAGATAGTCGAGGTGAGGAAGTGTGGCGAGGTGTAAGACCCTCCCTGCGCCTCCGAGCGCTGAGCCCCGAGCCCCGGCGTGGTGGGAGCGGCGCGGAGGCGCAATATCGCGTTCGGTGGTGCGTGGCCGGCAGGGCTACATTTGCATCTATCTAAATGAAACCATATTACCGATGTTGTGGCGCACTTATTGAACGCGTTAATGTGATGATGGAGTCGCGCCGATAAAGTCCCGCCGCCAGCCAAGCGCCGCCGCTGCGCGGTACAGCCGTACCGCCTGCAAATGGCTCCGCCGGTATTTAAATACGTTCACAAAACCCTAAGCGGTGGCGAGCTAACTTATTTCAGTTAAATGTGGGTCGAGATTTATGGTGTTCGATTAACATAGTTGTTTTTATAAAATATTATTTTTAATGGCTAATGTTTTAGAAGGAGTAATAAACCTTGTTGTACTTAAGGCTATTCTTTATAACTGCCATGACACAAATACCTAAAAGGTCTCATTATAAACCTTTTACTAATTAAGGAAAAAAATATACCCGAAGGTAAAATCGAAGCATGATCAAAGCTGCAATATATGAATAAGAAGCTAATCATATGTCTGTTATTTGTAAATAGATAATATAAAAAAAATATATTAAAATTTTAAATTTTGAACGTAAATTTTCAATAAAAACTTAATTTTTGCATTCAAAAAGAGTGAATACTCACTCTATAATACATACTTTTCGTTGAATTGTTGCATTAACAACAGTTCATACTTTTGAAGAAAAATTTGAAGATGGAAAATTAACTGCAACGTTGGCGACGTTGCGGTTAATTTTCCATCTTCAAATTTTAATTTGAAATAATCTCTCTTGAAATGTATAGAAGTGAAGCATAGAGATATTCCTTGTATTTTTATTTCTTCGCCCTAAAGTATACAATTACATAGTTAAAAAATATGTTTGTAAGAAAATAATTTTCCTTAACCTTGATTGTAATAACGGACACAATGCTACTGCAAATGAGAACATACTTTATGAAAGTTTAGCTGTTGAAAGCCCGGGCCGAATAATTTAATTGAACGTTATGATTCATCACCATTTCACCAATTAATCATACTTGATTACTCTTAAATTTAAATGCATATTTATCTTACAGTCAATTATTTTAATAACTAACGAATTATATGCTTTTATTGGGGAATGACACAATTGAGCTCTTTTCATAAGTTGTTAAGTAACAGAATAATATAATAATAACAGTCCTGTGAACAAAATGTTACAGTGCTGTGCTCAAGCTTCTTCTCACTATTAGAAGGGTTAGGCCACCGCTGGCCAAGTACAGGTTGCACTTGACCAGCATGGTGGAGTTCACATGTCTTTTGAGAACACTACGGAGAACTCTTAGACATGCTAGTTTTCTCACGATATTTAGTGCTGTCTTAAATAAAAGAACAGGACAGGACTATTAGATAAAACCGCCATTTGATCGATTGACTTGCACGGTATTGCAACAATAATACACACATTATCTGATAGAAAGGAACATAAGATACTTAAATAAAAAGACGCCAAAAAGTCACATTTGCCTTTTTTTAATACATCTCTGATTATGTGAAACAAAGCAAAACGAATGTATGTCATGTCTTTTAAGGTTTTGTGGCTAAAAGGCTGCAATGGAATTCTATTGTTCTCTGAAAGGAAATATTGTGGGCACGGTATTATCCCCGCCAAGTCAAGTAAGCAGCCTTTTCGTATCCTTCTTTAAACAACTCAAATAAAAGTGCCAAGAACCACTTTTATCTTACCTGAAAAAAAATCAAATGTAATAGAAAATATAATAGGTACTCATAAATACTTAATTCTAATATTTTAAATTATTAATCAATACTGAAAAGGTTGTTTTTCTATAAATATTGATGTGGCCTTCAAAAGTTAACCTAGTGTATATAATTTTCGTTGAAGAGTCCTAGAAATTCAGGTAACCACGCAAACAGAGGATTAATCGGTTGCAATTTCCTACGGTTTGACATACCTCTTTAATCTGTCTACTCCAAAACACAGGACAAAAATTGAGAGAAACAGTAATCCTATCTCTGGATGTTGTTTGTGTTCGTTATAAGAGACTTTTTCTATTTTGTGGCAGCTTGAAGTCTTATAAAGGGTGACACTGAACTCGATCACTTAGGACCTTTGGGTAAAAGAGTTTTCTTAAAAGAAATGACTCTTGATTGAGAACTGACGCGAATCATGCCGTTTGTATGTCAACCAACAATAAATTCAGTGAATACTCAACTAAAATTAATGCATCAGAAGCTTAATTGATATACCAACAGACGGTAATATCCTAAATAATCTCTGACCTAAGCTCACTTACTGCCTTTTTGAAGTACATAACTTCGAAAAGGCAGTAAGTGAACTTATCAAATTGCTGATAATCATTTGCCTCGCCTCTTGCCCGTGCGAAAGTATGTTAAGCCGTCGGTATTTTGTATCGTAAAGATCTTTGACTGTCGTTTTGGGGCGTCAGTACCTACCTTTGAATACACTAACGCAAAGACCCAAAATATTGCTATCCTTTTGATTTTTGGACGTCAAATGGCAGCCGCTTTGTGGATAACCTAATATTTTATTATATTCGACAATTGTTGGACAAGAAAGCAGAACCCAGGCCTCAAGACGAAAATTTTGAATGCATTCGGGATAACGCTAGGACGATGGTGATGACAGTGCATATTTAATAAACCTATTTCTTTACTGATAAGGTATAAAAAACCTCGAAAGAACTGGCTTGAAAGATTTATGTACATACCAGTATTTAATTGCTGTAGCTGTGATGTTTGTTTATACATACATACATAGACTCACGCCTGTTTCCCCGAAGGGGTAGGCAGAGGCATATTAAACGCCCACTTTTCGCCAGTGTTTTGATCCCACGTAATAGGTGGCGAGCCTATTGCCGCTTATCGGGATATTTTGTTTGCCAGATATATTTTGTTTGTTTATAAAGCGATTTATTAAAGCTTAGATGTTGCGGCAAATTTTTATGAAGTAAATATGAATGTAACCGTTATGTAACCTAGATAGTTTGTTATGTATAGTCCTAAGTTGGTCATAAGTGTACAGATGTTCATCATCATCGGGATATCTCAAGTTTTTTAACATGTCATGACAACAAATCACGTATTTTTAATGACTTTGACATTTAGTTTGGAATAAAATTATACACAAACTACTACATATAATACAGTATTTCGTTAATTTAAACAACCAGCTGTTGTTGTTACATTATTTTAAACTAATCTATTATCATATTTATTTTATTTATATCATATTTATGAGATTACATTTATTACATAAAAAACGTGAAAACGATAATGGAACATAGGGTGACTTGTTTTTGAGAAAAGATCAAAATATTTTATGCCCACACACTTATTATTGTGCTTTAGATAAACGGCGTTTTACAATAACATCAAAAAAGTTTGCAAGCCCTTTACGTTTTGACTGCTCAATTGCAAAATTCAGTGCCATACATTTTTATATATTAGTTGCTTGTAATGAAATAGAAATACGTGATATTATTTTAACCCATTCACTGTCCAGCAAGAGACACAGAAGTCATTTAATTGTTATAAATCATATATGTCACTCAGTTAAGGCATCAGTTAAACAGCTTTTATGAAGACACCTTATGATCGCTACGCTTAATATAACGACAAGTATTAACTAAAATAATTGCAAGACCCGATCGAAATTTTAGAGTGAATAGCATTAAAAATAATGTAAACTGCAAAAGCTATAAAAATGCTAGACTTGCGTGTCTAGAGGGTATTATAATTTTAGCTTGTTAGTTGTTGTTTGACTATCATGAAGGTCTGTGATAGTTGGCTGGTATAGGGAGCCAATATCCCGACACTGGTCTGAACCATACAGTATAGCTATTCCGTTCGGATGAAGAAATCAGTCTTCAGTCACTTTGCGTTAGTGAAGCTTATATTTTGTCATATTTGGGTGAAACAGAAAGCAGAGCCTAGGCTCCCAGGTGAAAGTCTTTCTCCTGGTATTAGTCCTGGTATCTACCTATCAGATGACACTCGCGTTTCTGAGTCGGAGAAACTAACTTGACAGAGTACCCAAATGGTAATCGTATTCATTCTAAGAATATAGAGACAAAATATTGCTTAATAGATAAGCAAATGAAAAACGCCGTGTCTTTTGTTCTTAGCCGAGTAGCACGAAGTCATCATACTTGATCACTAAGTACATTAGAAAATACATGTTCTGTGTGTGATACATTTTTATCCGATGCCTCGAGGTATGGTAGTTTTTTAAAATATACATACATACATACATAGTCTCACGCCTATAACCCCGAAGAGGTAGGCAGAGGTGTATTTCTTCACCCACTTTTCGCCAAATATCCTTTAGTCCCACGTAATAAGGGGCGAGCCTATTGCCGTACCGGGCACATTTCCAGACTCTGTGCTGCTACTGAGAATTATTGAAATATAGAAAATAATTATTTTTTTAAATATAGAATAGAAAATTATATATAATCTCAAATAGAATATTACCATCTGTACCTATTATTAAATTTTGCACAATGAGAACCAAAGATCTCTATATTCGTGTTTAAGTTCTCTTCCTTTTTCTTCTCAGCAGACAGTTGCTCTTTTAAGCTAAGTGAAAACATAAGTAGTCCTGTCAAACTGTGTATTACCTATAAGATCTGATATTTAACAAAGTCCGTCACAAGTGCACTTAAAACTAAAAAGTTTTGAAATTACTTATATTCCCTTAACTTTGCAAAGATATTTACCATTTCTTCTCCACTTTTGCATAATCCTATAATAATATCAATATAATAAACCTTTGAATAGTTTTCCGATGTCCACTTGACTACGTTTTTGAATTACAAAAATCACAGCAACAAGGAAAAGAAAATATCCTTATCCCCATCGAGAACAACGCAAAAGTTCCTTGGCGATAAAATCAATTGACCTACATATGTTTAAAATGTGTATGGCAGGAACATAGTTAAACGACACCGTCAGGTACGCAAGGCATTCGCCACACGTATTCGATTCCTGATTCCTCACAGAAAGAAAGGCGCCTTAACAGCGGGATTCGGTGCCCGCTCCCAGCCGCAATATGTATGATAAATAAATTGCTATCCAATATCAAATGGAAGCAATACCGGTGAAATGTACAAAGCGTTTACTCATATTACATGTATGCGTACGAATGACTCCGGCGGATATAGGGCCAAAGGGACCCGGCCCGGCTGCGTACGCGACCCGCCAGATGGCCGCTCATATCATTGTATCCACTAAATGAGATTTTTAATGCTGCGGTTTCACCTGCGTCTAAAAGGTTTTATAACTTATCTTTACCTCAACGCGGCGACTTTCGCCTCTATGTAATTCCACATACGGTATCTCGTAAATTAAAATGTTTAGAATCTCTGTTCACGCTTTCAGAGTAAGTAACGTTGGTTTTATTACGGACAAATTAATGTATGAATACAAATCCGAACCCGGTTGGAATAAAAAAGTTGCTATTTGCGTTGGAAGAGATTTATCTAATCTAGATAAGCTAAAGAAGTGACTGGTCCAGTCGGCATCAAGAATTCCCGACAGGCGCCGATATTTGCTGGGTGCGCTGGGGGACTCTTTTTAGTATAAGTAAGCCTTTTTTATCTAGGCTACGTTTAACTTCGCCAATTGTCGTGGTAAATGGGGCCGCAAGGAAGGTAGAAACTCTGTAGCCCGTGTTTATCTAACGTATTACGCCAGCAAAATTCCTACTGAGATGGAATTGAAAATGATTCCACATATCATGTTAGACGGCGTGGATTGTATAGATATAAGACTCAAACGTAAGTAAAAAATCCCAATTCAAGCAATCGGAACAAAAAAACACTCAGATACAAGACTTGATGTCATTCTGACTCGAGGACAAATGAGACAAAGGAAATAAGAAATATTAAACGTGACTCGAATGTCAAGACGCTTTCCATGCAATGATACGGGCTTGTGCCATCACACGTTGGCTATATGTAAACCATGCTGCTTTTATGGAAATAGCGTTATTATAACACAGAAACGAGACGCCGGCGCCGTTACCGGGAAGATTTGTTACAAAAACGTTGGAATTGCTTTGTTTTTTTACATTACTGCCGTGAGCTCCGCTTAATTGATATTAAACGTTCTACAGCGTTATAATTAAAAATATATATCAGTAAACTATAACATGGATACGAGAATATACCTATAGTATAAAACATGAAGCTGATATTTCGCAATCAATTTGGTTTCATAAATTATTATACTGTTATTGGTGTTATGAATGAATTTTGTGTGCTTTTAAATCTTCTGTTTTATTTATGTTACGTCGATAAATCGTAATATTTGTTGAATTTTTGAAATAATTTTCATTATGAATATGTTTGACTGTTGTCTAGGAGCGCTAATTAATGCATAGCAGGTATTTAAAATGTATGAGGGCGAGCTATCAGGTTCCGTGTAGAACAACAATCTGCGAAGAGCTCGCAGCCAGATAATACGAGTAATGAAATAATGAGCTAAACTTAAACGAGCTGTAAAATTTATGTTTCGTGCAGCTTAAAAACAGCTCCCCGGAGATTCCCGGCTACGGAACCGAGTTAACGTTTTGCTTTCAGTTTTAGCTGCTTTTTTCCTTACAACTTGAATTTAGCTTGTGGCCGTCTGTGTTTTTCCGAGTTTAAAGTTTATGTTCAGCTCTCTCATACCGACGATTTTAGCGGGAATTAGGATATACACAACAAGTTTTAATAGCAATTATTTTAAAGCATCCTATTTAAAGTGTAGACTAGCGTAACATCAGCAGTTCTTTGAAGATCAACGTATACCTAAGATGCTAGACACAAACGTCATAGCATAGGTCATAGTGCGAAAGAAATAATAGAAAACGACAGAACGTTTCATATTTCTTCTAAATAAAATCCTGCAGGAAGAAGTTTTTAAAAATAGTTTCGAAGCAAATCTAATAACAACCACGGACACTTGAAGTAGGATTGTGCTCACGTTGACCTCGCCTTCTGAGAAATAAAAGTAGTGCTCTATCTAGACAACCGTATAATCTAGATATCTGAGGAAGAAGCTGATTAACGTCAGTCGGGCGATACCAACCGCCGGGGAGGAGCTACAAACAACGCGATTTATTGTTAATGGCCCACTACTCAGACGTTTAGCGCGATGAATGCCTTGTGCAAACATCCTTACCATATTAGCGAAACGAATAGGTTTGTATACGTAAATATTGATGACAAGGCGCCGACGACATGTTTGTGATCGAGGTGTGCCTGTGCCAAACGATTATTATATTGTACCAATTAACATGTTTATTTAGCCAGCGGCAATCTTTCCCGGCAAGATTAAGGCGGAACAAAGCAGCGAGATTCCACGTGCTAACAAGACTTAACAACTCGCTCGAGTGCGTCGTTGTAACTTTGTAGACGAGGCGTCAACACGACGACGCGCGACGACCCTCCACTACCTCCCTACATAAAAATCAGATGCAACCGCAACAAACGTCTGAATATCTATGAGATGTGAATATTTTTTAAACGCATTAAGGTCGAGTTTGTGCGTGTTCCTCTCGTATTTTATGGTCCGTAAAATAGTCTGCGCCGAGTGACTTTGTTCCGAACGGCACAGGATGTAGTTTCGGAAGTGAAACTTTGTGAAAATATTGTTTTGGATATTAATTGTTCGCACAGCTAGCGCTTTCATTGTTTTGCACACATTATGTGATGCTGGTGTTATGAGAATGAGATACCGTAGCGGAGCGCGGCTATTATGAAATCTTTTATTCAAAAGTCTCTCACAATGAAACCGGTCAATTTGAACTCACCGCGCATAAAAATGCTATGTCTGTAATATTTACATGAACAACTCTCACAATATGATAAGGGTTTCGTTTTATCCTTTCAGGAACGAAACGATCGTGGAACAAAACGAATAATCCAGTTCGAACGTTAAAAATGTAAAAGTGGGCATCTCTTTTCCCCTTCAATCCCGTTCTCCGAAGATTAGAAAACACGTTTGAGAGAGCTCTCGAACAATTTTCCGTTTACGTAGCGGTAATTGTCTTAGAACAGGCACGAATAGCTATCTCTCGGTCGGTCGTCGGCGCGGCGGCGGCTACAGCGCACTGCGGTAGCCGACGCCGCAGACCCGGCTTCCTCCGCCGAAACCTCCGATACGCTACGTGCACTGAATCCTAATACCACCTGTACTGATTTTATTTTTGCCTCCCTCATTCTTGATTCAACTATCTAATAGTTATCTGCAGACGGCCGATCATTGCGCCACCCGGCCCCGCCCCGCTGTCGACGACCTCGAACGTTTTTAATTCTTGAAACTTAATTTGCGCATTGTCATACGTTCACGTGGTCGGTTTATCGCTGTTTTTATATCTCGGTTCTAACATTTCCTTTCGTTTAAATTATGCAGAAATCAATTCGGGCCAGTAAGCTGGACCCTGGTAAATAATTCAGCGCTGATTGTAACGAGGGTCCAAGTCCGCACTAAATGTTCCCAAGGAACCACGCACTCGACAAACAATCCTTGTTTTCCTTATCTCTATGGAAGAATCTTCACTTACGATTCGACTCGGCCGACTTGAGTGTCTTTGGCTTAATAATCTTATCTATTGATTTTCCATTAATCGAATTTGCGGTTTTGATAAAACAAGCTTTTATGCACTAATCAATTCAGAATACCTAGTACCTACACAGCATTGGATAAAGTATTTTGGGAGCCAAATGAAATCACAACGCAGCGTGAGAGGCTGCTCTAGATTCTGCCAGCGTCCACTGTCCACCGTACTCGCGGAGATTCAATTATTTCATTAAAATAATCTTGTCTAAAGTCTGCGAGCTGCGCATACTGCACTGTATTGGATAATATCATCAGGAGTGCTAAGCAAGTTATGCGATTAAGTTCACACATTTACATAATTGCGGTCAATTCACTGTGCTGCATCGGTGAGGGATTTCGTTACAAAATATAATCAGTAAAATAAATTAAACTAGACACTCCGTTCTCCGCGACGCTTAAAACAGTACAAATAGCCTTAAAATTTAATCGTTTTGTTCAAAGATTTTTCCATGAAAAGTTTTCCACTTGAAAGTTTGCCACTTCGCCGAAGCCAAGTCGCGTTTAACAAAGCTTTTTCATAGTTACATTTTTATATCAGGAATGGAACGTCACGCTCGGTTTCATCGGCACTCGTCCGCCCGACCGCGAAAAGAACGCATAGACCGGTAATAGGTGACGCCTTATACAGTATTCCGGTCACGTTTACAATTCCTTATATTTCATCTTTTTCTACGGCCCCGAAAAATGTCATCGAATACACATTTTCCCGTAATCCTCATAAGTCTCATGGCCTCGACAACGCTCGGGACGCCGCAGCTCCCCGTCACGTGACACCTACCCCTGCACCTCGCCTTCCGCCCCCCGCACCCCGCACCCCCGCCACCAGGCCGCGTACACCCCGCGACAACAAGTTCACGCCATGTCGTGACTCGCATTTGCAATAACACTTTGGCTGAGATGCCGCGACGAGCCAGCCTTCAATTAGGTAATGGTCTACCATATAAGACATTGAATAAAACAACATCTCGGTTCGTGACGGCCTCTCTAATTTGCCTAATAATAAATGTAAGATTACCTCTGTTGGCAAGTGCGAGCCACGTGAAATTGCTTCAACCGACCGTATAAAAATGTTCTATAGAGAAAGTTTTAATTGAGCACAATGTAGGTATTTTGCTAACCTAGACAGATGGGGGCGCGTGTTAGGATTTAGGGCCGAATCCTCCTCCTTATCAAAGCAGGTTGGAACATGCACCTTGCACCGAGCATCGTCGGAAGTTTCCGACAACAGTCCAACTAGTTTGGAAGCTTGGAAACTCCATCAGATACGTGAGCTGGAGCGATTACTCGAGCCAACTACATAGTAGAGGCGCGGTGACATGCATTTGCAATATGTTTTATATTAACAACATGATTATACTATCACATGCTGCGAGAATATTAAAAACGTGATGTCAGGATAAGGGCTATATTGAAATCCTTCTTCATTATGTGAATGGCAATACGATATTAACGTTGTTGTCAACTTATACAATGTGGGCCTGAGCTCGGATCCAACTCTACGAGTGGTTTCAGACTAGCGTTTTATACGCGCGTATAAGTTCGTTTTTGGCAGCGCATGTAAGCGCGCCTTTTGGCACAAGCGCAAGTTGTACGAGCGTTGACGCGCTTCTAAGCCCGTATAAGCGCGAGCCGTCAGAATCCATGTTGACACCGACAAGATGTCACCACCGTTTCGAGCGAACACGCCGAAATATGCCCGTTTACGCGAGTCCGGTTTTTTGAAGCACCTAAAGTAGCGCGCGTGTAAGCGCGTATGCTGAAACGACCGTATACGCGCAGAAAAATACGCTAATCTGAAACCGCCCTAAAACTGTGTGCTGCATTCAAGCGACTGGTGCTTGTCCTTAAAAACATAACAACAATTAACTCACAGTAGTTAAGCAAGTATCAAAAAACAGTGTTAACCAAAAGACAAATCGCTACAGGCTTTAGATTACCTCTACCTATCTATTAATCTGTGGCCATCGAATAGATCAAAATATATTCGTGGTCGTAAGTACCTATCTGTAAATTCATTATAAGCTTACTTCTGAAATATTTTTGCAACGAAGCTGATTATCCTAACTATCTAAGCGGACAAATGAATTAATTAACACCTGTTTTCCTCATTAAACCCCAAAGAATTAACGTGCTCGTACATTATACTTTATTTTACCCGCTTCGTATACTTTTTTGCATGAAACTAGAATGTGCTGAATATCCGAAAAAGATAGTTTGTAATTTTGCTTGGTACATTTGCTATTGCCGGATGTGTGATAAAATTTATTTGTTCGATATTATGGACTTTGGTAAGTCGTAAACAACCAGTTGTTTGTTTTCACTATTCGGCTTTTTGGTCCAACTTGTCTCAAGAAAACCTATAAAATAAGAGAAACTATCTTAAAATTACGATTGTTTGTTAATATTTCTCTTGAGATGAAAATATGACTATAACAATATAATACGTGATCATATAACAATTGGAAAGTTTCTAGACTTTCTATAGTTGTCTAGAAGACGATAAACTGCGAATACACGTCCATATTACTGTTGGAGATGGACGCAGGAGCGGGCGTTATGACGTAATCAAGTGCCGATGAAGCGTCAGTCCCTTAGTTAGTGAAACAATGACAATATTTCAGCACGTACTGTAGTGTGGGCAGGCGGGCACTAACTAGCGAACACAGCTGGAGTTGCGGTGCAGTGACAATGTTTGGCCGCCGCATCCTTGGGCGTCCGGGCCGTGCGTCGCATCCGCAATGAGGCCCGGCGAACGACGGCGCCGGGCCGGACCACTAATTTATAGCAACGGTTAATTACCTACAAGAATCTGAGTCAGCCCGCTCCGGGAACAAAGCCGGCCGCACCACGACGGGTGTTTGTCCGCGCACCGCTAATCAATCTGATGCTATTACAACTGCAACCTGCGCCGTGCTCAGCTTTAAAAGTTTGCTTCATTACATACCAGAGTACAGACAGACTTGCTTGTTTGTATTTTATTTGTATATTGGCTAGTTTGTCTGGGACTCCAATATAAAATAATCGAAGTTCATTTAATTATTTGAGAATTGAATTAATGTCTTAAAATGCGGCAGAAATTGGTAATATATTATACCACATATGTAAGTATAACGGTATACTTTGTCTGGAAATACCATACTATACAAAAACTACCATAGAGCATAACCTACCGCCGACTTTCATCACTTGAAGCTTATTAAAATGTTCGGCAACGAATACATTTTCCTCTTCTGAAAAATAATTAAAATTCGCTTGATTTAATTAACAGTGACATAAAAGTGACTGTTTAAAAATAAATTATGCCAAGAATGATAATATTTTTCTTATTTGTTGGTTAAGTCTCGTCCCTTACAGCCACAACTAATTAATATGCATGATGTATATCGAGCAGAATACTAGGAAAAGTTATGCTATTTACGAGACTTTGATTAACTTTATATTCATACAGCACATTTAATTATTATGTTAACGAAACCTTCTTTTGAATAAAATATTAGACGTGGTCTGTCAAAGTAAATTAAGTATTGTACAACGAGAAAAATAATAAAATATTTGTTTAATCAAACCTATGATGCCTCGACGTCCCAAAATCTCGGAGTAGCGCACCGGCCGAGCCACAGCAACTCGCTTTCATTTCGTAAGGAGTGCGTATATGAACATAAAAAATGCATTTATTCCGAGGAAAGTAGTAAAATACAAACGAATGTTTTGTTTTTAGTACTAGAGCGAGGTCTCTGGGAGGTGTTTTTGGTGTTAAATTATGCAGAAATCAATTCCTTTGCCCGGACGAGGCCCCCGCTTTACCGTCTGATAAATAATACATCTGTAATTGTAACCTGGTCTCGGACCCGCGCAGCTTATCTGCTCGGGTAACGATACCGAGCCGGCCCTCAGAAACGGTATACTATCAAACTAAACAGTAATGAAATGAAATGAAATGAAATGAAATGAAATGAAATGAAATGAAATGAAATGATTATGAAATGAAATGAAATGAAATGAAATGAAATGATTATTTATTTCGTGTAAACTTTTTAAAGTGCTTACGAAAAGTCAAATTAAAATTTTTCAGTTTATACATCATTTATATTTTTGTGTTGAATTAGAGCAGCTCAATCCCAAGCATTTTTATCGCCTATATAATCAGTAATTTTATAATATGCTTTTAAACACAGAGTAGTTTTAACAATAATTTTGAATTTATTTATAGATAAATTTCTTATATTAAGAGGGAGCTTGTTATAAAAGCGTATACACTGCCCCATAAAACAGCTACTTATTTTGTGGAGGCGGGTGCTATGAACTATAAGATTATTCTTATGTCTAGTATTAACAGTGTGTAGATCACTTTTTTTACTAAATGTGTCAATGTTCTTGTGGACATATAACAGATTCTCGTATATATATTGCGAAGCAACAGTTAGAATGCCTATCTCACTGAACTTTTCTCTTAGAGAAACACGAGGACCGAGGTTGTAAATACCCCTTATTGCTCTTTTCTGCAGAACGAATATTGTGTCAAGGTCTGCAGCATTCCCCCAGAGAAGAATCCCATATGACATAATACTATGAAAGTAGCTGAAATAGACCATTCTAGCTGTTTCTATATCTGTGAGACGTCTAATTGTCTTAACCGCATAAGCTGCAGAACTAAGTTTACCCGAAAGTCTTTCTATATGCGGACCCCATTGAAGTTTGGAATCAAGCATAATACCTAGAAATAAGGTTGTCCCGACGGGCTCAATTCTGGTTTCCTTCAGTTGTACATTGGTTTCCATCTGTTTAACATTGGGCATGGAGAATTTTAAGAGTTTAGTTTTCTTATCATTGAGTAATAAATTATTTACATTAAACCAATTAACAACTTTAGAGAGTGCGTTGTTTACTTCGTCAAAATTACTCTGTTGTCTTTTAATATTAAAAATTAAAGAGGTGTCATCCGCGAACAACACAATCTCATGATTGTTCTTTACGTAATAGGGACAGTACATTTTCTCATCTGAATAAATTCATACGCAGCATTTGTATCGCGATCATACGGTTTATACATTAATTATTTAAATTTTTAAAAGGTTATACTCGCCCGCCTACAAATTCTATCTCCAAAGATGCTTTATTTTATCTCTGTATTTGCCAGGTAGCACAAGGTATCTACAACGTATAGGTTTACCTACGTGGTGTAAACACCCTGCCCGTATGAGTAAATGAGCAACAGAATTCCCTGCAACACTCCAAAACGTGCAGCGGCTCTTAACAAGTTGCCAGCTGATGCTAAAATTGGCGGCGTGCGCGCATTATCTTAAACGAGCTGTTCAATATATTAGCACGTTAAGCTGCCAATGTCTCGAGCACTTAGTATCGGCTCCCCGTTATTGATAGCTCTCCTACATACTATTTCACACAAGACCGCCGCATCGATTATATTCAGTCCGGCGATGCGTTACATAGCACTAACTTTAAAACTGTAAGTTGTATGCAACTCCTTAGGGTATAGTTTCCCTCGCATGCACGTAGCTGTGACTCAAACTAAAGCTTGTATCAGTTAAGCGCAACTTCGAAGAATCAACACAAAGAAAAGATTTGTTTTCATATGCTGGTGCGTACTTTAGCGTACTTTGCGAGATATTGAACCAAACTTCATTCTTATAAAGTATTAACATTTTAACCACATGTTGAATCGGTTGATGCTCTCACTCAAGAACAAATTGTTTTGTATAATACATACAATTTTAGCTTTGTAATATTGTTTCGAATAAATTGAAAAAAATATTGCAGGCAATATTGCTAGCAAACGTCGTCGGAGATAGAAATAAAATGTTATTACCGTTTCGACAATTAAATTGATTTTCATAGCGTTTATTAGGTCATTCACATGGAGGCAGGCCCGCCTGTGCGGACAGGCTATCGCTATTAGTGAGCTTTAGCTTCGTTAGAAGAATATTAGGTATTTAGGAAGAAAGAATTCACGATTTGGAATCTAAATAACCATACAGTTTTCTCAGACTGTAGTGTGTAATCAGTACGGTCAAAACGAAAATAACAATATGAGAATGCCAAATCGCTTAAACACATTTGAATGTGCACATACAATTGGAAAATAAAACGTTTATGCTAAAAGATAAGCCGCTAAAACATTCACAAAACATTCAAATTTAGTTCAGATTGTAGTGCATCGATAGGACGATAGTGGAAACTTGAGTGCATTTCGTCAACACGGCACTTTTAAATAGACAGACGTTATCTGGTAGTGGTAACACCCATCCGTCTAAAGTGCCAGTTTAGCTTTCACTTATTCGCTCGCTATAGATTAGTTGTATGTTGCATTTACTCTTCATAAATAAAAACAGATTGCTGGAGCTGACTTTTGATTAATGAGCAGATTTTATTTAAGTTGTTAGTTGGTCAGTTAGTATGTATATGAATCTTACAAGTTGAATTTAAAAGACTTCCTGTCATCTTACGAAATTGATATAATTATACATGCCATATGGGTTTAGTTGCGCTGACTAGGCGCGTTAATAATAATCATAATTTGATCTAATATACGGCATTGCCTGTTGAACCGAAAATCCCTCCATTTTTTTTTCATAATAATGTTTTTCATTACATATGTTTTTACTGTTTGCACATACATTCTATGCAGAAATGGTTGTTATAATCAACTACCTGCACTTTTCTAACAATTCTGGTAAAATATAAAACAATGTAACTCCTACACTTCATAAAGCGTACATATCCTGATCCCCGCTTCATTGTCCGGTGCATGACCGTCACTCTAGAACCTCTCTGCCTTTATGACCATCGGTTCTTCGAGCTAGACAAAGAGTCTACTTCAGTCACTTCAGCTTGACTAGTCAGAGATCTGTGTTGGCAACTTCTTCTATGGATATCTTCATTTCTGATCCGATCGCCCTATGAGTAATTCTTAGCACATTTTGAGACACAAAACATTTAACATTGCAAAAACATCAACTTTGCGAAGAAACTAGTGGTACTCTTTGGATTTTATTAGTGAAGCTACAATATTATGAATATAGTAGATACTAAGTTAAGAGCAATCATAAAACTCTAGGTACACAGGTACTAACTTTAAAGACGAACAAAAAGCAACTTGTAGTACAAATGTACCAAGTTTCCAAAATGGGTTCAGAGCCAAATAAATCTTAAACGTAGTCGTAATCTCATACAGTGCAAACAAGCAGGGTGGTGTGTATAATCTAAGACTACATTTAGTTCGCTAACTGGTACGGATTTGTCCCGCCTACGTAACCACCGCAGGCAGAAATCGGCTGAGACGTCCCGATACTAACAGTACTTCAAGATGGTCACAGGTATTTATGTATGTTATATGTTATAAACTATGTACTTAGTGTCTTTACTCCACTTTAAAGATCATAAGAGTAATAGAAGATACATTGCGGGCACATTTTATTTTAATTAAATCGTCTCTGAAGCAGCGATAGCCGAGTGGAGAGACCGACAGACTACTACGCAGAGGGTCTCAGGTTCGAATCTTCGGCTCGCACCAATGACTTTTCGAAGTTAAGTGCGTATTAAATTGTTAATTATCGCTTGCTAAACGGTGAAGGAAAACATCGTGACAGGCGTTATCCTTTTCATAGTGAGAAGAGGCCCGTGCCCAGCAGTGGGACAGTTTAAAGGTCTGATGATGAAATCGGCTCTTCTTGATCCCAAAGCTAAGACTACAGAACAAAAATCTGTGTCCCAAAGGAACTGAGTTTTGGGAAATCCCTTCTCAGGGCACTCCTGATCTCGAAGCAACATACATGCCAAATTTCAGCTTTTTGCACCCAATAGGTTTTGGTTGTGCATTGTCACTGTCAGTCAGTCAGCAGTTGAAGAATTTTGTATATACAAATGCGCGTAGAATAAGTTTGGTTACTTGTGCTTTAGCCAAATTATTTATTTCTTTAATTTTTTTTATTTAGGAGCTTTTGACTCCATTAAGGTCATGTCAGCTCCATCGTACCCTTAACTATCTTAGTAACATATCTTAACTTAAATTAATCTTATAAAGTATTTTATGAATAAGGATGGCAGGTTCAGATACTGGCTTAGCTAAAATACTTATAACGGCGCCAACATCATTTAAACATATCTTAAATTTTCGAACAACAGTCTCTCTAAGTCTGTTTAAACCAGTATATCCTAAAATCAACCAGGATAATTTGATTGATTATAACTTGATTTAACGAAAATGCATTAAGGTATTCAATTACCTACTTAGATTGGTCCTTCAGCTAAATTTTATTTAACGTGTACAAAACAATAGTAAAATTTGGTTAAGTGTGTTGAATTTATTTATAGTTAGTTTGAGAGCAGATGGCAGACAAGTACAGATGAAATGTTACTAATGAATTATTGGTAATTTGAACAATGTTTTGAATGAGTTAATTTTAGTAGCACTTGGTTCTAGCAAAGTAATTGACGGTACAAATATAGGCATTGATTTGAAAGACATTTCCAAGTAAACTTAACATTATTTAGATTAATGGAAGTTTGGCCTGCTATTTTGTCAAATAAAACCTGGGATGCTTCTGACATTCTAAAACTATTGATATTTACCAGTAGTTATGTCGAATAAGATTTTCCCATTGGCCCATTTTCACCGCCTCTGGATAGGACTTCTTTTCCAGATTGATAATTAATAAGTGATAATTTATTAATCACAAAAAACATATATATATATATATATATATATATATATATATATATATATACTAGAGGACGCCAGCAGCTACGCCTGCATTTTTTTTAATTTACCCGTTTTGGCCGATCCCGTGGGAATTTCGGGCAATCCCTTCTTAGTGCACCCCTGCGGTCCCCAAGGAATATACATGCCAAATTTCAGGTTCCGGCGCCCAATAGTTTCGGCTGTAGCGTGTCTGTCAGTCAGTCAGTAACGCAAGGATTTTATATATTAAGATATAAAATATACTTGTACATAATTAAACTTAAGGCTATAGTTTTTCTATTGATTAGGAAGAACACCAATCTCCTGTACTAGTTACAAAACTCTATCACAGGAGGTTGGGCCTCTCTTACAAAATTATTTGTAGGTATGTAAATTAAAAAGATACGATATAATTATATTATTCTACAGTATTCTACAGTAAATCCAAAATTGGTGCAATTTGTGACAAATAATAATTTTTAACAAAATTAACTTTACAGGAACTTATCAGACAGCGCAAGCGGTGAAACGGACATTAGTATCGCAAATTCTGGTATCAAAAAGTGTTAATGTATCTGTATATTGCTGCTAGCGACCCATATGACAACATGAAATTAGCAAAAGTGTAGTAAACTAATTTCACCTTGTAATGTTTTAAGTTTCTAAAGAGATAATTATGGCAATTTCGTGATTTCTAGCAATAATGAAAATTATATTTTGGTTAAAATATGGAAAAGGGTATGAGCCCACAATAGATAGGTACTTTATTGCACACCAAATACAGTACATTAATAAAGTGACTTAAAACTACCATTTAATTTACACATTAAGCAATTTTCCTAAAATAAAATGTATCTCAAATTATCAAGTAAGTAACTGAGACAAAATGTAGGATATTTTCATGAATTTCAGAATACTATGTCGATTGCAGCGATTGTGTAAAACTTTTTCGCAGATAACCTATATTTTCACAAAAATAATTTTCTACAAAATATCACCGAAAAATTCAAAAGTTCAATTTGGTGAATGTTTTATTTGTCATTCCACCTGGGCACAGGTCGCAGTGACGGAGCAATGGTGCCAATATCGAAATCCAATCAACTAGCAGTGATTGACAGTGGCCTGACCATCGTAACACAAAAGTTCTGTTCTCGTCACAACTTGGCATCAAAACGAAGGAAAACTTCATGGATTTTTCAGATATGATATATTTTTATAAAATCTATTGACACACAAGAGCGGCGATAGCCCAGTGGTGTACGTAACGGACTGCCGAGACGATGGTCTCGGGTTCGATCCCCAGTTACCCCGGGCACACACCTCTAACTTTTCGAAGTTAGGTATGTGTGTATTAAAAATGTTAATTATCACTCGCTTAATAATGTGCCCGGTAGATGCCGTAGGCTCGCCCCCTATTACATTGGGACCTAAACATAACTGGCGAAACGTGGGTGTGTGGCCTCTGCCTACCCCTTCGGGGATAAAAGGCGTGAAGTTATGTTATGTTATGCTATTGACACAATTATTCCATCTTTCCAATTGTTTTTGCGTGTATTCCTTATGTTTCCAATATTCTATTCATCGATCGATTTAGCTGTTACAGATAGATAATTGACATATTTTGTATGGAGCTTAAGTCAAATATCTATCTATAGTGTCAAATCCATCGATTTAGGACATTGCAAACGGGCGTTAGTCGTATCGCAGGTTTCAGCTGATTTCATTATGAACCATGATTATATTCGAACATAGTTTATGAAATCAAGTGAACAGGCATTTGTGCTTGTAAAAGTTCATGGCTGTTTCATTTTTAAATGTATTGTACATGGAAAAAACTTAATAACTAGAAAACTATTTTGAAGGTTTAATCGCAACAGAATAATTTATCATGTTAAAAATATTTGATAACGTATATCAGCTGTGGACTGCTTCGTATAAATCTAGGTTTATCATCATCATCAGCGTTTAACAGGCCACTGCTGGACTAGGCCTCTCCTTTGAAAGGAGGAATCGGCCTACTATACCACGCTCGCCAAACGGGTTGGTACAGGGTTTGTATCAAGTTTTCCTTCTCTTACAGTGCTGTTCTCTGCGTAATATGCTCTCTCTATCGGCTCTTACGACACTCATGGGATGATATGGCTTGGTGACATTCCGTATTCTTAATCCGTCACCACACGGACTTTAAACAATCTAGGTCTATAAACAATGCAAATCAATTATTGATGCCATAAGGCGCAAAACACACAGCTTAAGCTTGTAAACTTGAGCTGTTTGTTTGGTATCCATGTGATATATTTGGGTGCATAGGGTTCCCACCAAGAACTTAGGGTCCCAAGCCAACCTCACCTGCAAGTGGTGCACCTGCTGATCAACGGACGAGGCTCTGGCTAACAAAATATCCCGATAAGCGGCAATAGGCTCGCACCTATTACGTGGGATCAAAACACTGGCGAAAAGTGGACGTTTAATATGCCTCTGCCTACCCCTTCGGAGAAACAGGCGTGAGTCTATGTATGTATGTATGTGATATATTATTATCGGCACAATAATGTGGTGCTGATCTGATTTACAATACCTTCTCATGATGCTACCTCATTTTTTCTTACAAATGAGCTGGGAGCAAAAGCACTCCAATGGCAAACGCCATATCCCTGTATCTTCTGAGTAAAAAAAAAACTGACGACAAATGAGTATCTGCTTCACGATTACTTGAGTATTGTGCCATTTGGCAATTTGTCGTGAACATTAACCCCTATCATTCAGAGATGCGAGCCGAGCAATGCATACCTTATTGAATTCGTGAATATCAAAGAGACAAGCCAAAAGGCATTCAGAGCGCGAATGAACGCATGTCAACAAAGCGAAATACAGGGTCCCGTGTATACTGACTGCCACTGACTGAATGCCATCACATTTACTTTGTGGGCTTAATTGATCATTTGTCATCCATTCTATTTATGTGCTCAATTCTTTTTACTTCCGCCTCCTTTTCAACCACAATGCTTTTGTTCTATATTTAAAATAAATACTATCTAATTTCTGCTGGATTCATCCGCTTTCAGACAAACACATCAATATAATTAAACCATTATTGACAATGACAGGTGTATAACGCTTATCTACAGCATTATGCAGTGCCTAATCATCGAGTTTTAATCAAAATTTATATCCATTGCAACGTACCATCGACGACAAATGGACGTAACAAATGACCAATATACACCTCATAATCAATGAGTGGTTTAGGAATATCGATGATACATTAGCTATACAAATTGTTATTCGGTGCGGCGGCGGGCGGCGGTGGGCGGCGCGGTGCGGACAGGCAGCACCGTGCGTCTACAATCTGTTTTGAACAATCAACATAACAGACAAACCCGCTTTGTGCATTAGTCGCCCGTCCAACCCCCTCCACTTTAAGGCTTTATGTTCAAGTGCTGAATCTAGTTGATGAGTTTCGGCTCAAGAACTCTCTCGATCTGAATATAATAATCGAATCGCCAGTTTGTCAATCAGTACCTGCTTCACATCACTTAAATGTCTGTATGATTTATTTCAAAACCGCACCAATATGTTACAATACAGTGATCACTAATCTTTATAGAACATGAATAAGAAACAAATAATTCAAAAACAAACGTAAGCATTTGCTAGCGATATTTTAATCTTGATATAAAATATTTTTATGTGAACGTAACAAAAACAACTAAATACTCGAGCGTAAAAGATGAAAGGAATTTATGTTAACTTTTTAGTTTATCTATTAACAATAGAAAAACGGCCGCTGTATGCTAGGGGCTATTGTATTGCATCCATAAACAAGCCTATAAAACGCGAGTTATAATAGTAGTCGCAGTGTGTGTGAGCCTCCACGAGCACTGACGAATTCAAATAAAATTTACTCGATACGTGAACTACATTCAAGCTGGCTTGTATCCCGGTTCAGCTTATAACTAAATAACCTCGTCACCGGGAAGATAACGAACTATCAATTAAACTCGTTAAAAGTAATGCCAATTTTTCCATCAACGCTATCCACACCACAGGGGAAAACGGCTTTATTAATTAAAATGCCTCGCCTAACACCGCCTCATATCCATGAACGTGAGCCACAATACCCGAATTATCAGAGAGAGAGAGAATAAAACAAATAGCTGACGTAATATATGATTATGAAATCTTGGTAGTTTTGTATAGGTATATAAATAACCACAACCCATAAAGTGGAACATGGCATCATTCCAAAATATAACAAGTGGAATATCCTAATAGTCGTACCTACAACGATGGCAACATTATGAGAAAACGAGAACCCTTTTTCCAATAAGTATGATCGAACGACGGAGTTTCTCGTCGGAGCTGGAAATTCTTGAGCAGTTGAAAACAAGTTGGGGGCAGGGCTGGCCACGGCGCGCGTCGCGCGGCGGCAATATCGGTAAGTTGGGCGGCCGCAGCTGGCATGCCGCCGCCAATGTCTCAATAATCCTCAAGGTACCCTCCTAATCGACTCTTCCTTAGTTCGACGCAAGTGTGACTAACTGATTAATTCTGCGAGTCGCAGTACGTGCCCGGTCTGTCTTCGCCATTATTGTTTGCCCTACACTTTCGTCCGCTCGTGTCCCATTATTGAACGATATTTGGACTATTATTGGCGGAGTCGTATGGAGCCTTCTATTTATATGTTATCGAAGGGCGGCCATTACACACTACGGCATATAGTTTGGGATTGTAATTGCCGCTATTTTGTTAGATTGAATCCGATTTCGTTCGCTTAGTTTTAATAGTTTGTTCTTGTTTTGGAGTTGCGAGATGTTAGGCGCATTACCGGTTTGCGTTGCCTCGCTTGAGCGACGGTTTTGGTTGGCGTATCAAGTAGAGCGTTTAATCGTAATTCCTTGCACTCGCTCGAATTCTAGTTGCGCTAAGATAAATTATACTTTCCGGCGTGTTACTTCTCGTCTCGCTGACATTTGGATACAATTTATATTTGTATGCATACCTAAAGTATCGTGCACCGTCGCTTCGGTTCGTCAAACGAAAATAGAGTCAATTACAGTTCCACTTTACCGCTGCCTGCGTACTAATGTTTACCAAATCAACAGTCAACTATGTCACCTTTATTAATAATTTAATGCGGCACTAATTTAGCTACCAATACATAATTGCTCTGGCAAAGAGCTCGGGCATAATGGTAACAGATGACGATATAAATTAAAACATCGCAGTGAATCAGCTGCAACTGTGATGGCGGTCAGATTTACGCTATCATAAAGTTATGAGGCCTGCGTCACTACTCACATGTCCTTTCATAATTAATTTGATACGAAATATGATTTACGCATATCAACAGACTGCATAAACATGTAGTTGCATTTACTTTTCCGCGATGGTTATGAAAACATCGATGAGACGAACCACAATATTATCTTGTCAAGTAAGGCAACCCTATTATCACTCCATACCTTGATGTTGCGACTTCGCGTGCGATTTCTTTCTTTAAAAGTCATAAAACTTTAAAAAGCTAAATACTTATAAGAAAGACCTTAACCTATTTGAAAAAGGTATTAAAATGTATCGGAAAAATCAATAGCACAATACTTTGGTCAGCAATGTGGTATAAATTCACCATGCCCCCTGTTGAGAATACATCACACTAAAACACGCTACTTCACTTACACATTGACGAAAACAACGGACTTAATATTTATTACTATGGCAGAATTACACAGCTCGCTATAAGAAATGAATACGACTTCCCTCTTTAGCAAAGAAGACAGTCGCAATTGCACTAAACAATAAGTCTACAGAAGCCCAAGATTAAACTTAACATACGCCGCCAAGACTAGCAAACACTGCATAACAATTTGAACTAGCCACGGGCACCGTTAAAAATTCAATTTAAAATATCGTTGTAAGTAAATTGATTCGCCAGTATCAGTAGAGCGTCGCTTGTAAATAAGCAAAGGCTTAAGGCAAATCCGTTCTCGTAGCCATTATTGAGAGGTACCTCCAGCTATTAAACATCTGTTGTTGTTAACTCTTTGCCTCTGTTAATTGGTATATTCTTGATTCTCTGAGCTTTTTCCGATAAAACGTAGATTGCTCTACTTGTTGGCCCCGGAGGGGGACATTTGCGAGGTGGTAGGGAGGGGGGGCGTTAGATAAAACGAGGGTATATCGCCAATAACTCGCTCCATTGTTTGTTGGCGGCTGACTTAATAAGTTCGCCGAATTTATTATGATTTGTAGGCTCCCTCGTCGTCTTATTATGAGGCTTTTAACATACTCTAGTCGTATAGTGTTCTTACCGCGAACAATATATAACCACCAATTTGTTCTTTTACAGCCGTCTTAAAAAAGGACCCCTTATTTCTGTTTTCTACTCCTCGAAATTACCGCACGTATTGTAGTACTGTTGTACGATGCTACACTGAATAGATTCAACAGCTTTATGTTCTACAGCTACAACATGAATTCATAATCCATACTTCAAACTTGTATACAAAAGAGTAACTGTAGTAAATTGTGTAGTTTGACTTAGCAACGAAACGAGCAATGGATGACTGGGAGTAATCGACTATTGTAGAACAAATCAAAAGCTAATTACATTATCTAACGAAACACTAAAGTTGGCCACGATAATTGAAATTAGACTTTCGTCTGGGAGGCCTTAGAGACCGAGGGAAAAGTATTAACGAAAATAAGTAGCAATGAGGATGAATTAGCCTTGATTGATTTACAACATAAAGTTGCGGTACACTTGACATCAATCATCAAAATTAATGGAAATCGAACGGATGGATCATAGACACTTGAAAAATTGATGCTGTTAATAAATTACCGAGAAATAATAATGCGTCGGTATGTTTAGCAGATTCTCAGTCGGTGTGTGCGGCGGCCATTAGCGACTCATTTTGTACCTGTCCGCACTTGAAAGTTACGTGACAAATTATTTTGACTTTAATGTAAGCCTCGGCAACATTTTCTCGGTTTAAAGAATTTAAACTTTATTTAAAATGAAGTGAACGTTGTCAAATAGAGATGGCGAAAGACTAGTGATTTGAACAGTAGTTTAGTATAAGACTTATTTAGATAATTAGTTCTTGTAATTTTCTTTAACGTTTTTTTTATTGAAAAGCCCCAACTTCACTACAGGAGTAATTTCTTCGACGGGTACTTATCAAGTATATTTGAACTAAGGCGACTATTTGTAGTTGACAAATATTTCTAGCAGCGAAGCTGTCGAGTTTGATACTGCGCCATTCAAGCAGCCATTAGAGCTGTAAAATGTGAAAGACGTATAATAAACACAAAACACTAAGCAATTTAATACCTTCAGTCTGACAACACAAAAATCTACGCGTTTCAATCAACCGGATAAATATTGGCTTACAGCAGAATAAAGAATGTACCTGTGCTGAAATGCCAATCGACTAACAAATCAAATGACGTAAGCTTAACGGGATTTAGCACACACCCTCGGAACCCTGACCTTGTGAGGGTAGTTAACAAAAGCTGGCGCCCAAGGCGACGCTGAGCTGGCATCAATTTACTCGTGTTCACTACTCACTGCTCACGTCCAATGCAAATCGAATGAAATGACGCGTAATCTAACGTGTATTTATTTGCTTTAAAATGTGCATAAATTATACCAAGTAGTTACAGATTGTTAAACTTTTAAAAGAATTCTATAATTATCAAAACTAGCCGAATGCTCGTCTTAGCTCATATTAATTGGACTTACTCTTTTAAGCTAACTAAAAGAATCTAAATAGAAGATAATGATTAATCAAAGAGTAACTTTAGCACCATCTGATGTATAAATATGTACGTGACCTGTCACAAATACCACATATCGCCTGTGCATCAAAGACACGCAATGAAATGAATCAATACCAAAGAAGTCACAAGTAGATTGCTGCGTTTTGGGTTTTGAAAAGCAATTGCAGGAGGCGAGGAATGAAAGAAAAGGAATAGGATATGGGGCCTCCGGCACTCTTATTTACCGAACACAATGCAACAGTATAGGTACTGCTACTTACGTTGATTTTCTGTGAGAGGGTAGTACTTCCCTGGTCGAGCCGTTATTTATGCTGGAATCACAAAGGACTCTACTACCATTAGGGGCATTTATAAAATAACATACAAAATGGTAGACATAACATAAAACAAATGTACGCAACAGTATAATTAGGTACTGCTACTTACGTGCATTTTCTGTAAGAGGGTAGTACTTCCCTGGTCGAGCCGTTATTTATGCTGAAATCACAAAAACTCTACTACCATAAGGGGCATTTATAAAATAACATACAAAATGGTAGACATAACATAAAACAAATGTAATGGTAGAAATAGCAAACAAAAAAAATAATAATCTTATTTATTGGGTCTTTAAGTTTTGCGGATATCGCATGAATATAAGACAAAAAAGTCATTGACATGAATTAGACCCAAATAATAAAAGTCGAGGACTTTGATAAAACATCCGGCTTTGTCACGAACCATCGACATAAAAAAGACACAGCCAATGAGAAAACAACATGATTAAAAACGAGTAATTACTGTTCTATTAATAGACATTTTAATCGTTATACATGATACCCGAATGATTAATTGAGATACAAATATTTTTCTGTTGTAGTTTTTAGTTCATTCCTATAAACACCATTAAATATAAATCAATGTTTTTACGCTCTGAATAAAAACTTCCTAGCTTGTCTTAGAATCGTAGAACTGCTTAACTAAATCAATCTGAACATAAATTCATGCACAGTTAATTTACTACAAAGCCGACAGATTCATTTCTACTTGTTAGCTAGGTTTTAATGCTGCGTAGCGAAACGATATTGTTCGCTTAGTCTTTAGTAGTTGACAGTCTTAAATAGCTCTGAAGTCGATAAATAAAATTGAGTGCACTTCGTCAGCGGTCGTCATTAACGTGTGTCTGTCGAAACGACGGCGACATGCTCGTAAATCATTACTAATAATACGACCGCCATAGATTTACTAAAGTGACGGATACGCCCGTCCGCACAAATGTTTGGTTTCGAGTGACAAACCGAAAAAATGTACCGAATGATATAATTTATATGTCTGTCAGTATAGCATTTATGTGTTGATGTTTACAACGCTATAAACCGACTTGATCAATTAGTTTAATTTTACTTTAGCTCGGAGAATTATGTTTGTTTGTAAATTTATTTTCAACCAATACTACTAGCTTTGCAAACGTATTTGCATTCCTTTGACTACGTCTTCTGTGTTCTATTTACACTATATTAAAAATTTCAAAGACAGGTAAATTTAGCTGCAATATCCGTACAATCTATTCTTATTAACACACAATATTACAAAGAGGAGAGGTCTGTTTGTTATCGATTAACTCCATGTCTACTTTTGAATTCTTATTTTCATTTCTTGTTGGCCTGTAGCAAGAAAATATTGAGTAACTTGCTTGTTATTGAGTAACTAACTATGATCAATATTTTCAATTATTACTTGATTATATTTCTTAAGTTAACGCAGGTAGGTTTTAGGTGATTTATAAAACGGAGGCCAAAGATGATTATATACACAATTAAAAGTTATTAGTATTTAAATTAAAGTAATGGAAAATATTGCTTTTTAAGAAACGGTCTCAAATAGCGATATTTTTCAAGGCAGACTCAGATTAAAATAAAGATAGGAAGGAGTGACGTCATATTGTGCTATGACACTCTGCATAATTGGCAATATTAAAATGTATGGTATTTACTTTTCTATACTCCATTAATTAGGAAATAAAAAATGGAGTATAAAAAAGTAAATACCTATTCTACTCCTGTTTACCCAGTAGGGGCTGTCGCGTCTGTAAGCACAAGGAGCTACGAGCCGTTCACCCTGAGTCAGTTCTCATTACACTTTACAAATTTGTATTCAGCCACCATGAACCGAGAATCGACCTCGTCACGATTCCGTCGAGAGATTCGCACGGCGGCCTATTTATTATAATTATTCACTAAAGTAAACAAAATATAACGAACCATTTAACACTGTCATTCTAAATTAACGATACGACCCGTCTAAAATGCGTACTTTCATGTTATTCGAACGAAACACCAGATTTATATAACACCTGGTTTCTTAAATCAACTCAGCCGCTGGCATTGGGAATGATACAAAAATACAAACTACTCACGAGACGTGATTTTGTAGTAAAAATAAATTGTTTACGTCAAATCATTTCTCTTTCATATTATTATTTACAATTTACTTCGCTGATCAAAGAGTTACTACCTGAACTAAAAATATGCATGTAAACTAATAACTACACTAGTTTGCGTAATTTTACATTGGATATGACATATGTTTTTTATATTTTTTACATAACGTTATACCGACTCATTCATTAATTATAATAAACTAATTATAAAAAACTTATTATAATAAATTGAGACAAGACGTCAATATTTTTATTTACTGGACGAACAAAAGCCACCAGGCTCAGCCACAATTATTGCATATCTGCATTTATTAGTGCGGATTATTTGTGTATTTAAGCCGAATGAACCAAATAAATAAATAGGTATCAGAAAGCCCTCGGGATGTTCGATGTTCGACTGTTTAGAATTGGAAAAGATTTACTGTCGTATAATTATGATACAAGGTAGTCATGGCACATCTTGATATACACAGTTATTGAATCATCGTAGCAATTGTACCTCTATATCTAAGACACCTTCCCAAACTAGAGCCCGTATTTAATGGTTTATATGCGAAGCACTTTGTTCTAATTACGATGTAATACATTAACAGTGATTTACGTCTATTAGAGTACACATCGGTTACGCCGCGGATGTACAAGATGCTATTAGTTATTCCAAGGCTTAATGTACAGTTTAAGCGACAGGTCAGTTGTGTACAAACGAATCTGAAAACTTGAACTTTTGAAGTTCGATATCTTGCTGCCGCAGACGAAATTATTTTAGCATACTCTCAAGGCGCATTGAAAAAATACACACATTTATTTCAAAGTACTTGATGGCACGGGCTGTTTCCGCAACTCCACGTCTTGGCGTGTATTTTGCGTGCGGGTGGGAATGGTGTCGTCATTCCAGCCACCCCAGCTCTTCGAGGAAGGCCAGCAGACTCTTGATGTGGCCCACTGCTTCCCTCAGGGTGCTGTGTCTTGTCAGGTACTGCTGCCTGTACTGTGCGACCTCAGGGCAGTCGAGGAGCAGGTGGGCTGCCGTCTCGTCTGCTGCCATACAGGCCCTGCACAGCGGGCTGTCGGTGATACCTATAGTAAATAGGTGTTTATTAAGGAATCCGTGTCCTGTGTAGGCGGCCGTGACTGTCCGCAGTTGTTGTTTGGACAGCCGGAGGATTTGTTTAGCTATCTTACCGTCTACTGCGGGAAGAGCCTCCTTGGCCTGCCTACATGTTTCAATACCAATCCAGGACTGGTTGTGTTGGGTCCTGGTCCTATTTCTTACCAGGTCGCGATAAAATCCAGAAGGGAGGGGAATAATGGGCTCGGGTCCCACCACCTCTAAAGTGGCCCCTCTTCTGGCAAGTACGTCGGCTGCGTCATTCCCTCTAGAGCCACTGTGGCCCTTGATCCATTGCAGTGTTAATTTGTTTTGTTTACCTACCTCTGTTAGTTTCTGGTGGCATTCAAGCGTGAGCGCCGAGGTGATAGTATGGCTTTTGAGGGCTGAGAGGACTGCCTTACTATCTGAGAGGATCCTAATGGATCGTTCCCTTACCTCACGTGCCATGATTGCTGTGGCAGCTAGGATTATGCCAAAACATTCGGCCTGGTAGACCGTGTTGTAGGCTCCCAGCGGTGCTGCGATGTTGATATTTAGGTCCTCGGAGAATACTCCTGAACCCGTACCTGTATCCGTCTTAGACCCATCTGTGAAGATCGTGAGCTCGTTGTGATTAACCGCTCCTTCGTGTAGATCCTCGTACAGTTGGATTTTGTATTTCTTGTCGAACACAAATTGTTTCGGTATTTGGTCGCCAATGGCTTGTGTGAGAGGAACTTCTTTAAAGAGTGTATTTAAGTTGCTAGTGTGCGGTGTGCTGGTGTCTTTCCAGAGCTTCAGAGCTCTTAGCCGGACCGCCTACATCGTTGCTTCTTGTTGTATAAACAGGTGCAATGGGGGCAGGTCCAGCAACACTTCCAGTGCCGCTGTAGGTGTAGTTTTCATGCAGCCCGTGGCCGCTAGGCATGCAAGTCTTTGTAGCTTTTGAAGCTTGTTGGCGGCCGTTGTTAGGTTGGTCCGAGGCCACCACACTACTGCGCCGTAGCTTATCATCGGACGTATTATTGTCTTATAGAGCCATAAGACAATTTTGGGGGATAGGCCCCAGCGTTTGCCTATCATCTTCTTGCACTGCCAGAAGACAATGCTTGCTTTGTTGAGCTTATTTTCCATGTGGCTGTTCCATGTCAATTTGCTGTCGAGAGTGACACCCAGGTACTTGACCTCGGTAGACAGCTTAAGCTCTGTGTTAAATAACTTGGGCAGTCGGTAAGTGCCCAGCGCGCGTTTGTGTGTGAACATAACTAGTTCGGTCTTGGTCGGGTTTACAGATAATTCGTACTCATTACACCACCACTCTACTATGCGTAGCGCTTGTTGGGTTAGGTCGTACACTGTACTGGTTACCTTACCTGAGGTGAGTATGGTTAGATCATCTGCATAACCTATTGTGTAGAAGTCTCTTGCATTGAGTTTGTCTATGAGTTCATTGATGACTAAGTTCCACAATAGCGGGGAGAGTACACCTCACATTTCAAAGTATGTATGAACCCAATTGCTCAGCGGAAATAGTTGAACCCAGTTAGTGGTTAAATATTTCCGTAGTCCAACCGAAAACCACAGATAGCACAGGGAAGTCCTGCCTAAGCAGTGATGAAAATAACATTCACTGCAGCATATTTTTATTTATTACAGGTAGCTCCGAGTGATCTGATTAATCCAGAATTGAAAGCCTATTTCCAAGCGCACTAAAAACTAAAAATTACTTATTTGTATCAAAACGAATTCATGTACGCATTCATAATCACATTTGAATTCTCTTTTCAGCAGACAAATTTAGTTTATCAGTGAAATATAATAAAATTATTCTAATCAAAATTTGTTTCACGTAGTTTGTTACTGAAATCTCTAGTGATGTTTACGCAGCACCAAAGCAGCGATCCGTTTAATGTTTCTATTTCATAGGCTCGTAACCCGATTATACTACAATACTAGTACTTAAATGTAATTAGGTGTTACTTTGTTGTGGTAATTAAGATAATTCAGTAGGATGTGAGGCGGCGCGGCGGAACGTGGCACGACTCTCGTATGCCGCCCGCGCGCCGTGCGACACTCTAATTGAATCCAACAACATTGGAGAAAACTCCAACTGCCGGCCAACTCTTTCGTTGAATCAAAATCCCAAAAACAATTTGTTTAGCTCAACTCCTCTTTGTAAACTGATACGTGAACATATTCAAGTGCTGAATTTTAACGAATTCCTACTTATGAGGTATCTAAGTGTCTGAGAACTTATTTCGACGGTCATGTTTTCAATCACGACAAATACTCCAGAAAATGGAAAAGTATATCCACTTTTATAGTCCAATAAAATACGACAAAACACTGCAAAATCCACTATTTGCGTTGGAAAGGAAGCTGGCTGCTAGTTAAAAGTATAAAACAGTGTGGTACAGACATGATCAAAGTTCCAGAAGTGTACCGGCCAATAAAACTAGCCGTACCGTAAGCAATCGGTCGCCTCTATTCGGCACAATACTCTGTGCCACTCCATTCCCACTGTTCTCTCCGTTCACCGAGGAACGAGTGCAATTTCCCGCGTTCCGTATCGCGGGCGACGTACAAAAATTGCTTTTCTGAACGTGAAAATATAGAGAAAAAAAGCTGGGGCCATGCAAATTTTTGTAAAGTCATTCGAAGGCGTGCGTTTGTATTTCTCGGGTGAGGGTAAAGAAGGCGAACGATTGTCGCGGGGAATTCCTTTATTTTGCAAGAGGGATATTGCGCGTCGCATGCAGGCGAGTCGTGCTAGCAGCTGCCGCTTGCCGCCCGCCGCCCGAGCGAGCGTTGTTTACCGGCGGCGACCGGCAATACGCCCGCATCCAACTGCGATGCGCCGATGCACCGCTCCACTCCCATAAACCGCTCTTATTAAACACGACTAGCCGTGATTACACGCTACGCCCGCTCGCTCCTTCATAATCGACTCGCACATCGCGCCACTTAATATTGCCGAGACTAAATCACGTCGGTGACATAACAAAAGAATTCAGCCGTGTTTATCTGGCAAAAGTTGTTTTTCCTTAAAGCGTGAGTAGGCCCAGGTCTCGCCGGGCCGCGGGTCAAGGCTCGATTTGCTCGTAAATACAAATAAATAGGATACCGTCTGAATCTCATTGCCCGATGCTTATCATATTTTATGGTTTCGTAAACTAGCGTACAAATGTTGCCATAAGAACGTATTGTTTCATTCGTTTATAAGATTGAGCTGGTTCCGCAATAAAAATTATGATTTGACCAAATCAAATGTATAAATATTTATTTTCAAAGGCAGGATTTCTATATAATGAAGAGCTCGGTGGAATTATCTATAACTCTACCGGCCTTTGTCCGCAAAATTATGAAGAAACGCCAACTTTTCGGCATTACAAGCCGAGAATATTATATTACCACAGTTATAATTATTATGATAGCGGTGTTTTCAACAGAGGATTCCAACTCAATTTAAAATTTCCATCCACAGTGGAATTCCAAATATGTCAATTTCCATTTCAGTGTCCTATTTACATATCTCTGTGGGCTGTGGGGAATATCAAAAATACTAGTCCCAAACTATTTCATAATGACCGTTGTTTTAGGCGACCAAAGAACATTTTTATTAGAAATGGTTTTATTAATGACGTAGAGATATTCTCTTGGAGATCTTAAATAATGTTTGGTACTCCCTAGAGAGCGATACCACGAATGATCCTAAGAGGGGGGATACAGTCAATGAGTCCTTATAACAATTTTTTTTATTTATTTGTAGGTACAGCCAGTTTTAGACAATTTTAAACTTTGCAGGCAAATAAATGACAATATTATTTCATGTGCAGATGCAAAACAACAGGAGCAGTAAATAGATACCTCGACAATCATAGCTTCAAATCATTCAACTTTGAGTAATACATTTGTTCCTGTTTTAGTTCTAATTACTATGAGTTTTATATATTTAATTATATTATATTCATGTTGTGTTATATGGCCCAATAGATTTTGAAAAGATGTTGACTGGTCACATATAACATGAATAAAATGACCTCACAACAACAGGCATATTTCAATAGCAAAACCTATTCCCCAAAAGCCAATTTACCTGTAGTACCCAATTACGAAATAAAAATATATTTTTATGAAAGTGTTTTTCCACTTGGATATATCGATGATAATAATCACATTCAACGATATTGTCTCCGATCCTCCAATGTGAAGATTTTCCTCGTTCTACGAAAACTAAATAAGCTGTCTATAAAATTTTGTTTTCAGGTTACGTTGCCGCCTTGTAGCCAGGAGATAATTTGCGAAAAGGTAAGTCCTCATAAGCATCTATTTGTATTCACGAGCATGGGAACTATTTCTCGGCGGCAACCGTGGCCTCTCGAAGCTTTTGATCCTTTTTAACGGCGAATATCAAATGAGAACCTAGCAGAAAAATATTATAAAAGCTACATACGTCGCTACGTAACAAGCAATCAAAAAGAAAACGCTGACAATCGATATGAGGTAAATTCAAACAAACGTTTTTCAAGACATCTACGAACTCTGTTCCTAATGCGATTCTAATGGTTTGTTCGAGGAAACAATAAAATTTAAGTATAATGTTCTCGATTCATTTGAATATACAAAAAGACTTGTTCTCTTGTTTGGGCACAGAGCTAGTTGGCAGTACGAGTAAGAAATACGGAGTACACAGATTCCCATTCGACAAAAAATGTGTTGAAAATGAGCAAGCAACATCCCGGTTCAGTTTACGAGTTTCATCGAGCTCGCTTTCGTCTTCCTATTTCGTGGTGGAATAGCCCTAATAACATGCCACAACTCATTCTGATTTATACCGTCTCGTTATAATTGTGCGCTTCGCTGGCGCGCCGCTATTGCCTGCTGTTGCAATTTTCATGCAACCGATTCGCGAGAATAGATTTATTCTTTCTGGCAATTTGCTCGTAACTCCGCAGCCTGCTATTGCTCGAGATAATTTAATTTTGAAACAGCTACGCGGCTAATGGAGCTTTTGTGCTTCGTTCACCTATTCTAGACTTTATCACCGACTTGGCTTTTGTAACGGTTCAGTCGGATATGCAAATGTACAGATAAAGAATCATTAAATAAAAGCTGTTCTGAAAAAAACTGTATTATGTAAATGGTGCGGATTCTGGGTTAATATCAGCACGGGTAATTTCCAGTCATGTTAACGGGCGCTCTGAAATCGTGCGAAGGACGTCTTAAAATAGTGTACCTATTTATTGCGACATGAATCAGCGTGTGTTCTAAAGAAACTGTTATGCGGTGTGTGTACATATAAATAAAACCTAATGGCCCGACATTTATGGCTCACACGGACATATAAAAATATTAATCACGCGTCGTAACTTAAATATCAAACTTGGCCAATTCTCTCCGGTTGAGTCGCATTGATAGTCGCGCCGCACCGCTACCAGAACTGACTAACTCTCTGTTTAACGCATCACAACTCCCCCTGTTTCTTGTGATTACGAACTCTCCTACAATACAATCAATCGTCAACTTTTATTTGACTTATCTTGGAAATAAAAAACAAGTAAACAAACGTTGGGTTTCGGATTTCGTGGATCCCGGTACAAAGTTTGAAGGTGAGCCGACGACCGTCTCCCTAATAGAGAAGAAAAATACGTTAATGTACCCTCAGATCCCGAAGACAAATAAACCGAGGCGGGCAGGGACGAAATAAAAGCGGGGAGGCTCCGAGATAAATAACAATGATCTTATGGAACGAGTCCAGGCGCGCGCGGCCGCGGGCCCGCCGCGCCGCCCAGCCACTGTCACACTACTTACACTTATCCCTTTTTATTAGACTAGCTTACAAATCATTTAATACCCTCTAATAAAAATAAATCACTATATTACGTAATTCCGCCAACTTATATTACTTCTACCTTATATTAAGATAGGAACATTTGTTGTAAATCACTTCGGATCAAACGACGTCTACGTTGTGAGAGTAAACACAAAAATACGTGAAGAAAAATAGACAAGTATTTAGAGAAGATGGCTGGTAGGAAACTTAACCCCACAGTGAAATGGATAGATCCAATGCTCTGCTGTACGAAACAATACCGACCGCTTGTCAGTTGCGGAAGTGTTGGATGTTACAGGGTTGACAGTTTCGCTGAATTTTATTTCAACATAAGGCTTATAAATAATTGATCCTTGTTATAAATTCTTTATAGTGAAAGTATTATTGTGATAACATCATTATTTTAAACTTTCGCGATTAGTATACATTATAAAAGGTTATATAGCGGGTCTTACTCGCGATAAATAATATATTTTAGGCATAAATACCTCGGTTTTTTGCCAACGTTTCGACTGAGTTGCTTCAGCCGTGGTCGCGGCGGGACTGGTGAGCTCAGCGCCGTCCTTGTGTTGTGGGGGTTTTGGCACCTACCCTCACTTGATTTTTATTTTTGTTTTTAACCGCACTGTCGGTAGGTACTCACCAGACCCGCCGCGACCACGGCTGAAGCAAGTCAGTCGAAACGTTGACAAAAAACCAAGGTATTTATGCCTTAAATATATTATTTATCGCGAGTAAGCTTATAATATAACCTTATATAACCTTGTATTATTGTAAAAATTATTATAAATTTATTATTTAGTAGGTATATCGACGCTATTCAAAGAAATAATGTTTATAACAACATTGTTAGACTAAATATATGGAACAAATTTTTTTAATAATATTAAATTTTTATAATGGTGTAACCGGTTATAATGCCAGTATTACTTCGATGCCTTATATATCGATATATTATTTTGATCTCGGTTGAATCGTAGACTTTCCTCTTCTAAAGTTCTTTGACTTAGACTAGCGTCAAAATATTTGGAGGATTCTGTCCATCTGTACTGTATGTAATCTTCTTTACAAAGGTTGATGCCAAAGATTTTTAAGATACCGACAACTATCAGTTCGCCATATTATCAGTCATAACGTAAATAGTATCAATAAAATATTGCACTAGCATAAAAAAGCATACCACTATGAAAAATGAAGCGGGTAAGAGCAGCTTAGAATAAATCAATTATAATCGACGACAATCGTCGCTTGACCGAAAGTCCGAGACGCAACCCTTTACACCGACATCTTAAATAAATTGTTTCTTAAAACAGTACATTTTACTTTTAATACCTTTGCAACTTTATGACAATTCAGCGTCATTAAAAATTTTAAAATCATCCAACGAAACTTGAATAATTCTGACCCTTTACTCAACCCTGCGTCAAGCGAAGCGGATTCCACGAAATCTTTTTGTCTGCGTCAAGCTGGCGGCTTGTCATAATCTTCTTCCTCAAAACAATGTCAGTTTTAATTAAAATACTTTAAAATAATAAAACTTAGAATAAAGGAGAACATAATCGGGGCAATTGTACGCAGCCTTTATCGCCGAAACCGAAATATATACAGTTACGGAATTCATTCGTTTCGCAACTGACATTTATGAATATTAAAATGTTATTTTTGTAGTTCATCGAAGTTTTCGAAACGGTTGGGTATAAATTCAATACAGTCATTCAAGTGACTAGCTGCTGTAGTAAGTGTGATTAAATACACATCTACGTAAAATGTATAAGTAATAACAGATCTATTTACATTTGAATTTTGCAGTTTAATATTATTTGCAATAATATTAATTGGCGTTATTGTTCAAATATATTAGAAATTTAGGTTGATATAATCATTGAGCCAATGAATCAATATCCCGGCGGGGCTGTGACCAACAATGTTAATTTGCTAGTAATTAGGAAGCTTCCTGGTCCGGCGTACTTATTGACTATATAACCGCAATCTGGCCGGAGCGCGTGTTACCAAATTATCTAAGCCCAATAGTTTAAATTAATTTTCTATTACCGGCTTCTTAATAGCCTATTCATATAATATTTCTTAATATCTATGCTTCTTAATAGAATATTTCATATTAATATTATTAGGACCAGTAAATATTTCAACTATGGATATATTAAAGTCATGCAATACCTATCCCTACCTCATTACAAATTGTCAGTTAGTTGATAAGATATAAGATGCATTCCCTTCTAAAAAAAACAGGTAAGACTTTTCTATAAATTAAAACGTATCAAGTGTAAATGAAATAGCTACAGATATATACTATAGACTAAATAAAATATTTTTTTAAAGAAAAGCCCTACTTCTTTAAGTCTGTTTTATTTTTTTATTTGAATGCTCTTTTCCCTCAGTTCCTTTATTTCTTTAAAAGCTCAAAATGCTAAGTAACCCGTGTGTCCGAGAATAACTCGTTATAAGAGGATTGATCCACCTCGCTTCAGTCACGTGAAATCCCGTTTGTAACAAAGCAGCTTCGTATTGCCAGGAACTTTATGCGTTCCTACGAAATTAAATTGCGTATGTTATTAGTCAAGACGTATCTAATCCTAATTCCGAGAACAAAGGTTGGCTCACACATGTGCAGTTTATCTTATTGAGCATATAGTTTAAGCAATATACGTCAGCCACATAATAACCTATAGGGTTAGCTTCAAAAGCAGCGATTTTTTTACGAATCTTTGAACCACAATACCCATTTAGGGTGGATTATTATAAACATAACATATGATAGTGAAGACATATATCTCAGATAACATAATGGAGCATAACTTTTATCATCATAACCAGTATATATAAAATTCTTGCATTACTGACTGACTGACAGACAACGCACAGCCGAAACTATTGGGCGCAGGAAGCTGAAAAGTTTCTTTGGGACCGTAGGGGAGGGTGCACTGAGAAGGGTTTTCCCGAAATTCCCACGGAATCGGCCAGAAACGGTTATAAAATAATTTAGCGGGTGTTAATCGCGTTAACTTAACTTATTTAAGGTATAAATACCTATTTGTTTCCGACGTTTCGCTCGTCTTGCACCGAGAGTGGTCGCGGAGAGACTGAAGAGAGCTCAGCGCCTACCCTCACTTGGTCTTTATTTAAGTTCGCAATGTATACAAATCGCGAAAGTTTAAAATCGATTAGAAACGGTTATATTAACACAAACTTTGCGGCCGTAAATGCGAGCATCCTCTTGTTGATTTATAAAAAGCGACAGTGTCAAACAAAATACACTAATAGCTTGGGTCCTTATATATTTTTATGTGTGCAGATAAACTAATACTAATAATCGAAAGAGGTCTGTTGCAACGTATTTGAAAATGGAATCTAAAACAATAGCCGTCCACTCCTAGTCTGTTTTCCGTGCGCCAGCTCAATTCTTTTGATCGCCCTTAAAAACTAACAATAAGTGAATGGTTTTTCTATATTTCACTTATAAATTGTATAGTTAAAGAGTACAATAAGCAAATAATTAGTGTGATGGAGCTCCAGTGGGTCTGCGTCCGCAGAGCGTGTGCGCACTGTGCACTGACTACCGACCCACTTGGCATTAGTTCTGCGTGCGGACAGCGACGACCATGCAGTAGCCCACACTTATTAGGCTAATAATAAAATATATATCTTACTACTTTTATTCCGTCATTGATTTAGGCCACCATCTTGTTATCAGTTTGTTTCTAATTAATTGTTATTTGTAGAAATACAAGAAAGTAGGTTTGAAGTAAACATTAGTGAAACTTTCAGACGCTACCAGAGTTATAATAGTACTAGCTGATCCGGCAAACGGTATTTTGCCATATACCCGTATTTGAAGTTGGATATTTTTATTTTATTTTATTGGGAAAACAAACAGTTACAATATCTTAAATAACATCACGATAAAAGTCCTACCTCACCTGCAAGTGGTGCACCTGCCGATCAACGGACGAGGCTTTGGCAAACAAAATATCCCAATAAGCGGCAATAGGCTCGCCACCTATTACGTGGGATCAAAATACTGGCGAAAAGTGGGCGTTTAATATGCCTCTGCCTACCTCTTCGGGGAAACAGGCGTGAGGCTATGTATGTGTGTATGTATGTAAAAGTCTTAAAACCATTAACATGTTGTCACATATAAATATAATATTACGTTGGTTATTCTAGGGTTAGATGAATTATGACAAAATTATGTACACTAATAGCTTACATAGGAACATTCCATACAGTTCAACCACAGTCAAAGAACCGAATCAAACCATCTTTTAGAGAGCATATGCATAATCGTCGTCGATTAAGAGTTAAATAGGTTCAAAATCAGTTTCAGAACCGCCGACCAGGGGGCCAATTCTCCTATTTTTATATGACATTGATATTATATTTTAAATCGACTCAGAAGCGGTATTCTGATAACCTAATGTCATTATCGTATAATTAGAACTAAACGGTTCGTCGTTAACACATATTTTGACACTTGTTTCAATTTACGATCTCGTTACAACTTCGTTCAATTATCAGATAATTTAGAAGAATACGCTTTTTGTGACGTAAGTATGAGACTGACATGATATCGAAACTATATTAATTTAGGAGAATTGGGCCCCAGTTCATTTATACACTTTGCTGTCCATGGGAAAATGAATTTTGGCTGTAGTTTGTTGCACTGTGGCTCACATAAAAAGGGTGATAATGCCGCATCGATCGTGTAGGGACTTGTAAGTTTATTTTAGGCAATAAATACGGGGAACTGATTTCTGACTGCGCTATTTTTGAAAAAGTGATAGTTCAGACATTATTCTTCTTTCCTTTAAAGGAAGAATATGGTGTCTTTTACATCTGGCTTCGTAACAATCATCGTAAATATTGCACTTGTATTGAAGGAATCGCATGGATTTGCGCTGTAGTGTGCGGTTTCGGAGGAATTCGGTAACAAGCTTTGTGACACGAGATTCTTAGTTATTTTCTATGATAATACAGTAATAACTACCTTTATTATAATGGTAAGCACGTATCCAATCAATGTTTTTCTTTTTTGATACGAAAATAAATTGACTAATATATTAAATACTCTACACTCTCTCAGACTGCCTCTTTGGTCTCGCGGCAAAAATGTGCGCGTGGGACCGGTCCCGGGTTCGATTCCTGGGTCGGGCAGTGTTATTGGGTTTTTCTGTCACGAAATTCTCAGTAGCAGCACGGAGTCTGGAAATGTGCCCGGTACGGCAATAGGCTCGCCCCTTATTACGTGGGACTAAAGTATATCTGGCGAAAAGTGGGTGTAGAAATACACCTCTGCTTATCTCTTCGGGGTTATAGGCGTGAGACTATGTATGTATGTATGTACTCTACACTAAGAGAACCCTTATTTTAAGTTCCTGAGACCAGTTATAACAAAAATAGCTATTTACTACGTTTCCATGCAATATTATAACTTATAATTCATTGGTTTTAGATAAGATATAACCATATTTTAGTTGATAGATAAATATTCTCCATGAATAATGTCGCGGAAATGTCATATCGATTCTACTATCCCAAGCAATAAAGTTATTTTATAGACTTGTTAACCGATCTCAACGAGATGCTGGGAAGCCACTATTCGTCGACATATTTATTCTAATATAAATAAAATGTTGAAAAGTTGCGTCATTCACACACCTTGGGTATATTTATAAAATTTAACGTAACATTAACAACTAGTGAAAGCCAAAACATTTTTATTTGTGTGTTTTTCCTTTGTACGCGCGTCATTCGAAATATATGAGGTGGATTTAAGCGACGCTATGAGTGTTCCACAAATGTAGCTGAATAGATATATGTGACCGCGCTCGGTTATTAAACACCGGATAATATACTCGTACAGAAGTATGGCGTATTTATGTTATTTAATAATTTATTTATAAGTGTCCGTGTAGCGGTGTCGGCGACTCTATGGAGTTACACGCGAGTTAGAAACCGCAATATCACTACTCTACTGATATTACATTCCCGTCGCCCCCTCCCCCCGCGACCGACGCCATGAAGTCCCGTCCCCCTGCTTCGCCCACCCACGCCACAACCCCATAGGGTAATGAATTCGACCACAGCCATTCTATCGATATGACCTATAAAAATTTAGGACGCAATTATTGCTTAATCACTTCATGTACGAATTCTGTGAATACTCCGTCAATTGTTATTCGGTGTGAATTACTGATCGGATTCTGTTTGTAAATTTGACACGGATTACAATCGAACATAAGTCTCTTTGGCATACAAAATAGACATATGTTCTAGCCTAAAATGTTATTTGTTGTTGTTTATTTTTTCATTAAAAGCCCACCAATAAAGGGTTTTGTTAAGGAACTATAAAACTTCACATTTTATAATCCTTGATTTACAGCCTTAAGCTTTAAAAAACATTTGCAACAATAGTCAAAATATCTACCACTTGCTTTTCCAACTTAATTGCTAATCAAATTCTTTATTTGCAGTTAATTGATAATACGCCACATATCTATAGAAATTAGTAAAGATGTTTCACTTAGGTATATTTAGGTTTGTCCGTTTGTGCCTTGTTCGTTCTGAAGTGGTGTAAGCTACTTGAAACCAGTTCACTTTTATTCGTATAAATTTGGTTGTATAACATTTTGTTTTGGTAATATAATACAAAAGGCTGTAGTGACACAATCGCATACAATACGCGAGTGAGCCTGAACACCCTCTAGCGCCTACCAGCAACGAAACTCACTCCACCAGTTTAGTGTGACCTCCCGTGCAACCTCATCGTCTTCAATGAAACGTCGAAAAGCAAAATTGCAGTACAATACGACAGCTCTACTCAAATTGGATACGTAATAATAGCGAAAGCGTGTCCCATAAAGAACATTCTATGTTTTGTACATCTGGCTTGTTTCATTACGCGACGCAACGCAACCCTCTATTTCAATATTTAAATCATACTAAAGTTACTATAGCACTGACATTTCAGAACAATATTTAGCTACGGATACAATTTATGTATTCAAAGTTAATTACATTCGGAAAAATAAAAAATATGGTGGAAATTACACATAAATTTGGTATTGCATAGAGCATAGAGAACACAAATTTTAAATGCGCTTTCAGGGAAATAACGTATTTAAAGCTATCGAAAACTACAATAATCATCTAACACATGACAGGATAACCAAAATATTTGCGGTTTTCCTCTAAATGAGTGACAGTCAATATTGCGGGTGAGCACAGTAAAACTCTTACGTCGCACCGATCTTACAAACCATTTGTCAAACGGAACACAAACATGTTGTCAAATGAAAACAATTGCAGCTTTTATCGCCCATCTACTGGCACTTGGGTACCAGAATATTGTGTCCGATACATCACAAACGCTTTTATAGCTTTCTATTTTCTGTATTTAGTGTACGTAAAACAACTACGACTGGCTGATTCCACCGTGAATTATTGGGCACGGACACGCTGCTGTGTCTGTGTTTGTCACGTATTTGTTTGTTTATAGTATAGTTAGATATTAGCAGAAGGTCGCTCTTACCTTTTTACTTAATTATAATTATTTATATTATGAAATAGTTTTATTAAACTCGCAACTCTGAAATACAGACATATCTATTTTAAAAAGCCAGATTTCACTGGTATCCGAAATTCAACACTCAAGTTGCCTGCTGAATATTTTGCAATATAAAAACCTCATAAAATGTAATCGCATTAGGGATCTGAAATGCCACTGGGCTGTCTCAAGAGTCACGAAGCCAGCTGCTTCAAAGTTCTATCAAATAAATACCACATGTAACATAGGAGTTGCATACTACTGAATCGTATAGAGATAATCGTGGTTACATAGCAAATCATTCGTTACGGTTTCAATGTGGTGGTATTTGATTTTGTATTCCGCCACGAGTGAAGTATGCAATAGCCGAAGCGGAATCAGGCGGAAACAAATGCTGGTACGTACGGATTGCTTCATAGTCGTAAACTTTGGCCCGACTTCCCACGTCCGTTGTTCCGGGCATTCATTTTTAAACAAGTGATTTAGATACCATAAAGTTTCACTGTTTTGCTTTCGAGTGAGTCAAATGCACTTGCCGCCTTTTGACTCAACGTACACGACACCGCTTAAAATATGTACGTAGTTTCTGTTCAAAATAAAACTTTCCAATCGCTAGAGATGCTGGAAATTCGACTGTATTGACCGAGAATGTATCTACCCTTAGTGGCGAAAACTGCAAAATTCGCCGTGAAAAATACAGTTAACAGTGTCAATACGACGCGGTGTTTTGGGTATCATATATCTGGACTAAAATTGGCATGTGGGTGAAAAGAAGTGGCCGAAGCTTTAAAAGGCTGTTACGTAGAGTAAACATGGGAGTGAGTAACAAAGTACACGGGGCATCGGCAGCGACTAATCTTTTAGCGCGTCACCGGCGCACGCACATAAATTGTTGGTGAGTTACGAGCCGCCCCGAACGAAACCGATGTTACGGACTCACCTTCCCCCCCGCTGTAAATTTTAAATTCACTAGGAGCTCAGTCCAGAACAAATAAATGAATCGTATGCGTTATCCAAATGACAATTGAATAATACGAGCACTATTACTTATAAATGTGATACAGGTATATAAATATAAAATATTTTACTCTTATAATAAAGTGAAGTCATTACGTTCGATAGCGCTTTAGTGACACTAGCAATCTGCATCAATTAAGCTCAAGATTATAGCGTAGTAATTATGTTATCGTGCCGCTCTCGAATTAATATTTCAACACGGTGTTTATTACGAAAAGTATGTTAATAAATATTCCATTAGGTGCAGTACTAAATCACATATAAATCTTATTTCGGTTCCACGAAGGCAAAGAAATGAATTAATTTAACAAAAGTGTCGTGTAGCCTCGCGACTCGCTCCTAACCGAAGTTAGTTCTTCATTATTACATTTCTGTTTCCGGTCGTCGGATTTTGATTTATGACTTTAATTTGGCAAGGTTGGCGACGACAGGCCGAGACATGTCGGAGTGTTTTCAAGGAGCCATCGTGCAATTGTTTAATTAATCTTAAGCTACGGAAGCGCTGCGGGTGCACTACACTTGGTCCAACTTTAAACTCGTTAAAAGTTCCTTTGAAACATTTGGCGTCAGATAAGCCGCAGTGAGACTTCGGTTCCGAGATTGTTAACTTATCTAGTGTTATAATTAAACATCGTCCCATGTTTCATTTCTCGACGCTTTCTTTCGTTTACTTTATTCCGAATGTGTTAATGAGACACGTTACTTGTCGGTTCAGTCTTCAGAACTATTAACTAGTTAAGCCATTTTACCTTCATCCAGGTTTGCGATATCAGGACATTGCCTATTTATTTCTAAAACATTGAACAGGCTTATTTACTCTAACAGTCTAATTGTATTTAATCGAATCGAAACCGTCACAGAACCAGCACTATTCATAAACATCCTGGCACTAATCCCCGTGAGGTCACCAGTATTACATAATTACCGAAAGAGTAACGCAACCCGTTTACCCAACCGACAGCAGGTGTGGCCGAATTACATTTTACTTTCTAATTAACTTTTTAATTTACTAAACTATGCATCAATAGCTAACATCGAACTTTTAGTACAAAAAAGTAAGCAGCAGTAACCAAATGGTTAAGGACTTATACTTGCAATCGAAAAATTTCCCATTCAAGAATCTCCCATTACATCACTATTTAAGCCCAGTTCTAAAAAAATAATTTTCTCGGAGTAGTCATATCTGTTTGTTTGAAGGAAATACTATTGATTTCTGCTGTGTCTAGAAATCATATTAAGTCTAAAATAAAAAATCAAAGAGCTGAAAACGATGCGTATAGACGTTGCAATGTAGTTGTCAGTCACGGTGGGGTTGCACCTTCAGCCATTCATGCTGTGGTAAAAAGTGACAAGTAGCTACCTCACTCGATCGCGAACTGACCCATTTACTTCAGTTCTTGTAACATCGTGCGAGCAACGATTATAACTTCTATCGCATGCTCATCACTACATGGAAATTTTATTGTAAACTGTTATGAGCTTTTATTATGTGTTTCGTTTTATAAAAGCTGATCTAATCGCGAAATATTCCATGTACAAATAAATACATTTCATAAAATAATATTTTTTGTTGATATATATTCTTTCGATATATTCTCTTTCGACAAAGGTTACGTTGATTTCGATAAGGTCTTATGTACAGACAGTCTAAATTCTTGAAAAGCTCGTAGATACACTTAAATTTACAAAAGCTCTACTAATAGAAATTAAACCGCCTTAAACTACAACTTAGCATAGAAAAGATCATCCAGGTATACAGACAGGGAGAGACGAGTAAGCATTTAAAGACAAACAGGCGATCATGAATTACTAGAATTGAGAGGACAATAAGTGTTTGTATTGTCATTGAAGGCACTCCGGGGCACTGTCACCGTGATCACCAAAAGCATGTACATAACAGCAAGCATTCAGCGAACAAGGCTCATTCCACGCGTACAAGATGGCCGACAATGGCCCTTAGCGGATAATTACTCAAATAGATTGCCCATTGGGGCATTGTCTCTGTGTACAGCGCTATATTAGGAATGTTTCTGACTGGCATATCAATAACAATAAACCTTATACCATTTTAGTTTCCTAGCACCAACTTTGTTCTTTCTATCGACTTTTGAGATACATACAAAAACTTGGGGTACCTAACTACTTACTGATTGACTGGATTATATTTTGTTCCATTCTTTCGTCGGATAAATAGAATTTAATCCAACGAAAATATTATGAAGCGATTTTTATATTCCAATGAAATCGGGCAATCATTTGAATCCCTTTAAATTTGTGGAATCTTTTGAAATATATTCAAAATTAATACCTAATAAATATTCGAATAAAAATAATGTTTTCGCGACTTCATTTCCACGGTGGAGCGTCGGGCCGCGGCTCCCGCCAGAATTTTTCCCGGTTCGCATCACGGGCATTTAATCAGGGGTTTTGATCAACACGTCCTCGCTTGGTAATATAATTACAGTTAACAGCAGTGCGGCGACGTTATCGCGCGTATAAATTAGAGCGATTTACATTTACGGTCGAGACATAGGCCCCGCCATTATCGTGAATGATGCGGGGTTAGGTGCGGGCTCGAGATCATCGCACCACGATTGCTGAGCAATTGCTGCTTAACTGAACCGCTACTCTGCTTACAGCCCGTTCAGTATAAACACTTTGTTAAGCTCCTCTTTGCAAAACAAAATTCCTAACAATTAATTTTTTATAAATCTATAAATTAATCCCTACTTAAATCATAACTTAGGCTCTAAAGTTGGTTATTGAGTATCCTAAATATGGCGTCGTCCTATCTCCAAGAACAAGGCTGTCACGAAATTCTGTTCACGTGAAATCGAATTCAAGTAAAATATTACATTCACTCAAAATACATTCAGTTACAGTTAATAAATTAAATCCACATGTTTCGCACAAAACCTGTGCAAATTGGTCTTAATTTAGTCGAAACATATAGCCTTAATGGTATAAGCAATATCACTTTAATACGCGAGGGTAGCGTAAGGGCTGCTTCCACATAATTCTCCGATATAATATTATTTATTATAGCCTTGGAGACAAACCCCTCGGAGGCTTTGATACAACGTAACACCAGTGTGTATCTAAGTTAGTTCTACAGAGAATAGTGCGAAGGCATTTTGAATGAAACATGCGATATACAAATTGTCTTTTTGTGTACCTATATATATGTAGTATGCAGGGTTTTAAATAAATACTTGAGATGATCATGTATTTGGTAATAAAAGATCTGTATCGCTGTTCTCAGATGAAAGACAATATTTTGAAAACAAATATAATTATGTCGTCGTAAATATAAATGTATCCGTGCCATAACATTTAAAAATGAATGAGTTAATTTAAGAGTATATTTGATCGAATTTTATAGTAAATTTCTTGGGATTACGCGAATGGTTCTCAAAATAATTGAAATTAAATTACAGTTTACGGATTTTATCGCGATATATTGGTTTTACTGAAATAAAATTTAAACCAAATGCTCTAAAAATTACAACACCATATTGACCTTTTTTGCTCGAGTAACCGAATTGAATTATACAAACATCATAAAAATATAACAAATAGCTTTTGCTCGCTGCTTCGCTCGCGTACATTTAGCTTTCATTAAATGTTTTGTACAAACTTTCCTACACTCCTCTAGGAACACACATGCCACATTTGACTTACTTGCGCCCAGTAGTTTCAGCTGTAGCGTGTCTGTCAGTCAGTCAGTAACGCAAGGTTTTTATACAGATTGAAGTGATACCATTGAGAAAGTAAAAAGTTTTACACAAACTTTGACTCCCCTTTTTATCCCCATAGGAGAATTTCAAAAAATAATAAGTGTTCACTTACTTCATTTGAGAAACCAATATACAAAGTTTGAAGTAAATCCATTGAAGGAATAAAAAGTTTAATACAAACTCTGACTACTTACCTGTTTTAACCCCTTAGGGCTGGAATTTCCAAAAATCCTCTTTTAGTGCGGAGCGTTCGGCTGTAACGTGTCCGTCAGTAACGCAAAGATTTTATATAATATATACAGATATCAAAATAAAAAATAAAGCCATCTTCCCAAAATTAGCGCTTAAGTGAAATAGATAGTAAATATAAGAATATGTAAAAGCTGTTGACCTATAGTATTTCATCAATATTTAACTTTGTTAAAATATTAAGTAGGTACAGTAAGTTTACTATCACAGATTTCGCAGATAGTTATTCTATTTTATTATTCATATGTTTACTGATCACAAGTATTATCCATATGTTCAATTAATGTCACCATTACAGCGGTTCGTGTATTGTCTAAATTGACCTTTTCTTGTCGCGAATAATATCAAATTATTAAGTCATACACATTAATTTAATGTAGGTTGACTTAACTGGGTCTCGTGTTACTCAATCAAGGTGAGCCTTTAAAAGCTAATTCACGGATCAGTGTAAACGGTGGTACGTATGTGAAGGCAATTTGATTTACAATCACGATATAAGACGGATCATTAGTATACGCCGCCAATCGTTCCGCGTCATCGCAACACAATACCACTGATCTATCTCCACATATAACCGTATTAGTCGCGACAATCACGGATTTAGTTGTCAAATTGTTCGGCCATTTAATACATTACAAGCATATCTTCACCAATTGAATATCACAGAATTGCGCACATTTAAGCCACTACACGCATATGAAATGATTTCAGTCTAGAGTGAGAACATTTTAAAACTCGACTCTTCTGAAATTCGATTCCATTCGACGCGGACGTCTAACGTTGCACGTGCATCGACTAGCTAAAGAATTCCACTGAATGTGTTCAGTTCCAATATAGAACTTCAGTCAAGTCAACTTTATATTTACATAGCTAATCCAAAACGGAGCAAACGATATTACTTAGAATATGTATGAATAGCACGTAGACTCAGCACTGAACACAACTCACACCAGATAACATTACTCGATGAATTTTTGGATTGGACCCAAGGTCTCACACAAATTAATATATTTCGCTGTGAATTTGTGGCAATATTCTCTTACACGAGCTATAGTAACATTTAGCGAATGCCGAGTGGCGGTAAATTGTGGTCGTTTGATGCGAGCGATATCGTCGAAGAGGCAATCTCATTTTTTCGCCGCAACACAGTCACAGCGTGCTCAAGCTTACTACATATTAAATTCATTATTTGAGGATATCGATGAAAATCTCCAGCATCCAATCTCGCGGGATCGTTGTACGGCACGCGTATTCTTGTAATTTCTGAGGCATAATTTTATTTATTAGAGTGTGCCCCCATCGGAGCGGCGAGAGCACCCCATTTGCCGCTTCATTGACTTACAACGGCACTCCATAACACTTCGCACATATTTCTGTAGCGCCTCTCCCACAGATGTTGGATCCCTCGCACCTCATTATATTGCGGATGACATTTAATAAAACATTATGGGTGTCTCACAAACGTTTTTCGATAACGCGTACACTACACGTACTCACGACATGGTTATCTGTAAGAGAACCTCTCTAGAAATGCCTGCTCGTGACTAATATAATCAACATTCTATTGTACCTACGTCCCTAAACATCATCGCTGCTTATATTATTATGTTAAAACCAATAAAGGTATTTGCATAATATCAATTACTAAATGTTAACCTATTTTAACTATCCACCCACAGATTAAAACATAATTTGCATGTTAAATATCAGAATTCATTAGCCGTCATTGATAATTAAATGTCAAATGATCGAAACACTCAGCACACTCACACACTCACACAGCTTAATATTTAAGCTGCACTTGAGTCACATTCTGGTTTGCCTGTACAGGTCAACTGTCCAGGCAAACCAGAGTGTGACTCAAGTGCGCAGGAGGACATACCTACCTGCGCAAGTTACTCGCTTTGCTCACATGCTTGTTTTCTTTTAGTAGGATAATTAGGGTAGTTTTTTTATTCCCAACTAGAGGACGCCCGCAGCTACGCCCGCATTTTATTTTATTTTACCCGTTTTGCCCGATCCCGTGGGAATTTCGGGAAATCCCTTCTTAGTGCACCCCTACGGTCCCCAAGGAACATACATGCCAAATTTCAGCTTCCTGCGCCCAATAGTTTCGACTGTAGCGTGTCTGTCAGTCAGTCAGTAACGCAAGGATTTTATATATTAAGATTATAATTTTTAATAAATGAAGTTACATGACGTGTCAATTCTAATTTTCAGTATTAGAATTAATATATTCTTAGTCCGTGTGGTGACGGATTAAGAATACGGAATGTCACCACCCCATATCATCCCATGGGTGTCGTAAGAGCCGACAGAGGGAGCATATTATGCAGAGAACAGCACTGTGAGAGAAGGAAAACTTGATACAAACCCTATACCAACCCGTTTGGCCAGCGTGGTATAGTAGGCCAATTCCTCCTTTCAAAGGAGAGGCCTAGTCCAGCAGTGGACTGTTAAAGGCTGATGATGATGACAAGCCATGTTTATTGTTTCCTCTTCGGAAAACATATTATGTAGCATGGTGCGGTGCCATATGCCACCTTTCATGATAACCTTATTTAACTTGACTTTTTTCAACCATTCAAACGTCTCTATTGGCACAGCAGTGTTGTTCAGATTCAGCGCCGCCGCCGGTGCCTGCATCATGGCTTCAAATGAGAGTCCGTGCAGGTTTACTATCACTTGCGTCTCCAATGTTCAGGTTAAGCTGTCTTGACGGATGTAGTGCAGATACAGGGTATGGTCTACCGTGGCTTGTGTGGGTACCTTTTTATAAAACCGACAAATTTTATTGCATAACTCGAATTCAATCATTTGTATGAGTTTTAAATAACAGGCTAAATGTAGTATGGTAAAATTTTAACATAATTATGTTAACAATATAATTTTTCATTAATTTTATAAACGCTTTTAATAGTTATTACTATATGCTACAACTACACCAATATGACATTTTGTAGAGAGCAGCAAATTACATGAAAATGTATCAAAATAACTCAATTTAGTAAGTACATATACTTCTTAATTATTTCGACACAATTTCCATGTTTCTCGACAACCTTCGCCGTGGCTACCGATGATCAATACACACATACTCATAGAAACGAAATGCCAGCCATTCACGCGATCACTATTATTCTACAACAAATCTATTTAAAATATAGCTATTATGACGTCGATATGGCCTTCAACCAGTCACAAAAGGTGTTTGTGAATGGCATTGTCGGTAAAGAAAACGAATCACGCAATCCAAATAAAACGATAAAAGCACAATATTATTTTGACCAGCGACCGGCAGTTTAGGGTTGACAGCCTTGAGATAAGTATTGGACAGGAGCGCTATGTCGCGAAATCGATCTCGTACGTGTATCTGTGGAGCCCGGGAACAAATGCGCACTATTTATTTAGTCTAACATGATATGTTCTGTTGGCAAAGTGTAGAAAGCGTAGGTGGATATGGATAGATTACACCCCCGTTGTGATCGCGCTATTAGCTTTATGTTCACAAGTATAGTGCTTAACTTTATTACGGTACCAACATAAACATATATCTACTTCTATAAAGACTCGGGCGTTATATTTACTTAATTGTGTAATAAAATATTACTAGACTTGTGATGAAAATTATATTTATATAAGTTTTAGGTAGGTATAGATTTATATGTACAAAATACTTAAATAAAAAAGACATATCCTGACTCGTGATATTGCAGAGCTTGATCAGAACAGATACTAGAAACATAAAACTTGGGCAGTGTGACTCTTCCAATACATTTCTAATTCCAAAATTAGTTGCAGATTTAAACTTTGTTAGATGACTTCTGTGGTCACTACTGCTAAACCTGGCTATATGGATGATACAGTATGATACAGTCGTGGCAATAATACTCGGATTAGTCCCAAAGAAAGTGGATTCCTATAATGACACCCAATAAGAAGGGATTGTTTAATAAGCCACCATTAATAGATTATACAAAAAACAATCACTAAGCCAGAAGAATCTGTACAACCCTATTCTAGTATATCATTTCTTCTATATTAAAAAATACCTTCCCAATAAATTTGATATGATTTTCCACAAATAGTTTCATATAGTGGCGATTTGAAATATGTCGAATTCACAAGGTAAATTCGATCCAGGCGATATATCATCTATGGACGCCGTGTCAATAACTTTGCAGGTAGTAAGCCAGTCCGTCAGAGCGCCAAATAAATATTTATTAGTGACGTGTATTTTTGTTCTACCTAGAGCTCTAGACTTTAACAACAGATTTTTTTAATAGCTTCTTGCTTCTGTTTATTTTTCTGTGTGTATGTGAAAAATTTTAATAGGCCTTCTCTTGTAACATTGTGAATCTGGCGCGTGAGGTTTGTAAGGATAGAAGCAAGTGGCGTTCTGTTGTCTCTGGCTACCCCGACGAGAAAAAGGCGTGAGCATATGTATGTATGGATGGTGTAACATAAATATTATACTTATTCGCTAGCTGTACGTTTTCTGTAATTATAATTACAGACAATTAAAATAATACTGGAGTTGTGAACATATGTTGATGATGACAAGACAGTCGTCTTGTAGGCTTTCACCGATCGACATAAACAATTTAACTTCAGGTTTCCTGTCCAGTCACTTCATAGCAGTCTGTCAGATTTCATAATATTACAACCTTAGAAAACTAAAAATCCAAATATCAAATAAATAAATGTTATAGTTATTGCAAACCAAACGACGCGCCTTAAAAAGCTCCGTCCGATTCATACTATCATCCCCGCTACGACCGCAAAAACAAAATATAAAACATTTTCCTCTATAATATTAGTGTTGGTTATAATACAACCGTAGCTTCGCTTCAGTCAGTTGACAAATTGCAGCATCATTCCGATTTACCGCACAATTAGTTTTAGCATGTTACCATTACCGCATTTGTATCCAACAAAATATTTAAATTCACTGATTATAATGCTGTTCGTACACTGAGGCGACACTAGTTGACTAACGATTGAATGTTCAACTTGTGGTGCGCAGTTTCCATGAAAAGGCTTTTGTAAAAGAACACGTTATTATAAATGTTGTAATTTCAATGTAAGCTACAAAGCTTTGAGTTCTGCGGCGATGTATACTGTTTGGATCTGGCTTATGGAGCTCATGATATGTTTGAAATGCTCTATAAAGTTGCGTTTATTGGTGGAGAAAGAGAGACTCGGTTCGTCAGTTAATGGACTAAGTAGGATTTTTACGCTTGTAGACCTTTGCCGCTCTCAAAGTTTTACCGAACTCAAGGTTTGCCAACGAGCTACTGAACAGAGCGTATTGGGGATCAAACTATTAGACCGAATCCGTAACACAACCATACCCGCTAAAACTGGCATCAGTGGGCAAGACCGCCGCTAAATTAATATGGGATTGGGCAGGTCAGGTCTGTAGAATGCATACCGAAAAATGGACATATATCGCCACGTTGTGGACACCGCAGGGACGTCGTGGTCGGGGTAGACCTAAGAAGCGTTGGGGAGATGAGCTGCTTTCTCAAAAACTTGGACAGTGATAGCTGGAGATAGAGACCTTTGCAGAAGTATAGGGGAGATCTTTGCCAAACAATGGCACATATTAGTTTAAAAAATAAAGACCTTTGCCGCAAATCAGTAGGTATCATCATCCTAGCGTTATCCTGATTACACCTAAAACTTTCTCCTCGGAGACCGGGGTCCACTTTCTAGTCTAATCAGATCTGACAGAATATTAGCTTTTCTATAGAGCGACTACTTACCACCTGACCTTCGTAACTCAAAGGGATAGCGTTACTTCATGACTTAGACCAGTCCAGTCATATACCTTTAGTGCAAATACTCGGTATATTTACTGATCACTCATAGGATTTAATATTTCGGACTTGCTATTCTATGGTACCCGTCTACGCCGCCACTGCTAGTGGCCTGTTCGATTAGACAGTTTTCTTTAATCTGCCTAGAAATGCTATCTACCTAGATCCGTAACAATTACTTTAGATGGCCAATTTGCCATTAAGATTCTAATTAAAAATGCACATTCGTTATAGACAATTATATCATACCACATCTAACCGGGCGATCCCAACGTAATCGTGGTAAAAAATAGTCATATTAAATACCTATACCTGTGCTTTTACCTGTTGTCATAAGCTACCTACGTAATAATATGATTACGTAAATAAGTGGCGTTGCTAATCGGTCGCCTTGACATTCACTTGCACCTGGCAACTTGCGTAGATTATCATAATCTTATTTACATTTCCGCATCAGGGTCCGTTTCTCGAAACATTGTGACTAATATCAATGCAAATACATGCATTTCCTCGAAGGTGTTGTGGGTGCTCATTTTGCCTTATTTTATTTTGTATAATACACTAGACCTCGTTGGTCTCACGGCATAAATGTGTACGTGGGATTGGGAGGTCTCGGGTTCGATCCCCGGGTCTTTCCCGGGTTTTTCGGGTTGTTGGGTTTTTCCGTTAGGAAATTCTCAGTAGCAGCACGGAGTCTGTTAATGTGCCCGGTACGGCAATAGGCTCACCTCCTATTACGTGCGACTAAAATAAATGTGGCGAAAAGTGGGTGTAGCGATATACCTCTGCCTGCCTCTTTGGGGATAAAGGCGTGAGACTATGTAGTATGTATATTATACTAGAGGATATAGCAACGCCCGCACATTTTGTTTCAATTATCCGTTTCTTTGCGATCACGTGGGAATTTTGGCAAATCATTAGTGCACCCCTACGGTGCCTAAGGATCATACATGCCGAATTTAGCTTCTTGCGTCTAATAGTTTAGACTGTAGCTTGTCTGTCAGTCAGTTAGTAACGCAAGAATGGTATATTTACAAATTACAAGAAGAAGACTAGAAGACCTATGTAGGAAACAATTTTATAAAACTGAATACTGGTGGTTACTGTCTGAAAGAATATCCAAACACTTTCTCAAATACATCAATAGCAACAAAGTTCAGTTCCACAGCAAACTATTTGTATTCCTCACTTGCACCCCTCTAATAAACCATGTATGAACTAGTTCAAGAATATGCACATTTCCTTGTATCACGGAAACTTTCATCTAACTTTTCATTCCAATGCGGGCCGAATTCCCAAAACAGAAGCTCTCACTTTACATGTATACAGAACAACTGCTATTATAGAATGGAAGATTTGCAAGTGAACAAGAATATAAGTTCTCGAAGTTTACTCGCACTATTGCAATCTTGATAACATTCAGTACTTCAACGTAATACCACCGTAAACTTTATTTTTTATTAACAATACAATGTTCACTGCGAATGAGATATTCATTTTTATTCATTACAATTGTTACAGAATAATTTCAGCATTATCTTCCCCGGCAGGTTTCTGAATGATTAAATCGCATCAATTTTTAGTCTTTCTTTTAATAAAAAGATGAAAGTGTAACGACGAAAGGGCGACGGTATGCATATCAAATGAATTGTGAATATTTATATAATTTTTTCCTGTACAACGCAACAACGCACAAAAAACACCGTATATTCGGCACGGTTCAGATTAATTTGTTCACTCTCAAAATGAAATCACGGATATGGAATTACGTATTGTTTTTGTAAAAAGGTAATATAGGCTTGTTGAAAAAGTATCGATATATCGATGTATCGATATTTTCTATTCAATATATCGATATTTTTTGCCGATATATTTTATTTCGATATATCGATAAATCGATACAAAATTTGCAATATCGAAAATTGTATAAAAACGATATATTTTTTATCAATGTAACAGAAGTCGCTAGAATCCAAAACCCTAAATATTGTAAGAAAGCAAAAAGAAACTTTATTGTTTGTAAAAACTGTACTGTTGATTGCATGGCTGAATTCAGGCCGCTAGTCGAACGGCGCCGTTTTATTCAGTGTCTAGGTTTTTAATTGAGCGGCTGATTAAGCTAGTTGTCTGTGACAAATACCTATCTATCCATTTTATAAAATAAAGTAACTGAGCCGGGGGCAAAGGCTAGTACATACATATTTTCTCTTTCCTTATTGTCTGTCTGTATGAGCGCGATGAACTTTGATTACCACACGAATTATTTCACGGTTTTCAACTATTACTTATTACAGGAATCACAGTATATATTAAATATACTGTGATTCCTGAGGAAGGTTTAGATGTATCTATAATTCACGTGGTTAGAGCCGCGTCCGAAGATTTTATGTATAAAAAATACCTTTTAATATTATTGACTAGGCCTAAACTAAATACTAAATTATTATTATTAGAAAACAGCCAAGTTGTTTTAAAAATTCACCGATATATCGATGTATCGATATTTTTTCCTGTAGATATCGACGCCGATATTGATATTTTTATAAATATCGATACATCGATATATCGATATTTTTGTTCACTTCCGACATCCCTAAGGTAATAATTAGTGTGCAACCTTTATTATTTTAGGGTTAACGTCGGCAGGGAGTTACTTTTAAAGTGCATGATACAGTAATAGCGGTATCTAGCGAAACTTTAGCAGCATCTCAAAGTACTAATAACTTATAGTAAATCAATTCTATTTCCTCGTTTGGAAAGTATGGTAATAGCTAATTCAATTCAATCAGGTGTTTAATTTTATGAATATCAATTCAGCTACTCTAGCGTAATTCGGTTAATAACTTTCAAATGTTAAAAAACTTACTATGGGATCGGCACGAAAAAAACATATTTTCCAATTCTGGTTTCTTTAAAGTATCCAAACACAAATTCAACGTGTGTGCTCATGTCACATACACAAGACTAGTAATTGTTATAGCGGTCTTCGCTTACTGCTTACTGGCTTATGGTACTTATGGCCTTATCGCACGAGGTGTGAACTTGACGGCTAGTGATGTTATCTTAGGGTTCGATTTAGTCTGAATAGAGTAAATAGTTGTTAACTCGTTATATAATAACCACACCTATTCCTGAATATTACTAAAATATATCATACATATCATATTTTAAGATCACTTGTTAAGTCTGATAAAAGTTTCAATAAAATAATATTTGATATTTTATTCGTGAATTTAAAAAATTGTTTTCGATATCCAACAATCTGAATTTGAATGAAATTTCGATTCTACTTGTCGGATTTAAAGTCGAATTCGTAAGTTAAACAGTGTATTTCTTTTTTGTCTGTTATTAAGATGTTTATGATAGTTAATAACTATGACCTCGGTAAATAATAATGGAGACTCACAGGAGATTAAAGCAAGAAAGTTCTATTTCACATTCTTCTGTAGGTATAAAAATGTGAATAAAGAACTTGCTTTTGACAGGCATCTGGTAACCATAGTCACCCTTTCAGTATAAGTAACTTGAACATAGTGTAAAAGGTAGCTGTAAGTTTGCCATAACCCTGGGAATATGCAAGCGCGTTGTGGTGTAATGTAATTAAGTAATTAAACAGAATATCCTACACCTAGGACATACTATTTAACCAAGCATAAAAATACTGCCGCTTCGGACAGAAAATGAGAATTAAATGAAGATAACTTTGTAAAAGTTGTCTGAGAATAAAGAGATCTGAAATAAGTAGGCAAGTAACGTAAGATGGATTAGGTACTGTAAACTGAGCTCAATAAAACATACCCTATTACTCTCCAGAGACCTTTGAACATAATAAACCGTTAGTACCAATTTTGTGAATGTCATTTTCATATAAGTGTAAATATTTTTTGCATACTAGAATGATATCGTGCCAAGGCCGTAGCTAAAAATAAACAAGGAAATATATCGAATTTGTTTCAAGGATAAAACTTTAAACAAGTTTCACAAATGCCTTAGTTCGTTTTATAGCATTTGTGCGCACGACCGTCTGACGGATTTTGATTTATCATTTTAATTTGGCGAGCGGTGACGACGGGCCGCACGGCCCGAGGTGTGCCCCCGGGATCCCGCGGGATTCGCTCCGGCCCCGAGGTTTAAATTCAAATCCGTTGTATTAAATAATTATTTTGTGGCAACATAAAATAAAATTAACAAATAATTTCTCATTACAATGACTGCAACAATTTTCTTATCTGTTGGACAATTTTTGCATAATCCCTGCATACATTTATGTAATGGATTTTAACAAGAAATCGACTTCTTGAACAAGTGGAGCGGCAACTTATGTAAATAAGTGAATGTGAAGTCACACATGGCCGTTAGTGGCTGCGCGGGGTGCTCGGGGTGGCAGCGGCAGTTAGCAGCTCAGCGCGTGGTGACGTCACGCATCTCATCCCTCCCCCTCGCACTTCGCACTCGCCGCCGACGCCGCCGCCCGCCTTCATTTGTTTTCTGGTGTCACTTCTTATCTCGTCTCGCAATTATTACAATTTGTCCGCTCCTCCCCTTATCTTAGCGAGTTTGCTACTTCAGCATAAAGGCAACCGACTTCAGCAGATTCGCAAGATCATATTGAGGAGAAATCCCCTTTTTCTAATTTTCGCAGCTGAATTTTTTCAAAACTTTGAATAATGACAGTGCCGTAAATTGCAGAGGTGGCCACGAAATGCCGCAGACAGGCAAGTTGCTTGTTTGTTGTTTTGCTAACTTCACTTTTTCATCGCTCGGCTGACGGCTCTTGTTTTGATAGGGCCATTTCACTTACCTAACTGAGATTTTTATATAATCCCACCGCCCCGAATCATCCCAACTAAAAGGGCAACTTCTTCCAATAAGCTATAAAGATTGAACAAACCATTTTTATTTAATAAACTTGTAATGGAATCTTTGTTTGAATGGATATATGGATATAGACAATGGTATCTAAAGTAAAGGGGTTTTATTTTCATATACATATAATTTCTATTTAGTTTTCTAGGCAAACATGTAAATGTTAATACAAAGGAGTAAAGTATTACATTTATAAATATACTGGACGACGCGCACATTTTCGCCTTTCGCCCGATCTTCCCGTGGGAATTTCGGGAAAATCCTGTCTTATACGCCCTACGCTCTACCATCATATTCGTGCCAAATTTCAGCGTCTTGCTTGGTCCATGTATGTTCGGCTGTGCGTTGTCGGTCAGTCAGTCAGTATCTAACAAAATGATTTAAGAATATTGATTATAAATATAAAATACAAGTGTGTAAGATAATGTATGTCTAAACAATAACCCGAACAATCAGTAACGTTGCTCTATTACTGATTGTTCGGGCGAGTGAATTAGCGGTGGCGGCATCACGGCACGCGACGCACGGCGGGTGCCAGGTGCGTATTCGTGCCTCGAGGCAGCTACAAGTCGGTGTCAGCCGCGAAAGAATCGCGAGGCTAATTCCGTACAGGTGTACATGAATTAACAGCTCGCGTCGGCGGTCGTTAGTGCTCCCGATTGCCGCTCAAACGCCGTCTCTGTATTTTTATCGCTCCTTCGGCGGAGGGGGGAGTCGCGTGCGCTCGTTGTCGCGACAAAATGTTCAATTTTAGATACAAATAAAAAAGGTCGGACGCGTCGCGCAGAATATTAACGGCGCACAATATGAACGTAGGCATCCGGAATTCGCGTCAAAAGTGCCAAAACGATGTTATTCTTTTCCGCGCGGAGGTAATAAGCGAGGCGGTCCCAGCCGTGCCGCGGATATGAAATCCAGAAATGTTTATGGCACGCGATAATGGGAAGGCTTCGTATCCGATCCGGGTTTACGGATGAAAGGATCCACTCGTAATTAGAATCCTTAAGGCCTTTTGTAATAGCGTAATTGTTTCCCGTTGTCGCCTCGGAGCACGCCGTTATCTCTATGAATGGAACGACTCGAATACAAAGAAGAGACTGCAAGCGCAACGTGGGGCGCTCCACTTTCAGTTGCAAATTTTTATAATGTGTTATAGTGAGCACAGTTAGAGTAGAGATTCGAGCGTCGTGAAGCGCGAGCGAGGCACACGTCACGGAGTGTCGCCGAGTGATTGAGAGCCGCCAGTTGCACCGTCCGACGCGCGTCGCGCGTGCCTGCGCCGACCTATGCCTCGCGTCGCACGCCAAACATCGTCACTTGTAATTGCATGCGTAATTCAATAATGTGTCACTATGCGTCACTAGCCGCTGATAGGAAAAATAGATCACACGAACTGCTCAACCATCGCACTAATCGAAACGTTGAATTAATCTGATTAATTACAACACAAATGCAATATTGGAACCATTAACGTACTTATGAATAACTAAACGGTCAGCCAGCTCGCTAATTGATCCTTTCAAGTAGCCTAACCAAGCGACATGAGTAAATACTACATAGTGACAAGTGCGACGGTATATGAGCGCTATTGACGCGGCCGGTGCTCAAGTACACTGTGCTGCGCCACACAGACACACGGATCGGTACTCCGCAATAACCCCGGAGCCATGTTAACACGCTTACATCAAATTTGCCCATTAATTGTTCAATTCTGCAATTCGATTGAGTTATTGCTCGACGGACCATCGATGGTAATAGTGTTTCCTAATTGGCTTAGTTAAGTTATTAGCTTATGCGTTATTCACGGTAGGCGGCTGTCCGGCCGCGTTCTTTAGGGAGCGATATCCGAAACGTTCCAGTGAATTCCTGCATAATGTCAGAGGTTCTTGGACGATGTCTCTTATTACGGTCCCAGTAGCCGTGTACCGCGTCCTTGCTCCGTCTCAATACGTGAGTTCGGTGTGGTCCTTCAATAGACTCCTGTAATAATATTTGCATACAAAGACGATACCGCCAGTGCTTTGCGCTTTGTACGCAAATTTGTAAATTTTCTACGAACTGCTAGTACTTTGGACATAACGCCGCGCCGCTTCGTGCCCATGAACCGACGTATAAAATAAAGAGCACCATCTAACAAGACATCAACAGTGTAATTGTTGCTTCAAGGGAGCACAATGAAATAGATATTTTACTTTAAAGAAGATACATGTTCCAATTCAAACAATTGTTGGCGAGCACATTGTATCCCAGGTACCTTAGAGATTAATTGCAACAACTTTCGCTGACCGAAACATGCAGGCCGGTGGAAGTAGTTGTGCGAGAGAGAAAGCTGCATTTCACGGGAGCGGAACAGAACGGATTAAATTGCAAGTACGCTGATGTATTTATAGCTGGGCCGGAGACAAACGAGCGCGCGCGTGATGGACCTGCCTCGTTATGGGAATTAATCGAAGTTGCAGCAGCCGGCACACCTGCACACTCTAACTGAAATACGCTTTCACGCCGAGCTGCGACACTGCTCAATCTGACTCTTGTGCCCATCACTAAACGTCCGCATCGTCGTATCGCCGACAGACGTCATTACGTATTCATATTCGGTATCACAGCCCACTGCTAACACAATGGCTTTTATTGCGAGACGATCGCACATTGTCCCAGTAAAAGGTCAATTTCGTGTTTTGTGTTACACACTTATAATAATGCTGTCATTTTTAACTGCACGTACATACTGAAAGTTCATAAGTAATGCATTAAAGATCAACTGACATCTGGTAACTGTCCACATGATTTATTCAAATCGTAAGGAAGTTAAAGCGTCCACGACATGTCTATGCATACGTTATCTAACATTAGCAAATTTATTACTTACTTGTATTGTAAAACAGAGTAGGTACAGCACTTCTCAGAAAAATGAAACTTATACTTTTTAGCGATGTTTAAAAACATGCAAGAGCTAAAGATATAAATGGCTATAACAATCTCTAATCTTTATGCGAACTGCCCGAGCACTAATGAATGAATGTGTTTAAATAACAACAGAAGAAAAAGTTTTATGTCGCGTCTTTTAAAACCTTAACATCAATGGCTAACCTATTCAAATTAAATAAGACCTCATTCGACTAACAAAGATTTGTCTTGTCTTTACTCGAAAGTTTGACAATAATTTCCATTTCCGAAGGAAAACCAATTTAAAAAGACGAATACATAAGCAGAGATTTGCATAACAATTTGTACCTTCCTTTAATTTTTATTTCACCTCCGTAGGCTCAGCAGGACTGACTGGAACGCGTTCTCAGATCTTAGTCTTAATCTTAAATACGTTTTTTGCATAAACATGTTTCAATATTTTTTAAATGTCTGTACTTGCATGCATTAGGTAATATGAATAAAGTAGAATCAGTAAGCTAATGATAGCAACAATACATATTATTTGGCGTTAACTTGGTAATACGGCTTGTCGTGTACGTGTGTGCGCATTGAATTGTTCAGTTTGATCATTATAGTTGGAGCGGCCACCTGCGCCCCTCGCCTACATGAGCTAAAATAACCGCGAAATCGAATTATTGGCCATCCGCGACCATTCAATACGACTACGCACTCCTATTGCCATTCCGAACCGTTGACCAAATACAGTTTCGAGGTACTGAATCAGTTATGATTGCTAAATAAATTCACTCTACACGATTCGATTATGAAGAAATAATTAACATCAGCATTAATAAAAACTTCATTTTGGAAATAAGGAAAGTGTCATGATATTTTGAGGCCTTTTATAGAATCAAATATCAATGAATTGTGGATAATTGCGGTAGTTTTCGTCCTTTGCTCTCGATAAAGCAAAGCGAACAAGGAGAAAATTCGAGTCAACCGTTGAGCAACAAAGGGCGCTTTGATTCGCGCACAATGCAGCGAGCAGTCGGCGGTTGGTATTGTATCGCGTTCGTTACATACAATATTTATGGCGTCTACAAACAAAACTTGAAGAAGCTAAGTGGTCTAAGTTCGTGCTAATTTAAGAGTTGTGCTGTAGGCAGCCGGAGCGCTCTCACCGCGGGCCGGGCGGCTCCTCGGAGACTGCCACACTTTGTCATAAGTTAGTCGGTTACGACACCGAGGCGCTCACGGACACATACCGCTTCATTTAACACTGCTTTTGTTCTTACCCACGGAACCTAATCAAAATGTACGTGCATATGGGATCCTTACTCAACTACGAAAGTGCCGGCACTTGGCAATACTGTTTCGAGTAATAAGAGTTAATGCTCGTGTGTTTGCACCTTTAGACTAGTTTGTAACGATGCACTGTGGGTAATTTGTTCTTGGAGGATAGATTATGGCGAAGTTTAACAGTCCTTGCTGCTCGTATCACTTTTATGAGTCTTAACAGAATTTTGCAAGATCTACTGTAATAAGTTTAAGATACCATAATAAAAATAAGATAAAAATTGTCCAAATCACATAACAGTCGTCAGTGCAACTAAATAAGATCAGTTTCACGAGCAGGGTTCGAGGATATATATCAATGGATATATATCAAGATATATATCCGATATATATCCGATATATATCAACCTCGATTCGTCGATATCAAATGTTTTTTGTGATATATTGCAATACAAAAATGGTTTAAAAAGAATATTATTTTTGCGTTTGTTACTGTATTTCTACTTCCCAAATGTAGATGGCATGGGAGTAGAGTTAAATCATAATCCTTAATGGTAAGTTCTAATCTAAAAATGGCAACACTTCTACCGGTATTAATGGCGTCAGTCCGTCAGTGGTGTCAGAAAAAACTCAAATGAATAAAACATTAAAAACATTAAAGTTTTTATTTTTTGATAATTTTAGTATGTTTATGAAACACATATGCAATTAGTATTCATAAATAATAATATGACTTTCATACAAAATTGATATATATCAAACTTGATATATATCCGATATATATCGTAAATATCCGATATTTTGATATTTATAATAAATATCGGATATTTTCGAACCCTGTTCACGAGACACGGTTTGTTTCATCTATCATGTTGCTTTGCCACGACAGTAAAAATAAACAACCGGAAACCTTTTTCTGCTGTAGCCACATAATTACAGCCAAGGAAAAATATGCGAAAGCTTTCGACATGAAACAAAAAAACGATGTCAATAAATACCAATTCACTCTCATATCAATTGACCTAAAAACAGGTTACGTAAAAGCATTATGTTTTGGTCCGACAAATAATATAATCAAAAGACTTGCAACCATCTCATTTTATTGCATGCTCTTTTTACAATTTATAACCAGTGAGGAAATAATATTACAAATAATGCACTTCCTTGTATTTATTCCATTAAGTTATAACACAGCATAGCAAGCGGCATTATAATATTAAATTGTTACATCTCTTTTTAATAAGTTGCAACACAAGATGTTTAAAATTAAAAAGTTGTAAGCCGTAATAAATATCATTATACACAAATAAAATTTGGTATAAGCGCCGGTGAAAATGGCGCGTCTAAATTAACATAATTTAAAATTCAAAACCGTATGAAATACTTCATTGCGGAGAGCACGCCACTGAAAGGGGCATATTTAATTCTTTCACCAGCACTTTGCGAGAAATGAGTGGCGGAAAAATCCTTCAAGAATATCAAGCACGTTTCGACTTGACTTTAGAAAAAGAAAAATACGGGTAAAAATAATAAATAGCGGTATAATGGCGATCTTCACGCGAAAGATTAGCCACAAAAGCCAGGGGCTTAGCAGTATTTATAAGGAGTGTTAGCGGCACGCCACAGGGCGGATCTTGAAACGTTTCTGTTGGCTCGTGACTACACAAAAACTGTTTTTCCTATATTAGATAATGCACAGGAAAATCGTTCATTGAATTTCGGCCAAAGTCTGCGTTTTATCATTTGTTTAAGTTAATCCTAGGGATTTGTACCTGCTTTTAAGTATATTGATAGAGCCTATACAACACCGTTTATTAACATATTGGTCTTACTTTTACTTGGGCTAAAAGTATACGATATTCGTGCACTGCAATAAGAAATGACAAAACAGCTTCTGTTAGGCCAAAACTCTCTCGACGGCTGGCAGTACAAACAAGCAAATGCAATTATTTGTCAAGTGGCAAGTGGCGAGCTAAATACGCACTCCATCGCGTCAGTAGTTAATACTACTTTAGTCTAGTTACCGCTAGGCGTAGCATCGCGAACATTTGGGCCGCCAACTGGACGGTCCCAGTGCGGACCGCGCTCCCGCAACTTCGCCATAACTCGTTTACTCTAGAGTTCTAGACCACCTAATTTGCTTGCCGACTACGTACACCAGCCAGCTTGTCAGTATAATTTATAGCATCTTTACTTCTACGCTAAAAAACCTTTACACAATAGTTGTTTACAATAACAACATCATCATATCCAATTATTCTTTTGCGCACAAAAAGTTCGTAGAATCTATGGTACTCATTGAACTGGAAAATGCTAATACTGTGTTGAAGAAAGCTTTGTTTGTTTGTCAGCGAATTTAGAAATTTTCCGGTCCGTGATTATTACCTTCACGGGAAAAAGTTACGAGGAATTTCTAGTTTAAAATTCGTTTCTTTGTTGTAAGACTCTAGACTCCGGATTAAATTAGTTATTGTAATTTTGTATCAAAAGTCTTTAAATAAGATATATTATTTTAAAACCAGTAATTATAGAACCTCAAAATCTCAATCAAATAAATGAAATAAATGTTTGAATTGTGGCAAATGAGCGCAGTGATTGTTGGAAGCATTAAATCTTGCAGCGAGGTGGTACTAAGGTGGGTAATGAATACAAACTGCGGGCCGCGTGGTTAGCACCGCAGTAAATTAAAGCGGGATGGTGCGGCCCGCGAATTGGAAACCACTACCGTGAACCTCGCAAGGAGGCGAGCGAAGATTCCCCGGCGAATCGTTCTGAGGTAATCGAAGGTATGGAACCTCCGATTACCTCCGAAACTAGGGCATCGGAAAAATACCAAAATACTTATTGATATATCAAAATAAAGCAATCGGCTATTACGCTCTTATCAGGCGGCAACCAAGCTTAGGCATCGGGTTTAGATTAAACAAAGGGTGAAACAAAGAGAGGAAAATACGAGCCATATCTGTATTTTCATTTATATTTTGTTGATGCCAAAAAAAAGGCATTTAATTTCGCGCAAGTGGAGTTTCATTATTTTCAGCAAAATTGGAATAATAATATAATAATAGTTCTTTGCCTTATTGAGATGTGTAAAAACAATACACGATGATAATTGAAAATATGCCCTTTCAATAGTAGCCTAAGTAGCCCTTCGTGCAAGCGACGGTAATATATTATAATTATCGTGCTCCAATGTCCGTCTACTAACTTCAGGGGAACACCAGTCAATATTGAAAATTGCGTGCAAGTAAATTGTATATGTCCCACAATTCGCAATTACATCAGTTCGTCGAAATGGGCAAATCGATAGGGGTCATCGGCACCATAGGCATCATCCATGAGGTTGAACCCTCAGGAGGGTGTTCGCCACACATTATAGCCCTCCGACCTCACCCTGCGCGGAATTCCAGGAAAACATTGCAACGCCTCCTATTCTTTATTTTACCTGCGGCAGGTACGTAATTATTTATGGCTTTTACTCATATACTACAAATCAAGTTTCAGACCTCGTAATGGAAATAAAATTTTGCGCAGCTAAAGGCAATAACAATGAATGACGATGAGAGTTCTGTATGAAAATGTTGGATTACAATTTCATTTGTCCAGCGGCACATTATTATTTTATGTTGTAGATATGAATGCAGAATATTATCTGTTTGTCACGTTTACATTTAAATTTTTAAGTACAATGTAGAAATTTAAAAAGCTTTTATTCGGTAATGGCATTTATATCTGTTTGATCTGATCGGTGATATACAGCAGTAATACCGTTGCCTGCACACGCATTGTTCTCTTGTCTGTTGTCTGTTTATCTCGAATCGTATTGATACTTTTCTTGAAATGTTTCTATTGAACCTGATTCTTAGAATAGAAACGCGAAAACTTCTTATCCAATTTTCTCTCAATGGCCATTAGGATGAGAAATGTAAAGTAGATTCCCGGACGAAGTCGAGATATGTGTTCGAGAAGAATGAAATTTCGAACTAAACTGGCACCGCACCGGCGGCGGCACTAGGATCCTCTCAGGCGGCGAAACGACTTCAGGATGTAGACTTTTTCAAAATTATTTACATGTACGACACGACTTTATTGATATTATGGCATTAGGTATATAAAGATAGTCTTTTAAAAGTTTTCAGACTTTTCTATGGCACGATATTCTGCATCAATTGAGTTGTTCTGATTCGCATAAAGAAAGAATTTTCTATCGGATTGGAATAGTTAAAATCATTGTCGACATGAGGAAAGAAATCTCGTTGTTATGAAGGCGGTGATACAAGTTGTGTCCAGAGCAAACAGGCCTCTCAAATCGTGACTTAACGTAGTGTCAACAGGTTACAAGAGTCGAGTTGACAGTCTGTAATTTAGCGCGGGCGGACGAACTTGTGGACTTCACGGGACTCCTCGCTTATTTGCGAGCACACAAGTAACTTTAAACTGTTCAGACTAATATATAACGTTTTAGAGTTCTAAGCTTACGAGCCGTTACATCGATTCACCTGGATGCTTAGAACATCGTGGTTATGTTAGGATAAAGTGTCGACGGGCATGACCACTAGGTACGATAAGTAATACAGTTGCACCTCATAATTAAAACACATGAATTGTTCCTAATTAATAGTTATCTAATTGTTAATTATCGCTTGCTAAACGGTGAAGGAAAACATCGCGAGGAAACCTGCATGTCTGAGAGTTCTCCATAATGTTCTCGAAAGACATGTGAAGTCTGCCAACCCGCACTAGGCCAGCGTGGTGGACGGCCTTACTCTTCTCATAGTGAGAAGAGGCCCGTGCCCAGCAGTGGGACAATTTATATACAGGGCTAATGATGAATTGTTCCTAAAACTTCTGACACACAAACAAATCCGTAGACAATGCACCGTATATTTTAACAAATAGGTACCTTAAACTTTCTATCAGTTCAGTCCAAAAATAGACGAATTTATCTCGATACTGAAATTCATTAAAGCAATAAAACCAAAACGTACATAAATTTGTATTGGTGTTGTGTAAACTCAAAAACAATAACTATAATAAGTCTGAACATACCGGTACTTTGCTACGGTTAGACAGACTAATACAAATTAAATGGAAGTTTCTTTATAGTGAGCCATATTTTCATATTAAGACTATAAGCCCCTGTTAGTAAACATAATTTTCTCCTCACAAGGGCGGCTGGGGCTTTCGCACAAAAGATGGGGTGCACCGACATCTATGCACTTTCTCACTGATTGCCATACCGCGCTCAGATTTTTTATTTCAAAGTAATGTATTATGAATTGGCGTGAATGATATAGGAACCGTCTGCGTTCACTTGGAAAAAAGATTTGAAAAATAAGAAAACACATAATTACAGAGTAATAATCTTCTAGAAATTTAATCACTGCGCTGGCAACAAAAGTTACAAAACTGTTGGTTACCTACACCATTATACTTCTAATGGCTCTAAGAGTTTAAGAAATCTGGTTACTGTAAAAACACAATACAAAATTTGTGTTTTGGTTGATTTTGTACGCAGCCTTCTGCGCAGCGTGAGCCTTTTAAGCAACAATAGCCATTCTGCAGTCGTGTTCCGTCGGAACAGCAGCTACGTTTTAAGATCGGTGGGAACTTTCTTTATTTATTTTATTTATTTTTATTACACCGCGTAAACATAATTGTGGTACAGAAAAGGTCGAAATATGCTACACAAAAATCGATGATGATACTGACTTGCTCTATCAAGGAAGACAGTCGCTACATAAATCGAGTTGTTTGTAGCCGAAAACCAATCCAGCAAGTACATTATTTTGCGGTATATTTAACTGTTTCACACAAATATTACAAATTTTCATCCAATAATCTAATCAATTATATCAGACATATTTTTTTTATGAAGGCTGCGATAGCCTAGTGGAAATACAAACAGACTGCAATGCAGAGGGTATCGGGTTCGAATCCACAGCGCGCACCGATGACTTTTCGAAGTTAAGTGCGTATTAATTTGTTAATTATCGCTTGCCGCGTGCCTCGGAGAGCACGTTAAACCGTCGGTCCCGGCTGTCATGAAGATCTTGGCAGTCGTTACGGGGAGTCAGTACCCTCAAATAAACTGATACTGGTCTTAACCATAGAATATCGCTATCCCTTTGGGTTACGGAGGTCAGACGGCAGTCGCTCTGTGGAAAAGTTGATATTCTGTCATATCTGGTTAGACCAGTAATTGGACCTCGGGCTCCAAGGCTGTAAACTTTGGATGCAACCGGGATAACGTCAGAGCGATGATGATCAGACATATTTTTTGAGTCTAGGTATAAACATTGAGAAGTAATTAGTAGTACTTAACTACTTAATGCAAAAATTCCTGATTAGTACGAAATATTGCAGTTAGTTTTCGATTTTCGAATGTTTAGTTGGGTACTGATCAAGTTTCAAAAGGGAAACGATTGAACGCGGTATCGTACGATATTTGCTCGAACCAGTCCTTTTTTTTTTTTTTTTGTTTGTTTCGGGTTGGAAAATCCTCATGGAGTCCCTCCGCCCTGGGGGATGGGCGAAGGGGACTGTCAGACTCTTACTGACTAAAAATCAACCCGTGTGCCTCATGTACCCGTGTGTCGGAGGGTCGGGTTTCGCCCAAGCATACGTCGCAACCCCCCGACGGGTATCGGCCCGCCTGATGGTCAGGTGGGCCCCGAACAAAACCCCCTTGGCGGCGGATTAAGGCGTTGGGCTCCGCCGCCAAAACACCCAGCGGCCGCAGAGGATAGGGAGGACGGCAACGCAACACCGCATCTCCTCTTCCTCTGCGGCCCCACCGCGACGCATCGAATGGTGCGCCCCCATTTGGTCGCGGGAGATAGGGCGCGCGGCAACGCAACACCGACACGCCTCTTCTCCCGAGACCGCACCCGACTGCGAGGGACAGACAGAACTGTCCCCCGCACCCGCACCGTTGGACGCATCCTGCGCAGGCCCCGTCAAGCCCACGCGGAGCGTCCCCTCCTGGGGATCCCTCTTAGCTTCACCGCGGGTCACCAATCCACGGTTACTGAGCCCCCCCACCACGACAAGGTGGAGATCCCACGGGGGGGGACTCGAGGGCTCGAACCAGTCCGAGCGAACTTCTAACAAGCTAATTAATATTTAATAACCTCAACGCTTTGCCTTTTTATGTATTTATTAGATCGTTTTTTTTTAAATTTAGTTGTAGGATTATACGTATAATTTTAGTTGTAAATAATAGTTTTAAATGTAAATAAGTATACAGTTGTATAATATCGTCGATATAATAAAATCTGTAATATCATTATCATAGCAATTACACCACATAGAGTATAGGTGTATGAAGCGATTTTGAATTGCGATCAATTTAATTATCAGCTGTGTCTGTAGTTAACTTACTCCCATAATTTATTGTTTGTTATCCTTATTATTTAGCGACGTGGCTCTATACAAAATAACATTAACATTAGTTTTGTAACAATATTTTCAGACATATTTTCTCCATGTGCAGTTTGCTACAAGTTTATGTATTCACTAAGCAATGTGCCATACGTATGCATGAAAATAACTTCAAACTGAGAATTTTATTATTTCCAAATGTTTACTGGACTAAAACTAAACTGAACCACTTTGAAGTTGGCACTCAGCCAAAGTAAAGATTTTTAACATCCACATGCAGTTTATTGTCCCGAATTTGTGTTAATTAACTTAAAAAAATCGGTGCAAGTGCTAGTCCGACTCGCACTTAGAGCTCCCACTTTACTATGTTCGTAAATCGTACTTAGCTCATGATCATAGATTCGTTGCAAAATCATTTCGTAAAATTTATGTACTCATTTATGGAAGATTCCTATTTCCTATAGCATTTATTTCTAATCATCGGCCCTGTATATAATCTACCTCTGTCTCTTGTCACTAAGAGAAGGGTAACGCCATAGTCCACCACGCTGGCCAAGTGCGGGTTGACAGACTTCACATGTCTTTTGAGAACATTATGGAGAACTCTCAGACATGCAGGTTTCCTCACGATGTTTTCCTTCACCGTTTAGCAAGCGATAATTAACAATTTAATACGCACATAACTTCGAAAAGTCTTCGGTGCGCGCCGTCGATCCGAACCCAAGACCCTCTGCGTAGCAGTCCTTTGGTCTCTCCACTAAGCTGCTTTATTTTCTTTCGAATTAGCATTTTCATCTTAGCACACACAGCATATTATACAGCACTACAACATGACGAACGAACGGTGCGTAAGCTCGATGTTACTCTATAATATACGGTGTATAATAAACATAATACATATTATTTTATGAGTACTATTGAAACTTGGTCAGTATAGCAATTTTCATTTTTCGAGCGAGCATAACATTCTGTAAGTTGTCAGTTCATTTTTTATATGCATACCCTAGTGGTGCACCCCGACGGTGCGCTTTATGTAACCATTCCGTGTTTCTAATAGAGCGAGCTCATTTTAAAGTTTTAAAATTTAAATGTGTGGTAGGTAACTCACTGAGCGACTTATAATAATTTGCACGTCGCGCGTCGGAAAGAATAGACTCGGCCACGAGGGTAGAAATGAAATAGAAACTGTGGATGAACTTGATTTTTTAGATCTCGAAGAATGTTTATCAGAGCTTTAAGTATTGTGTTCCTTTATTACCACAATTTTAGCGATATTGATTGAAACTATTGAAGCGATATACATTACTTCATTTATTTTAATCTTTAAAAATGCAATATATGTTCTAATTGACAATCCCCTATTGTCCTCATAATTAAAAAATATATAGAATATCATCTTAAAGTTTATCTATCCAAAATACCTTAATTATAAAAAAATGCAACACCTTCTAAATGGGTACCTACAGATAAAAACCTTTGATACAGCATGAATACACAAAACCACCGCAGCATTCCCGTTAAACCGCTCTACCCTATCAATCACTTTATCGTCCCTAACAAAATACAATTCTAATAGAAATCGCAATGAGCAAAAATACATATCGCATCTTCACTTTACTCTTTGATCGGAGGTCGCAAGCCACTGAGTTTTCAACGTTATTTCTTTAGCTGAGAAATCCCCTCGCACAAGTTTAGTTAGGAATTCCGTACACCTATCTTCGTATCGCGCCACATATTTTGTGTAGACGGGAGGCAGGGGAAGTTTCCGTTTCCTTGTGAAAATCTTCTCTCACATGTAAGTATATTCTATGAGGGCAGCTTTGATAAGCCATTATTAATTTTGATTTGGCACGTATCTATACACATAAATAAAATTGGAGTGCCTGTTTGTAATATGAAAATACCCGTTTTTTACTAAATGTAGGTATATGGATGTATACACGGTATATACACCGAAATGACATTTTTTTAAATTTTTGTCTGTCTGTCTGTTTGTTTTTGCTAATATCTGGAACGGCTGTACCAATTTTGACGGGACTTTCACTGGCGGATAGCTGACGTACCAAGGAGTAACTTAGGCTATAAATCAACCGGGTACGCGAAGTAGTTCCCTCAGGACGCGGGTGACAGCTAGTCACAAGTATTAATATAAACTGGGTTCCGAACTTCTTAGAAGCGTACCTCACTAAATTGATAACACGTGAATTAGTGAAGCTTGATAATTTTGTTATTCTTCGTCACAATTAATATACCTATTAGTGTGAAAAGACGTATGATTCTAGAATATTTCAAAAGTAACAGAGTGGCGGGTCGCTCAACAGATCGGTGAACGATCGACAGCCGGTCGAGCTAATAGATAACCGTTCAGTAGTACCTAAGTCAGCCGTCAGATAACAAGCATTAGGACAAGCCCGCGTTCTTCTTTTCATCCATAACAGTTTTAAGTTCACGCATTTCGTGAATCATACAATAGAAGAAACTCTTCAATCGATATAATGTGGGGAGATGGGTAACAACAATTTGTTACGATCTATAAATGTTGTCTATAAAATAATCTTTACTTTACGGTCTGATATTAATCTATAGTAGATATAACAATCCGTAATATCTCCAAACAGTCTCCAATGCAATAGTGAAAGTTAGAATTGAAGTTACTGACCTGTTAGTGATAAATGGCTTATGCCGACAAGTTATTTATTTTTTATAAAACGTATTAAAGTAAGAAACTATCTTTTACAAAAAGCCTACAGGCACGCTCGACATTTCTACCCAGCAACTACGTGTAAATGTCAAAGGTGGATACAGTTAATGGTGTATCCCATTATTGCACATTAAGTGGGATTGTAACATTGTACCTCGGTAATAGCTTTCGTAATAAAATGTAATTAAGAAAGCACTAAGACGAAACTTTTCAAGTATAACTGAAGGAAAGTTGTCCAGTAAAGCAAAGTGATTGCGCCCAACATTTTGTTACCCTAGTATTTGAGACGTACGACAAAAGGTAAACAAATTTGGTGGGGTAGGATATGTACCTATGTTGTGTCGTCTCATCGCGAATACCTCTCTTGTGTAATATTGGGAAAAACTTGCGGGGCGACGGATAGTTGCGGGGGTCAAGTTAATGATATCGCCGCCATTTGCGGACGAGTCCCAGCTCTGAATTGCGCCCGGGCACGTTAATGGGCTCAGCTACAGCACTCTGAATATTTTAAAGGACATTCGCTGAAATTACTACAAAAATAATGTCGCTTTGCTTGTACCGAATTACCCGAGAAACGGTTTAGAGACCGGCAATAAATATGCACGGAATCCTCTTCCTATTGCCTCTTTGGAGATTACTTTTCGGATTAAACATTTTCCGTTGGAGTTTTAAGTTCAGTTTCATCATAGTCGGAATTATTAGGCAGAGCGACGGCGTCGTGTGTGTCTGGTATCGATTTGACATCAAGAGAGTACGGAGAGAAGTCAGGTTCACTTACGGCTGTTTCAATACGGCGAGCCTTTAAATAATAAATGAGGCTCAGTGATAGAAGAGAACGAGAGCGTCCGCGCCTCGGTTGCCGACGGAATATTGGGCCGCGCCCGCTCCCGCGCCCTCGCCCGCGCCCGCGTGCAGACAGCGGGCTACGTGCGCCGCATAATGCACCATCCCGTGCAAAATTCACAACTACCTACCCTCCAGCAAAATAAATTTACTATCTCTATCTTATTTGGTCTAATTTGCGAAAACTGCAACTCGAAACTCCAGTCTCGACGTAATGATTGTACGACACCGTTTGCAGAATTAGTGATGAGAAACTAATGTTTCGTTTAGTTTATTAAACTGCATTAAAGAATGACAATATATTTTTCACATTTACTCTGAATGTTATGCACTTCTTATGCATTTTGCAAAGTGCAAAAGTTTTGTACGCGTCGGTGTACCGGGGCATGCGATGCATGCGAACGCGAAGAGATCTCACCCTAACTTTTTCACTCCGGATTTCTTAATTTAAATAATGCTCCCTCTACTAAACGCATACCAAGAAGTAAGGTGCTGATTTAGTTTTAATAAAATGTTTTATTTTATTTTCAAAAACAGATGTACTTATGTAAAAGAAGTGATCAGAGTCTGAGAGACAATCCAAGACTATTTTAATCAGTGATAGACATTTAAAAAGTTTTACCTTTTAGAGTACCTAGTGAAATACTTAGATAGATGGCATGACACATAGAGCAGGAAATCGATTATTTAAACCTGTAGGTTATAAAGCGATTCCTTGAATACTGGTAGACTTCTTTCTATTGTTTGCAGTGAAGTTCTTCTATTTATTAAAAAAGTTGGTGAACTGAGCACAGGGCCAGACCGCAGACGGACGTGGCAAATACCGGAGCCGGCCATTTCTTTTAGAATTATTTTCGGGAGCGATTTGCAAAACAAAGCGTGTTGTATCTAAGGAAATGAATGGCTTGTGAGTCTCGCACCCCACACCCCTTTGGAAACATTGCTTCGGTTATTAGATTTAAATAAAGTCAAGACCTTTTGTTGTGCCCCTTTAGCGAAAGCCATGCATAATGTTGATGTAATGTTGTAATGGATAAATTTGTTCAGTACAATAAGAACCGCGCTTCGAAATAGATTCGGTATAGACGATTGAGCATAGCGCAATAAACCATACTGCTATATGTTCTGAAGTGAAAAGAAGAAGTGATGGCTGAAGAGTTACATAGTATATACCTACCTACATGATTAGATACTTCAAAGTAGCTTTTGAAAACTTTTTAATAATACCTTTCTTGAGCAGTAAATATAATTCAAATGATGACTCCTTACTTATTTCATCGCTAATACGTATTTATAATATTATTATACCTATGCGTGTAAGTCAATTGCTGCCGACTCATCGATCAAGTTAATTTGTTTGTTGTGTGTCATTTTCTTCATGTCGGGCCATCCAACCGAGCTCTATCTCGGATGTGAGTAGATGTACCTACCTACTGAGATTAATTATGTTTTATCTCTTAACATTACGTGCATGATCTAGACATATTGTACTCTTTTAGATAGAGTAAGGGATTTAGAAGACAATAAGTAGGTAACAAAAATGACTAAAACTAAACGCCTTTATCCAAGGTAAATATAAAACCAAAATTAGTCCCAGATTTAGATTATTTAAAGAATTTCAGCCAATTCAACATTTGGTGTAACGAAGTTTAAACAAAACAGATACCTTATAAAATTGAGCATTATTCTATATAATTATGAATCTATAACACCGTTTATGTAACCAGGCTAGAACTTCGACCGATGTTTCGTACTTATTTTGTTATAATCCCTCTGTACCTAACTAGTGCATAAATGTATTACCTACTACGATATGGGCGATATGGCAATAAAATTAAATACAGGAAACAGCTACTTAACATTATAGTTTTGAAGCATACACTAGTGCCAATAACAAATAGATACTTGTGTATTCCTAGATGTTTTATCCGTGCTACAGTGTCATCTAGATATATGTAGCTGGGTCATGCTTACGACATAATTGTATGTCACGGCCTTAAACAAACTTCTGTTAATCTATTTCTGAGATCATCAACGAATTCGATTAATGCCTGCCCTTCTATATCGTTGTTTCATAGAAACAGTGACAATTGTATTAATTTTCCTTCACCTATTCGAAGTAATAATGAAAAATACGTAAACTGTCGATGTCGTTCGGAAATACTGACTCAAGCAAAAACTGATAAAGCGCGTGGGAGTAGATATTGCACGAAACGTTTTCTTAGATTTTCTGCAACGCTTGACTCAGGTGTGTTGAGTCTGTCGTTTCTTTTTCTTGGTTAGCTTAGACTTTTTATGGATTTTCAATAGTGTGTACACGTACCTAAAACCGAAATTCTTTTTTTTATTCGTCAGTTACATTTTGTCGGTTTTCTTTGCAACGGTGGCGAAATATTTTACATTTAAGCATTCAGGATCTAATTCTAAGTGTCCGTACATTATCGACGAAGCCGTAGTTCATATCTACGGAGAAGCGAGTACGTATTATTATTTTTTTATAGTCTCCCGCCTGTATCCCCGAAGGGGTAGGCAGAGGTGTAATAATACACCCACATTTCGCCATGAATTTTTTAGGTCCCACATAATAGGGGGCGAGCCTATTGCCGTACCGGGCACATTACCAGACTCCGTGCTGCTACTGAGAATTTCCTAACGGAAAAACCTAATAACACTTTGCCCAACCCGGGAATCGAACCCGAGACCTCCCAATCCCACGCGCACATTTATGCCGCGAGACCAACGAGGCAGTCCGTACGTATTAATATTGTACTTATTTGATGTATAGAAAACCATACAAGGCAAAACTATTTCTGCAAAACGAGGCATACCTAAACATAACAATAACATCAGGTTTGAGTCCTGGAGTTACATTATTTTAGTCCATATTTCAGGCGATGTAGCTGCTTATTTCAATTCAACAATGTTCCAATTAATTTTAGAGTCAGCTGTTTTACAAAAGATTTGCCTAAAGTTCTTACATAGGTATAATTATAATGCCTAGATTAACTTTCTAATCACGTTTGTCAATTTTTATAATGAGGAAGTATTAGTCAAAACTGCAGACCAATAGAAAATAAAACCGTTACTTTTAAAAATGTACTAAGAAGGAACCTCAAAAGCAATGAATCGATAAAACATGTAATAAAGCTACATAGAAATATAACAGAGCGTAGCTACTTTACACTGGCTCGCAGTAGGCTTTGTCTGGTGCCTCGGCTCTTATTAACGTGCATAAATATCAGTACCCTGCCGCCTCGCACCAATTTAGCGCCAAAACGCGACGCGCCAAACAAATCAACCTGTACTACCTGATTCATTCACTTCTCATATATTTTTGCTGTAATAACAAATACCTCGGCGAATTTTACTATGATAAAAATTGTTCTCTTCGTGTGTTTATCTTTTTATAACCTGGTTTATGCTGATAAGCTGATAACATAGATAATTAAACTAATAGTACTGCAATAATCAATATTTATTACATTTACATAAGTGACAAACAAATCTGCCGAACAAAGATAGAATCGCGAAGAACATTATCAAGTGCGAGTCGGACTTGTTCACGAAGGGTGCCGTGCCAACTTTCAAATATAACACTTTAGTCAGTCGCAATCAATTTTGGTAAAAATAGATTTGTATCTACATAAACTGAAAAATAAGTTGAAAACAATAATACAAAATTAATTTATTGTTATTTTTTACACGTAAAGAAACTGATTAAATTGCCCCGTGCCTGGGAGAACACGCTAAAAGCCATCGGTTCCGGCTATCTATCGAGAGTTACCATGGGAAGTCAGATGTCCAAGCTTGAGCCATGGAATATTGCTCTCCCTTTGGGTTTCAGACGGGAGTCGTGCTGTAGAAAAGATAACAACCTGCCAAATATGGTTAGACTAGAAAGCGAACCCCGGTCTCCAAGGCGAAAGACTTGAATCATTCAAAATGTAACCAGCTTAAAGCTAGGACGATAATGAAAATAATAATAAAGAAAGTGCATTGTACTATCATCACTCACATTATTACCACTTGTATGTACTTTAAATGTTGATACAAAAACACTGCACATGGCGTTTGACTAGGTAGTACAAATAGGTAAGTGTATGACCAATTTAGTACGACAAGTATGAACTTTAAATTTATATTTCAGGTACATTTTATTTATAGGTTCCTATCTATATTAGGTACATTTATAACTACTTAAGGTGAACCTTATTGTAATAAATAACTACCGACTTATGCCCAAAAGTAAGTAGGAACATCGTCATCATTATCTCCCAGAGCCGAGCCGCCCCTATGTGCGATGTGTGCGGCGCACACAGGCGCCAGGCTCCCAGGGTAGGAACCGCACGACTGGTGAAATGCGAGTGTTAATTATTAAAATAAAGGCCCATTTAGACGAAGAGAGTTCCTCGACTCGAAGATGCGATTATCGAAAAAATATAAAAAAGTTTCTTCGTCTAAACATACACACTTCTCGCTCCTTCTCTTTGGCGACAATTGCCTCGCAAGGAATATTGATTGTGTCCGTGTAAACAGAATTTCAAAGCAATAATCGTATTCGAGATTTTGTGCCAGTTGCTACCATGAGTGCAATGATTTTTGTGTCATTTTTTAGAACAAATTCTCTCTCGTAAGCACTAAACTCGAATGACGAATCTCGCACTGAAAACGGTTCAAACCGATTTGTACGATACTCGTATGAACTTGAAAAAATATCACACGAGATCGTGTTTATACAAGTCGAGTTTCTCGCAAGCCAGAATCTTCTTACTATAATTTCGCTGTGTAAACAGACGCAGGTAATTATCGTCTAGCGATAAGTCATATGCGAATCTCTTATGATATAATCGTAGACGATGATTTAGTTCTTGCCTGAATGTAAACATTTAGATACGATAATGTTTTGGCGATTATTGCTTGTGATAGTAGTATACGATTTCTCGTACGAAACGTACGAGAAACTCTCTCCGTCTAAATGGCGCTTTACTTTCGAAGAATTACGACAAAAAGACGCTTCATAGATTTCGCACACAGGCGCTGGATTCGGTCGGCGCGGCTCTGCATAGGCCTTCCCCAAGGTTTTCCACGCAGACTGATCTTGAGACGCCCGGATCCATCTGGGTACATACCTAAATACAATTGGCTATGAGTAGAGAGTTTTATAAAACATGTTTTAAAGCATACCATATATGTTTTTTTCTACTCAAACGCATATTTCAATCACAATTTCAATTTAAAAAAAAACTGTTCACCTTACCGAATTTCTGACCGCTCTGTAGAAAGAGATAAAGATAGAGCATGCTCTCTATTACTTGCTATTACTTACAGAATTCCATTTCCATAACTACTAGAATTATACCTCCATGATAACTAAGTACTTGTATTTGACATTTTGACAGCTTTTCGCCTAAATAAATAGGTACCAAGGAGCAATTATAGATAATTGATAAATACAGTTTCGATATAATGTCAGTGTTATACTTAGGTACGTCACAAAAATCGTAGATAGATAGGTACTTATTCTTCTTTAGTTGAATGAAATCGTAACGAGATCGTAAATTAAGACAAGTGCCAAAATATGTATTGTGTCAAAGACGAACTGTTTATTTCAAATTATACGATAATGACATTAGAACCATTAACAGAAACAGAATACTGCTTTTGAGTCCATTCAAAATATAATATCAATGTCATATAAAAATACGAGATTTGGGCCATTGCCGCCACTGGTTCCACATTTGACGTTTTGTTAATTAGAGTCAGGCGCACTTAGATCAAGGACAAGTAGATAAGGAACAATATGTTTAGTTTCTTCTGTCATAAGTGGTTTAAATACCACATACTTAAAAAGAAACAAGCGCCGATCTACTGAAGCGCTTGCGCAAGTTATACAGTGCGTATGCTTCAGTCTTCGGAGAAAGCCTCACATTTCGAGCACAGTAGGCCGTGTGTTGTCTGTTACTTAGTTAGTAACGCAGGATTTTTACTTATACAGATTATTATTATTTGCTTTCTCAGATCAAGTAAAAAAAATAACTTGATCTGAGCTTGCTTCTCAAAAACATGGTCCAAGCACCATGTTACATGAAATAAAAAAATAGAATGATTTTTAACCGTAGCGTAAAATTGTATACCCAGCTATGTATAACTTTTAAGTAATCTATAAAAATACTAACAAGTTAATAAATCTATTAATTTAAAGATTGATATCATTAATTGTTACCATTTTCAATAAGTACAATGAAATTGATTTTCCTGGAGGTCGCTTTAAATATGTCCATTGCATCGAAACTATTATCCACGGGGATGGTGCATATTTTATTTGTATAAAACATCAGTTTGAAAGTAAACAAAGTTTGAATAGTATTTTACTAGATTTTATTATCTGAAACGGGTAATTTCCCCTGTACAAACACTCGCCTCTGTTCATTCGAGAGCCCCAGCGCGCGCTAAATTTGAATTCATGTTACGAACGGGCTACATAAACCAATTACTGAACAGAGCCAATGGTGGGTGGCGGCACGCGGAGAATCGATAATTCACAATATGCCCGCTAGAGGGCAACGCCGGAGACGCGGTGCGCGCCCACACCACTCCTCCACGTTGCGCATCCGTCTAACAAACCTTGCAGTGACGTGCATTTCACACAAACTTTTTATACCGTAGAAATTTCTATAATTTTGCAATAACATTTTTATGATTAATGACTCTAATATATCGCAAAATATGTAGTACATTGCCATAAAATCGTACAATAGTAAATAATACTAAATACAAGGGAAACACACTTATTTTTAAGAAAATTAATTTGAAGTTGTTAATACAAGTAAAAAGTCTTGATTATTTTATTTAGTTACAACGATAACTATAGTAATTATATTACTTGATAACAAAACATGTTTTATTCAGCAAACATAACACGCCGATTCAAAGTTATGTCGGGCCGTCGCTCGTAGTCAGCTGCTGCTTAGCTTGCCGTTTCGTGTCGCGCTTCTTGTCCGCTTTCAATGTTTTCCGTTTTATTTTGTTATTTCTGTGATGCAAACCGATTTTTTAACTAATATATATATTATTATGTTAATGTGAATGAAACTGTGCGATAATATAGTGGTATCAGCCCCCGGACAACAGAAAGAAAGAGGTAAACGCCTTAATATTTTTGTTTGTCGCGAACATAACCTCTCTGACATCACGTACGATGCTCAATTTCAGTCGTTTAGCTTTTTATGTGAGCTCTAGAGCTGGATAAGAGTCTTTATAAAAGAATCGGATGTCGGTATAAACTTTCCATTCAACGTAATCGCTGGACTTTATGTTTATAGGTCTGTATCGATGGCTTGGATAGGATTATAACAGTTCTTTCAGTAATAAGCCAATCAGTCATAAGATGTTGGCAATGCTTGTTCTTAGTATTATAATAATGTACTTTGATGCCCTAATCTTGTTTATATAGCTTATAAATTTGTGATAATTTGCTTTGTGAATTCGATCCGGTGAAGTGTTGACTTGAAAGTGAATCACCATGACAATGCTTGCTTGATAAAACAATGACATTGTGTTCCCACAGGGGGCGTTACTTGTTAGAATATTGCGATCGCAGTAGGTAATTTAGGCATTCGGTATAATTTTTTTGTTTGAAGCATGTATCAATAAGTTTATTGCACTAAACATGCTGTAAACAATATCTACTGCCACTAGATAGGTTTATGTTAGGTACAACATAGTAGCTAGATAACAGTAGTTATTGTTTATGTTTACTTCTAAGTCGCTTTGTTATTAAATAATTATATACAAATAAAACCACGTGTTTAAAAGAAACAGGAAACTAGTATTTCATCTTGCGAGTGCGATGTATGTACATATACTCTCAGTACCTAGGTAGTTCGGGCAGGGAAGGGAGGTACAATCAAACAAGTCGGCGCTGGACCAGTTTCAAAAAATTCCCTTGGCTCGCTCATAGAGTTAAGGCACACTAGAAATTGGTTTTGTATATAAGTGTCAATGTGCCTGTAAAGTAGCACTGGAAGCGACGATTTCTTGCTGAGCGATTCTCGCCCTTATGGTGGTTGAGCGGGATGCTGTTCGCCTGTACTAGTCGACCAAGCCAACTAGACGAATGTCAACGTGACAAAATTCAACATAATTCAACAATTATAATCCAGAAATTATTTATCGTAACGTGCGAACGCGGCGTGTGAACGTACAATGCACCTGCAATCGGTACTAGGAATTTCTGGATTATAAATATTGAATTATGTTGAATTTTGTCACGTTGACATTCGTCTAGTTGGCTTGGTCGACTAGTACGTACAATGGCCGTTGTGTTCAGGGACCCAGTAGCGACAAAGTCTGATCGAAACAGGGAAAATCCCGTAGATTCGCAGTTCCAATTGCGTACCTAGAATACTAGGTAGGTACCTACCTACCTTCCTATGTAGGTACTTATAGGAAGAAAATCCCTTCGGATCTCCAGCTCTTGGAGAAATGATAGCCGGAGTACCTATGTAATGTTACCACTAATAACCAAGGCAGGGTACAGTTGAGATACCTATTTCTGGTCTAAATTGTTAATGTTAACATTTAACTTCCATACACCATATCATCCTTAAATCTATACTTAATCATAATTCATTATTTTTATCAGAATAATAAGTAAGTCGATTTAAAAGTACCTGCCTATTTATTTGTTATTCATATTTATTTATTTGAAACGATATATTCTTGAAACAAGTGTGACCATTGTTTTGCAAAATCAGAAAACATCAACAGAAATGACATAAGACTTCCTTCTAAAATGTTGCCTCGTTCATTTCCACAAATTACGAAGTCCCTAAAAATTGACAACAATATTTTGTGTGTAAGATCATGCACCGAATCAAGAAATCGCTAGGTACTTGCAAAGAAACGATTTCTCAAAATTTCAACTGATTGTATGTATAGTATTTAAAATTACATGTTCAATAGAACAATAGAATTAATTGAAATAATTTGTACATAAATCTTGTTAGAGATGTTTTGTTCTCACACATAAAATATATTTTACATTATAACCGAAAAAGTTGGTAATAAAATCATCAAGACTAAAGAATAATACACTATTAAGTGTAACGTGGGAGTAGCTTTTTGGTTTCCTGTTGATCCATGTTAAACATTCGTTATTAGATTTTACCCGGTATTACAGAACGACTTATCATATGGTGGTCAAAAAAACCTAACCTAGTTATGGAACTAATTGTCGCTCTGTTTCCTTTTATTTCTAGTAATAAAATGTCAATAACGGTTATTTCTATGAGCAGCCGTAAGCCATAGCTTTGGTGTCTGTGTGCTGCGTTACATACCTATAACTAATTTTCTCGTTCCTTTCAGATACACTGAACTAAAGTTAAAAATAAAGTGATAATAACTCCAATAAGGAGATTACTAGTTACGTACTTATTCAAATATTATAAAATTTCGTATTAAATGTCAGTAATAATTTGGGACTTTTTTATAAGTCGCGAATCCTACAGGTATACTTACATATATTATATAAACAACTTTTAATTATTAACAAATCTTCGGACCGCGTCTTAGCCCTTTTGATCCATCGCTCGTCACAAACTGAGGCGTTTATAAAACTCAGCGACTCGGAAGCCAAGTACAATGCACTAAGTTTGTGAACAAAGAAATAGTTCTTTCTGATCAAATACTTTTTTATGAGCCTGTGAAGTCCGACTTTAGGTTAAAGGCCTCCACACTCTTCTTCCATTTATCTCTATCATTTTCCTGACAAACTAAACCAATTCTTTTTCAAGGAGTCCAGCTCATGCCGCTGTCGCCGTCTAGACCTTCCTTTTGTAGGGTTCATAGGGTTGTCTATGTGGCCCATTTGTCGTTTGATATGGGATAGATATTGATTTCCAGTGCCATTCCTAATTCAAAACTCCAATTTGATACGCAAAAAACTCTTGTTCCATCGCTCTTTGACACAACCTGGGTGTGTGGGTCCCTTTTCTTTTGTCAAAGACCACGATTGAGAGCTATATATGATGATGGGTGAGTGCACACGTCCATGAGCCGCATCTTAAGGGAAAGAAAAATATAGTCCTTCATCAGATCTTTTATGGCCCAAAAGTTACTGTCTTTAAAATATGATGTGTATCGTGCAACAAGGTATTTAGACTTACTTTGAGACATGTTTTTGGTGTTAGTAACTCGGGCAAAATCGCGTGATAGTATTTAGATAAATTTCGGCACACAGTTTTGTTACACAATTATACAAATTATTGGTTTTTTACCGACATACAACGTGGGCTGCAGGTACGCAGGCGAGCATATTTCAACATCAATTGTTTCTTTGGTCAACTGCAATGCAAGTGTTGGACTGATTTGTACAATTCATTTCTCGTGTTGGTCTTCTTTATATGGGAGTAGACTGTAATTTAGAAAATTAAAGGAAACTAAGGACATTCTTAAATCCAATTGCCAAGTGTTTAAGTTTGTATGGAAATTGTCACTTAGCTTGTTTGACAGAACGATTCATGTTACCATTTCGAGTCGAAGAATTACCTTCCGCATGATATCGCGATTTTATATTTATGTTAGGTAGTCCTGTTAAAGTTCTAAGTGCTAAAGCACAGGGAGTCATGTCATCAATTATCCATTGGAATTTTCTAATATCTATTTAATTTTCTCTCCATAATTATTGTTTTCGAATAATAGATATTCTCAATGAATTGTTTATTCAAAGGGCGTCCATTGAATCTTCATACAGCATCCCATCCGTCAACGATGCATGTTTATTACTCTCACTCAAAATCTGATGAAAGGATATAAATTAAACTGCAGTAAAACAAGCTGCCTGATTGTCTGTATTATCAGAATAGTCCATAGGCGTCGCGATAACCGACAATTATACGGGCAGAGCCATGAGCAGAAGCTTGTGTATAATATTTTTGACGTCTATAATGTGATACAGATTGTTCGTTCTGGCATATTATTAGATTCATTATTTCATTGTAGTCTATACGTTGCAGTTCATAAATAAAACAACAGAATGATAATGACATCATCATGACCTTCAGTATCTACCATCAGGATAGTAATACATACTAGTGATATCCCGAGGTACCATGCTCAATCGTTTATTTATTATGTTTCATGATAAGTAGGTTAGGTACATGGGATTTGTACAATGCTAGGATTTTTAAAACGCAAGTGCGTTTAAACAGTACCGTATAAGATTCGGGCGTAGTGAAGATTTAATAAATGTTGGACATCGTACAGCCTTTACCAGTCCATCGCTGGACATAGGTCTATCCTTATTTTCATTGAGGTCTAACTATACTATACCCCGCTGGCAACCCGTCTGGCGTAAGGTTTGTTTGATGTTGGGTCTTCCGTCTCGTCCGCAAAATCTATTAATTTGCTTCGTGTATCTCCACAGTCACCTCTTCGAAACCCACGGAATGAAATGGAATAGTAACACCTCGTATTCTTAATACCTCACCATACGGATAAAATGTTGGATGGCACAAATTTTTTTCTTAAGTGTAGATTATGTTTTTTATTTGTTTTAACCTACCTCTTTCAAGTAGCGAACATATTAAAAGAGACAATCCTAGCAGACTAGTTGATAGTACTAGAAATAAGCACGTATAAACAAACAAATTCTTCAACACTATAATAAAGTTGAAGAGTTTTTTGTTTAAATTGTTGTCCATTTTAGGCGTAGGTATATAGAGAGAAAACTAAATAATGCTGGACGCACACCTATCCGAGCCGAACGCGTCGAACGCGTCGAAGGAAACGAATTTTAGTATTCTTTATATGAAATCTCATGAAACCTCGCACACTTGTCCGCGTCGAATCGTCCGAATCTGGAAGCACGTCAGAAATCCTCGAAAAATTCGAATGACGTCATCAGATTCGGCGCGGTTAGTGCGGTCGTTTCGTCCGATGCGCTCGCATTCTATCAGTTGGGTATGACAGAGCAACGTACGAGTACTATATCCGCATTGTTTCTTCATCTTCCATTAATAAAGCACTGATAAATACAAACCTCGTCAAGATCCATCACAATTCACATGCAATAACAGTGCGACAGGCGTAAAGGAAATGGAAACCATTTGTTCGATGCGCTCGATTCTTTCGGCGCGGTCGATTCTTTCGGCGCGGTCGATTCTTGCTAATGTGCGAGGCCTCCTTGACTTCGATTCGTTCGACGCGTTCGGCTCGGATAGGTGTGCGTCCACCATAAGAGATTCATAACTTTCGCCCGCTACTTCTCCCACGTTAACTATTATCTCATTTCATGGACCGAATTGCGAAATCGCATCGCAATTGGTTTAGTAGTTCTTCCGTGATGCAGGAACAGACAGCCAATCAAGAAAAATGAAAGATTTCTTATAATATATTAGGAATTTTAAATTAACTGCATATTCAGTAATATTACTGACGCGGCCCGATAGACAAAATACCAATACACACACGAACGATACACAAAAAAGAAAACAAAACGGATAATAAAACCCTTTTTAAATTGATTTAGGTTTAGTAATACGATTTATTAGATATTTTATTGATCTTGTCCTTATCCGAATTTGTAGTGCTAACAAAATAACCTGAAGTTTATTTAGATTTCTGCTAAAGTTTGGTAAAAAGACTAGTACCTAATCGCTAAAACACGAATTATGCCTAGAATTTATAAATCGAATTTAAAAATATTCATTACATCGGGAGTTTGATTTACAGACAGACATTGTTGCCTCTTGGAATACGAGGCTTTATTTCTCAAATAAATTACAGTAAGTAGTATTAATTAAATTTCGCCTAATAAGTAAGATATTGCTATTCGAAGGATATAGCACACTCAACAGAACTAGAAAGTACCTGAGTTTACATATCTTTCAGTATAGTGGTATCCACTCGCGATTCTCAGTGTGTAGACGAAGCTACCAGATTTCTTATAATACATGGCTTAAGAATGCTCGTGCGCATTATACATATAATAACCACAAAGAAGATGCACATTATCCGTTCTAGTGTCAGCGCTCTATGACAAAAAATTACCATCGTTATTACCGTGTCTTTTATTAAGCAGTCAATGGTGTATTTATGCTAAATAGTTTAACACTAGATAAGCTAACAAAGATAGACAAGCCGGTTTCACTGTGACCTTCAACAAATGTTAGTTGAATCCTGTATCAACATTGCCAGTGATGACCGTATCCAATTTTGGTACCTTGCCAATCAAAACGTAACAAATAGAAACTAAGCATATGTCAACTAATTCGTTCATAAGTGTATGACCATTCCGCGATCCCCTTTTGCAAGCCAAGTTTACCAAGATAAAGCGTAGCGTAGTACGTTTGCTCGTCTGTATTGACTTACGTATGACGTGTGTCATTGTTGACACGCACTCCAAGCTAGCACTTGTGCTGTAGATAGTTGCGCGTCCAGTTTCATGTACTGGACGAAACTATTATATTGGTAGTATTATATTGCCAAAGAACCCAGGCCCCTCAAACATCCCTGCTAATGGTTACATATCCGAAACGCTGTTAAATACAGATGAGTACCTGAATAACGTTTGCAAATGTCGACTTTTGTCGAAAATGTCCGTCTCGTCGGCCATATTCCGTTTAATGTCGCAATATTGTGAGCGTCGGCGGGCGGCCGCGGCCGGTCGCATGCATTTACATACATTAATGCGGACGCTGCACATGCATGCACCTCGCTGTGAATGTGTGTGCGCTGCGAATTAACTGTAATTGAGCCATTCGGACAGCGCCGAGCCGCGCTCTACTGCCTCTGTAGTTTGGCCGCTCTGCCACCACTTTCCGTGTGCCGTTGTATCTATTACAAACAATATCAACATTTATCCACTTGTCTTCATTATTGTTGCTTAGCTTTTTGTCTACTTTTACACTGATTGCCAACTGTACTGCTCACTTGCAAATTCGTTAGAATTTGTCCTCACAATGGAAACCAACCAATTCCGCTTCAGAATATTCATCTTCACCCTTTCTGGAGAAACAAACAGGGGCGTCGGAATTTTGTTATTAGCGTTACAGAGGGGGTAGATGCCTCTACCGTCGCGCACCTGACTGATTGATAGCACTTCTTTCCACCTCGGGTCGAGCTTGTAATCGAGCCATTAATAAACTTTACTGCCTCCAAGTTTATCCTGCGGACTCGTTATTTGCTTAATGGGCTGGCAAACTGCTCGGGCACGAGACACCTGTGCTGGTCCAACCGTTGTGAACGCTAATTGACACATTGATGAAGATGTTCCGAATAAGTAGAGTTCCTGTTACAGATTTTGCCTCAATGCATACTTAAACAGATGAGAACTCCATTGCGTGAAAAGTGCTCTTTTCATATCGATACACAAAAGGCTGGTGTTCATTCGGATTATTATAAGTATCTTCCCGCGCTTTATTGTACTGCTTCAAATGATTAGAGTTCATTATTTAACTGCTTTGTTTATATAAAAGCTACATTGGAGCCAATGAAATTTCAATTATAATATGTCTTGAAATCAAAATGTCGATTTTATCACAGTATTTTACGGAAATAAATCAAGTTGAGAATTATTTTATTTGGTTTCCAAATTATCTGACAGTGGGTCGAGCTAATGTCACTCGACGCTTGACAAAGCGACTGTTGGCACGGAGAGGCTTTGCTCGCAGCTATGTAAACAAAGAGGGCAAAAAGGTTGGAGCAAAAAGTAATAAAAGTTTTATTTATTTTCCAGTTTATACTTTCACGAGAAAAATTACAACTTCAATAAGAGCAAACTAGTTATTGTTGCGTTTTAAATTTATTGTCTTACTAACTTAGAACTTCTTTTTAACCGTCTGGTGCGATTTCTCATTTGTGTAGAATATCAAAGTATAAAAATATAATCTGAAAGATCGACAATTTGAGGATATTTCTGACAGCAATTAATTTGTGGGGAAAGAGTATCAACGGCGATGAGTAGTGTGGGTGTCAGTATTTTGACAGTGGCTTCTCGACAGCGAGAGGCTTAACTTGACAGAATGTAAACGGCGAGGAGACAAGGGAGGCGCGGCGTTGTCGTAAAAAAGGGCAAAGCAATAATTGTGGTGGAGTGCGGGCGGCACGGGGTAGGCCGCGCGCCGCGCCGCTGTCGCATCGGAGCACGAGCTCTTCCTTCTTCCTTCCGCCCGCCGTGATTGAAAGTTGACATTGAACGGCGCGGGGTGGCACCAGGTACGGCCCTCGCTATTTTTGACCCCGCGACCTATCGCGCCGGCGATCGGCCTCGGCAGAAACTTGCCGTTTTAATCGCGTGAATGTGCCGCACCGTTTGGAAATGCGCATAATACTAACCTTTCGTGTACCGCCACAAATTGGCGTCGCGTTTGTGCTTCTTAGGTGCAATTAGGTAGGGAAAGCTCCAATTTTGAATTATAAAATTACTACGTTAAAACATCTTTACCATTTTTTAAATAGGTCGGAAGTCGCAAACTGTTGAACTGTACACAAATCTCCGTAGCTATCTGTTTACATTCCAATCTCAGGCCATTATCATGCTACTGTATTACGGCGACGTCGCGCCATGAGATTAACTGATTACAAGGATTTTCAATCAATCAGCCGGTTTAATACAAATCCAAATGATCTGAATGAAGACGATGTTGACACCGTCGCCGCGGCAGAGTGCCACTCGAATTGGGTCAACGCCTACCGACAAAAGGTGCGGCGTCAGATAAGCGACATTTCCCGGCGTCCAGCTGCCGCTCGGCCCTCCTAAAACAAAGAACAATGAAATATATCTCATTTATTTACGTTTACCGCGTTTCTTTTTTTCGGTGTACGCAACCAATGTATAGATAATCATTAAGCGCCGTTTACTCGGCGCCCTTAAATGTGTTTGCATGCTCGACAATTTGATACCACGCCTGTTTGCATTGTTGCCATTTTGCCTTCCCGATTAGGGTCGCATTCGAGCTCCATATTTATTAGAGCGTAGGACTCGCGACATGACTTTCATTTTATACGGATACATTAAACTTATGCGTGTATATTAAATGTATGAAGGCTGTTTGCTTTCACTTTCAAACTTCCAGTATTTAAATCATAATGCGCAATGGAAAAGTACTAACGTATTGGGTTCGGTTTCGTAGGAGCGGGATTTTTACAACTGTTTGACAGACTGGAGCGCAAACATGGCGTAACTGGATAGTGGTGGTAGCTACGTATAGAAAGCTCGGTGGCGGAAGGACATGTCACTCACGGCGCGCTGACGTCTGCTTGCTTTCAGTAGAGCGCCAGGCGAGTTTCCGACCTGCCCTCTGACACCGACACTATTCAACGTCACATATACTACAATTGCAATGCCGCAAACAATCAAAATGGATTCACATTGATGTCGGCTAAACTCTTTACACTCGTCCACGACGGTTCATGTACCTATTCGCTGAGGTTATTGTTAAAGTCATTAAAATATTCGCTTTTGTGGCCTAATTGATAAGGCTTGTGATATTCAATCTAGCTAAATTTAGCAGCGCGAGCTACACGGTGAATGCAAATGCGATATAGAGATAATAAAAACCTTGCTCCTAAAGGTTAAGATTGCGATTTGTCGTTGTTACACTTGTATGCCTACAGCGTTGGACATAAAGGTTAAGTCGATTTAATTAGACCATTTTAAAAACACCTCTGTAGATTAAAAAGTAAAGATAATTTATGCAAGGAGTAATATGCGCGTGTAGAAGCATGAACCACGTACCAATTACAATAAATTGTGAAATGAGAACAATGGCAGTGTCTCTGAAGGGACTCGGGTCCCAGTAATCATTACGTAAAATGTTGTGACATGGGATAAACAGACAGACGTTCATTCCGAGGATGCCGTTTGAGGTACAGTCCGCAAATACAAAATCCTATTTGAAATCAAATTAAATAAACCCTTCTTAGGCACATTGCCGTTATAAATCTACTAAAAATAAATAGCCGGTAAATTTGTGCTCATAACATTATTTCGGTCAATCTATTGTTATATCACAATAAGGTATCTTGTCTGTATACAACACCGGGTACCTGTTACTCACGACTTCGCCCACGTATCTTAGAAAGTAGATTGCTATTATCTATTTATCAAACTATCGTCCAAACTGTGAGCTAAATCAAAATTTGAACAATTAAGCCTTGGAAACGTAACAATATGTAATAAAATACTTTCGCGTTCGTAATGAAACTGTAGGTTACATAATTTTACGTTTGGATGTAATAGTACAAACATCAATGTATATTATGTATTTCATATTCTCCATTATATAAATATCAAGTCAACGTGCAAGTTATGTGGGAGCAAACATTTATTCGTCGCGAGCGGCGGTGCCGACCGTAATCGTATATTAAATGAATTAACACATCGAACGGACATATTTATACGCCGAAGGTTTAGAAAACCTGCTGCGAATTTTTCTTTCTAATTTATCTATTGATTATATTTTCTGTCTTATTATAATGTCTCAATTATATGTTTTCTTTTAGTTTATTCACAAATTGCAAGGCTTTTTGGCCACGATATAAATCTGTTGGATTTCGTCACATTTTTGTGTTTACTACGCGAGCTTAGGCATAAGCTACATAATTATGTACGTATAACATTATGCAATTTAGACTGCTTGTTCCTTTTGCTTTTTATTCTTGTTTGTCGTGTTTTATTATTTGAAATGCTTCCGACTTTCTATTTCGGTTTTGAATGCACACCTACTTATCTGCCTACTGTGTATATTTTTGCATTTACTTAATGAATCTGAAATTTAGATATTACTTTCCAAAATTCAATAAATAAAATCGCACCAGTAAATCTTAGAACATTTCAACAAAATATAGATACTCCTATGTTTAGTTGAAATTTTCTCGTAAGTCCCAGTAAAAACGGCTTTTAATCACGGTCAGTCCCAGACCGATGTCACGGGATTAAAAATCAATCTAAAAGATTCATTTTATAGCTTTTGTAACATCACTACATAGTATAAAAAAAAGTCTGTCTTCTGTCTGTCTGTCCCTATGCATGCAAATCTTAAAAACTACCTGCGTAACGGATTTTAATGCGGCTTTTTTTAAATAGATAGAATGATTCAAGAGGAAGGTTAAAGCCGTTGGCGACGTCTAGTTTGATATAAAAATTCTCTTAAGGGGACTACAAGAGCTAAACGCGAGTTTTATAATGCTTTAAAGTATATGATTCAATGCAGTTAACACGATCAGAAAAATTTATGATATTCTTCAGGATATAATCTAGTTAAGTACTGTGTTGAAAACATAATACAACTAACTTTAATCGATAGAAAAAAATCACAAATATATCACTAAAAAAATATTTTAACGAGTAAAAACCATATTAAAAACAATCATTCTGATTTTTTGACAAATTATGCAACAAGCAATATACTAACGAAATACTGTTTTATGTTTTTAATCGAATCAATACATTTTCTGTAATTAATTTATTACATGTTTTTTTAAAGTTCTGAACGTCCCGTCGTCGTCGCGCTTCTCATATGTATACAATCGGACAATGACAGCTGTACTCGGCGCCTTAAATGATTTTATTCCAATATTTTAAGTGAATATTCATTCGAATGTTGCTCTGCCTAACGCGTATTGACACAGTGTCTGCAAGTGGAAAACGAGTTCGCAATACTAGGCACTACTAGGCAGTTTATCACGTGCGAACCGGGTCGACCACCGGAGCCCGCTGGCACAGTATAAATATGGAACCGCTGGTGACGTGCCCGCCTCCATTTCCATCACGCGACACTACACGCCGTTCGCAAAATTTATTTGTAACTAAAACTTTTACAGCATCTACTTAACGCCACCCCCGCACTTGCAACCTCTAGCTTGGTTCACGCGTGTTGTAAAATAACAAAAGTATGGTCGAGGCACCTGCTTCAGTATCTAACTTTTTGGCAGTTTTGTTCAGCGCCAAATTTTATTCGGTATACAGGTTCAGATTGCTTTCATTTGTATATTTTTAACAAACGTAAAAAAGGAGCAGAGAATAAATTCTATAATTATCTTAATTTTATTACGGTTGAGACATATCGACCCTGTTCCTATTCTTTCTCGTAATCGAATCTATATTCGCACGCCTACACAGACACATACAGATAAAGAAAGTTGCATGTAGGAAGGAGCTTGAACGTAGATTTTTTTGTTACAGTTCATTTCGATCAGTCAAAAAGTTAGAAGACTTGTCCAAATATTAAAAAATATGCGAACCATATATGTACTTATTTAACTGGCACGCAACGAGATACTATCATGCAATAGACAAATACTTACCTAATTGCATCAATGTTTATTTAGAACTAGCTGTTTCCCGCGGTTTCACCCGCGTCCTGAGGGAACTACTTCGCGTACCCGGTTAATTTATAGCATAAGTTACTCCTTGGTACATCAGCTATCCGCCAGTGAAAGTCCCGTCAAAATCGGTCCAGCCGTTCCAGAGATTAGCGAGAACAAACAGACAGACAGACAGACAAAAATTGTAAAATTTGTCATTTCGGTATACCTATGTACCGTGTATACATCCATATGCATTAAGTAAAAAGCGGTTATTTTAATATTACAAACAGACACTCCAATTTTATTTATGTGTATAGATTTCCTCGACAAAGTGTTTTTAATATTTAAAAAATGTATAAGTATGTTTTAATTACAATTTAACTTAAATCTGTGGATTTAAATACGTTCTTGTAACTCAGTAATTCATAACCTGAACCTGAATGACACACATGCACATTATGTATGGATTTCAGTCGACAAATGTAAAGGCTCCTATTGTGCATGTTTTGTCACTATCTACTCTAACTTTCTAACCCATACCTTTCTCTAAGGTCTTATTTGGATGCATTTATACTTCATACTCTATATGAATCACTAAGATACAATAAAATTATCATAATTAGGTATGTAAAATATTTTCCATTACCTATGGCTTCCACATGGCAGGCTAGTCCAATGTGGACTCAAAATCATTATTCAGTTTCTAACCAGTATTATTATTATTTTAAAACTGTGTGCTGTTTGTAGTTTATAATTTACTTTTGCACAAAATTAAATAAATCTAAAGTAATTCGATATTCTACTATTTAGATCGAAGTGTTAACGTAGCAAAAGTTAAAGTTTATATCGATACGACATTTCATTTCGGAAGAAACATAAAAAAACGTTTTTATTTTTTATACGTGCTCAAATTTTCTCAAAGAAGCTAATTAGAAATATTTTCTTCTAAATATATTAAATCCTTTTGTGGCAGAAAAGTTCTGGAGTGGCGGCCACGTACCGGAAGACGCAGCAGAGGTAGGCCCCCCGCAAGGTGGACCGACGATCTTGTCAAGATCGCGGGAGGAGGTTGGATGCGGGCGGCTCAAGACCGTTCTGTGTGGAGAACCTTGGGGGAGGCCTATGTCCAGCAGTGGACGTCGTTTGGCTGATATGATGATGATGATGATATTAAATCCTTGCGTTACTGACTGACTGACAGACATGCTACAGCCGAAACTATTGGGCGCAGGAAGCTGAAATTTGGCATGTATGTGTAATTATGACCGTAGGGGTGCACTAAGAAGGGATTTCCCGAAATTCCCACGGGATCGGCCAAAACAGGTAAATTTAAAAAAAATGCAGGCGTAGCTGCTGGCGTCCTCTAGTCATTTATATATTATCGTCCAACAAATGCTCTACAAAATTTTAGTACATTTCTCTGGCTCTAACGACGTGTGTGGCCGTGAAAACCTTACGATTAGACAAAGTCACATTCACTCCTATAATGTTAGTACGTCAGTATATCGCACCTCCGCTCAAATAACGTCATAACTCGATAAAATGTTAAATGACTTTAATTGTACCATTCTTATCAGAATATCACATACTTTATGCTCACAAAACGTCATAGACGTAGTTCTAATATTTGTCCCTAGAAGACACTAGTGACGTTCTAATGTTTACCGAAAGTTGTGACGCGGCGAACATAAACAGTGTCATGTTACGACTTGCGCGAGGTGGTCATACGTACGTTATTCGGTAAAAGTGAACTGTTTCGACTCAAGACAGTTTTTGTTAGCGAGGTAAGTAAAATTTATTTTCTTTTTCTGCAACTAAACTGATGCTTGTCGAGTAATGCCAGTATATTTGATTGAAACAACGGAATGAAATTATTTGTTACGCCCTAATACTGACCTATACAGAGTTATGACAGTATATGTGATTGAAATAATACAATTAACATATTTGTTGATCACTAATACTGACCAATACTGAGTTACAACAGTATATATGATTGAAGTTATACAATAAACATATTTGTTGCGCCCTAATACTGGCCTATGCAGAGTTATGACATATATATAACATAACCACATTCCTAGTTTTTATGCTGACTTTTATAATAGTTTATAAGTTTAAAGTCTAATTATTTTTATTAGTCTTTATACACCAGTTTCAAACAATGGCGTTGCATAATGTAGAACTTTTTATGTTAAATGAGCTTTTTTTATAAATTTAAGTAGCTAATAATTTAAAAACTAAATTGCTTTAAACCCGACGTTTCGGTTGTGGTCACGGACAGACTGACCATGGCAGTTCGAACACAGCCAAAACGTAATGTTAGGTCTTAAAGTAGTTATCAAAATTTTACTAAACAAATTATGCGCACATTTACTTCTGACACAAAACGTTCTTAACTACTCTTCGCCCTTTTAAATGTGCCATAGCAATCATTCTGTTTACTTTTTTAAATGTTTTACAGGTATTCTACTCTGGTGTTATTAAACAGTTGATTATTTTAAGTACTTAAGTAAATTATTTTATTTTGATAGAAGTTAATTTTTAAACTTACAGTTTAAAATTGTGATTAAAAATTAGTATTGAAGTACCTAGATTATTAAATTGTGATAGAGAATTGTTTATTTTTCAGTTAAAATTATAAGTTCCTTAATTTGTTTTATTTGTTCAATGTTTTAGAGGTGTTTTACTCTCGTGTTATTATACAGTTGAATGTTTTAAGTGCTTACTTAAATTATTTTATTTTGATAGAAGTTCCATTTCAAATTATTATAAGTTCCTTAATTTGTTTTATTTTTTAAATATTTTAGAGGTGTTCTGCTCTCGTTTTATAAAAACTGTTGATTGTTTTGAAGTACATAAATTATTTAATTTTGATAGAATTTTGTCTATTTTTCAGTTACACGTTTGTAAATTTTATTATCCTTTTAAATAAGACATTTCTAAGTGTGATACGTGTAGTACATTTAAGAATTTATTGTATTCCGTAAGAAGTAAAATATAGTTGATTCATTATAATAAACAAATTATAGTAAAACTTTGTTTTTTTTGTACATATAGTGTCACAACCCGGCATTTTTTCGCATTTTTTTCAAGATTTTCAGGTTAGTAAATATATGAATTTCTAGAGCTTAAAAAATCAATCTAACTCGCTGAAGAACGTTTTCTTCTAAAATGATTACTTTTTTGATTATGATCCAAAAAGTGAAAAATTTAAGCAAGGTAAACTTTAAACGTGTCTCCTGAAAAAAATGGTTTTTGGAGATGTGACGTTATTTGAGCGGAGGTGCGATATGTAGATTAAGTTGTTACAAGTAACGATATTCTTCAAAGGCTGTTGAACTTCGTCCTTTGAATGAATAATTAATACGAAATTGACGTTATATGAAATAAGTGAATGAATACGATTGTATTGTAATTATAGTAGCACATAATATGCTATGATTTAGTTAGGCGCATTACAATTCCGCGCCGCATTTGCATAAACCGTTAGAGCTTTAAATATTATAATATAAAGTAGATCAAACATACATGGCTTTTTAGAATTTCATATGTTTAAATGTCGCGTCATACTTTATGTTTTTTGAATAAATTCTATAGAAGTATTAGTCAATATCTCAAAAAATTACCATTTAGTCACTTGAAAAAACGCAAACCATTCTACACCTAACTCAGACTAAGCTTAAAAGGATGACGCGTTGTTATTTTTTCATATTTTTCTAGTCTATTTATCAACGTATTGAGCTAACATTTTTTAAAGACTGGACCCAGTAGGTATATATATCTACGTATCTATTAATATAAGACAAAATCCAATAACAAAAAAGATAGTCTGTAACGTACCTTAAATAGAATCTCTGAGATCTTGATCTCGGTAATACTGAGTTACTGTCCAACAATAGTCAGAATACGGCGGAACATTATTTCCGCAACAGAGTAAGTAATAACGTACATGTCGTATTGCGACGTGATTGAAATTTCATACGTCCTACGACTACGGGGTAGTTACAAAAGTTGTTTAGTATTTTATGAGGTAGCAGTCCTCATTGTTGTCGCAGTAATGTTCCTACGTACCATAAAACTCTAAAGCCTTAACGATACAATAAATCACTAACTTAGTTCTAACCACGCCGTTACAACTTGAGATGAGCAATCAAATAAAAATTCGATACAGTTTAGTTTTATTGTGGTTACCAGAGCTGTCACAACAAATAGCGTATAGGTATCAAAGTCTTCAGTATTTACAGGTTTCGGTCTCTATTGATTCACATTTATTCTGATTCCGTAAGCAGGGAACCGAAGTACCGAACCAATAAATAATTTATTAACATCCGATCTCATATCTGCGCATATCGTACTAGTGGCAATCTAATTTTTTCTGACAACATGAGCAATATCAGTCCGTTTACGTTTTCAAAACTTTTTTTGTGCGTGGTATATTCGGGCAAATAGTTTTATGTCGACCATTTTGACTTTTATTTTATTTTTCGTTTATTTTCCCTTGCGCGGCCGTAAAACGTACCTGGGCTCGCTCGCGGGGATAACGGAGCGGGCTCACGAAAAATTTATTATTGAGACCTTTTCGCCCGAGCTCCATCGACAGACATTGCGAAGGCGAAAGTTATGAATGACACATGTTTTGAAATATTACCTGCAGTGAACTGCTCCCGAGAAGAAAATTTCATAGGATGAGAAGTTTATTTGTCGTGAAATATGTGGGAGTTTTACGAGAACGGGCGACTTTTACAATGCTACGGATCAAGCAATTTTCTTACTTTTCGGTCTATATTGCAGAGTAATAAGGCTGAAAGGTACATTCCGGAGAATAAAAGTATGAGGTGCGACAAATTGGATGAGAAAAGTTTGTTATTCAGTCCTTGAGCGCCTATTTGCTTCGTTACCAACAAGGACTTTTTGAATCAAAGCAAGGAAAAAATATTTTCCCACCGTTCATTATAAAAGTGCATTATTAAAAGGCACTACTAATTGCATAAGGTATTAAAAGTATGCTCAACATTAACGAGACTTATGAACCATTAGGCGGTTATTTTAAAGTTTAAACGTTATTATAAACCTGCTGTTAACCGCGACTTCATTGAAATGGGCTATTATCATTTTATTGTGAAACCAGAAACTGAACAATGTGTGACATTTACACGATCGTTTAATTTGATTTAAGCAGAATCTTATTATTGGCATACTTTGGACGGCTGAATGGATATGTAGGCATCGTGACTCCAACATCTGCCTAGCACATGTGTCCTTTGTCTGGCGGTTCGCTTGATCTAACACCATTCCATACCACCACACAAACGTCATTAGCATAAACCATGTAAGGGAATGCGAATCTATATCCCTTTGTGATAGAAACCTCTACGGTCTACATGATGAACCTCTACCCCTAGTAGTTTACTGTGATGGGATCAATACTACTTAAGTGTATTACATGAGATAAAATATTAATTTATAGAAGAGTGCATATTGTCTGAGCAATTTATCATTGTGCTCGTGCCGGTGCGGGTTGATACCCATATAGCTAATGTTATGTACAAAGCTACTGTGTCATAGCTCGACTGGCGATTCGTTGTCGGGTGAAATTAGCGCCAACTCGCCCCGTCCCGAGCCTCTGTTTTATTCAGGCCCTTGGGAGTTCCGACACAATGAAAATTGTTGTATGGTATGATGACGTTTTATTTTTTCGCCAATTATGAAAATTCGCAAGCATCGTGCGCCACCTGGCATGGACATGCGCCACTAGGTATTCTCCGGCGGCTACGACACCACCGACACTAGTTTGTTCCAGCTCTACTAGCTAGAGAAAGTTCTAATTTCACTTTTACTACAACTTCGTCACATAAATCATACTTTGCTGTACATATGCGGTTGAAAATGAACTACATTATTTTGATAATTCGTCTAGACAGGAGGAGAGAGATGGACATTTATGAAGATAAGGGTCGTCGCCTCTCGGCTTATGAAATTGTCTTCAATTATTCTTTAATTGAACATACCAGAAAATATTGTTACATAACATGGTTGCTACGCGTGTGACATCGTTTTAATTATCATACAGTCGATTAATTACATAAAAAAACTTATTTTATACGAGCCATATCGCAAAAATCTGCAGGTAATTAAAATCACATGGCGAGAACATACCTTTTAAGTACTAAAATTGCAATAGCAGTTTTATTGGGCCACTGATTTTATCCGCACGAACATTGTAATAAGTAATTTCGCCGGGTCGGTCGATATTGTGCAAGCAATGCAATCGTGCTGTATCGAAAGTGGTTATCGAGTGGGCGATCGGTATTTTCCCGTCGCCATCGTGGCCTGAGTCATCGCCGCTCGGCGCACGATTCGCGGAACACACTCAACCCTTCGCAGGGGGTGCGTTCGCTAATGACTGCCGGACAACGACCGCCCTCCAAAATGCAACCTGCAAGTCCGTGCGAATGTACACCCTCGAAACCACAACAGTAAACTTCATTTCGGCAGACTGCGATATTGTTCTGCAATTCAGTGCGTGTTTATATGCAGCTTTTCAATCGGCAACATTATTTTGATAAATATGCATGAAGTCGCGAAACCAGCGGCGTGGGTAACATAAAACGCCATCGTGAAAATTTAATGACATTTCCTGGTAGTTGGTAATGACTCATATCCGCCGAAGGGTTAATTTTAACGCAATATCGCAACGTAAAATCGTCAATTTTCCTATCAAAGGGGTTGTTAGGTTAAAGTACTATTATTCCTTTCCCGCAAAATAAGTGAGGTAACGACAGTCGTCGACCGCAAATTTAATGAAAAACATATTGCTCTTCGCGTTATCCTTGCGTAAATATCACTACACTGATCATGCACTTCCTGTCTAATACAATACACAATATAACCAAGTTAAAGAAAATTGCAATAACTTTGGTCTTACCTGCCTCGCGTGCCTTTGTCAGAGCCTTATGATATACTATCATATGTATAAGTTTAACTTGTAAGTGTCGTAATCATACATTGTTAAACACAATATATTTAAGGGTTAATGGCAAACTATGTATTATGTAAAACATAAATAACTATAATGAGTGTTAACCGCCGAGCTCAATTTCAAGTAAAAAGTAAATATTTGAGTGACTCATTGTATCCTTTCATGAAGTTTGTTAAATTAAGCAGTGTTTGTGTACGCGTTTGTGTATCTTGATTGCTCCAGTTCCGATTGCGGGTTGCTTTGTGCTTAAGTTGATGGCGCCAGTCTATACGTCACTTTATTCGTGCAGAGAGCCCGGCTGCTCTCGACGAGAGCTGGCTTATCTTGATTTAAGCGACACTCTACCTATGTACAAGTAATGAGATTTTCTAGCCACCGTGACACTAGACTGTTCAAAGAGCTTTAATAGTCATCTGCATTCATCAAGAATCCTAACTTACTCGTCATATTTGCATACGAGGTGCCAGTGTTATTCCTAGCTCATGGAATGTGAGGTTTTGCTCTTAAATATTAATTTCGTTTTGCAGGCCAATCTTCAGTTGGGTATTTGTTTTTTGTCTATTACTCATTTATAATAACAAATTGTATTTTCTTTGGTATATCTCTAAGTGTGAAAGTCTATTTTCTTTTGATTATTTGCGGTTTGGTCTCGGGTTCGATCCCCAGGTACCTCGGGCACACACCTCTGACTTTTCGAAGTTATGTGTGTATTAAAAATGTTAATTATCGCTCGCTTAATAATGTGCCCGGTAGATGGCAATAGGCTCGCCCCCTATTACATTGGGACCGAAACATATCTGGCGAAGTGTGGGTGTGTAATACACCTCTGCCTACCCCTTCGGGGATAAAAGGCGTGAAGATATGTTATGTTATGTTATTTGCGGTGTAGTAGTGCCTATAAAACAATTATGATACTAAATAAACTACATGCTTTTCCTAGTTAGCTTTTAGTATGGGCATTTACTCAAAACTATGTCTATTTTTTCTTATAAACAATTACAACATCCATGAGCAGTAGATGCTGTGGTAACATTAATAGGATTCCCAATCACCTTGTTAACAGCCCCATAGTGATTTCTTTCATGTACTAAGGTAATATTAAGAACTTATCGGACTACTTGGCGGTAGCTGATGTTGAAGTATAATTAAATAAATAAACACAAGCATTTTATGAGCTATTTTACACCTAAATACAAATTATTCATGTAAATTCGTTAATACATTTCTAAGAAATTTCAACTACAATTGTAGCAGCGTATATATTTTGGCTATCCAGTACATATTAACTACGTACTGATTTAATTTTACTGCCTCCAGAAACCGCAAACCTGTCACTATGTCTGCCAAAATATAATATTTGTGATACATAAACAGTTATATGAGAAACATGAGAAACTGCACATCGACCCTAACACACTTGGCAGAAGGCTAAAATCATAATTACTTATTTATCTAAAATTGCAATATTCTGAATTAAATAGCAAGGTTTTCATAATGCTTCCAACACGCAATTAATTTTAGCAAATTACTTAGTAACGATCATTTGAGTGATTAAAAGCAACGCATAAAATTTGAAAGTGTCCATAGCCCCTCTCGGTCGGCGCTCCTGCAGCGACATATTCGATAAGTGCAGATAACAATCGCCATTTTACATTCACTTTGCCAGGCACCTTGACCCACGCAAGGTGATTCAGTGATATTATAATGCTGTATCCGCCAATGACCGCTTCGAAAGTAGCTACACATTATTCAGACAAGCGCACGGTTTGCTCTTGGTAAAGTCTTGAATTTTTACGATCATACATTTTCTTCCAGTTTTACTATCATTATATTCATATGAATTTATATTTAGGGAGTATGAGGCTATTGCAAACAGACAACGCGATTGGACAGGTCTTGGTTTTTGTCGATCATATTGAAATATAATTAAAATGTAAATATTGTATTTAAAAATAAAGCTTTTCTGAAAGATTGCGTCATTACATTAAATAACAGCAAGCTTAGTATGGAATATAAAATAAAACTTTAACTCATAACGAAAGCCTATGGGCATCAAAGAAATGGACATTAAGCAGTAAAAAGCTAATAACAGTTTTGTTTGCGCGGTCCATGAAAACAATGATGCATATTTGTGTTTTTAGCTATTATACCGTTTCTCTCTCATTTCCTTTATATCTGCCACAAAAGAATTGTTATTAATAATGTGAATTAATTAAAAGCTTTACTGAGATTTTTCGCTTTTATTTTTAATTTCGCTTTCAATGTGGCAAAAGATTGTTAAACGTGTCTATTTTTCTATTACCATACCGAATTAAAACTGGGAAAATGTCCCACCGACAGTATGAGCTCATTTCCTGCTACATAAAACACCAGCATCATAACAAATAGAGCAATGAGACTTTTGTGCGCACCACAACGCATGCACAGAACTGGTTCCGTTGTGAAATAAAGCCTGCCACTTTTGGACTTCGCATACTTGGCTTGTACGTATACTTTATAAAAGTACAGGAGCTCTAATGATAATGCACAAACATTTGTGAAAATGTTAACTGCTTCTATTCTGACGCAGTTGTTTCCTTAGAACAAGTTTCGGTTTCGATTTAGTATGCTTTCATACAAATGTGTCCAAGTTTGTCTAGGGTACCATTGAATCACTGAAACTAGAACTATATTATGCATTGACCCGAACAGTTGTCTTTGTTTGCAATTTCAGGTAATGTGCTTTTGGTTATAATAGAACCGTGTTCGTAACTTCCCTTTGTCTTTGTGAACACATTGCCAAGGCACTATACTCATATTGCCACCATCACTTTTTGAACAAACTCTTTTGAATTAGATCGAAAATGTTGTAGACTTCGATTTACTTCAACCTCTCAGCTGTCTCCATTACAAGTACTTATATCTAGTCTAAGACCTTTTCAAAAATGTGAGTCGAATTGGAATGTTGAAATCGTGATTTTAATGCAGTGCATAAGCAGATGACCCGGCTAATGCACCGGCCCTTGGCGTGCGGCGACCGGGCGACCGACTTCGACAGAAGGGCTCTTTCGCAAACTGGTTTGTGTGCCCGCGCCGGTTTCGCCCCCGCCGTATGGCAACAATCGTCCGCCAACACTGCTCGTTTTATACCAAACTTGCTTGCAAAATCCGTGCCATAAAATTTATACACAACATACTACTCTTTAATATCTGATTAGCATGACTTATCTACGATTTTTTAATCCTACTACGAAGTTAATGCTTTTTTACGTGGTCTTGTCGTGTAATGAAAAAACTTGGAAGAAATAAGATGTAAATTAATATTCTAGAACAGCACAAATATTTGCTAGTAGTTAGTCTATGTATTTACCCAGGCTGGTGTTTACTAGTGACGTGGGCTAACTTTAGTTTAATATCGATTGGTAACAAGTTGCACTGTAACGTATATTTATAGAGGTTACGTAATGAACGCAGTCACAGTATTACTTCATTTATGCATGTACACAGACGGTGCACACAGACACATTTCGCGTAGGAGTGTTACACGTAACAAGTGAGGCAGTTTTGCAACCGTGTTAACTTCTCCGCTTTTGATTGCATGTCAGTAAACTCAAAACACACAATACGAACTCGTTCTACATTTATTTTTGTATTGAACGCCAAACCTAACTGTCTGTCTTTATGTGTCTAGTATCTTGTATGCCATTTGTTATGTGTCCGCCACATACTGCATGACTAATTTTGAATTTTCGACATGTTCTGCTAATTAGATAATATGACAGCTTAAAAGGATAAAAAGAAGCCTTATGGCCGCACATTGTAGTGTTTGTTAGAGTAAATACAATGTGATTTGCACGGCTTATGCGCAGCTTGGCTTTCTGGCAAGAGAAAGTGCAATGTGTTCTACTTTCCTCTTCAGACTAATGCACACTATGGTATAAAACAAGTATATCATATTATACTACAATGCTGAACGCGACGTTTGGTTAGCCACAAGTCGGACAGTTTTAAGTTTGTAGATGCGCTTAGTAACAGCTACAATATTAGTTAATATGAAACGACAAGTGCACGAATTTATTGTTTAATAAGTACAATGTTTTGGTAACAATAAAGCTAGTTAGCAAGTAGTAATATAGTATGAATTAAACTTTATACTCAACTTACTAAGTAGCTGACCTTTGTTGACGTTCATAAAATGTGGAAAAGGAAAGTAATGACCGATCTGCTGTGCCCAATATGATGAAAGGATTTCGAGTCAGGCATGATTTAAAAGTCTTGCAACGCATCAGACATGTAGCTTTGAGACGGTAACCAACAACACAACTCGCAAGTCCCTGAACCTAAGCATTGTCACTGACCAAGCCAAACGCAAACTACGTCTAGCAATGGAACTGAGTATAGAACAGATCACTACAAAAACTCTTACCAAACATGATTATTGAGCTAGGCCTTTCAAGGATTTGTTGGTAGAGACCTGCTGAACCTGCCCAGTGCAGCAGGTCTCTCGGTTTCACCTGGGTACTATTGTTTTACAGAATATTGACATCGATAATTATTCATCACATTGTGACTGCCTCCGTGGTCCAGTGGATAGCGTATAGGACTGCTGATCGGAGGTCCCGGGTCGGGCAAAAGTGTTACTTGGTTTTTCCGAATTCTCGGTAGCAGCACGGAGTCTAGTGATGTGCCCAGTGTAACGGCAATGGGCTCGCCACCTATTACGTGGGACATAAAAATGTATGGCGAAATGTGGATGTCCCGGGTCGGCCAAAAGTGTTATTTGGTTTTCCGAATTCTCAGTAGCAGCATGGAGTCTGGTGATGTACCTGGTGTAACGGCAATAGGCTCGCTGCCTATTACGTGGGACTTTAAAATTTAAGGCGAAATGTGGATGTAATATTACACCTCTGCCTAGCACTTCGAGGATAGGTACAGGCGTGAGTCTGAAAAAATATATATATTATTTCAATTAGGTGCATTACAATTTGAAAATGCCGCCTCCTTCCTACCTATCAACTGTGACTGTCTGTTTGTATTCTATCGGCAGTATCAGTACGTTTACCTCTGACCGATAAGCAAACGCATCGAAGGTAATTCCTAGACATCTCTTAGACTCAAATCTATGAACACACGATCTATTGATATTATTAAACTATAGACTTTACCAATCCTGAATCTGATAAAATCTACGTTTATATTGTAAGTATTTTGGCTTCGTTGCAATCAATTCCGATCTCGCTTTGATAGTTCTGATACATGCAATAAGTGCAAATAATATCGCAACTTGCAACGTAAACTCTACATTACACTAAAATGACTGATGTTTGGAAACTTGATATTTCAGCATGTCTCTCGTTACAAGGTGAAGTTGAATTCCTTCGTCATGGTCTAATAAACGCTATGCAGACTAGTCAAGGTAATATATAATAATATTGATAGTGAGATAAAATGTACATATTATTTCCGTGTGGTTGACGGCATAGAATACAAGTGTCACCACCCCCTATCTTCCCGTGGGTGTCGTAAGAGGCGACTAAGGGATAACACGATGCAAATACCATCTTTGCGTAGAGACGGAAAACTCGATATAAAACCCTATACGACTGCCTCGTCGGTCTCGCGGCATAAATGTGCGCGTGGGATCGGGAGGTCCCGGGTTCGATTCCTGGGTCGGGCAGTGTTATTGGATTTTTCTGTCACGAAATTCTCAGTAGCAGCACGGAGTCTGGAAATGTGCCCGGTACGGCAATAGGCTCGCCCCTTATTACGTGGGACTAAAGTATATCTGGCGAAAAGTGGGTGTAGAAATACACCTCTGCCTACCCCTTCGGGGATAAAAGGCGTGACGATATGTATGTATGTATGTATGTATAAAATGTACACCGACAATATGCCGAACAATTTCAACAAACTTAAATAGCAATGAGTTTTCTGCGAGTGATACTAATTTACATTAAGATATTAGTACATCCGCAGCCATCCAAGTACTATGACTACATATGTACGTACATACCATAACTGTCTAGTAAGTACTAGGGTGGCGCCTAAAGTCTGCCGCGTGGGCGAGACGAGAACTGAATTTGTCGCCTTTATTGCTTTCATGCAATTCCTTTATATATTAAGTCATAAATTCATACGTTCTGTAATAACAATATCGCATTCCATATAACGGTATTTAGTAATATGAGTTTATTGTTGAATACTACAATTGATATACAGTACCGACTTAATGAAATATTATTTTCCTGCTACACGTGTGAGCTAATGGGATAAAAGTTTTGTTAATTATTATTTCATGCCTCACTCATAACGTATTAATAATAATGCAGTGTTGGCAGCGAATAACAAGCTTCTATCCTCGATATGCCGCGACTCTGAGACAGTAATGTGGGTGCACTGAATAATTCTATATTTGGACATCATTCGCCGCGTTGAATCAGATACTCTGTTTTAGATTGAAATTAGAACGTTTCAGATTAACTAGGCTTCGTTAGTGTATTTATAACTTAAGCGCATAACGATGTGAATCTATTTATATAAACATTGAAATATTATTCATCACGTTTACCTACGTTCAACTTACATTTTAATTTAGGTTTTCCCTATGGGTTTTCGTGTTGACTCTTTGTGATAGCATTATTAGTTTGGTATAATATTTGATTATTATCATTTAACTATTAGCTGAATACGATGTATTTATAACATTTCTGGCTGTAATTCACAAGCTTTTATCATTAGTATGAATATACTTAAATTATAATAAGTCCAATTAGTGACAAAGTTGTAGTTCTTTACTTATAAAATTGTTTTTAGCAATCCCACAACTCCTTCAAGAGAATTTGTATAGGGGTGATGAAAGTAAAAGTTTCTAACTAATTGATGGTATTGTTCGTGTCTAATTTTGTTATATTTTGTAACAGAATTCGTTATCCGACATATTATTATACAGAACACAGACATCACGTTTTGACACACTAATGAGACTTTCAGCACTAAATATCCCAGCGCCCCTTTTCAATCTTTATTATTACAATTTATTTTGCACGCTTAAACGTAAGCGTAATATGTATAAAGAAAAAAGTAATGTACTTATCCAAAAAAGTATTGAGCACATCAAGTTTTATAAACGCGTTATTGGAGGCTGTATTTTATTTTACTTATGGTATCCTTAACCCCGCACGTTATGATAATATTGCATAAGTAAAGCGATGGCGGGCCGGCCGATAGCACAGGTTAGCCGATGTCGCAGCCGGAGCGAGGCCCGGCCGCGCGCCGGCCGCCGCCGCCGGCCGGGGGTCGCGAGGTGTTTCGATTTTAATCTTCTTTGGTGCCTACCAGCCAAGCTACTCCGCGCTCCAATGGAGCCATTTGCATGCGACTCGTGGGCGAGGTCCGTCTACCCACGGTTACACGGATCGTAAATTTCGTCCTTTTACTTCCAAGAGGGATTTTTTCCAGAGGAGCAGATGTCCATTTTTCCGTAAAGGGCTAATTTATTGCATGCTGCGGCAAAACCCATAAAAGAAATAGTCCTTGGATTAAAAGACAGTGTTCAGAATGTGAGCGTTGACCTCTTACTTTTGGGCAACGTTAAAGTTCACATATATTTATTTGCCTTTCGACCTTTTAAATGGAACCGCATTTACACCAGTGCAGTTTAATGTCACCTTAGATAAATCGTAACTTACCGTGTGAGATATAACTTAGTTAAAGTAAAATGCCTTATTGTGATTGAGAGAATAATGAACAGGGTAACGAACCCGAGATCGATACGATCGGAAAGACCATTCTCGGCACCAGCTCGATTCACTTTCTAGTTAGCGAGCGCCATTGTTAGGTGCCTCTAATTTATCTAATGTAAAAGTCATTCCCCGTTCGAAACACTTGCTTATCTGTAATAACGTTAGGAGAAAGTTCGGCGTACTTATTCTTAACAACTATATTCGGTTGTTATAATTTTCCTCGAATTAGTTTTTATATAGCTAAGTATGTCGTAACAGATAAAGTGAAAAAATAGCGATATCGATTGTATTTTTGTAAAAATATTTGTAAGATGGAGCTGGCCGCCGCGACCGACGCTGCAATGCTTTTACTGAGTCATACTTTTGGCTATTACAGACGCGAAGGCCAAGTGCCGCGTAATGCAACGTTCGTCAGCTCCAACATTTTCCACTGCAATAACTCTACTACATTGAACAAATCCGATTGTTCCGTTCTTGTTTACACAAGACTGAGATATTTTACTGGATTTACATTGTTTATCATTTGTTCTGATAAATCGGTGGCGCCCTTACCATTTCAATGGTTTAACAAATACAAATTACTAAGGTACTTAAATAGAGAATCAGTCACTCGAACACAAACAAAAAAGTAACGCCCATAAAACGAAATCATGAAGCGAGACGAGCCGCAGACTCACCCGATTACTCACCGTGTAATTTTGTCGTCGCATAGTAGGGGCTTAGCAACTTGAGAAATAAATCTATCAATAAATATTTACAGATACATTGTCAGGCGATACGCAACATTGCACACAATACGATGTTAAAATTTCGCAGACAGGATTCATTGGCATAACAATTGCTCATCTATCTCCATCAAAGCCGTGACCAAAAATCAGCTTCCAAAAGTTTCTTAGTATTTCAATATTTACTTAGCCATTGATAAACACGTTGTATTTGTTGGTATGTTTACCGGCTACACCTTTAAATATGCGTTGTTTGTGTTGTTCGTTTTGATTTGTACTGAAATGTTATTTTAGTTTTCAAATGTATAATACTAGTTGCTAATATTTGCTAATATATAACCTTCGGTTACGACGTAGATGTGAAACTCAACACTAGATTGTGTATCAACACTAGTTATACTTGTCTCCTGGGACTCGAGATAATCAAGGCAATGTTTACATTATATAAGGCACCTCGTTAGTATTTTATTTAATTTATTCAGAAGCAATGGAGAGGCCTATCTCCAAGAGTGAACCACGGCCTGTTGATGACGATGATTTAGAAGCTTATAATATTTCTTTTAGAAGATATACACGACGGAAAGCAAAATTGCTCGGCTTTTGTCTTAAATTTCGAATAGCATTTACATTTTAGGATTGTGGGCTCGAAGGGTGTATGTGGCACCTTAATACTTAGCCTGCGCTGCCAATCCTTGTATCACTTGAACCGTAACCGCAGAGTTAAAATTTCCAAAAAGTTTGTTATAATGCCGCTGTAACAACAGATAATAAATTAAAAAGTACATTGTGCTCTATCCTCGACGATGGTATGGGACTGTTATGCCTGTTTCCTCGAACTTAAACAGTTTTATTCATACATTATGAATTACGCTATATCAGACAACGCCGTAATAAGTTTTTATGAAAATATTTGTAATGAAAATTTTGCCAATCTAATATCCATTTAACAACGTCCAAACTGTGATAGCGATATAGTTAAACGAAAAATGAAAAGTTTCAGCAATCTTGTTCTGACTGATTGAATGACTTGTTGACACCCTTTCATAAGATACGTCGTAACTAGGTCCCGGTCATTGATTAGCAAAAGTTATATAATACCTCTAATCTTACATCAACGTTTTGTATTTCATAAAGTTTTTGTTCAGTCAAAAAAATGGTTTCAGTGGACCGAAAATGTCTAAACCTGGACGTTAAAATGTTTCATACGGAGTTGCCAAATTGCCAGATTGTCTTAAGGCTTTTAACATTATAACTTGTGTACATTTTGTGGCACTTAAAAATCAAATATGTAGACCTTTTAAGAAACAAACCCTTGAAGAGAACTCGAAGAAATCAGCAACAATGTGAACACTCGTCGAACCTCTACTCGAGTAGGGCACGCATTGTACTTTGTGTAGGTATCCTCTCGCTTTTTCCTTGTATTGAAGGAACTGTATTGTATATGTTATCAATGATAATAATACGTAGTTCGTGCGACTTGTCAGTTTAGCATGTTGTTGTATATTGCCGTGTTTGCGTTATACTCTTCAAGAGATGGAATGATTCTCTCCACTATTTGGATATTTCAAATTCTGTGATTTTAATTCCATTGTAAGTTGTTTTTAAAATCGCTATGATTTAAGACGATGCTTAAACATTTCACAAAAACAATGGCCGCGGTTAATGGTAATATCAATTTTGAGTTTTATTTTATAAATTTGATTCACTGATGATATCATAAGTGCAATGGCCGTACCATGAAGATTGCAGATGCGCGCGCGTAATAACTATGCGCCTGAACGCGATGAAGTTATCAAGCGCATCCAATAATAATGGTAAATCTAAACTTGCTTATTATTCGCATTTTGAATGGTTAGATTTTCACGAATCACAGTAAACACGCAATCGAGATTTGAAATAAAGTTTTTGGAAAGTATAGGTATTCTGTTTGTTAGAAGAATATTTTGTAAGAATTCTTTCGAGGTCTCAACCGTCAAAATAAAACCAGAGGTGCTCATATCGAAGAATAAGCATCGAACACACAATTAATTTTCGAATGCGCGCTGGGTATGACTAATTCCGCTTTGAAAGATACTTTATAAGTGTGGAAGAAATCAGTTTTAATGTGGATTCCCACTCTAAATCAAATTCCACAGTTGAATAGGTAAATCGATGCGTTGGAAACGCAAACAGATTAGTTGGTGTGCAATTAGAGTGCGGAGCTTGCGGTGCGCGCTAAGTGCCGCCCCACGGATTACGCCTTCGAGTTCGCCGCGCTCTGTGTTTACTCACCGGCGAAGTGGACGTTTAGCGATCGCCTCACTAATACGCTTTGTTCAATTATTGATCGATGAATCATTGATTTGGTGCTAAAGTGCTAATACAGTGCCGATACTGTGGCGATTTTACTCGCTTGTTTGGTCAATTACCAATGCTCTACGCTGATAAAAGTCGTAACTCGTAATCGAATTTCGTTCAACACGAGATAAGTTGGAAACTTTATTGTTTACACAGACGAAAGTATTACAAATGTACTCGAGCTAAGAATAAATTGGTCACTACGTCAAGTTTGTCAGAAGAAAATTACGATTGTTGTTGTAAAATGTTGTTTGTAAAAACAAGGAAGCCCACAGGTGACAACTGACAAGGTAATGTTCAGCTTAGACTACAATATACAAACAGAAGAAAATAAACATTTTATGGCAACCGCACTTTCCAGTAAGCTATTGCAGACAAAGGAAAAACAAATTCATACGTCTTCAGCGGAATGAACAAAAATCACGCCACTGGTTTTGCAATATTTTCATGTCACGCAACAAAACAAAATATGAATTAGGTACATCTAGTTTGTCTGCTCGAAGTAATGTCATTGCGTTTTATAAAAGCCATTGGCCGACATAGCATAACATAGACGTCTAATTACTCACATAGATGTCGTCATGAATGTTATATGGTAAAGTCAGTCACCTTGTCGACGGGGGCGAGCACGTGGGCACTTGCCAATGAACTTGACATCAGACGCAGCCGCTGAGCATGCTAATCCTGTCATTGATTTTGCCTGTTGATAATATTACTTGCTTTGTTGTGCAATATGTATTGTTAGGCCCTTCTCTCACGAAGCGACTCTCAAGCGATTTGTGTTACGTACGCGTATCCTACGCGTCGCTTGTGAGTAGCCGCCATACATATTCAGCTAGTTTCGTACATGACGAGACGCGTCGACGACGCGTTTGACACAAGTCGCACGCTAACGTCTTGCTGGTCACACGCTACCCGAGTCGTAGACGCGTTGCATTACAAAATGCAGACAGAACAAACTTATAATATTAATTTTGTCCAGGAGATGGAAAATTATCCATATTTGAATAATTATAAGCTCCCAGAGTAGGTACGTAAGAAAATATGTTACAAAAGAGGCGTGGATTGAGATTGGCAAATAATCAATATGACAGGAATATTCTTTTTTATTCATCAATACATTTTTATATGCAATAATTAGATTGCCAAGGAAGCAAAGCATGTGGGGTTATTAGGTAGTTGGCAAGATAATTTCTCAGATTCTGTAGTGATGAAAGCGGGGAAATCTGAAGATCCTCAGGTGGTTAACCTTCCCTTTTACGAACTTAATTGTGCAAAACACAAACAGCCTTAATAATGTTGGCAACTTTATCTACTGATCTACATCTTTCTTATGAATATTCGGAGTTAACAACTGCATCAAATAATAATATGATTCTTTTAACATTCTATAAAAATACGAAATTTCTCGTCATCCTTCTCATGCAGTCTCTCTAGCAGCGACGAATGCTCTACAATTGATATTTTTTTCGATGTACGGATGCACCCAGAATTTCTTTTATATTTTCATTTATTCTTGTAATATAAATACAGAAGAATATTGTCTTCATCTCTAGATTGACTAGACATCGTCGTACGAAGGTTGTTTTTCAAATGATAAAAAATAGTCTCATTAGCGTAGCACCGTGTGCGGAAACGAGTAGCATACCAGTAGGCGATCATGGTTTGCTTCTCAGTCCCGTAGCATTTGAATAGCTTCGTGAGAGAAGGGCCTTTTACGCTTTAAATGCCATTTGCTTCCGAACCATTTTTGAAAGAACCGTTAAGTTTCATGAGTACGCTCATACCTACTTATCTGAAGTTTTGGCTTTCAATGACATTGGATAGTTATTGGAATAACAAAAAATAGTACTTAGTGGTGCCCTAGTTACCAAAATAATAGACCATTAAAAAGATTGTAGAGAAATAGATGTCTGAAGTTCCGTGTTTTTTATTGTTATGATCAAGAGCCTCAATACAAGACCAACTGTTTAAATGTTGTCGAGTCGTTGCGTGATAAATGTGGCCTTTAGTATTCATTCATTCAGCAGCTCTTTCTGGATCCGTTAAGACAGTAAAACAAATTCTAAGCTGTGATCGTGTGAAAAGTATATCAAGCTATGCCCATTAGGCCTATCAACATCCAAGGCTACGATAATAAGCCCAAAATTTACACCATATCCCAACGCATCAATTTTCACCCGCACGCACATTTTATGGCTGTTACGGACACGCACTCCATATACTATAAATGTGAAATTATTAAAATTAAGGCTCTTTATGAATGTTGACTTCTGGGGGAATATGAAAATTGGAAAAGTTTCAGACTTATGTGCCGCCACTCTATATTACGGCAGATTATAAAAATACAGCTAAGATGAACTTGCCGCTCGTGATAGATGTTAGTAATATTGGGGAACCACGGATTACCAAGTTTTAGTGTTTTACGTACTTTTATTGGCTTAAGTAGGATTACGATCACTTTATCCTTCGTACCGTGAAGCAATTTAATTTGCTTAGCAAATTTAAAACTGCATGAGTTTTAACTTTTAAGTGACCTTGTTGCTTATTGCGCGCGTGTTTTACTTTGGATTCAACAGTTTTATGGAATCATGCCCAAATTAGACGGCAAGTTAATAGCTTAGCGTGGGTGCGGCTATTCAACGATTCGGTTCTTCATCCATACCGTCTTGTTTATCGATTAGTCAAGAATCCGCGCCCATGGGCCAACTTATGTCATTTGGCCGGGAGTCAAGGACGACGCCGCGCGGCTCGCCGGTGCCTCGCCGGCCTTATTTGGCGATTGGTGGGCGCCAGTTTTACGACTTTGCCTTTTTTCCTACGCCCTGTTTCCATGTTGACTACACTTTAGATAATACATGTGTAGCTGTGTGCTGTAGCCACACATACGAATCATTGACCTCTGACAGTTTTTTCTTCTTCATATTGTCTCAAGGACGACAATTCAGTCTCTAGTCTTATCACGTCGTCATCTTCAAGATTGCTTATTTTGTTAAGTAACGCTGAAATAACTTTATTTCACTGTACTTTCTAACTTATTATTTCTTGTAAATATATGAGAGAATAAATGTTTGTCTGTAATAGAGCATCAGCTTAGTATTTACATATTTTTATTCGGTGTGTTGTCTATTTATTATAGCGTAAGGAATGCGTTCAATCGCAAGTATTAACTGTTCGGGTCGGTGATGGGCTCTGTTGGCTGGAAAAATGGAACGTGACGTTTTAAATTTGGCGCAAAGCTCGCGACATTAATCTGGCGCGTCGCCGCCCTCGCCCATGCCGTGCGTGGCCTAATCCGCCCGCTCCCCGAACGACCCGGCAAGATGGAAAAATCTCGAAAGACTCACATCAAATTACCAGGTTTAAAGCGTAGTGAATTCCCTTGGGCCTGAGACGACACACCTTGCCTTTCAGAAACGCCCCTAAATAACGTCGCGGTGTCCTTCGGGAAGTTTGGAAGGTTCGGGTGCGCACGTGCTTTTGTCATAGTCATACTTTCGCCGAGTTTTACGTACGACGTGCCGCGCACTTCGATTGAGTTTTGAAAGCGCGTTATATAACTTTACTAATAAAATTCTTGTTTTAAAGTTTTTCTGAAAATATAAAAGTTTGGTCCTCCCATCTATGCTAATACACCAACTTACTCGCATATTAAGTACACACATTATGTATATGAATTGCTTATTATTTCTCGGAGTTAGATATAAGTAGGTATTAATATGCTCAGAAATTTGACAATCTTTTTATTAAATGGCTTGTAAACGCTCACGTGGCTTGCTCTATTAGATGAGCGCGGTTCATCACTGAAACTTCAGCCACCTAATCTTCCTTTACAAAATATGTGTTATTGTTTACAAATTCGCGAACATTTATCCATCTCAACACGCTTCGGAGTAGGTATATCAGTGATTTTTATCGATGTTGATTTTTAATGAAATCTTTTAACGTATAGATTAAAATGATTTAACAAGTCGTTGAAGAATGCATGAATTTGTCCATGATGACTTTTCTAATTTGGCCGAAGTTTACTTAAACCATACTTAATATTTGACCTACCCAAGGAAGCTACTTCAATCGCAAGCTCACATGCTATCACCATTGATACAAATGGCAGAATTTAAAGAGCTTTAACCAATATCTTTATCCATAGACGGCGCTTAATAAAAACATACTGCTCTCATTGTAATTGGACTGACAACAGCAGTCAAAAAGGAACATACAATTTTAATTGTTCATCCTCTTTGTAGCCATAGACGCTTACCGTAGCAAAGCCAATTCCTCTTGTTTAGTGTGTCGTGTAAAGTTTCTCTATTGTTGTCTGGCGACGCTAGCTCAGCGGTGATCCCCCTATCTCGAGCCATAGGTCACAAGAGATACATACGAACAAGCTCAAACTATAATTCTGAGCTACAACAAGGGACATAAACCACTCAAACAATATATAGTTTGCTTGCGTGTTGACTTAAATAATAAACTTTCAAAATATTCTTGTTACTTATTAGATACTAAATGTTAAGTGTGAAAAACGTTCAATAACTTCAACATGACGAAAAGAATTGAAATATTAATATTATCTTATTTATCTTTCAAGCGAAATAGCAAGATATTGATGGTTGTGTGTATATTTTTGAAATATTCTAAATAACTCCTTTCATTTGATGACCCAACATAACATATTATTACAATGTAGTTAATTGATTCAATACCATACTATTTCATCTTTTATTAAATTTAGTGATACATCATATCGCCTTTTACCGCCTAAACATCATGACGTTTGTAACGATAATAAAATTAAAAAAACATCACATTGGTTAACATATGTTACATGTGCAAAAGTAGCTGGAAGTATAACCACCCGTAGTCATGTTAATGAAATCTACATTACAACATTTAAAATATTAAATTCGACTTGAAAATAGAATTCAAAGCATAAAAACCGCTTGCTGAGTGTTTGGAGGCTTTGTCTGGTACCACCCGTCGAGCCCGCACGGAATTAGCTCAAGCTTTTGAATTCAGTCCTACTCGCCATTTCAGACGTTATGTAAAAAGACGCGTAACACGTTACCGCCGCAAGCGTGAAACTTGCACACTTGCCGCCGCCTCTTCGCTGAAGAAGCTTGCTTTAACTTACTCTGCCCCACTGCCTCTCACTAGCCCTATCTCCACATCCACCTAATTTACACATTTACTTATTCAACATCTAATTTTGTTCCTTTTCGCGGGCAACTTTAAATTTCATTTACCACTCAATCCTGTTAATGAAATTAAATAATAATTCTAAAAGCCAGCCACCGTTTCATTGCGTTAATTAGTTAATAAATGTGAATGTGATGCTTTTCCTCTTACGGTACAGTATGTTACCGTAGCGGTCGTAGAGTTCGCTTCGCTAGCTAACTATTACACTTAGCGATAAGATAGCAATCGCGTAGTGTGGAAAGGTAATGTACCTTGTAAAGATATTTGCACAAAATCCAATCTTGTACATGTCGCCGTTTCCGTAATGAATTCAACAATAATTAGAGGCAGTAGGAGAGAGCGCTTGGCGCTCGCTTAGCTTACCGGCGGATGTCACAAATCCTAGCCAAGGGCCGGGGCGTGTAATGCAAATAACAGTGTTTACCTGGCCCCGCCCGCGCCGCCATCACTGCGCAATTCATAATAACAGCTTTTATTTCCGTAACTAGCTACGACGCTCTCATTTTGCCGGTTAACGCGTATTGTGTCATGGCGAAACGAATGCCGCCCAGTAATGGAGTTTTTAAGCGCAGCTTTTTCGTTGCGCGCTGCAAAAGGGAATTATGTAACTAGAATAGCGACGTGATTGCACAGCAAACACTACAGGGGCCTAGTACAAATTTATTGTTTCAGCTCTCCACTTGGGAATTTGCAACGTAAACATTTAAATATCTGATAAGATTCATACAATTGCCAGACTTATTTTCTTAAACATTTTGTTCTAGAGTTACCCTAGACAGGTGGAAATTGTTGCAGAAGGCAGTGGAAGCTAATTTACACCCACTTGACCAGGGCAAACAAGAGTCTGACATATATTGACTAACTCAGCGCCAAAAATCAAATACAATATATTAGTTACCTTGAACTTCACTGGTGTCAGTCCTGGAGCCAAGCTAGATAAACACACAAAACTAAACTGGCCACGATAGATTGAATGGCATATCTACTTAGCTGCCACACTCCAAACGTTGACGTACTCCATACTTCAAGGCACGAGGCACGATGTCACACTATTCACAATTTCACAATACGTCAATAGTTCCAATGTAATATCACTAAGTTATCATCAAGGGCTGACTGAACCGTGCCGGGCAAATCATATAGCTGCAATTTTACAAAGGTTCACGAAATTCACAGGTTTTAGGTTTCAAAAAGGAAGTATGACTTGTCAGTTCTTACAAATGTGACCAGTGTCAAAAATAATTAGCATAGATAACAAATGTTACTAAACTGATATTCTCGTTCTAATTGTCATAGACAATATATCTATTTCAAACAAATTTCATAAAATACATAAAAGTATAACAAATACTTTTCTTCATTAAAAGTAAAATGCACTGCATTTGAAGGATCCTAATTGTAATTACTGCGACTGATCCTTATTACCCACCTTAATTTAAGCTAGATACTTAGGTACTTGCTCAGAATATGGTGTCAGAATATTCTAGGCAAAAACTAATTATTGAAAATTTTGCGATGTAGTTCAGGTATTTATATAACGCTGAGAGACTGTTCAAGTCCAAAGGGAAAAAATAAATACAACTATGCAAAAGAAAAGTTTACGACAAAGAGTACAAACAGTTTACGGAACTTAATTATACACATAAAATAATCACGCCATTGTGCAGTTAGCATTACTACATATTTACGGTTCATTTTAACATTAAAAAACCAGGGTATTTGAAGAGGCTGACACTGGAAGGTTGTGTCCGTTATGAAATGCTTTCACATAATCGTAGACCACTTGTTTCTATACCAATTTGTCTTCTGTCTTTCAGGCAGAGAACATGCCTTTTATCTGATCAGACACTATACTACAAAGCACATCACTATATTTAACTGACTACATTTTTTATTAAAACTTATGGTGGTTGTACCTAAGTAAATGCAGTCACGGCGGATGCGCCATGATAGCTCCAAACTTGGATTTGAGGAGTCTGCGAGATCCGTGTAACGTGGCTATTGCGAATTTAACAGTGGAATAATTTGCCAGCCATATTGGCAAACTTGTAATTGGTTTAGTTTTATATTCACACGGCAATGTTCTCTAAGTTCCTTAAAAGATACTGCTTTAACCATTTAGATTCCGGTTCTAGTTCATTTACAGTTGCCGTGTTGTTACGCTCTTATGATGAACTGACTTGTTCATTTATTACCTACTGTTCTCATTGTGCTCAAATATTAATAGATTGTTTCTTCGTTTCAGATTTTTGCCCGGAGTCATATATCATTGTAGAGGTGCTCTCTTAAAAGTAAGTGCTATAAGTTGTAATGTTAATACCGTAATGACAACACTAGTTCGTTCCTAGTCTATCAACAACTTGTGCTAACCTTTTGTAATATTTTGTCTAGCTGAAAATTTATTTCGTATTTTAATATCATGCTGTTTCTCCGTGTCATATTTTTCATGATTACTCTCTTGGCAAAATACCAAGATCTTACTTGCTTATCTTTCGTAACTTTTGTTCAGCAAAACTGCTCAAATATTCTCGATATTTTCTGGATTTAAGACATTTTTAAATTGGTGGTTTTCATTCAGTTTCAGTCATTATAATATTCATTCTTAGTTATGTATTTTGCTGCTCTCAATCGAAGTGTCTGCCAACTGGCTAATATATCAAAATTTATTTCGTAAAAGAACTTGTCAAATAGTTATCAAATCAACATCTTCTAACACATAAAATGTATAGCAAATGTCAAAGGAAATCCGTTAAACAAAATTGATTTGCCAAGGTGACCGGTCTATATTTTGGTGTTATTATTAGAATGAAGTTATTCACAATGTTTTTGTCAAATGAGGAAACAGCAGTTAACCTTGTGCGACGTTAAATTGTCGAACAGTCACACTGTATTGGATTGCTAGTTACCACGACACGTGTTACGTTTAACTCAATTCTGAAGGAACAAATATACAATAGCGTATCTTTTCTACTCAGATATTCATGAAAGAAGACTTGTTAGCCGTTTTGTTTATTCCTACCTTCTGAATTACTTATGTGGGCCGTTGTTTACCCAAGGTTGTCTAGTAGAGCCAGACATAACATCAGAACAATTCCGGAGAAACATGTCCAGTGTTGTCTGGAATTGCCTATGCGATCCTCATTAATAAATGCCAGACTGCTGCTCATGAAAAATACATACTGATCTGCCTCTACGCAATGCATTATAAATATTAATAAAATAATGATGATAAACCAAACTATGTTAAAATTGAAAATTATTGTCACAATTAAAACGCTTATTTTACAAAATTTGGGAAAAGAAACAGTTTTTTTTTCGCCATAATTTATTTTTCATAAGAGGCATAGCAACGTGGCGGTCGATGAAGGTCAATGTACTTTGTTTATAACCTAAGAAGTAGCTTACCCTTCGTTCACGACACATTTTATTCCTATGAAATGCTGATCTTATAGAAAATTTATAATAGAAAAAATATCTCATATTTTGTAAAATAAATATTATATGTAGCTTCTTTATTATGGGGTGAGTACATACTTTTCGGGAAAACACTGAGTTAAAATACACGGTGTGCCTAAATACCTAAAATAAACATTAGGTACTAAAGACATTTTAATGTAAAATATAGTGTTATTGTATGTCCCTTGAGTCGGGCATGTAGATACTTATAAGTAATGTGTAAAATTAACTCAATGAGTATGACACCTAGACTAGATCAAAACTGCAGTTTGAACAAATATAATTACGAGAATTAGCACTCTTAGCTAAAGTAGCTCTTAGCCATAGCACAAGCAATAAAATACCATACCTATAAATTTTTAAGTGTCTAATGTTTTGCTTTTTATTAGATATTATAACATTTCTCATAGATACACTTTCACTAAAGAATTAAAAAAATATTGCTAAGTACGTTACTTTAAAACTTTCGCTTTTTAGAGAATATTGAACACAGCTCACAGACAGACGGCCTCTCTGATCCAATGGATAGAGTATGTGTGTGCTGATCGTGAGGTCCCGGGTTAAATTTCCGGATCGGGCAAAAGTGTTAAATAATTTTTCCGGATTTTCAGTAGCAGCACGGAGTCTGGCATTGTGGCTCGCCCTCTATTTTAGAATTACGTGGGACCTAAAATTCATATGGCGAACTGTGGGTGGAATTTTACACTCCTGCTTACCCCTTCGGGGATATAGGTGGGACGTTATAAAATAAATTGAACACAGTCGGGCTCTCATTGACAAAATATTTAAATGACAATATATTTACAATATCGTCATATTTATCTCGGCAAAAGCGATGTCATGACCGCGTATTGCAAATACTGCGCTGCATAATAACAGAATCTAATATCTAATTTAGATATCGCATATGACTCAATAAAATTGTAAAGTTCTATTTTATTCTTGGAAAACACCAATTCTATAAAGCACCCATAAACCAAATTTTATGAACTGTGAAGACGCTGTGGAGGTGGTCAGCCAGGATAACAATTTTCCGACTTTCAAACTTAACGATATAAGAGCTAGGATTCCACTGAATTGATTTTCTTGTCAGTAGTAGTAATCATTCATTTTGCTTTTAAAACCTCGTAAGTACCATTGACATTATCACGGCAATACTTTAAGATGACTCTATTATTCCCAGACAAGTTTGTACCTATCCATTTAATACCTTCTGACGAACTTTGCACTCCCAAAGTTGTAAGAACAATTAGTCATAAATAATTGAACATGATCGATATTCCTTTGTAAGAAGACAAAGATGTCATACGCAAAACTTTGTCAATTTACGTTGAAACCGTAAAGCCCCTTACTAGCTCATGTCCTTACTTGGTAGAAAAGTGGAGGTAACATCAAGAGAACTTTCCACTCGGGGTACAATCGTACTTACCTTGTCTAGAAAGGGATCAAACTGCGGTGCATTCTCCGCAATGTATTATGCAGTCCCGGGGCGAGTGCCAGTGTAAGCGGCTCGGAATCACTCCCACTCCCCGTCGAAGAACACACAGATATTCCTTGAGAATTTTCTATTCCAAAAGTTTGCGAAAACCATTTCGTTTCAAATATCTTTTGTAAATTACTTGCGACGGATCTGATGATTGTAACTTATTGCAGTGTTTACGGTTCGCAATGCATTTGTTTGGCGTCTGAGTGCCGGATTATCGATTTGACTATATAACGGATTATTTGTTATTTGAATAATCTATTTTCCAGTAAATAGGAACATACCGTAATCGCTACGAGTTATTAGAAACCCAGTCCATGAACAACCACAGTCAACAATCAGACGAGAATATTGCCATAATAATTGTGTTTGCATAATGACATAGATTGTGCATCAATCCGACCAAACCGTTATTTGACTTTAGCAATTTGATGCATATGAATAAATATAATAGGTTCACTAAATGTCAAGAGGTATAATAAATTTACACAGGCTAAGATTGGACATGCAAATAATCGTGAAATCCTTACTTTCCTGAAGTATTGAGCCCTGAAACTTCCATTTGAAACTTCTATCTTCTCAATAATACCTAGTCAGCAGTCTTTCATTTCTCATGATCAGGTATAAGAACGATCTAAAACTAAAAAGAGACTATCAGCAATCTCATTTTAATCGGATCATTTATCAAAAGTCAAGAGAGCGCACAATGGCAACTTACTGCAGTTGGAACTGTAAGTGAAATGACTCGATTAGATCGTTCACTACTTTATACAGTTAAAATCTACCGCAGTATAAACTGTTCATTTGCTTAAAATAGAATAATGCTCGAGGCCTACCTGTGCGGATAAACAGACGATATTTCTTTACAGTGTTGTTGTCAAAGCTGTTTTATATTTATGTGAATGTTGTGCCGATATACACAACAAATGTTCGCCGCCTGGGTAGGCTAATCGCATCTCATTTCCTACGTGTCGCTCGTTGTAGTGGGAAGCACAAATGAGATTGTGGCCTGACGTGTCGTTCCGGAGACCCAGTCGCATTCGACATCGCACCCGAAACCGCATCGCTACGCTACACCCTGTTTACAAAACATGCCTCTATGATTACATGCTGTCCTCGCGGAAATGTGTACTATAATATGTATAGTAATTATTAATCTCAGCAACAGTGTAATAATCACTCATAAAATTGTTGTGTAACAGTAACTTAATGTGAGGTCAAGTATGCTCATGTTCTTAGTTTACTAGATTTATAGCAAACGAAAGTCAATTTAGTTAAATCGCAATGAACGGCTTTTCGAACGAATAGAGGTCCTTTATCGCGTTGCACGCAACTTTCTTCGGCCGGCTCTCTACTTACACGATTAATTTGAGTCGATAAATCCGCATTAAAAGCGAAGCGAGGGGCAGCCAACCGCGCCGTTCTGTGTAAGTAGCCCTCATTCGGACCTTTTTGTTCTCACTACAGTCAGTCATTCATAGAGAACTCTTTAATGTATAGAGTTCGAGCAGCGTGAGTGTAACATAACGTGACATGTCATAAGTGAAACGTTTACGTTGGCGGCTATCGATCGGAAATTGGTAAGGTCTAAATGTCGGTTTCATACGGTCTGTCGGGCGGGCACGTCACTGGCCGCCGAGACAGACAGGCAGCGTGCGCGGCGCCTGCGAGCCCATTAGACGTCTGCCCGATGTGGAACGCTCGATAAACTTGTAAAAACGCCTTCTACCCATTTAATTTTATACCCTCGCTTAAGCTTTGCTATTGGCAGATTTCTTCCTTCTTTTTTATAGGTCCGTCATTAACTGTATCGCGCGTCTATTATTTCTCGCTTGTTTAATCTGCTCGTTAATCCAACAATGTCGTTTCAGATACAGGCGTTCACAGTGAATTAATAATTATTTGCCATTCCGTATTTCTACGACTGTTTCATACCTTTGATAGATTGGGCTTTTCATTTAACGAGGACACATTTCAAATGTGTGCTGCTAAAATAAATGTGGGACTGAATAAAAAATAAAAGTGTTTGGTATCAATAAAGTTTAAAGTTCACATTTAGAAACGAGCGCCAGTGCCACACCTCTAACGGAGAAGTGATATTGGTACAAAATATTTATGACTTTATGTGATAAACTTTATGTTGCGGTAAGAGTTTTATTTCTCTCGTGAAACGACTATAACTTTTTTCGAATAACGCAATATAAAATAAGGGAATATTGCCCAATAAAATAAAATATTTTCTTCATATGCGTTACTCTTAACTTATTTGTAGTAATAAATGTAACCGGAGCTTTTAAGCGCTACCAATAATTGCGGTCATCAAGGTCCTCGATCGCCCTGTAAATTCATAGTACTGTCATATTATATCTCCACCATACATCAAATATTGCCAAAATTAACGTACAGTCTCTTAAAGAATACACTGAAATACTTCGGCATGTCAATTTAGTATCTAAAAAGGTGACTCCCACGGCCCGCCCTAGGAAATCCTGTGTCGCGGAGAACTTACAAACATACAACCAACGGACACGAAGTACACTCAAGTTCTTATTGGATAGGCATGATAATGGCACAGGTCAGTTTCATCATTATCCATATTGACAAGGTAGTGATGCTCTTTGGTTTTATTTTGGGCGATAGGTACAACGTGCCATGTCACTGACTGTCCCAACTGACTGTTCCCCAGGCTAAACGCGAGTATAAAAATATAGCCCTTTAGATGTAGTGATGACATGCAATATTAGGTGTTGTCATATACCTACGTGAAAGTTTGAAAGCGCTAACGTATTTATAACATTAACTGCAGCATTAAAAGCGCGCACAAACAACACTGATGTCAAGATACTCGTACAATTACTGTATTCAATACAAACTTTTCATGTGAAATGGATTCTCGAAGGCGACATATTCAACGATTAAACGCTTCTAAACTCCTAATTAGAATGTAAAGAGAACTTCAATAATACTTTGCCGGTTGTCGGGGCACGTACGCGAACTTTTATTCAGCGAATTTGGTTACGTAATTCGTTGGAAATATTCAAGTTTTCCCTTCGGCGAGACGTTATCGCGGGTGCCCTCTCAACGCGGGTGTGGGCGGCGGGCGGCTCCCCGCGGGGACTTAATTTGTTGCTCTCCTGGCGCCTCGCATCTCACTTTCAAACGGCGTAACGCGACCTTACCACTTCCCCTTCTCCGACACCGTGTAGACATCATGTTCGCCTTCGCCCCGGTTTGGCTAGATCGAACACCACTGTATCTGAATCTGCCGTGCGATATATCTTATTTATTATTCCGATATTCAAACGAACGTTGACGTTTACCTTTGAGTTTAAATTATTTATTAAATATTTATATTTATGATCCTGCGTGCTTGTCGCCTTAGCAGATTTTGTCTACAAAGTCTAAGAACATTCATTGACTAAATCTTACATTCTGATGACGTTTCAGGGTCAAAATAGTTTAACATAGAATTTAAAATTAGCATTTTTTTATATATTTTAGATTCATTCCACTTTATATATGCATTAGCAGAGTGTCAACCTTGACTAGTGTAATAAACAAATATCACAGGAAGACGCTTTTTTTAAATCGCTACACGAACCATCACGTATCAACATATGTATGTAGTTCTTGGCAAAATGCCATTACGTACTCGAAATATACACTCAAGACACGCGTTCGTTTTATTCCAAATTCGATATACCATAGATTTGCGTGGCACCAGCAGCGCGACAATCTAATCACAATACCATAAAGGAGTGCACCGTAAAATATTTATGGGCGCGGGAGCAGGCACGCTCCGGTACCCGTCTCCACCACGGGCCATCTACCTCCATCAACCTCAATGATAGTTCTCTATACAATACAACAGTATTTTCGTTCGTTGTTTCATGTAAATTAATGATTAGTACGATAAAAATCGATACTGTGTTCCGTCTCTGCACAAATGGTGCTATCTACTTTTATCTCCCAAATTTACGTAGCTAAAACACGACTAACTATTGCACTCTAGGGTGCACTATTAAAGCCTCACAGGGCACTTAAAACAGTGTGTTAGGAATTTGAATAACATTTTAAGTTTGATATAAAGAAATTGAGCGTGTAGAGAGGTCAATTAAGTAAGTCCTGGGACCGCGGCGGACGCAATGCTCGTTACACACTCGCTCAAATTGGCGCCGACCACTGAACTGTAACGATAATGACGCCGCGTGAGTTGTGCCCCATTCGTCCACTAACGTAAGCTAACTCCTCTCATGGGAAGGCCTAAAAGCAACTTCATAACAAGTAGGTACTCCCACATTTGGCAGTCTCGCAAAACTTTGCGGTTTTTGCGGCACATAAACAACTAGCACACGTGTGCGTCCGACCGCGTATCGATTGATTTGACTTAAAATGCACAGTTTTGAGCCGCGATGTCGATCGGTTTTCGCCAAATTTTCCGCTGCGGGCGCTTGGCAACCGCATTTTGTGGTGTGCCATTATCATCCATACAAATTGAGAGAGGTCTATGTGGTGTACATTACGTTTACTCTTACAATAGTAATTTCAACATAGCATTTATTCGCATTCGCCATAACTCCAATTGCAGACCGTGTATTGGCAACACTCATAATCATAGCGAGCGCGATCGACCACTGAAAGCTTTTTGAAAGCTCGCAGTGACGCGCGATGAAAGGTTCATGCGGTGATTTCAAGCGAGTCACTGTGGCTCGACAAGCAACACTGACACCTATAATGTTTGCTTTCTAATAATACAGCGTAAACATTCTGTTTGACGCCGCGCCGCTTAGTTAATCTTTCTTCAAATAAAATTCATCCTGCCATATTTCTATTTGAAATACATAGAGGATTCTTTTGCGACTAGTAATTGCCGTTAGGATGCCAACTTTCACAATTTTCAATGCAGTTACAAAAGGATGATGTGTAATTTTCGATGATTAAGTAGTCTCAATAGGTAAGTACCCTCTGAAGTGGTTTAGCTTTTGTTCATATTAATATTACTTCAATTTAAAACATTAGTTCATACATTAAGTTATTCTAAATTCCTATTTGCATAAGCATCCAGTATTTAACTATACTGGTTCTGTGGAGGGAATCTCTGACAAAATTTGCCAGGGACGAATGTTATAAAGTTTTTAAAAATTAATCAATTTAAACTTGCCGCACTTATCAAGCATCATTTTGCAAGGTTCGTAAGACAAAAAATAAGCGTATTATTTTTGAATAGTTGCAGCTGTTATAAGATATTAAATTAATAAAAATCAGTAGCAACAGAATGTTTTCATATTCTTTCACTATCGGTTACGTGATAAATTGCTAAATAATGCGCCCTCTGTCGTTGCTCTAACCCCACCCCTAATGTCTTCTTAATGCTGCATGGAGTTGTCACATTGCACATTCTGAACTGGCGTACCTCCTTTTCGTTTTAGAGCAAGTATTCACTTCTCGTTAAGTTTCTACTACTTTTTCATACTATATATAAGTTGCATATTCCAAAGCGCGTGTAAATATACTTATCGTGAGGGTTATTAAAATGACAGTGATGTGGTAGGGTCGCGCACGAGAACTCTACAAGTGCACCGAGTTTGTTAAGTATGAAAAGCTCCATTTGAACGCAAGTTTTTTAGCTCTCGTTTTGCGTCTGTCGGCTCGCCGCGCGCTCCTTTTGTTCCACGAACGTGATCTGGCCAAGATGAAGTCCACGGACGTTATTGCTCCATTCCTCTCTTCAATCGAGTTTGCTTCTGCTCGTCAAACTTTTGCTGCTTGGCGTATAATCGCTGATAAAATAATTTGTCTTCGACCTCTGCGTAACGCATATTTTTGACCTAAGAAATATAAATTCTCCGAATCCATTTGTCTTCGCGTAGCCTAGAACGTAAACGCATAATAATTTCGTAGCATTCGCCTCGTCGCACATCTCATGGTTCTCAGAAGACTTCGTTTCCAATATAACGTCGCGGGATGACAAACGGCTTGCATTCATATATATGTCGTAAATATTACTGAAACAGGATTTTATTCTATGAAATAGCAATATATCTTGCTGCCATAAATATACTAAGCTGGTATACCTGTGTTATTTTTGCGGGTATTATTGAAACGAAACGTCTTGGCATCACTGTAAGCACATATACGTCGTGTACAGAAAAGACAGGTGAATATTCCATTAGTTGGATTTGTTTTTACTGCGTGCCTCATGCCAGGCCCTTCTGCCATCGCATAAATTATTTTTATGATAACTTTTTAAAGTATTATAACTCTGTTCAGATATAAATCTTGGCCTGCGATTCATTTTCAATAACTAATGCTAGGTTTATTTTCATACTGATCTTAATCGAGCAATTACATACCGCGAAAAGTATACGTACTTGAAAAAAAAAAATCTAAATCTTAAATAAAATCTAAATCGTTTTAGTCATTCACATAACACATTGGCGCCCACTCAAAAGCCCCACTCGGATAAATTTAACTCAACTAATTAACAATATACACGTGTTAAGTGTGTAGTGGTCGGTGTATTCGCATGTCACAACAAGAGTGGCGCCGAATCTGTTGTAAGCGATACATGCTGGAGCAGTTATCTCAGTATCGCCTGACTACGCCCGTTGTGGCCGCCATGTTTATTTTTAGTCTCGCGTGTACATTCACTATTGCGATGAAATTTACAGCGATCGCCGCGGCTCGCCGCTCGCCGGACTCCGATACCAACGCTTCAAATGACAAGCTACCGCTATTTCAAAAATGTCTGCTATTTTACGCGAGAATTCCCGCTCTTTCGATGAGCAATAATTCTTTTGTTCAACGGGTGAAAGGTCCATGAGATTACTTTTATTACATAGTATTAGACAGAAATTCTTCGTGTTAAGGCGTTAAAAGTCCCGTATGGCGAATTTCCTTATTTTAGAAAACTTTGTAACGTTCGAACTATAGACCGATTTTTTCAAATAAATAAATATATTATTCCGAATTTGGGATCAGGGTCGGTAGAATTAATATTTTTGGGGATAAAACGCGTGTCGCGGCGGCTAATACCCTTGTTCGTCAAAATACCATTACTGGCACGGCGCGAGGTCCCCCTGTCAGGCTGAGATTTGGCGTAACTTAGTGACTGATTAGCAATTGGTGTGAGCTGGCGGGCGCGACAGGTGGTCGGGGTGCGGGGACCTGACCCGCGGCCTTTCGCCTGATTGATGGCCACGTCCCGTCCGCGCTCTGACTTGGCGTCTTACATTTGATTTACACTTCATCTTACCATAGAACAGCTAACAGATTATTTATTTTTCAAAATAACGAGTAATGTTTTCCTATATAGAACAGAATGTAGAATTGATAACCGTTTTAGCAGACCATTCATTGATCATTTGTCGTTATAAGAATAATAATTGTTGTAGCTCAATATATTATTTTAAAAGATGCTTCACGTATAGTTCGGGAAGTGAGTCGAGTGTCACGCAAATGTCAAATGTTGATTGTTGTACCTGAGCGGTCCCACGCTCCGAGACCGCGGTCTAATAACCCGAGGTCAAGTCTTGGCTCATGCATATTCACAGACGACGCTGAAGCCGGTGGCTCATCTGTAACGGTCCTGCGACCGGTTGTATGAGCTCATTGTTGCATGTGCCCACATGGTCGCGCCACTCGTCCTGCGCCGGCGCGGCGTCTCTTGCAACGCTCGCGCACGTAAGCCATTTTTATACTATTAGTATATTTTTTAGATCTACTATTACAAACAAACAATCTGAGAACCTGTTTAGTCTATATTTGTAACTTTCGATAGTAGTTAAACTTTTTGTAGGATATGTTGGAGCAGAACTCGCCTAAATTTTAGGTATGGCAAATCTGTATTTAATTTACTAAATGGTTATCTACGAGGGTCAAACTGAAAGTTCTTAGAAAATCAAAAACTGATTACATTAGCCAGTTATTAGTTTTATTATATCTTTTCAAAATATTGTCCATTGACGTCAATACACCGCTGCATGCGATGGTACCACTGGGAAAAGCACTTTGCCCACTCGTCCTTAGGGGTCTCTTCAATGGCATCGCGATACGCAGCCACCGCTTCTTCAGCATTTATAAACCGCTTTCCTTTAAATTTTTCTTTAATTTTTGGAAATAAATAAAAATCACAAGGCGCGAGGTCGGGGCTATACGGCGGGTGACCCAGTAATTCAACGTTTGATGTCGCCAAATAGTCGATCGTTCGCTTGGCGTTGTGCGACGAGGCGTTGTCGTGGTGAAGGAGGATCCTACTGCGAGGTCGTTTCTCTCGAACTTTTTCCAAGACAAGTGGCAAACAATTGGTAGTGTACCATTCTGCAGAAACTGTTTTTTGATCCTCTAACACAATTCTTGCGAAATGACCTATCCTTCCAAAGAACGAGGCCACCACTTTTTTTCCCGCACTTCGATCTCTCTTCACTTTAGTTGGCAACTCCTCGAAAGGAAACACCCACTGAGCAGATTGTCTTTTGGTTTCAGGATCATAACAGTAAATCCAGCTTTCGTCACCTGTAAGTGTGTCGAACACAGCATTTGAGTCACCTCCGTTAAATCTTTCAATCATTTTACGGCACCAATCCACACGATGGAGTTTTTGAGCCTTAGTCAAATTATGAGGTATCCACCGGGCGCAAAGCTTCCTGACCGCTAAATGTTCGTGGAGGATTTTGTGCACTTGACTCATACCGATGCCTAAGCTTGTCCGAATCTGCTGATAGGTCACTCTTTTGTCAGTCTCTATCATACGCCGCACAACACAGATGTTATTTTCAGTCGTCGCCGTAGAAGGCCGTCCCTCACGTACATCATCAGTGAGATTAGTGCGACCACGTTTAAACTCATTAAACCAGTTGTAAACAGTCGCACGAGATGGGGCTTCATCGTAAAAGGCCAATCGTAGTCTATCATAACTTTCTTGTTGACTTAAATGACATCGAAAGTCATAAAAAATCATTGCACGAAAATTTTCTCGTGTTAAATTCATGTTGACGTGACACAGACAATTTTCAATTTGCCGCCAAATCGTAAAACAAATGACAAATGAATGAAATATATACTCAGTAATATTGGCAAAGAGTTCTATTTTCAAATTTTAGAATATTTTTTTTATTATATTGTTTATAAGTGGCCAGTTCTAAGAACTTTCAGTTTGACCCTCGTAGTAAGCATCGACCACATTTTTATGACAAGTACGAGCCGTGTTCGACTCAATAGTATTTTATGCGAATTCATAATATTGTACTGCCTTTTATTGCAGAGCGTCGGGTTATTAAGATTACAAAGGCAGGGTCAGTTGTAAACGGCGTCAGTAGATATTTATATTCTAATTAGGTGCCAGCTACAACCGCCCGTGAGGGTGCATGCGTAATTCAAAATACGTTTTTCTCTGCATGTAATATTATGACATTATTTCATTGAAACAGACGGAAGTGTGTAGGCGACGAAACCCTTGTTATATTCCGACCATTTTTGAGTGAGTTGGCCCACCTGTTATTTTTTTACGCTTGCAGGTGATAGATTACACACGATACTGTTACATTTTTCTAACTGTGATAGATATATGACTGCAATTTATGTACATTGTATATTGCATATTTTCGCACCAATCTCTTTTCACGATATACCAAGATCATGGATCGGAACAGATACGGAGGTAGATACATAATCACCATACTAAAGTTATTCACAACGAAGCTCTATCGTATCATTTTATAACTGAGACTAGCTGACCCGGCAAACGTTGTTTTGCAAAATTTTTTTTTTTTTTGAAAAATAGATGTTGGCCTATTCTCATAGATACCGGATAAGCACAAAAAATTTCATCAAAATCGGTCAAGCCGTTTCGGAGGAGTATGGGAACGAAAACTTTGACACGAGAATTTTATATATTAGATATAAAGTGTTATTGTATTGGTGAATGCTGAGTATTTGGTAGTATCTATCAAAAATCATTTATCCAATGTTTTGCCTCTATAGTCAGAACGGCATTGTCAAAAAATAATTTCCTTTTTATATAAAATGTCGTTTGAGTATAAAATTTAGATTAGTCACGTTTTTACTAGCTGTTCTCGCCTGTGTCCGCGTAACGAATTTGTTCAATGTCGATTCTGAACCGGAACAAAACGCGTTGCGTCAGATAAAGTAATATTCTAAAGCGTCTAGGTTTCAGTTTAATATGACAATGTTGGCCGGTCTCATTATTCTTGAAATCAAACAAGAATATAACACCTTTAAATCTTTGTATAAAAACAAATTTTGTTCGATTACAAAAACGTATGAGGCCATCGATCAACTTAAGCTAAAGGCTCACATATTCTTCATCTAAGTTAATTATTGTACAAAAATTGGCGAGTGCGTCATCCAAACTTGGCGAGCTCTCAAATTCATCACAGTGTAGAACAGTTAAACAAAGATGGTGCAGTAATGCATTTTACATTTTGAAGGATCATTAAATTGCGCATTACACGGGCCGGGCGCGTCGAGAGGCAATTAAAAAAGAACTGCTAAGATGAAACTCGTAAAAATGAAGTCGTGTTCTCAACTGATTAAAAACTCTGCTCTTAATCTTTGTGCACGTTAAATTTTTAATCAAATTCGTTTATCGCTGACGACCTTAGCACCTTCTTATCTTTAACCCAGTATGGGTCATAGGAGATATTTGGCAGCTGCGAACTAATAATACAGCACTTGTGTTCAGGTATAAAGAATAAAGTTTCAGCGGGTACTATTTGAGCTGTTTCTAGCATATATGTAGTACGTGTACTACGGAAGTTTGGTACATAATCTCAATGTCGGTATTCACCGCCGAGATCTATCAATTAAGACGCAAACTGTATCGGCTTTCAGGTGAATGTCAATTAATGTCAAAGTGTGTAGAGCGTCCTCCGCAGAGAGCTTCTAGTGAACTGATGGATTGTCTGACGATAGCAACAAGTACTTTTAGCGATAACCTCGAGTGTGTTATAAAAATATATTGAAATATTCAGCCCTGAGATTGAAATTGTTGCTGTTTGTAGTTGTATACAGCGAACACTCAACTACTTAGTATTACTCAGCGATTTGGTATCTTTCGAAATCAGTCCAATATAAATAAATAGTCGTGTAGAACGTCCAAGCGTGCTGTCTGACTTATACATGTTTAGATTACTCTTCTTTTGGCCTCGCCATAGTCGGTTAATAAGACGTCCAGAAGGCCAAAGATAGCATAAAATATGGTTGTACGAGAACATTATCTTTCTATTGTTCTCATGTCGAAGTACATATGCAGATGTCAAAGGACTTAGTGAACTGCTATATTAGGAGTGTATAGTACGAATTACGCGAACAAGTATTGTTTTATATTATTTAAAACTCTCTTGTGTTTGTGATTATCTTAGTGTCGATAAGGCAGTACAAGCATTAAGGACAGATGGCCAACATCTTGTGTGATTCAACTCGAAGAAATTATACATACCAGAAAAGTAACAAAGTGCTCCCATAAAGCACTGAACTGTACAAAGATTTCATACTCTAAAATTCTGATTGGTAATATTATTGTTTTAATATATTCAACTAGCAAGCAAAGCAAAGCAACACGTATGCAATAATAAAATTGAACTATTTTCAGACAGCCAAACTACTAATATTATACATCTAATAAAATTAATAACATTTATTTCTATTATGTATTTGGCAGTATACATATATTTTACAGTATTTAAATTTTTAGGAGTTTCTATCGTTATGAAGTTTTTGTCTTTGTTCAACTAATTGAAGACTACACATATGTGTCTGATCTGTTCCTTTAAATGAAACTGCGGCAATCGTTCCTAAGACCAATAGAACTTTCTATCATTAAAATCAGTGCAATAAACTTTCGCTACGCAGATTTCTAGAGTAAGTACAATAAACATAATACAATGGTGATACATAACAGAGTATATTGCAGAGATCATTTACATACAGACATGGACGCACCGACACGCCGAGTGATTGATGGCGAGTGACTCTTACTGCTTGTTATCAAACCGTTAATAAATCAATATGCCTCCCTATTATTTATAGAACTATTTACTGGTGTGGTGCGATACATTAAATTTGCTTGTGCAATATGATATAAACATATTATGCTCTACATTAGAGTCACTTCGCGAGGCGTTGAACTTTTTTACATAATTCAATCATCGTTTTAGCGTTATGCCAGTTGCATCCAAGACTTCTCGCGTTAAAGCCCCGGGTCCGGTTACCAGTCCAAGCAGATTTGACAGAATATCAGCTTTTTAACAAAGCGACGGCCTTCTGACCTCCGCAACCAAAAGGGATAGCCACGTTCCATGGTTTAGACCAGTATCAGTTTTTTTTTAATATTCCGTAACGAATATCAAATATACATTTGTCAAAGATTTTACTCACTAATATTATTGCTAAAGGTTACAAAATGTTTGTACATATAACCTTGATAAAATGTAGATTTTATTCATTGTAAAATGTAGCGTTAATGCGCCTAACAGGTATTATGATATTTTCACAATATGAGTATTTGATAGTGCACAAATGCGTGTGCAAACTCAAACGCAAGACTGATTATTCGCTGGACCAGCGACTTTTTGGCACACCACTTGACTTCCATTTGAGCGTCAGGAACACCCAATATGGCTTGTTATCAAACTGAGAATCTAACACGAGACCTCATGACCCTCAGTTACTTACGTTATCAGTGGACCACCGCAGCCGTCTTAAACGGCAGGTACTTACTATAGTTTAAATTTCGAAGTTTTGTGAAAATATGCCACTTTTGGCAAGCATTTCTGTTCAAAAAACCTGACCCCATCCTTTCGAGATGCAGTTGTGCCTATTGTAAATCATACTTGAAGGTATTCATAAAACAACATTGGGAATTTAGGATACTGTCTATTTAACAAGAATCCATTTTGAATTAATTTAATTCGGTAGCCCAGATGCAAAGACCAGGACTCACTCTGGGTCATTGGATCAGAAGAATTTGTATCAATAATGGTGATAAAAGTTTACACTACATTACTCAACCTTTTCGTTCGTCAGTCTTCTATTTAGTTTCAATGGTGGGCCAAACTCAAAAGGAATGTAAATAACAAAACCAATATCAATAAATAACGTCCAACGTAAATATCACTAAACCAATTTTCGTTCTCATAGACAGCTGTCAAGAATGTCAAATTGCTGAATCGGAAGAGCTACGCTTTTAAATCAGTATATTTTCCCTAAGATAAAAATAACCTTCCAGTATTGTAGCTGCGTTCAAGGCTAAATAGCTAAAATCTAACAGTTTTTTATGATGTTAGACTGTGGATATAATATTGTGTATCATCTGAATAGGAAATCTGACAAATAGAGTAAAGGGGAAATCTAAAATATTTGCATCGTTCTATTTCAAGAGATGTGCATCAAGATTTTTTTATTCGAATATAAGATATACCTATTCTATAACTTACAAAAACATCAGTATAATTATTGTAAAAACTTCTGGTAGGTATTCATATTACTACAAACTCTGCCATAGACCTATTTTATACCTATTTGCTAAAACATTCTGCCTTTAGCATGTACCTACTTTGCATTGTTAAAATGCTGAATATCATAAAAATATGACGGTTCTTGTTAGTTAAATTGAAAAACCACATAATGTATAACTGTTTTAACCGTATGCACCTTACAATAACAAATATTCCGTTGATTTATTGCTAGTAGGAAACTTAATTAGTTATCCTCAAGCATTTATAGCTCACACTCATATGGTGCACTTCGGGTGAACCGTGAATTCCAGAGAATACTCCGAATACTTAACAACAGCTGCAGCTTATAGCGTCGTGTAAACATATTAGTCCTGTACGTATTATGGGAGGTTATTAATAAAATTATATTATAAATAGTTATCACTGTTTCCTCATACAATATTCCGTTTGCACATACCTGTAAGGGGCAATTCGATTGTGTGGATATTTAAATGATGGCTATTCGAATTAGGTTAATGTTACATTTTATAGATAAAAAAAGTTAAAATACGAATAAATAATTCCTTTAAGCATTACCACCATATTATATTTAGTAAGCGAACAAGTTTGTTTTAGGGGAAGCTTTTTAAGGAATATAAATAAAGATACTTATAAGATTATATATCTAAACTAGAGGACGCCAGCAGCTACGCCTGCATTTTTTTTAATTTACCCGTTTTGACCGATCCCGTTGGAATTTCGGGAAATCCCTTCTTAGTTCACCCCTACGGTCCCCAAGGAACATACATGCCAAATTTCAGCTTCCTGCGTCCAATAGTTTCGTCTGTAGCGTGTCTGTCAGTCAGTCAGTAACGCAAGGATTTTATATATTAAGTTGTTGCTTCAAGTAGGTATATTCAATTTCGCATAAAATATGTTGTCACAGACTCGTGTGTAAGTAAAACACGCGATCAGTGCAAAATCAATGAATTACCGCAGTTCCCACACAAGCTGACCTCTGCTGACACACAACTATTTCAATAATTGAGTGAATGACATATTATTATGTACGTGTAAGGATACTTAAAATTAGTTATTATGTTTATACTCAATTTGAGATCAGAAATCTCAATTCCTACTAATGTCTTCATCATCATCAGCCTTTAACAGTCCACTGCTGGACTAGGCCTCTCCTTTGAAAGGAGGAATTGGCCTACTATACCACGCTGGCCAAACGGGTTGGTATAGGGTTTGTATCAAGTTTTCCTTCTCTTACAGTGCTGTTCTCTGCATATGCTCCCTCTGTCGGCTCTTACGACACCCATGGGATGATATGGGGTGGTGACATTCCGTATTCTTAATCCGTCACCACACGGAATAATGTCTTACTTTATTGAAAACAAATCAGTTGACAGATCTTCAGACTGCTGAGATTTCAAAACTAAGTTCTACTCAAAAGTTATGAAAAGTAGCAATATTAAGCAGCAATTCGCAAATTGTTTCTATAATTCACTTGTCACAATCGGTAGGTTAACAGTAAAAATAGCTGTGATATCATATTCAGCCATAATTTCGAATATAACGAAGCTACATAAACTGTAATCATAATTGGATTACGTCATTTGAACTTTATAATCTATAGGTACGGTTAACCAATGCGACATGAAATTAAGGTGTTCAATGTTTTAAAACAATAAAATAAATGTTTGCAGCACAGTCTTTCGCAGTCCACTGCTGGACGAAAGCCACAATTTAAATAAACCTAATTGATGTTAAGTAGTTAACATGTTTATTTGTATAATAGGAAAATGTCACTCTTATTAACCGTCTTCATTGTTATCCACTAGTAGATATTACAATCTATTAGGAACACGATAAGGTATATAACGAGGTATCCTATCGACTAATAAAATAAAGCATAAAAAAATGCGATATTCTACCTACATTAAAACATTACACAACGAACGGTTAGGACGATATTGTGTTGTGTACTCATAAGTTAAATCTACTGCACTTCATCACATTAGCTGGCAAGTTAACAAACGGCGATGCAGCTTTTATATGAAGAATGCTGGCAAAAACTTATGGCCGTTCTCTTTAAATCGCCAAACTGCCGCATTAAGTTTTGTGAAGCCAAATGGTTAACATACTTTGAAATGTCTTTCAACCAACGCTATTGTCAGACAGAAGTTACGCAATATCAAGCCTTATTATTCGGCATAACTAGTTGTGTACGACCTATACCCGGTCGGGTACCTTTACACACCAAAGTTGATATGCGAATTGCGAAATATCGTCTGCGGTTACAATAATATCGCTTTGTACGTATTTAGAAACCTGCACAGGTCGGTGCAATGTTATTCAATCTGCGACCTATTTGTGGTCAATCGCTAGACGGTATCAACCGCCTCGCAGTGTTCACTTATACCAAACCTGTTATCTGCACTGCACGGAACACACTTTGATTCATTTTAATCGCAGTTTTTTGCATGTAGAGCGCGTAATGGATTTAAGTTAATCGTTAAGAATATGTATAAACAATATTCAAGAAATTAGCTCATGGTGGCTTCGGAAAACTCATAATAAAGAACTAATTAATTTATCTTGCAGTGCTACTTAGAAGTGTTTTTCCTGGTATATAAACTAATCATTATGTTATGAATATGAGAACAGAAAACCTTATCTTATTTGTTAGCGCCCAGAAGAACGTGTCCTCAACGATTGTATAGAAACGAAGTAATATAGAGCTAATTTCTTTTTTAAGTTTCGATCAGTACAGCCATCCCGAATGATGTTGGCGTAAAGTTTAAAGCATGCCCACTTATTTGATGGCACCAGTTCTATACCATATCACGTTAATCCAGAACCAGGTGATAGGTGTATTCTTCAGTGAAGTGCACGTTCTAACTCGTTTAACTTAATTAACAATTTTAATAAGCGATCATTATTTTAATCGCATCTCCCGTCACGGTTGCCGCTTTAATTTGTACATAGTTTCATAAGATACCCACATTCAGTTATAACATGATAGCAGATCATGATAATATTTAATTTTCTTATTCATAACCCTCTTTTTTCGTTAAAGTCGTTAACTCTGTAATGCAAACTAATTTAAAAGCACACGTTACCACTTATGTTTTAACCTTTTCATACCGAAGTATTTCTTTCCAATCGTTAGTAACATGGAAGTTAAAGCTTGAATAAATATTGAATCACTTCTTCATTTCCGAGCTTCCGGGTGCGAGGACTCGTACGACGAGCTTAATAAGTGGGTCAAGTAACCCTTTGGCGTGTAGAGGAGTGAGAGCAATCACACGCGCCGCCCGCCTAATTGAAGTCCAATGTCGCGCGGCCCGCCCACGGTGATTGATACCGCCCAGACCGAGCCGGCTTCTAATTCGATTGTGATATTGTTTGGACGTGCATCGACGTCACTCCCACGAGCCACAATCTAATCTGTACGCACGCGGATGATGTCATCCCGAGACACTGAGCGCACGATTCGTTTTGAATGCTCGGCCGAGATACGCTCCGGGGGAGATTGATGAGCGTCCGTTAAACCGTGTTGTATCGCTTGTTGTCGCCGTGAAAAAAAAAGCGCTTAAGCAGGGATGGCAGAAAGGTAGTGGTGGGGGCTAATTAGTCGCGCCATAGCCATCAATATCCATTAGCGGCGCCGCACGCGAGGCTCGCCGCGACGCCGCCACCGCCGCGCCGTCGACGTCGCCGCCTGTGACGACTGCCGATACCTACTACTCGTGTGCCGATTCACGATAAGGGTTTGCACTTCCGTGACTGACCGCGGGGTTGAACGGAACAAAAATAGAACACACTCGATGCCGAGTTACGTCACTAACAACTTTGACTCAACGTTATGTTCGTTATACAGCTAGATATTTGTATGCTGTTTTTTCGCATTTAGACATGAATACCTATATCTCATGAACAGTCATCACTTCACATGAATATGGGTGACGGTTACCGTCTACACTTTACACTGAGACCCTGAGTTACTATTCAAAATATAATTATTTAGAAAACCTGACTGCAAATGTGCCCGCAACATAATATGCGCCAGGCCAAAAGACGCCGTCACGGCTACGAAACACCTTGTAAGTTACCTGTAATATCTCTAAATATACAACTGAAATATTTTATTTTAATAAATTCTACACATAACGAGAACTGTATTAGTACTGAATAACACCATCTAGTCCTAAACTAAGCAGAGCATGTATCATGGGTACTAAATAATGGATAAATGTACAATAGAAATTAAATTGATCTTAATGCCCAAAATTAGATTTGGTCCGAGCCGATAATTACTACCTGAATCAGGTAAGTACTTTGCCAAACCGTAGGCGATATGAACGTGACTTGAATATTGTACTGCACACAATATTACCTATTAATTTATTGGAAATAACATTTAGGTACCTATCCAATCATCATCATCAGCCTTAAACAGTCCATTGCTGGACTAGGCCTCTCCTTTGAAAGGAGGAATTGGCCTACTATACCACGCTGGCCAAACGGGTTGGTATAGGGTTTGTATCAAGTTTTCCTCCTCTTACAGTGCTGTTCTCTGCATAATATGCTCCTTCTATCGGCTGTTACGACACCCACGGGATGATATGGGGTGGTGAAATTCTGTATTCTCAATCCGTCACCACACGGACGTCGGAGGACGAAGGACCATATTTGACTATATTACATATCCAATATTTTAATTAAAATAAATTTTCAGTATTATATTACAAAACACCTTAGTAGGTAGGTATGCAATAATCATTGAGTCGTGCATTTACTTAATTAATCCAAATATGACAATACATCGTTAATGCACATTGTGTGACCGCGACATTCAGCTGCATGCAATGCTACATTCTAACATTTCATTTAACATGTTTCATTAACTTTTTTGACATTTCAAGTAATTGAGGAACAGGAAATCGAACTTTATAATAATGTAAACCATTTCAATAATTTAACAATAATCGCCGACTTCGTGCTACGTCGTACAATCAAACAACAGAATACGTTATGAATTAAAGAAATCGTGTCAAGTTTAAAACGGATAAGGTCAGTACACGTCGGCTAACATAATGGCACCGAATTACAAAAGAAACGTCTGCTATTAAAATATTAAACATTGTATAAGCATGCATCGAACCCATTCGGGTGATCCGATTTAATTTGAAAGTTCACCTTACCGGCGATACTAGTAAAGGGTTGCCCTCTGCCCTAATCTTTGAACTACGACTTGACCGTTAATACGCATTTATAATTTGCTCTTCGATTATTTAGTACGGTGGAATGGTACACCGAGATACGAATAAATTAGTTTCGTGTTTGGGAACAAAGCCGGTTCAAAGTTTTGAGTAACGGTCACAGGATCGTTGTAAGAGTTAAACTTATTCCTCTATCTGTTGGTTTAGAGTGCTTCATTGAGATCCGTCTCGTTGTTTTGTTTAGATAACTTACAATTAAAAGCTGACTCGGTTACGTCCCACTAATTACTGTAAGTTTACAAGCCAGTTTCATTATAATGTAGTGAAATAGGTATGGCCTTCAATTTAAAATATGAAGACCTCCTTAAAAATAAAGTGCACAGTGAGAAATCTTGGAAAGTTGCATAACGATTACAATACTAAAAGTAATAAAGATTACAATTCAATATCCATATTTCAAGTAACGAGTTGAAAAAAAGTAGTTGACCGTATGCCTGTGAACTATGACCGGCTAATAGCGTCCCCTTGACAACGGGCGCGGCGACCCGCAGGTGTAAACTCGCCCTTACTTAGGCTGCAGCTTCCACACACCTCATTTACATAGCCAAGGTATCTTATGCACTGTGCATGCACTCGCTTCTCACTTTATAATTCAAATGATCCACACGAGCGCCCGCTGAATTCGAGGAAATGTGAGAATTTGTAACGGAATTTTAGCAGCTTTAAAATAAGAGCTCCTTTGTTGTTATATCTAACGCACGTAATTAATTTGGTATTACACGTACCTATTACATACACAGAACATCTGTATTATAGAAAATATGTTTTAAGTTTTAATCTTATTCATTGCTAACTCCAATATCAACATCAAAGCTTTAGAAACGGTACGAAATAGGGTCAAGAAAGCAGGCATAATAATGTTTTCACTCGTAATTGACGCTTTAATAGATCTCTATAAAGGTTTCCAACGGTGCCTAATAGGAGTACACCGAAACAAAAGAGTTGTTCTAAATTCTCAAACGTTTCGCTGGCTCATCGTCAGCGCAACACTCAGCGTGACTGGATTTGAAAGGCATCCTTTGTTAAAGCTTCAAATCCTAAACGATTTAAAGTGCAGTTTGGACGTGATCGTGTTATGACGCAAAACGATCATTATTTGGTTTAGCAACAATTCAGTAAAGGTTATTAAAGAAGTGCACATGATTCTGCTTCATAGTTGCGCACTCTGTGCTATCTGCTAACCATAGCGGCCTTGCCCTGATGTAATCAAATTAGATGTATTACGTCATCGACTCTAGCACCATTATGCTAATTAACACGAGCAGTGATCTAAACATCGACGATGGATGCCGCGGCGAAATCACCTAGATTTATAGGCGGATATAAATAAACGTAGCATGTTATCTCTCTCCAAAACTTCAACTAAATCTGTGTCAAACCGTAAAAAAAATCCTGCAATCCTGAACAATGAATTGCCTGTGCACGTTTTCCAAAACATAAATATGTTTATTTTATACCCCAAAAATGTTTATCCTTTGAAGCACATTGCGAAAATTTACTGACCGGAATTATTAACTTAATCTTCAATCTCCATTGCGAAGATGTAACCAGTTTAAGTAATAATGGTGCCGGATCAAAGCAATATTTTTGTAACATTATGACGGTACCGTCGACCTGGCGGGAGGCGCGTAGGCTGGCTCCGGCCAAGTGGTAACTTCCTTCATTACGTCACTCTCGTGATTCACGCTGTTTATAACAAACATTTAAACACTGTTTTGGTTATAGCATTCAACTATGACCTCGCACTCGTCTACCACTCAGCCTCGCGTCGTGTCTATACCAAATCTAAATCTGACACACGAACCACAATACACTCTGTTTACGTCTATGATAAATGAGTTTAAGTTTTAAATCAGACTCATCAGTCATCGCGTCGATTCATCCGTCAAGCTAATCCTTAATCGAGTTCTTTTTAGTCTGAATAAATAACCGCAAACTCCAATGGTTAATGGAAACAGTCAAGTTCCACAACTATGTATTATACAAAACTGATTGCAGAGAAACATGAACACAAATCCAAGCTAGGAACAATATTACGATTACGTCATTCATAAAGTAAGTGCATTTATGTAGGGAGCGGGGAGGCATCTTTGTGCAGCTCCGCTGCGGGCCGCTGCTTGTGATATGAAAAGCAGTTTTCTGTGGAGTAAATAATAGAACGACACGACAGTGAGAAGGCCTCGTGCACCCAGCCCGTGACAGTTAACGTGACCTAGAGTGACGATGTCCCATGCACATACGCCACAAATAAAACATGATGTTTTTATTTAGCACCTTTTTAGGACTAAACTCGGTATTTTATATGAAATAACTGTAGTATTCCAATAACAATTTAATGCAGTAGAGAACGTAGGCGTTAATAATGATTACGTATCTGTAACACCAATCGTTTCACGTTATTCACAGCTATGTTTAATGAGCCTTAGTTTGTTATAGCTCCTTTCACGGTGGGTGGAATTTCCGCACACAATTCAAGCAACATGATACCATAAGTAAGTAGTCCCAGACGGCTAATGAAAGTTCCAAAAGCCAACGCGAGACCGCGCTTATTTAGAGACGGCGATGTCGAGCAGATGACGCCCAAACAAATCTCAATATCTGGCATATGGTATGAATATTTAGAGCAGGAGAACGCATCGAGCGTTTCTCTGCACGGCTATAAGACATCGAAAATAGATTGTGCGAACGGGGTTAGACGCACCTGTTATTTGGCTTTCGGGCGGGTGCGGTGTCGGGCGCGCGGGGTGGCAGATTCATTAATAATGGCCCACAATGAGACGCCATTATTTACGAGTTGCGGCAGTCGACTTGAACCGCACCGCACATTGCGCTATGCTTCCAGTCCCAATCTGGAAACAACGTAGCGCCTCAAGCTAAATCTTCCTAAACACGTATTACTGCAAAACACGAGATATCGTACTTAACATGTACATTCAGAATAATCGCTCCAATAAGCCCCTAGTTTGAGTTATAAATCTTTTGATTGACATTCAATGAGCTTAATTTTCAACAATTGAACACCTAATGGACTGAATTCATCGACGTCTTAAAGACTTACATATAAGGCAAACCCGGTATCATTTTGGTTGTCGGACCCGCAACATACCTAATTTGTTTGTGTACCACAATTGTCATCTTGACGACTTGACTCTCTAAATTTTCCATATTTACAAAGTTGAATACAAACGAACACTTATTTTTCAGACCTGTTTTTTTTTTTCGTTCGCCCGCGTGGGAATTTTTACCCCCTTAGGGAGGGATTTTCCAAAAATCCTCTATAAGTGCTTCCCTACCCTCTCCAACGAACATACATGCCAAATTTCAGTTTCTTGCTCCCAGTAGTTTCGGCTGTGCCTTGTCTGTTATTCGGTCAGTAAAGCAAAAAAAAATATAGGTACATAGAGATTGGCATTGATTTACTTAGTATAACGTGTCAAAACAACCACGCACGTGCCTATGTTGTACACAATAAATATTTATTATTAGTAAGCGTATCTTCATCTATTCGAATCTGACTAACAATTTAATGATTCACAAAATCGTATTTTTGTTACCTATGATAGCCTGAGAGAAGCGATGATTGGCGTTTTAGAACACAAAGGATCTTTTGTGCGCTTATATTTTTAATGTTACATGACTCACATTATACCTTTTTTGCTAGACGACATAATTCTAAAAGACTGTGTATTATATTCAACATGAGAAACCAGTCAAATAAATGTCGCCTCCGTTGTCGTTTGGACTCTACTTGTCCACCAGGAAACATATAATAGTGTTGCTTAAGCCCGACAAGATGTTATAAGAGTAATGGATCAAATAAACAAAGAGCTATCGGACTAAATTCGTGCATGAACAGTCAGATAGCCTCAGTAGAGGCGGTGAGATGAGGTAAGCGACCTTAAAAGCCACTTAGCACCGTGTGCTCTCCGCGCGCCGGCGCCGCTCGCTGCGTTTCTTATTACTTAGCGAATAATTCGGGTAATAACTAGCTACTCCGAACACGCTCTTATATTCTACTACTACAATGTACTAAAGGTACTTTGCTTTTTAACTTTGTCATATTCTTTATGCTACTCTAACGTACAGATATCTCTAAAAATGTTAATATTATAATGTTATACGCGACCAGTAGCAAAATTAAATAATTTTAACATTTGCAGAGCGGATATTTATGATAGTACTTAGACTAGAACACAGAATTAATTATTATAAAACTGGTTGACGTGTTGATGTTTGACTACTTTATAATTTAATTAATATAAATCTTATAGACCGATGCACAGACAATATCATCGCTCTGACGGTATTCCGAAAGTTGTTAAAATCTGTATAAAATATTTAGAAAATATATTCACATGCGCTTGGGTGAGTAAAACTAATTAGTTTACCTACTCGTCTTGGCCAAATAAAATACATGAATTCATAAATAAACATATTTAATTAATATAAATTAACCAATTATAAAAGTGACTACAGGTTTAAAGTAGCGGCAAATCTTTTTTATATGAATATTTATTTGGAATATTATACAAACAACTTATTCAAGGCATCCTACAGAATTATGGATATTGTAGAAATGTGCGAGTCACAACAAATACCTGAAACGTTTTATCGTCGTGGGTCACTATAATACCGGCAAATATCAGCCAATAGTTTTTCATTTCCGCGCCCACATCACTGATCCGGAACCTATTTCAGCACGCGAATCTTTCAAAGATGGGTAAACGTGCAACAAGCCAAAATACGAAAACGCGGAAATCGCGGGAGGCGCTGCCACTATAGCAACGTAGGGTTTCTGTTTCAATACAATAATGTATTTCAGCAAGAATATGGATCACCCGTGTCAACAATATGGAAACTCATGGGATCGTGAAACGCCGATTCCAGTGAATAGTCACAATTTGTGTGTAGTTTGAATTCAGTGCGCGGGTGACAGTAGGCAGGCAACAATGTACCAAATAGTAGCAATGTTAAGTCGGATGGAGCGAGTTAATTAACGTTTATGCGGAGTCATCAAACAGGCGTGAGCTTCGCCTTCGGGACAGGCCCAGGAGCGCGACTTCGCGTCGCCGCTTTTAATTAAATGCTGGTGCTGCCGCACCGCGCTAAGAAGTCATCTACAACCCACTTGCCAGCATACAACCCCTTTCCTATACATTTAATCAAAAATATGTTAAGACGCCAACGACATCGCGCAAATAACTTCGGTCGTAAAGTTTGACTACTTATGAAAGTAAAGAAAACATCAGTTATTATGTTCTAGGACTTACATTAAGTACAATATACGTTATTTCGATTCCATGTATTATTTATCAGTTACTTTATTTATACTGAAAATTATTGTTTGATAATTAGTTAATACTGCAATATAAAATTCTCATATTGGCCTGAAAATCCTGAAATGCTTGGTAAATGGTAAATTGGTATAATAAACATTAAGAGTCAAGATAATTTTCTTTAATTAGAATTGTAATCAGTTCCCAATTAGCTTAGTGGATGTACTCCTAAAAAAAGTGGCTAGACAATAATTTTTACCGAAGTGCAATTGTTCAGCAAGCTGCAAGTGTATGAGAAAAAACAATCAATAAATCACAAGTGATGCTCCGTGCTCCTAGCGGGGGTTGGCCAATTACTACGTCGCGCTTCAAGGAAGCTAACCAGTTTCTAAATTCTTCGTATATTTAATTTAGCTTAATTGGTGTGTGGATACACGGCGGCAGGCAGTCGACCGAGAATTGGAGCCTCTTTGTTGGCGAAATCGCGTTTAAAACGGTACCCTCGCGGATTACACACAGTGCGCACTCTCTTCTCTTATCACTTAAGTGGTATTGTTCTGCTCGTATACACGTTACTTTGGTTTCATGTTTTCCCGACGTCACTTCTCAAGGTGAATGTAATCGGAAGCCTGAATTTAGTTTTCGGAACGATCGTCGCCCGAGTTAGTACGCAGCCGCTCTACCTAAATTGTGCTAGCTCCAGTGTCGAATTCATGATTCGTAAAAAGGTATCTTAGTAATTACATGGCTTTCATGGTACGTTTGTGATTACTTTGAGATTTCGATTGTTTGCCATACCTACATACTACTACATTTACTTTGTTTGACTTCAATTCGTTTCAGTTTAAACTTGCCAGAAAAAATGGATATTGCAAGGATGATGTCAACGGTATCTTTAAATATGACAAATATTGTCTTTATGAATACACTAAAGGAAAGGGCAATCGTGTTTGTGGGTGCTCAACTGTTGATGATGTGAATGGTACAGGAAACTCGGCGCGTGCGCGGTAAACTGATGTGGAGATGAGCGACGTGGGCGCACCCCCACTAATTTATTAGTTATTACTGTCGTACAATTGGCCCCTCCAAACTTGAGCAATATTCTACATATTTTTATGGCTACAACATACTTATTTATACAACGGTGTATGTTTATCAGAATCTTTGTTTTGAGTGATTTCGTGTATGGTACGTTTTACACCTGTGTGCTGTATTAGAGCAATAGTGAGATAAATTCACGTGTTCATGAATCTTCGCCGCTGTCCATATGCAGCCACATACAAAGGGGGTATACACCATTATTGCTAACATCAAGCAATAAACATTGTTCTCGAAATGTTCTCCAGTATCCGAACAAGGAGAGAGGTGCGGTGTACGATTACACGTGCGGCGATTGGTAACTGTGTTGTTGGTATGTGTTCATGTACAATGTATGTACATACTGATATAATTATGTGTGCGAGAACTGCGTTCGGCGTGGGACGGGGCAGTGCATTTTTTGCGAGCGCGAGATGAACGGCAGGTCGTTGAACTCCGTCGCTTGCCTCGGTACCGAATTTTGCCAGCGAAGCGCATCTTCCAGCCTTCTTACTTGAGTGCAGTTTTATTGAACTACAATTGTTGGTATAAATTTATTCGTACATGAGATTAGATGAATCACTGCAAAAATCAGAAGCTCTACGTCTCTTACAAAACATATACATAATTAAGTAGCGATAAACAATCTCCATTTTTTTGTTGTCTGGTAAAACCCAGTAATACAAAATGTTAATGAATACTTGGGCCGTCTCATGTGTTAATTGTTTTAAAAACAGTTAAATAAGTATTGTGGTAACACTTTTACCTGGCATGTGCTCGTCGGAAGACGTCGGGCCAGCGCTCCGGCACGCATTGTGAGCAGGCGGGCGGCACAACGAAACAGCTGTCGGTATCATTGCTCACTCATTAGACGGTGAAAAAACTCTTTAAAAACAACTAATTAGCACCGCTGCCGTACTTACTTCCCGTCTTTCATCCGAGAAGAATGTACGACCGAAGCGTGCTTTGGTACTTTATGAAGCGCAATAAGCTTAAGTCGACTAGTTCGAGTATGAAGAAACCTCCCGCCCGCGCCGCCTCCCTACATAATGTGCAATAAAAATTCAGAACGGACCTCTTCCACGAACTCGATATAGGCTAGTGATATAGTTTTAATGCTATTACTACCGACTAATTACATGTTAAAATGAAACAGCATAATTTATTGCCCAGTGGCTGTTGCCAGATACTTCCTTCGCGCAAATGTTAGATGGATAAATCCTCATTGTACATTCTATCTAGATGACATGATGTCTATAAGACCGTTATGTGCAAGAGAAACAAATATCTCGTACTTTCACATTTATAATATCACCAGGGAAGTGACTCATCTAATAACGTTAACCAGTTAGGCATAAACAGTACCGTTTGTCTGAAAATAATAGCTCTTTAGACTTGTACACTCTTCGTGCGCATGTATTTGTGCAGCACCGTGATTTGTGCGGATTCTTGACAAGTGTATAAAACTTTAATTATAAGAAGTGGTTATTTTAAACTGTTCTCTACATTTCATCGTTTATCTTTCGTGTAACTTCGAATACGGTGGCACTTAACCGCTGTTTATTTAAAATTGCTGCTGTCATTTTACATTTCGCTTGATTTCGTTTAGTCTTCTACTTCACCATAATCATCCATTAATTACGATGAATATGATTTTTGAATAGCCCGTGGCTGTATACCGATATATTTTTGCTAGTATTGTCTTACAGTCTGCAATCAATTAGTGATGTGTCTCTGATAAATGGACAATAATGTAAAGTAACATATATTTTGACTATGTTAAATTTTTCTTTACATTGTGTTATTACTAAAATGCCTTTAAACCACAATAGCATTAATTTAATTAGACGAATAAGTTCGTCTGTACCAACATTATATCGTCTCGCTAAGTTCACCTGATCTTGCAATTAGCCTCCTTGCTTCATACATAACTTATTCAAAACACACCGAATTAAAATTGAGTTGAAGGTAACAATAAATTGGCCTTGTCTCGGCCATTGACCAAGACTTTACAACAAATGATTTTCAGCTCCGCATTATTATGATGATAGTCGGGCAGGTAAAAAATAGCTAGATATTTCGAGTCAAACGTTTATAAAAAGCGTATAAACGAGCTTTTAGTCGTCACGCTCGGTGGCGTGCGCGGGCAAAAACTAGCACACGTCGCATTCGTGACTGTCGGTGTGCGCTTGCGACCGCCGCGCTGCACGTCTGACACCACCTCAGTGTCTGACCAATCGCAACGACACTCGGCACGCAGGCTGCACTGACGTTATCATGCGACCACGTGCTCGGCCAAGTTGATTATTTAACTCTACATGCATGCAACTCGATTACAACTTACAAGCCCTACTACGATTGCACCGCATAAAACCTCTGTGTTCTTTTTCTAAGGATCATTAGTGTCGTAATATAACACGTCATATTTAGAAAGAGTTAAATATATACAAATAACTATAATAATTATTGATCCTTATATGTTTTTTTACTGCTACAAAGTGAGCTCTACAATTAAAGAGCTGCAGTAACATTTAGAACCAGGTGGGCAAATCTATAAATCGGGTTTACAATGAAGAGAACAGTACATTTAGATCTATGTATGATTGTGCACGTTAGTTTGGCGAGCGGGTGGCGGCAGGGTAACCGTGTCCTCCGGCAGGTCACGCGCCACACAAACTCGTTCTGCGGCGCACTTTCGCCGCTTTGCGTCTGCGCCGGAGCACTAGCGTTTATATCGCTTGCTCGCTTACACACCACACACCCTTCCCCCTCTAGTTTATACCCGACTACACCCGAACACCCGACATGGACAACTTACCGGACATGTTGCAAACGTGCAACTTGCGTTATTCAACTCCTTTGTTCTGCATTTTATATTTGGCAACATAAAGCTTTCGAATGAAGCTTTCTCAGACGATGATCACATTCGGTATCATGAAGACTGAATGATAAAGACTGTTATTTAATTCTAGCACTCTACTTTTCTTGTTTCTGACTTCACACAACTAGAATCTAAGACGCCTAGTTCGTCGAGAACAGAGATTTTGAAGCATAATCTCTAAAATCGTTTTTGCATCAGTCTATTTATCTTTTCCCTATGATTATATGTTTTTGCTTCATGGCATCATCATGAAGATATAGATAGCCGCAATACAGTCAAAGTTTTAATTTGGGCAAATTTGTAGACTAATGTTCCCATATATGAGCGTCGTTAAAAAGATTGTCTTGTGCTCAAGACGTGGAAATAACCGGTGCAACACATTGACCGGCTAAAACTCTACACAATCGACGGGGTGGGCGGAAGTGTGGCAGTGGCGAAAAGCTCGCAACTGCATGAGGAGAAAGGAAGCGGCGCGGCGTGCGGTGTGATAAGGCGGCCGGCTGGCGTCGCGCGCGGGGCGAGGGGCGAGTCCGCGGCGCGGGGCGCGGGGTGCGCGCGCAGCGGCAGCCCCCGCGTCGCGCCACTCGCCTCCCGTCAGTCGCCCGCCGACTCCGCTTGTGCTTGTGTGACTCGCGCTGCTCCGTGCACCGCACTCGTGCCCCGAACACGACGCGTGCCGCCCCGCTGTGGCCGCGAACCGCGACATCTACGCTACCGGCGAAACGTTTCTCCTAACTTACGTGCAACTTGCTATGTTTTAACTTACGGACATTTACACTCCCTTTACCCGGCTTGTTTATCCCTCATCATGTAAGTGTTTCGCTCATTCTATTAAATGCGGCATAGTCTCGTCGAAATTCGGAACTCGCGACAAAGTGAAATATATCGTGAAAGTTTGTGAATTGAAAAAGGCTAGTGAGTTTTTGGCAATCGTGTTTTATGGCCACACATTTTGTTAGTGTTTTCTTTGTTTGTGGACGGAGTAAGATCACCGGCGATTTCCGAAATTCGACGGAAAAGTTTCCAACATTAGGAGCGAGCGGTATGTTTGTAGTGCCGGGCAATGGTGGTTCGGTCCGCTCGCTCCGGCGTGTATGTCGCTCCGGCGCATGAGAGCTTTCGCCTTGCTCTAAACCTGCTAGGTGCAGAGCGGCTTGCGCTACTCGCACCACAAAACCCAACTCAAAGCTTTCATCGGTACAGCCTATAATGTAAAAGTTACGCTAAGTAGAACTCTTCCTAATCTCTCGACAAACTTTTCTCCTTCATGGTTTCACCTTACTGTTTCTGTCTGTAGTGAATCTCACTACTTCTCTCATGCTTCTGGTACCTGGAAAATAATATATTTCTTCCCCGCAACTTTTGTCTATAATACCTACTTTATGAAATGCCGAAATGTGTTTTTCAATGTCTGTAGAAAACTGAAATAATTTAAAAACATATAATATAATCAACTCAGTTTTCGCCGTCTCCTCTGGCCCCCCTGTCTTTAAACACACACCGACAAAAATAGTTCCTAAATGCAACATTCCTGTTCTAAATTTTATGTGTGAATTGTTGTAGAAATTCTCCAGTTTGTAGACTTAATTTAACCCCAATGTTTCATACGCTTGCCTTATCCTATGTGTGTTAAAAATTACGTAGTTTTAATCTTATCACATACCTACAATAACACGAACACAGCGTTGATTTAAGATAAAAATAGTTTTACAGAAATATTCCACAAATTGATAAAATGAATCTTTTATTCAAGTGATAAGTGCGTACATACTCGTAATCTTTTAAATAGCGTGTTGTCAACTGCAATTTTCATAACTGTGATGTCATGTAGTGATTACGACGATAATACAATCCAATGTTCACAATATTTTTTTAATTGTTGACACGAAACTGATAAAATAATGATACGATACTAGGTATAATTAAAAATATGTTGGTGCCAAATTTTATAACGCCAATGTTAGTTATTCGACTTATAACATAGTAGGATCATTTCGCCTGTTCGCGTCCATTTAGTGCAGTTGGCAAGTTTGAAGGAGAAAATAAAAATGTTCCAGCAAATTGATTCAATGAAAAATTTATGTAATGCGTTCATTATATAGTCTATTTTAATAATCACTTTCAGTTTTGTTCGAAACTTGTTGTGTTTTTTTTTTAAATAGACAAACTTCAAAATATTGCATTTTACCCAGTTTGCGTCCAAAAAATCCAAATTGCGTCCACCTGTGGACCAGTTCGCGTCCACTAGCTTAGTCTTAACAATATCAACCTTATAAGCCTTCATATAAGGGTGATATTGTTAAGACAATCTAAAGAAAGATTGGCTTTTAATAATTTCTACATTTAAGATTAAAGTTATAAAAAATCTTCATTCTTATCATTATTCAATCACTTTATAGAAACTATAAATAACTATTTATTGTTCTCAACATCGATGGAACTTAAAATCAAAGATAAAAAAATAACGATACATGTTGTCCAATATTGTGGTCTTCGGAATAGCATAATTTTTACATAATGATGTACATATTTGTCTTATCGATTTCTTCTTCTCACGAATATCACAAAACGCTTTCTTTATTTAATCATCTTTTGTATTTTTTTCCTTAAAAAATATGGAATAAAAGAAATTAAATGAAATAATTCAATTTTAAACTCAGTCTTAATCAAAAATGCATTTTAAATTATAAAACATATATATATAGAATGTATTTATGCAATTATTTCTATTTCATGAAAATATGGACGCAATTTGCTATAATATTATCCCTTGCAGGTATAGTTTGCGTCCACTTGTGATCGATTATTATATCGATTGTATCTTTTATTACAATCATAATAATGTGGACGCAAATTGGTCATTACAATTGCATACTATTAATGTTAAAATAAACAAAATCCCAATTTCTCTCTCATATTTTAATCACATAAAAATAAACAACTAAAGAAATCATAAATAGACGAGTTCGCGTCCATTGTGGACGCAAAGTGGAAGTTTTATAAATTCGGTGGTGTAATTCGCGTCCACCTTATTTTAATTGTTAACTATAAAAAAAACAAGGTAATTCATAATTCATACTATTCGTCTTTTCATTATTAATGTCTAGAAACAGCTATGTATCCTAAAATTCACATAAAACAATAAAATACTTACCGTCAAACACGCCGCTGCACACTATTTTTTTATTAATATCCCGCGCATCTGCACTCTTTTGTTGAACAACCGAGATTAACTAATTTTTTTAAACAGGATAAAGTGGGCGCACGGAACTTTTGTCTATTTGTGCGTGTCTCTTATACGTCGAGGTATTGGCGATACTGACTTTTCATTTTATTAGTGTGTTAGTATACTTATTTCCGAGCATTTTTAAAGGGAGGTCCGCAAAATGGACGCGAATAGGGGGATGGACGCGAACAGGCGAAATGACCCTATATAACAATTTCAACGCAGCAACGTTCCAAAATAAAACAGTCTGAGCGTGTTAATTTAAAAAATAGCAGGGTTTATCCATTTAAATCTACAATGGTTTGTTTGCAACGTTTCTACTACGAGGGTAACAGCTGCCTTGCTACCTGCCCGACAGTAAAAACGTGTGTCAATAGAGGGCTCGCTGTGTTATTATTATTGGCCCAATTCGGCTCTTAATATAGAGATTAATTTTAAACTGACAATTATCTGCCTAGAGGTATCTGCAAAGTCATTTAGAATATTGTCTAAAACATTCTAATTCAAAAGACAGGTCTGCCGAAAAATTGACTACTGGTTATATTTGACACATAAAAACACTTAGTAAAAACAAGAACGCCGCTAAAGCATTTAAGCGAATAAACAATCTAGATTAACATTAAAATAAGAGCCTAATTTATCACAGACCAACACAAACTTGTTTTACAAACTGAATGGGTTTTTTCTGCAAATTAGGCAAACGAGGAAACTCACTGACATTTAATTACGTTTTCAAGGATGGATTTTAGTGTGACTAAGCGTCGCGAAGAAGAATAGAACAAACCTATAAGAATGACGATAAGCTGCTCGTTATCGCTCGTATCTTATCTCAGGGAAATTAAACTGGTCCAACTGAATTACATGACCAAATAAATCACTGATAACCACCATGTGTATTTTCGGTGAGTTTATGGAATTTTTGTCGCTTACATTTCTACGAACAGGCAAAAACTTGAAAACATATCCCTGTTTAATATGGAGCAAAATTAAGCAGATTCGCATTGATGCCATATACTTATCAAATAATAGAATAACTCTGTGCACGCCATGGAAATCGCAAAATTTATTTTAGCATATTGTTACTTACTGGAACTCAAATTGGAAAATATGCATCTTTGGAAAGTTAACCGGGTGGAAAATCCAGAGTCAACAGACATTTTATTGGACAACTATACATTTTTAACGTTCTTATTTGAAGCAAGTACAATTTGTCGTTTTTAGATGCATGTTCAATGCAATATCTAAGCCCGAAAGTTAACGAAGACACAACACTTCTTCCATAAAAGTTCTTCTAAATATTTTCAGCGCACGAAATAGAAGTCTTGCTACGGATAGCAAGACTGTTGCAGCAAGCCTAACTGAAGCAGGATCTGAATCCTGCTGCAAAATTTTACTGTATTACTCTTTGCCTGTTTTATACCTACTTGTTTGTTAAGCGTATCCTTATCTAATCATTCATTACTAAATCGTTATTGATAGATCGCAAGGGGCTTATAAAACATTTGACTTGTTTCGATCTGATGCACTTCTCTGTTAGAAAATAGTTTTAGGATCTGAACTCTAAATGTCATTATCTCTCGAAAAAAAACAAACAGTATATCCTTCGAAAGCTGTGCTCAGTCTGTGTCCAAAAAAAATTAAAACATACATATATGTAACTTAATTTGTGAAGCTGAAAATAAACTTACAAGATTTTACAAAAAACACCAAAAGTAGTTGCCAGACAGTAAAGCGCTGGCAATCACGTCTATATAAAGAAAATTTTACAAATCGCTGTGTAATAAGCTGATTGGATTCTTAGAAGTTCCAATGAAAGTTTCCAACTTATCATACTTGACTTAGTACGATTTCTGGAGCTTAAAAGCATCTCTAAAATGTTGACATTTCGTTTCTTTTCATAAAGCTTTAGCTGGAGACGGAGTGTTGTTATAATTCGTAGATGTGACTGCGTGTTGTGGTTGATAGGATCAGTTAATTGTGTAAGCGACGGCAGTGGTGGGGCCGTGGCCGTGTGCCACCAGGAGCACGTTCGATAAGGCGTGCACATTAACGGGCGTGGTGCAGCGATAGCGCCGGAATCGTGTAATTTGCGCCTCGTAAATTTAAGCCGTCGCAAATTTTTCGCCTCTCTCGCTAATTACCAGTCCGCCGACGTCCCCTGAGACTGCTAAATGTGCCTCGTGCACGTCCCGAATGCGAAAGTAGCGCTAGTTGCGATCTGCTTTGCCTCGCACACAGTAAACAATAGCCTTTGTTTTGGCTACCATGGTTCAACTACGTGTTCAACAAATCATTAGTTACAGCTGCATAGAATTTGTATTAAATTATGATGGCAATCTTATTTACTATGTAAATTAACTTGTGTGATAAGTTTCGCCAAGTTATGTGGCCACAAAACATGCGTCATATGCCAACAAATAAATGCCCAAATTTAATCGCACCTAAGCCTTAGCGCCTGTTTCGCAACTGTCCAATAAGTTCTGGTTAAACTACTTGGCAAATAAATTCATAGAAAAAGCGTTCGAATTTTGAATTTAACTGGAAGGTAACGCTTACTTAGAGGTGGTGAAACAGGGCCTTAGTATTTTTTTTACTACATACTTAATTAAAAAGTAAATTATGTATCAACTGATATTGATAAATAATTCTTATGGTATTCATGTATATTATAAACCAAATAATGTCCCAGTTCACATTTCAGTCATAAAATTAACTTCAGCAAACATCCTTCTAAGTAATTGATAACACTTTTTCCTTAACGATGTGAGTCAACAATTGCCAGCGCTGACCAACGAATATGGAGCCGTGCGAGGCATAACAAACGGTGACATCACTTCGACGCAGCCGAACACATGCGAAACCAAGTCAATCGTTCAATTTTCAACCGTCTTCCTAAGATTTATGACTTACATTGCATTACTGACGGCACAAAAATTACGACCTTGAACATTATTACAAATCGCAACAGCAGTTTAGATTGATGAAAATATCGCATGTGAAATATTAAAACAATAATCTGCAGAACTACCATAATTACTAAATTGTATTAAAGATATTCAATTGATTTCTTGTATGAGATCTTGGTATTACATGTATTTATGTAAAAAATAATAAATGTAACAATAGCATATTTTGTTCCATAAAAGTACTTAGAATGGTTCATGTTCGAAATGTTGAGAATAACCAAATGGATCACATACCAAACAGTGAAATAATACAAACGATTGTATGTAAATCTAGAAGCTAGACGGAGAGTGCATTAAGCGCGACGTGGCTTCGATCATGCATGTCGAAGGCGAACACGGTGGTGGTTTTTGCGAGTACGTCTGCGGCGAACCGCGACACCACCATCCAAGGTCACTGGGCAAACATTCCTGCCCCGTTTTCCGCTTGTACTGCTATTGTCCGACGGCCTTGCTGTCTCGACAACTTTTTACCGTCCAACTATACGCTCTATTTGATTACCGCCATCTCCGGCTACGATAACACCGGCCACTGATAAGGAAAGAGGACACGCTCGACCGGTTATTCCTGATGGTAATAATGGCCGCATAAATGTTTTAATTCAATTCTTCCTTTTATATGCTAAATCATTCGAAGTGAAACAATGCCAATGTAGAGCGCTGATAAAGGTCGTTGGCCATTTACCTCGCTATTATAACATGGCCCGTCGTGAATGATACGTTTATGATGAGTCGGTTATGTATAGATTTCATTTTTGCCATTTACCAGTAGCGTCATAAGAGAAATCTATTCAATATAATTCATAGCCACAACAATACAGACAACACAATGCTAAGACATTGACAAAATAAATTGAAAAGAAATCAATTTCAACTTAAAGTAGCAAACACGAAAGTATGCAGCAATTAGTTGGTGAATGCTACCAATCTTACATCATACAATGGCGTCACGTATTGCAACAAAAAAATATATGTAAAGTTACAGAGTCATTTGCTGGTGAAGGTAACGAGACAAGCGGTACCTTTCAAACAGCTGCACCACGAGTATGGTCGACCTTACCCCGATTTCTGTCGAACCCAATTCAATCGCCAATTATAAACCTTGCAGAATTAAAATTCTTGCGTTCACTTTTCAAATTAAGCAATTCCTTTAGTTTATTCAGAAGTAAGAAAAGTGCGGTCGAGTCTCTAAATACTTTATTCAGCCACGTGAATCATCAAACGACGAATATGTAAAATGACTAATCGTGATGAGTTACATTATATTTTGTTTATTTTTTCGTATCATGATGATTTTTGTCGGGAAAATTACAATAATGATGAATTGGGGTTTCCAGGCGAGCTAATCGCATTCTAATTGTCTTGATAGCTTAGTGGTCAGAGCGCCCTCCCTGGCGGTGGGAGACCCAGGTTCGAGTCCCGGTCAAGACCGGTGGATGCGGGCAGGCGGTCTGGTTGCCCTTTTTAATAAGTACGAAATACTTAAACACTCCGCCGCGCTTTTCAGATAACTATTAAATCTACATGATATTGTCGATGGTAACTTGATCGAATCGACGATCTCACAAAGGCCCGCTCCCGACTGTTTTTCCCCCTCCTGCGCCCACCCCTGTCCCCGACCGCTCTCACGAGATTCTTATTTAGATTCGCTTCCGTCTGATTGCTCTTGGTAATCTTTTCACTGGGTTATTGAATGTCTTCCCCGTGCGTGTCGAGCACCGAAGGAATCTCCCAGCTATCGGTGCCGACGTGAAAGGAATCGGCCGCCGATATCCTTTGAAACCACCATACTCAATTTCTGGTTTAAATGTAGAAAATAAAACGATGTCCATTTGCTTTGTGTTCGTTTTCAAGGGGTTGGACTTGATAGGTCGGAATCGCGACGGCGGAAAACTATCATTTAAATCTGTGCATTTGGTTGTGTACGGGGGTTTAGCTGCATTACGCGCTTAGCGGAGCCATTTTATCATTAGTGTTCTCTCTATTTGTATGTTGCTTTAGCTCTTTAATTAAAACCCTTTTAAACATGGAATGTGTACTATATGGTTCTTGGGTTTTATTTGGGACTCTTATACTCTTACAGTTATAAAATATAAGCTAAAGTTTGTTGAACCATTGGTTAAAAGGAAGCACAACATACGCGAGTGGTCACTTGGTCAGCACTATCGTGTGGCCGCCACGTAACTAGATTTGGTCAACCACAACACTTCGTAATCATTGTTACCCGTTTCCTTGTTACCAGTACAATCTAATTTCACGCCGGCTAATTTACACAGTAATCACTTGTATATCGACAATTTGTTATAATTGTACAAATGTTATGTCGATAATGCCTTTTATTTATATTCAATTATGCTAGTGATTCATTAGTTACAAACCAAACGAATCATGTAAAATATTTAAGAAATGAAGATACGGCTCACCGCTCTACGTGAAGATTTTGCACACAACTTCAAACTGGTATTCCGCAACAAATAGCATTATAAAAGTTGGAACAGATCCGAAATGTGGAATTGAACGGAGCGCATCCACGGCGCGTGATAAACGTCCAGAATCCCGATGCATTTACGTTGAAAATAAAATTTGAAGATTTATGCACGGTGAAGAGCGCGACGTTGCGTTGCCGCACACCGAGCTATTTTCAACCAGGTTATGCTTTAAATAGCGCATTACGATAGGATTTGGTTTCACGAGTTTTTCCCTGTTCCCGGCCTCAGACTGTTACGTTTCTAGTGGCAGCGCCCACACAAACAATTTTTCTGTGCGATGATTCCCCTGACACTTATTGCCGTTGCCGCCGTGAAACTCTTTTACGTTTTTTCACATTTTCATTTTGATGAAATTGTCGTTGGATAATTTATTTCGACTATTCGATGTTTTTTATTTTATAGCTGTAAAGGTGTAATTAGTTAAGCGCTTAACATTTATTATCTCTCTAAATATCTCTATCAATCTTATATACGAAAAGTAAACACATTAATGAGTCTATTTTACGGAATGAATCATCGAAATTACTTGAAATGATAATCAAAAACAATTGTTGTCATTACGGTATCGATTTAATAAGTTTTTATATATTTTATAATAAGTTATTTACTTGTTGTGAGGCATTACTTATCTTGCAATATTTTAAAGTCATCATGTATACCTAATTTCTTGATATCATAATTGTTACACCCAGTAGAATATGAGGCAGCAGGTTGGAGGCTACGTTCAGCGGTATCAAGGTACATTTATACAAACAGCCAGCATCTGAATTAAAAACTATGATAACTGCTAATTCCTCTTTGCGCACATTTGATAGTTCACAATGCATACGCTGCTGGCGAATAACATTGCGACAGAACGAGACCTGACAATAATGTTTGCCTATAATCTGTTGCCTGTGAGGGCGCTGCGCTGCTCCTCTAGGCGCGGGCCTGAGAGCGGCCGCCGCGCGCGCTTGCTAACCCGGTAGCCGCTTGTGCTTGGCTCCGGGGCGAAACGCCCGGAGAGTAACCAGTGTGTTTTGTTGTTCGCAGAGTTGAGCCCCGCACCGCACCGGCTTGCTCGCTGACCGCCGAGCCGCTAATCTAGCTTTTTACGCGCCCCACCGTCGCCCGCCCAGACCCGCACCGGCCGCCGCCATGCTCGCGCACCAAGCACCGCTCGCCCTCTACTAAACTCAACCGTCAACATCGATAAGAACGCGTGTGATAATAATAATTTAATACTCGCCTAAATAAGCTTGCAACGTCGGTGTCTTTAATTCTAACTTAATTGTTAATATTAATCAAGTAGTAAATAGGAATCTAGCGTATAGTGAGCGCGTACATCGGCTTCGCCGCTGAGCCGCGTCCGTGCGTGTGTGTAGTAGTGCAGTGAGGGTGCGCGATCGCCAGTGGCCACGACCGTCGCCGCCGCCGCAGCATCTCCCCGCCTGTGTACAAGTGCATGCTGAGAGCGCGCGGCCGCGCTCGCCCCACGCGGCCTATGCGCCGCACTCGCTCTGCGTAATTGCGCGCCACTCTACCGCCCTTCATTAGATGGCAACAATGGCCACCATGGTGAACATGAATAACCTGTTAAACGGCAAGGACTCACGTTGGCTGCAACTCGAAGTGTGCCGCGAATTCCAACGGAACAAGTGCTCGCGGCCCGACACCGAATGCAAGTTCGCGCATCCCCCAGCGACTGTGGAGGTCCAGAATGGAAGAGTCACTGCCTGCTACGACAGTATCAAGGTACGTGATATTCATTTTATCTGTAGCGCCAAATAAAAAGACGATAGAGCATTACCTTCCAAATCTTATGCAGCTGCGATTTTCCGGTTGAACAAGAATCAACCCCTCAAGGCGACATTTCGCCGCCGCCATTCCGCTCTCCGACCTCAATCCCAAGGCTAGCTTGAAATGACGTCATCCCTGCCGCCGCCGTCGCCGTTCGTCTGCTATTGTATGGGAATTGGCATAGCGCTAACATAATAAGCAGGACGATGACTCTGCACTAACATGCTCTTTATACGTCACTTCATAACAACGGCCTGATTTTTACGGAACTGCTCGCTTGATTAGTCATAGCTCACTACTGATTGACATAATTACGAACTATAGAGCCTCTTTAGCTTTGAGGCACAAGCTTTATTTGAATAACTTACGAGTTAGAATCACAAATCTGATAGGATAGCAAAATTTTAATGTCAAAGGAGAACATGAATATTTTACATCGATTTGCACGAATAAAACGGTTTATCGGCAAGTTTGCTCGGCTATTATGTGCTATAGCGTTATCAGCGCGGTAGAGCGACGTGATAACATGTAGGTATTTCGGGCGAGCGGAGGGCGATAAAAATTAAAACTGACATGTACGTAAACACGCACCTCCGCCGCTGCATCGCCTCGGGCCGGAGGTCCTTATCGCGATTATGTCCACCGACTTTCCAAATAACCCACAACGTGTATTTCAGTAAATAAAAATGTGTATTCATTATAAATTCCAGGGCCTTTTGTTTACCTAGTCAAATTGTGCACCACCTCTATAGAATGCTTCATGTTTTCCTATACACCAAATCGTTTAGTAAACAAAAGGAATAGGTACAGATAAATGGAAGGCACTCTCTTATTTCTTAATACTTATTTCCCTACGTATTTTTCTTTGACGCTTGGTTGAATAACGCGATCAAGAGATAAAACGCACTGGGATCGAGAGCGAGCCAGCGCACCCGGTAAAGATTTTCACGTTTACCACCGTGCTCTATTCAATATTCCGATGTTTCTAACGTTACGGAGAGGCTTCAACAATGCTGGCGAATTCGCAGAAGCCTATTCTACAGTAACGCGTAGTTGAGGAATAACACGATCGAATTCTAAGCCATACTTTGTATTTTGTATATATTGTTACGGACGTGGTAACGGGATTGGAAGGAATCACCGAGTAGCACTGATGACACTTTATTCGACTTCACACACACGACGCGTCGTTCGATTTCGACGTAGACAGCACCAACACTAACGTCTTTTGCACTGCATTTCACTGCACGTCACTGCACTTCACTGCACTATACTTTTCTTCACTGCACTATACTTTTCACTACTACTTCTTTCTTCCTTTTACTTCTTCCTTTTCTTCTCCACTTTACCACCTCTCAACTTAAACTGGCGCTAAGCGCGTCTACACCGCTTTATATACCCCTAGTAATGTTCTAGATCCACTAATTTCGATTGTCATTTCATTATTCAATTGTTTTTCCCATCTCCTGTCTCTTTTTAACCTTTCCATTCCTTCCTGAAGTTTAATTTTTACCTTAAATAATTCCTCGGCTTTAATAATTTTAATTTCTAATTTTCTAAATTTAATTTTAATTTATTTTTTGTTTTGTATATATTAAATAGGCTTAATTTAATTTTAAGACATGATAAAAGTAAATTCATGTAATATTGAATAAATAATATTTTACTCGAAATATTTAAATAATCTTTTTTCAAATATTTGACAAACATTCATAAACATTTTCCAAATTTCATAAAAACCATAATCCACATAACTGTTATGACTGGGATTTGAACCCACGCCCTCAGAACGTGAACGGAATGTGTTATCCGCACGGCCATCGCCTTGTTGTCAATTACTGGTGAATTTGGCGAACACTTGACAGAGTGTATACGTCATCAAACTAAAAACTGTCATTTTCAAATAATAAAATAGTCTTCAAACCTCTTTACTAATTATTGTGTTTGACGACCGGCTAGTTTGTCGTGTAGACGTCTGTAGTCCTTGGCAACCGTAGTGATGACACCTTGACATGACACCGGCTGTCACACTACGCCCTCTCTAAGACATGCTCGTCCCGAGCATTGTTGGATCGATGATATACCGCTCTCCTTTCGACATGGATAAAGTCATTAAGCTTCGTAGGTATAGGAACTGAAGCCTGTGATCTAAGTGCAAGTTTGCTTTCTTTGAGGCTCAAAACTTTCCCCATGCTACTACCTTTCATTGGAATTTCCACATCTCCACACTTAAGTATACCACCTTTAATGTCTAATCTGCACTGATGATCTCTAAAGAAATCCAGCCCAACAATACAATCGTCTACGATGTCTGCAATCACCGCTCGTTGCCAGTATAGGTTGTCACCGATTTTTATAGCCACCATCTGTTCGCCTTTAACTGCGATGTACTGACCGGTAGCCGTCGTCAGTCGAGGTGAAGCTGACGGTGTTAGAATCTTTCCGTTCTTTCTTGTCAAACGAGTTCCTATAACCGTTCGTGTTGCACCGGTGTCCAGGGTCAGCGAACATATAACGCCATTGACTGCTCCATCGATAGTTAAACCGTTGCCATCCGTGCGTTGTCGGATACGAATTTTCGTAGCTTTCCGTTTTCTGATCAGCGCTTGCATCGAAGTCCTGGCTGTAGTTGCTTCCTGATCATCTTTCAAGACTTGAACACTAGCGTCAATCTGACGCCTTTCTGCTACATGTTTCGGACAGCTACGCCTTAAATGTCCGGGCTCTCTACAGTTATAACACTTTAGGACAAAAGATCTGCGACCAGTTCTCTCTACTTCCGCTGCAGTAACACTGTCTCGATCACTCGTAATTTCTTGTCGAAAAGCCTCCACTTCTAGAGCATGTGCTAATGCGCCTTTAACATTGTTGTGGTGTTTCAGGCGCACGGCAGCTCTGACTTCATCGTCATAAATTCCGTCGCTGAACGCCTGGAGTCGCATGCTTTGAACTTGTTCCGCGGGTGTCGACTGATAAGCCTTTTTCACCATTTTTGTCGCTTCCATCGACCACTGCTGCAAGCACTCATTCGGGTGTTGACGGCGAGTGCGTAACTTCGCTCGGCACACATATTGTAAGTGCGCATCTCCGAACCTGGATTCCAAGGCCTCAAAAAGTTCTTCGTAACTGGCGTCCTTTCCTACGGCATCAAGCAACGATAGTGCTTCACCGCGCAACACGAGGATAAGTGCAAACTTGGCCCGGTCGTTATACCAACCTTTGTTAATAGAGGCGGCCTCGAACTGCATTCTGTAGGCCTCCCAGGAAGTGGTTCCATCGAATAATGGCACTTTTAAATTACCACCAGAACTAGATGTAGTAATGGAAACCGAAGGGCTGTTGGATTTCATCTTCCTTAACTCATCCTCCACCGTAGCTATATGGGACTCAACGGTTGCTATGCGCGACTGCATCTCCTTCGCTATTGTAGCCACACGGAACTCAACTGTTGCTATTTGTGACTGTGTTCCTTCCTGGAAACTCAATAAAGCTTCAAACTTTATCTCTATCGCAGTAATCTTGCCCGCGTTTTCTATTGTCCTAGCTCGAATATCCTAGTAACCTTGTAAGAGTTCGCCAAGTTGCTGCGAGGTTTGCAGGTAAATTGCAGCGAGGTCTTCGAGAGATAATGTTTTAGCCGCGCTTTCAGCTGAAGACATTCTTTCTCCGGACAGCCTTCCTGCAAGAGTGCGCTTTCCGTTCTCATTTCAATTTCCGGGCTTTAACACCCTTGGTCCTGAACAATTCTCGCACGTTGACCCTTCCTCGGCATTGCTGAAGTCTTCGAACCTTCCAATCCCACTTTTGACACCAATTGTTACGGACGGGGTAACGGGATTGGAAGGAAACACCGAGTAGCACTGATGACACTTTATTCGACTTCACACACACGACGCGTCGTTCGATTTCGACGCGGACAGCACCAACACTAACGTCTTTTGCGCTGCACGTCACTGCACTTCACTGCTCTATACTTTTCACTTCACTTTATTTCACTACTACTTCTTTCTTCCTTGTACTTCTTCCTTTTCTTCTCCACTTTACCACTTCTCAACTTAAACTGGCGCTAAGCGCGTCTATACCGCCTTATATACCCCTAGGAATGTTCTAGATCCACTAATTTCGATTGTCATTGCATTATTCAAATATTCATAAACATTTTCCAAATTTCATAAAAACCATAATCCACATAACTGTTATGACTGGCATTTGAACCCACGCCCTCAGAACGTGAATGGAATGTGTTATCTGCACGGCCATCGCCTTGTTGTCAATGACTGGTGAATTTGGCGAACACTTGACAGAGTGTATACGTCATCAAACTAAAAACTGTCTTTTCCAAATAATAAAATAGGCTTCAAACCTCTTTGCTAATTATTGTGTTTGACGACCGGCTAGTTTGTCTTGTCTGACGTCAGTAGTCCTTGGCAACCGTAGTGATGACACCTTGACATGACATCGGCCGTCACAATATTTTACTTTTAATTTTTGTCACGTTAAAGGCTTATTTGTATGAAACCAGGCATTTTCGAATGCACAGGTGCTTAATTTAATCTAGCTTCTTTTAGAAAGAAAAAACGTCCAGTTGTCGATATGCATATGTCTTAAATTGAATTATTCACTTCATTCGAGTTTGCATGCAACTTGAATAACTTGTAACATTTCCGATCAACGACAACACAGCCTACTAGACACCTAATGTTTTCATTTCTACAAACAAAAAATTCTGTCAAAGCGGTGAGGTATGCGGGGCAAGGGGGGCGACAAAAATGCATTCTAATTGGCCGGTTCAAATTTGCGGAACGTCATAATTCATATCTAGTGTTGGGATTGGTCCAAATTGGTCTTATATAAGACGTATAAGTCTACTGTGTTGTCCGAAAGTGTTCGCCTTACGTGCGGCGTCTAGTAGGTTGGGTTGTCGTTGTTTCCGATTGACACCCTTTTACATATACAGGTTTCTGATTTTCCTTTTACATAAATATTCGGTTGATGACCATGATATGTTTGAAATCCCTCCATTAATTCTTGCCACCGTTTTCCTGCTAGTGACTATCATACGTTAAGTACATACATATTATGTGTGAAGTTGCAATAGGTAATTCGCTTAAAGCCGGGCATCGTGTTTAGTCCGAGACTTTAAACAATGAGCCATCCTACATTGTGCGAGCTTTGTGTCTCGTGATGGTATCGCACCATTGCATCGTGTCGACACATCCTGCATCACAATGCCGACCTTGCGATGCGGCTACACGCCACCACATGCTCCTCTCTTATTTTCTTCATACACTCAAATGACTTTTAATTTATTTGTTCACACGTAAACTGTCTAGAAATGCCTCTGCAAATAATATCCTCCCCTATCCCATAGTTTTTAGTGTTCACTTTGTAATGTAACGGATGCGTTCGAAGTTGCGTGGGCTTTGATATTTTAGTCGCACGCGAAATAAAAATAGAATGAAAATATTGGTGTTTGCGCGCAAAAATTAGAATAGCCCGTCTGTCGTTTGATCGATGCACGTTTGCTTTTTAAATAAAATAGCACTCAGCTATATCAAATCATTTCGTTTATGTATTTGATTTGCATTTATGTATTTTATTTAAATCAACTTTCATAACATGATGTGCCACCACAAATATAAGCGGGCTCCATTCGGGCGATGGCTCAAGAAATTTTAAATAATCCTCAAACGAATACGAAATAGTGCGATACGTAGTTCCGACAGTAATCTGTGCGATAAAAAGCATTTCGTGGACGTAGAACGGCGCTTATACTGTTGACCGGCGATGAAGCGTCCAGATATTTAACTGTGGGAGGACGAAAAAGTAAACAACGGCTTTGTGAGGCGCACTACTGCTGGCTCTTTGAGACTTCGCCGAACCACGCACGGCCGCCCAATCTAGTAAAGCAAAAATATCGTTCTTTCTATATTGTAAAACAAACTCGGTTTGATCTTCTGTGTAACCATCAATTTAATAATCGTTTAAGACTGCCTCGTTTGTCTCGGGCATAAATGTGCGCGTGGGATTGGAAGGTCTCGGGTTCGATTCCCGGGTCGGGCAAATTGTTATTGGGTTTTTCCGTTAGGAAATTCTCAGTAGCAGCACGTGGGACCTAACAATTCCTGGCGAAATGTGGGTGTAATATTACACCTCTCCCTACTCCTTCGGGATACAGGCGTGAGTCTATAAATAAAATAAATTAATAATCGTGTCTTTGTTTGTAATAATGCACATCATTCTGGCAAAATCATCAGTTAAGCGACAATGGAAAGTGTTCACTGTAGACATTTATGAAAGAATCGTGACCCAGAAAATATGCAATAGCATGCATTGTGAAGCAAATTGTTTTGAAACGGCAGAATAATATGAATATAGGTAGGTACGTCATTTACCATGTGATCCATCAAATCGTCTTACAGGCTCAGAAATGAGATTGCCGCGGGAACAATGAATTAAAAACACAACCGAATGTTATCCCACAAACGTCACCGACCGAGTGGAACGTAGGCAGGTAATCGCGGCTGATCAAACAAGCTGCGCCACTCCCCGCCCCCCACTACGCCGCGCGTTTCGCGAAACGTCTCCCGTGATTAAGCCTTCAATTACGCGATATGACGAGGGGGTCATATTTGATTAGGCTACGTGTTGTGTTGATTAAACCGAGCTTATTGCCTTATTCACTTACCTCACCCACGCGGCTGATATCTACCTGAGAACGATGCGTCGCATTGTCAAACCGGATTTGCGACTGTCTCATCGTATCTCCGCCGAGACGCTCAATTTGCTGACATTAAAACGACCATGAAACACTGACCGCGGGCTATGACGAAGGCGTCAGCCGAGCAAGCACATTAGAATGAACACATTACGTGTCATTCAATTTTTTAATGCCTACAGTTATTTTATTTGTGTCAGGTACGGTATCAACTTGCTTACATCAATTTACTTCATAGAGCTTAAACTGTGGTTGTGTCATACACTAATAGCTTGCTGTTTTAAACGAGTAAGTTGCGAAATTGACTACACAGTGACTTCATCTTGGACACCAATTTGATACTAAGAATTTTGCCAATTGTACGTCCGCATGAACTTATGTAGTAAAATGTAGAGTCAGTAAATTGCGTGCTACCCAAACTTGCGTGCCGCAGGATTAGGTTTAATTACAATTTATTTGCACCATACAACTTAATTACTTATGAACCATTCTCTAAGCTACAATTTAGAAACTAATTAAATCCCTTAATCAACAACACCCAACTTCAATAGAGAGCCTACATTTTTGTTCAAGTAAAGGCTACATTCAAAAGTAAGATACGCATAACGAATAATAAAGCACTGTGGTAAAGGGCACGAGTGAAAGTGTGCGTGGGTTCAAATGAACGTTCGCAGAGCTAGCTTGCAGTTCCATACGTGGGAAGTGACAGATGCACTGGCAGTCGCCGCGCTGCCCCTCAGCCGACTCGAAATAGAAGTACACAACCAAGTCGTCCACCCACGCGCTCGTTTTCAACGCATTTCGGATCTGCGAACCGAGTCACCTTTACAAACCAACAAGTATATTCTTCGAAATCTTCATTACTAGGTGTAAACAAATTTATGTCATGCCCAGTCAAAAGCACCCAGACTTTGTAAGTTGTGCAAATGTGCAGCACCAAATTCTAATTCATAAACAGTATACTGTAGCAGTAGTATTAGATGCACTCAATATTGTGAAATTCTTCCATTGACCCATTTCAATCTAATTTTTGGAACTTACTCCGAGCGATCTTTCGATTTTATGCCATTATTGCCAGCATACAAAGAGTTTCCGTAGCTTTCATAAACGTTTAATAGCTTAAATGCAAAAATCCTTTGATAAACTCCAATCACCTCGTCTGAGTCGTTTCACAAATAAGCAAAACTACGGCTAACAAATCTGGAGCAAAGGCTATTGCTTTAGGTACTTCTCTGGAGAGGTTTTCAAAACTCTATCGTCAAGTGTTCCATTGCAGAACATTCGGAGTATTCGCGGCATTTAAAACCAGCCAGTAATCTCAACTCGGCCGCTTTGTTCGCCACGCAGCTAGAGTTGTTTCATATGTTGGATCATTTTATGGACTGGCAAACACGGGCCTGATGGCGACGAGCTTGCCGCTCGTTTTATAGTCTACCAACTGTGTCATTTGTCTTAACAAATTTTTATTAACCGGCAATTCTTAGAAGGCATTTATCTGACTCCCAACACACAATTATTGTTATCTGATATGTCCATCGTAACGGACAACCACCTTGTATAATTACATAAATCACAGCGACGGAGTCATAGCGCATACAATTACAAGGCAAAATAAAATATTTATAATTAACCTACAAGCCTATTTTGCTTGCTGATTTACAAAACAAGGTCACCAATCTCGGGCTCAAGATTGTTCGTGAACCTTCACGCATTGTAGATAGGTAAGTAGACGTGGTCGAGACGGCGGGCGCTGTTAGAATAGCAGCACCGTTACGTGATTCATTATATATATACGTATGTCTGCCTGTTCAGCTCGTCCTATCTGAGACCGCAATGACGAGAAATTAGCTGTGGAATGTTACCGTCTGCGTGAACCACCGGCAATTTGTAATTTGTAAAGGATATGCATTTGCAAGATTGATTGAATTGGTTTTGATTAAGTTCAATGAAAGACGGAGTCCAAACACACGATGAACAATCAGAAAAAAGATTTGCGAAAGACAAGAATGATCATCGAAAGTCTGCATCATAATTAAAACCTGCAATCCTGCATCGAAAATTACGTGGATTAATGAAGGGAAGCGGTAATGGCTATTTATTGTGCTCTATTTAGGTCCTCCGAATGCACGATCCATCGGGTACGGTTGCGTTTTGCGAGCGACGTTCATTAACTTTGTGCTGCAGCCAACGCCGCGCGCAGTGGCGCATTCGTCGCGTGCTATCGTTTGCATTAGTTTTTAAAAATCACTTAATCTGACCTGGATTGAACCCCAGCATGCTTCAAGTAATTGCTGCATAAATTGTCGTTCTCGTTTTAATTGTTCTACCTATTCGTAGAATTCGAATGTTTTGGCCCACGCTTTATTAGAATACATAATCCCTCTTACGTTTTAAAAATCAATATTTGCTTGTGTGTTCTTATCCAAAGTTTACGTCCAATAAAGTATTAATAATAACTTGTAGTTACATTAATTTACTTTACTATAACTATGATATCATCATATCAGCCGAAAGACGTCCACTGCTGGACATAGGCCTCCCCCAAGACTCTCCACATAGACCGATCCTGAGCCACCCGCATCCATCCGCTATGATAAGGATAAGTTAAATAAGGAATAAGTTTTGATTAGATAACATTTCTGCTACTTATTTAAATTACTTTTTCTTTACTAGCAATGCACCGGATGCCAGCTAGTATTAATTCTCTAAATGATGACCAGTCAGGGATCGTATGTATGTTTTTAAGGCAGATACAAACATTTATAATAATAAATTAAGCAGACTGAATATTGTCACTGCAAGGAATAATTGGGTTTGTGTAGTAGATATTCCTTTATGAAGAGCAGTTGGTGTGTAAAGTCGTTACAGAGTTATAAATAACAGATTTTAATAAGATGTCCAACTTTCTCGTTGCGTGATAAGTGGGGTGTCACGTTCCGTTCGCTCTCGGATTTCGCCATTCGCCGTTCAAATTGCACTCCGGCTGGCGTTCGTGCGCACTCCATGCACTTAGCCAACAACTCGATATTACAACATTAATTGAAAACCACACTGTAATAACTTAATTATTTCTCTTTTGCCATATAAATTGGCTTAACGTCATTATCTTCCATTGATATTTCATCCGTTAACTGGTGAGTTTTAAACTGTAAAACTTTTCCTGTAAATGTCTGCTGAATTTTGTTGCTGTCTAAAAACGTCACTCTAAATTTAATCTTTCCACCGAGCGCAGAGCGCGAATGAAAAATACTGTCGTGCCGTGTCCATTAGGTAAAGTATATTTTTAGATAGTGCTCTCGACTACATAAACTTTCATTCCACTTTCAGTTGTGTCTCACAAAGTGTATCAAATAATCTTTTAATGATCATTAGTGCGGTCATTTGATGGCATAATTTTAGTAGAATGAGGAGCGGACTATTCGCACTATAGCATTTCCAGAGTCGTCAATAAAAAATACCACGAATCGTTCGCGAATGAGGAGGGGCGGCGCGCGGCGCATTCCTACATGCCGCGCATTTCCATCCGATATTGCGCCGCCATTATGCCCTGCTCCTCGACTCCCGCCCCGTGGGCCTCACCCCGCCGCCCTTTAATTAAACGGTGAGGCCCGAGAGACACGTCTCCACCAGCAACGTGGAAAATCACGTAAATAGCTCCAAAGTTATTTTCTTCAGTTCGGTCCATCCCTATTGATAACAAAGTTAGTTGACTTCCTTATTTTTCAAATACGTTGCAATATCTTAAATAGGTACTTTTCTTAGCAAAACGAGAGGCCGTGTGTATGACTCTATTTTTTTGTGTACATATATCTTTCCCAGGTTACTCAAAAACAAGCAAATATGTAAACAAACTGTAGTAATTTTTCGGCTGAGTGTAGTCGTAAGCAAAATAGGCTCGCAGCTACATTCGTCCGTTTCCATGGCAATGGCTAGGTGAAACAATGCGTGTAATTCGACGACATTAACCTCCTTTCTCGACACATCCGCGTAATAAAATAAAGGCGGCTCCGACAGGGCTCGTAATGACGCCAGAGGCCTCGGCGTCGGGTGTAGGGTGTAATGAGCGCGACTTATCTGCGCTCATTTGCATGCCGAGTACCAGCCTCGACCTTGGCACCTCGCTTGCATCACGATTCACACTACACAACGTGCCGAATTCGACGCTACGCTGGACGCACGGTTACGTCACCGGCCACCGACCACGCCGCGCGCCGTCGCCACAACTGCGAGACTATTACGCGATAGCGAAAGTCTAGTCTGGCCCTTTACGGCAATATTGAACAGGTCTAGTCTATAGCATTAGACGATTACCCAGTGAAATGTATGTACATTTCTTCATCAAACATGTGGTGTTTAATGCATGTGAAGCAACTCCACATATTTCAGTGTGGCGATACGCAGAGCAGCACGTGGTTTTTGTCCGTTCTCATTAGCGTGATATACTTATTTTGTGTAACACAAATGAAACATCAATTCAAAGTTGAAGAAGTTTTTGCGGTAGAATGACTCTTAAAAGACCTTCTTTATGAGTCAATCTGACATTTTGTTTGTAAATTTTGCATATTTTTGTGATCGATTTAGTAATTCGATAAACATGATTGTCAAGTTTTTATAATTATACCAGTTCGTTTACTTTTTTACAATTTAGTAGTATCACATTCATGATTATTTGAGAACGTCGGTGTTTTATTAGTCAAAACTCTTGATAAATACTTACTCAAAACAGAAATTGCATTGAAGGAGCAATGCCTCAGCACGTGATGGTATCGGCGACCGGTTGTTACATAGTCGAAGTAGATCGTTATCCGCGCTTAAGTCGCTACTCACCGTTTCGCTGAATAACTTAGATCGACAGGCAATCGCTTCGCAAAAGTGCATTTTCAGCCCGAGGCGAGGCGCGGCTCGATGTGCCACGCTTTAGCCCAAACGACGCTTTACATGACAATTGCGATGTCCCCAGGGCGAGCGACGTCTTCGCCACTCTCAGATGCTCCAGTGGCATCGCTATCTCGCCGTTTCACAACCTTATGCAATATCGAATCTTTTATTAAAAAATGAACCCTGTATTGCAGTGTGTGTGCCTATACAACATATACACAATCTCCGACGCATTCGTTGTCGTACGAAGAGAAAGTGTTTGTATGTGTAATATATTTTTTGCGCTCTAACCAGTGAAAGGTGTGAAAGTCGAGTTGGGAGTTCTATCGGCCACGATAATTGTAACGACAATGAAGGGGAACAGTGTCGAAGTGCATTTTGTCAGTCTGTTCCCAACGGTCAATAAACGAGAAGAAGACAGGGAGCTCTAGCTGTTCTTTCACGACTACGTTTGCATAATTGAATACGTTCACTAGTCGCGTCACGCGCGCCTCCATCCAACTTAGCATCCTTAATTGGCCTACGTATTATTTGCCAATTAAAGTGAATTCTCATCGAAGACGTGACGTGAAACCTGTATGGATTTCAATGAAAAGAGGTTTGTCTGTTTAGAAACTCCCCTAAATTATTATACGCAAATATAAAGTCACCTACAAATTCTTCTAATTACTTATGTATTCCAATTTGCATAATCGTGGCTGGATATAACTATGCTGGTTGAAACGCCTTTGCTATGTTTACATTAGCAAACTCACTCGCCACTACAGTAACATCTCAGATCACACACATCATACACATCATCTATAAATAATGGACATCCCTATGACTCAATAATTCGGCTTAAAGATTGCCATATTGCAAAAAAAAAAAGTGCAATGACTTTGTTGGTAAAGAGTTGCAGAACTCGTTCAGCAACTTGTACTTTTGAACTATTGACGATGTAAGCCCATCTGCTGTACTGTCCAGTATTACAAATCAGTAACGGGGTCAAAAACAAGAATTATTCATAATAAATATTTTATACATTTTAAAATGTTAACCATGTTTCCATGGAAAGAATTTCCGCAGCCAGAAATAGGAAACTATGACGTAACTGAAATATGTTTAAAAATAATCCCGAAAACGATAATATACACATCGAATGTGTTATTGCAACACGTGCCCTCAGTCGATATCGGCATGTACATTTTGGTATTGTTTGGAAATCTGTTTAACCACGAAAGGAAAATCACGTTAGCGGAACATAAATTTTTGTTTACTTCTTTGTGAATGACGCAGATTCAAATACTAGTTAGTTTACATTTCCTAGCAGCCGAACGTTTCACGACTTCACAATATGTATTTTTACCGGGCACGATGAAGCATCGGGATTCAAGGCCAGGCGCGCCTGTAGAAATCGAGTTCCTGATCCGTCCGGGATGCCTCTCGCTCGCTCCCGGCCAGCCGGCTGGAATGCGTGCAAAATAAACAAGTATAACCGGTTTCGTTTCGCATCGTGCGCCTCGCCTGCTCCAAACCAGATGCAGCCTTTTCTCTAATCCCATGCTTTACAATTGGCGTATTCAGATGCACTGCAAGTACCTACTACAATAACATATTTTAAAAATCCATGGCGTCGATCCGTGACAGACTTTCCTATTAATGCATCAGAAAACTCAATGGTAGAACATCTATTTCAATTAGTAGACCATATTTAACTACGTTGCGGTCGCTACTCCGTTTACTTTATTTATGTTCACCATAACGAAGTTTATCTGACGTTCCCTCATTGGAGTCCAGTAAGCGCCAATCTTTTTTTTTAAACGTCCACGCCTCCCTTCCCCTACAGATTCCGAAAGGGTAGGGCAGATGCGAATTGAATTATTGTAATCCAATAGATGTTACTCCAGGCTATGTTAACCACAAATCTTTATAAATGAAATCACTTTTCAACAGTTTCTGAAGTGTCGACATCTGTGTGAAAAACGACACTAAAATAAAATAAACCTGTGTCTTGATTGTTAGTTATAATTGGTTTGAAAGTTTTGATCTCTGGTTTTCTTTTTAACATGGCAATTGACATTATTAGGAAAACTTGGATAAAAATTGACTTCAATATTTGGTAACAAAATGACAATAGTCTTATAAACAAATTATTTATTTACAAAAAATATAACCTTGTAGGTATTGTGCCTTTTAACAGTGTGAAAGTTATTACTTCTACTTCGCCTTCGGACTTAAAAGGATTTAAATGTTAATGTTTAGCCAAATCAAACTGCAGACAGACAGGTCTGGTAAACTCTAGAGAGTAAAGAAATAGGTACAAGTCTTTAAAGATATGTGTTTTGTAGTTCGCATTGGTTGTCACGCTGTCGGTTGTTGCGCGAGATATGCCATTATTTACGTTGCAAAAAGCACGACGTAAAGCATCGGACAATGTGTTACCGTTCACAGCGACCGATAGACGACAGCGCCCATATATCTTGTGACGGCAAGCGTGATGTATCGCCACCGATCACACCTCACTACAAACTGTCTGCCACATATTATCTATAACGATAATGCGCTTGTAAACACGTCACCATTGAAACAAGGCTATTATATCCAATTTTATAGAAACGTTGTAATCGTTTAGCTCGATTGGATCAACAAACACCATTAACTATAAACGCATATTTAAGTTCCAGTTTTCATCTGTTTAACATTGCTGTCAATAAGTTTTCATCGTATTGCCGCACAAACCAATAAACTTTAAATGTTATTTTAAACGTAGTTGGTAAATTTTCTTCGCATTAGATTAAATCTCGTCCGGGGAAGTGTTTGATGATCCGTCTAAAATAATGTGACAGTGTCGTTTTTACGATGGTGTTTACATTCCGTCGTCGGCGTAGTGTTGTCGTTTGAGTTACGCGTCGTGAGATGCGCCACTCAATTAGCGCGAGGCGCGAGGATGAGTGGCGAGTGACAGTCGTGGCCTGTTCCACCATTCTTGTGAAGTGTCGAGCATTCATTATTTAACGACACCTCCGCCACAGTTTGCGGAGCCTTTTTCAGACTTGCACACTTATTGAGTAGATTATCTTACACGTATACCGAGTTACTCAAGATTTTTAACATCTGCTCGAATTGGATTGCCTCCTTGAACTCTTATGACAAGTTCTTATTGTCAGTTTATAAAAGATATTGTACAGAGTTTTTAATAACAGAAACCTAATGAGCTTGTATATTTACGTACGCTGTTTACAAGAGATGGTAAGAATGTAGAAGATATTGAAAGAAGAGTAAATGCAGGTAATAGAGTGAATGGAGCTCTGAAGGCATTTATGAATAGCCAAAACGTGTTCAAAAAGGCACGTTTGGCTGTGCATACATACATATTAGTACCTACTCTTATGTATGGTAGTGATAGTTTGGTAAGGCAGAAGAGTCATGAACGTAGAATGAATCCTGTAGAAATGAGAGCACTAAGAAGTATGTGTGGTGTTTCTTTGACTGACAGAGTAAAGAATTGTGTGATAAGAGAGTGTTGTGGGGTAAAAGAAGATGTAGTGACAAGCATCGAGAAAGGTATGCTAAGATGGTTTGGGCACGTGGAGAGGATGGATGACGAAAGACTGACCAAGCAGACATATAAGGCAAGTGTGGAAGGGACAGGACGAAGGGGAAGACCTAGGCGGACGTTCTCTGATCAGATTGGAGACATCCTAAAAACGTGACAGGTTAGAAGTACCCTGAACAGAAGAGCATGAATGAGGAATCTGATGGGAGTGAATGAAGAAAGAGAGATATGTCAGGATCGTTGCAAATGGTGTTCCGTAGTCTCTGCCTACCCCTCCGGGAAACAGGCGTGAATCTATGTATGTATGTAATACAACCTAAAAGCTGTAACGAGATTACGATCGTCCTGCAATTTGGATATTAAAATCTGGACCGTAGCTGAATCGCGTGCGATTGATCATTTGTCTTTTACGACTCTTGTGAAACAACGTAAAATTAATAGCTCTTTGGATTGTTTTTCTCTTTTTTTGTTTAGTAGTTTTTGCAAACGTCATTATTGTCGATAGGCTGTCATTTGTCTTTTACCACTGTATCTTTTACCAAATTTTATGATTGTCGTAACATTTTACGTAAAACAACTTACAAATATTTGGTGTAGAGTTGGAAGTAAGCAAGTTATCGATTAATTTTTAACGCCCTCAGTTTACACACAATTAACCCAATGAGGTTTTTGAAGTAAAAAGCGAGTGTTCACCGTCGGCACACGTTGGCGATGCGGTGCGGTGCGATGTGTGTGCGGCGTGTGTGCGGTGCGCTAAAGTAGAGCGCGCTGAGTTTTTGTCGGAAGGTTCGTTAGTCAGCGCGAGGTGGCGCCGCTACAGTACGTACTCGTGCTCGAGTGCGCTCCTCCAACTCTTTAACTGCCTACATGAAGGACACTTGACGGTGCACTCTCCTATTATAAACTGCGCTTTTAATGGTTTGCGCCGATTTTAATTATTTTCGCCATTTTTGGTTGACTTTGTATCTGGAAAAACACAAACCAAATCTAGTACCCACCCATACGTGCATTCCAGTTTATTTATAGGACCAGCATTTTTTATAAAACCTTGTCTGCCTTTCTGTCTACATTTATTTAAGTATATTTATTTAAGATAATGAGATACTCAGTCGGATTCTCGAGACGAGCGCTCTTCAACATACCTAAGAGGACAGGACCTAGCTCCGATCTCTAACGAAGATATTCAAAGGCTTCGTCGAACTTAAACCGTAACCATCAACACGTCTTAGATTTGCACGGCCGTAGGCGGTGTAAGCGGCTACTTGAAACGCGTAACAGGACTTATTTACACATGCAGTATGTGCTTTGCGACATAGCAATTCCGACATGGCACTAAACTCATATTCAGGCGATAATCCCGTTAGTTTGCAATAGGCTGACCGCGTCGGATGCAGCACCAACAAAATCTATTAAGTACGTCAGCTCGGTCCATGGCGGCGTGCGATAATGCAAGCGTTGTAGCGTTTACCGCGACTCGCGACTAAACGTTCGGGTGTGCTCCACGACCACGGATTAGCACACGCACAATATCCACCAAATTGGATAATACACTTAAAATACAATCGCGCTATGAACGCGCTGTAATCTAGTGACGCGGCTGCCGATGAGCATATTAATTTGTCGCGGGAATAGGATTAGCGGGCGGCACCGGGGTGTGGGAGAAACGCGGGTTCCGTGATCGCATCACCGGCTTACTGTGTTGATCCAAACTACCGGCTCTTAAAATTACTACCTCTTGTATTTTGATAGGTAATCGTCTGGCTGCACCTCTATAACTATAAATTAGTAAACAAACCATGCGATACGCATAATTTGCACATGAGCCACTGCTTTGTCTCTATCGAATAGTTAATGAATTTAATATAATAATACTACTTAAAGAAATGATAGAGCGCTGGGAGAGTTTGTTGGAGAGTATATCTAGTGCTAGGTAGTTTAAACGGTTTTTACGAGTTGGCTAGTTTTCCGAAGGGCAATATTTCTTAGACAGCGGGATCGCGGTGGTGAGCTGTTGCGCGGCGCGCCGCCGGCTTCGTCTTCCAACTTTCAAAGCGTCGCGTCGGAGTGTTTCGCCTCGCTAAAAGTTTTAAACTGTACACTTTATGTTCTTTATTGTCTTTGCGGGGCTCGTCTATCTGCGTAAAATTTAAACATCTACTTTTCTCAACAAATCGCAGTGTGTAAACTTCACCGCTTTGAAGTTTCCACCATATAATAAAAGCACAACGGACATAAAGGATCTCGAATGGTTTCCCGATGGCATGTAACGAACAAACATCTGTTAGTAATCTCCTAGCAACAACTAAACGACCGTTAAGTCTCTTATGTGTTGAGGACACGCTACTGGTTTTTCAGAAAGCTCCGCCCTTCGTCTGTCCTCTCTGCACGCTCCTCCCTTCGTGTCTTTCACTGCCCTACTTGTTGAACAGATACGTTGAATGCTTATGAATTTACGACTCGTATGATTCGCTGCTCACCTTTATAGATACTAAATAATAGCACACGTTTTGTAGATCATCATTATGACGCACATTTGCTATAGAGCGCAGACGGTGCGGCATATTTTGAGGAGGTCTCTTTTATTGAGTGTACAACTTGAAAAGTGTCGTGGGTAAGTCAACAAGGAGAACCCGGGCGCGGTCGGTCTATACCCGTGTCAGCTTTAAATCGAAATTTTGCCGTGGGCCGCGGCGGATAGCGCCAGTTAACTTGTAACTCACTTTTGATGTATCGTTGTTTTTGTAGAGTTGGAAGCCTTGTAAACATCGCTACAGGAAAGTTTTGGGTCGTCTGTCCACCGTTTCTGATAAGTAGGCGAGATTAAAAAGAAGGCCTTTTTAAATTTTACCGAAAGCTACTCAAGTGACGTGAATAAAACTGGGACATATATCGGCAAGTATCGACTTGGTCGGTACATTACATTCGCAGCAGATTCAGATTCGGTTTGGTCAGTAGGACTTAATGAATGGCGGCAGATTGTGGAGCGGCGTCATTGTGCTGGATTACACCAGTGGGGACCGATAATAAAACAATGCTCGAACCCGACGGTTTTACGAGCCGATCTCGAGCGCAGATAGTGACGGCAGGGAATAAACAGCGCGTAAAGTCATCTGCGTTTAAACTCGCAAACGGTTTCCACATCTATACGGACATTATCTAACAAAATATTTACCAGAGGAATGGCATGACCTCATTAGAACAGTGACTCAAGCAGACACATCTGCATGAGAATTGGGCACCGTAGACATTGAAAAAGACACGTGCGTTTGTAACAAATCTAAATAAGTCACGTTCACATATGTAAATACTTACACAGTATTCGACACACGATTCGATTTTATAGATAAGCACAACGCTTGTTAATTAGTTCCATAGTCTGCCATGTCTTCGGCATTTGTCTGATATCTTGTTTGTCCTTATAGTCTTGAAGATGATTTAGTGTAGCAATGTCGTGCGAATTATAAACGTACCTATAATCCTTCGTTAGAGGTACTTATAATCAACATATGATGATAGCAATAGGCGGGTAAGTGTGCTCACCAGTCGGCTTTCTACGGTTTTATGTAAATGGCCGCCGATAAACCGACCTCCACCCGCGCGACGCTCATTTGCATTCATAGGCTCGTAACCCTTCCTCCGCTTATGCAGCCTCATCCGCAGAGCTCTAACGTAAAACTTGCTGCTTTGCCTTTTGCACGATAATTTACGACTCCCTATGTAATACGTCCAGGCGGCGATATGAGTTCGGCGTGTATCTTCCGCAGACCGTGAGGTCGCGGTGTTGCCGTTCGATTTACATATTATATTAAACTCGCCGTCGCCCGAGTCCCTATTCCTCTTCGCCACCGGCCGTTACGCTCCAACTTTTCTCAATTTTTCCGCCCATAAAGCGCCCGAAACGAAAGTTTCTCCGTCCGCCGCGTGAGGTCGAGTGTAAATACACTTTTTATAATGTACTTAGTCACTCTGTCGCCCCCTCAGAAAAAGACTTCGTTTAATAAGGACTTCTATTACTTTAAACATTTTTTAACAACGCTTTTCTTAAGCTAATCATATTTTATTATCTAAGTATAAAACGTAAATTTATAAGTAAATGGCTAAAGGTCTTAATTTAAATGCCACGCTTTTATCCGAAACCAAAACTAACAATTATTTACTCGTGTAACAATTTTTCCAACTCCCGGAAAACTGAAGGAGATTCTCAATTTTAGTGTACATATTTGCGCATAACTTCTCTTAATACATATGTCCTGATTGAAATTATTATTTCTGTTCCATTTACATTTGCAAAATATCCATCTAGCTAGGTCCTTGAAAGATTAAAACTAAATAAATTAATTGATTGTTTGTGTAATTAGACAATTTCTCATTGAATTTGGCACACACTCGTAGTTTTTATCACTCGCCTTATAGGAAGAGAGGTAACCTCAAAAGGTTGTAACCTATATAACAAAAAATTACAGCGATAAGAGTAGCAGAAAATTCTTTTCGGCTAAATAATAGAGCTACTAAACTTCTATCAGAAAGGAATTTCGAATCGGCGCCTTCCTTTTTCGTAACTTTATGTTTGTTGAATAGCTTATTTTATCAATAAGTACCTACCATTTTGCTGCGTGTAACATGTTCCTACTATAGACCCCGTATGGAAAAAAACAACATTTTAATTGGACAACTACCAGGCAGTGAAGAGTAATACAGTGAATGCATACAAAATTACGAAACTGAAAAATATACATCTGCCGCTTTTGAAGAAGCAGCCTTTCATACGATCCGTGAAACTATAATTACATTAAACTAGTTTCGTTAAACTAGTTAAGATTTTTCCGTATGTTGCACACATTTGTATATATAGTATGTGTTACGTAAGAAGTTGGATACCCGATGCGTCAACAGTGGCCGGGTAGAGTTGCAAGCGATATAGCAAACAGACATCGAAGGAGAGTTACGTGTGCGCTACACGCCTGTCTGGCGCGCCACTCGCACACACCTGTGTAAGCAACGAAAGTTAGTTGACCTTGACTATAATACATACAATATTACGATGCATTGTCTTCAACTCACACCTTCTATTCAAGTCTTAGAGAAATTTTAAATATTTACCTTTGTATAAATGTTAGCGTAGCGTCGCTATAGTCTCTAGGTAGAGCGCTTAAGTTGTCATCTTCTACGTTGAATGAATATCTAAATCTGTAAGATTTGAGGTTATAATATATTATGGTCGTATATCAAATGAAAATGTTTCCAAGTAAGTGTAATAATCTGGGTATATTTAGCTATTCTACACGTACATGGAAACGTTTTCATCTGTTCTAAATTTGAGAAAGCGGTTACCAAATGTTGAGTTTGTGTTTACGTAGAATCTTTAGCAGTGTGTGGTTCATATATTCAGCTGGGAAATATAATTATAACGCGTAGTGTCGTAAAAGCGGTGACAATCCAATGCTCGATGGAAGCTCGCGTGTCACGCAACAACAACTCCCCTTCAGTGGCCCCTCTCGTTAAAACTTTCCCAAATATGACGCACGCTTGCAACCCTTTTTGTTATTTTTCCTCAACGCGCGTTACTCAGTCGTCCACTGTCTTCGACCTTATCTCATTTCGGTTTATATCTGCGAAAACGAATCTCAGTATTTTTTTATATCTGCACGATTTACACCACAAAGTAAGTTGGATGGCTTGATCCTGTGATTTGGTCGTATTAGCGGCTGGATCAAAGGAGCGGCGGGGTGTATGGCGCCGGGCGCGCCGGTTGACTCTCTGGCTCGATAGCGTCAATCTAACGCTCAATTAGCCGAATGCGATTATCCGATTCGGATCCAGAATCGCGGCTGACTCCTCCGCGCGCCGCCCCAAGACAAGCGCGCCAACTTTATTAATTAAGCCCTGTCTTATCTCTTGTTAGCACTCATTCTATTATTTGTCTTTTCACCGCTCATTTCCATAATTTCATCGGCGAGTAATTACTTACCACTAACGCGGAGCATTTCTCATTGTGTTTGCATATTTTGTCGTCGTTTGCATTGTAAACTTCACCTAAATAAAGTTAAACTGAGTTAACGACGACGATTTGCGGATCGTCACTAATTATTAAGTACATCTCGGTGTGACATCGGCTCGCCTGTGATCACATCTCGCCGGCGCCGCTGCTGTATATCTGAAACATAACGTTTGCATTCTAATAATGGCAGACATGCTCATCTGTGTACTGTTGTACCATTGTTTTCCGCTTCTGTGAGGAATGGCTTTTGTTGTTAAAATGATGCGTCAGTAGAGGACGCGGTGGGCGACGCGGACTCGGGCGCGGGTGAACGCCGTCCTCTCTCCCCCGCTGTGTGTTTAATTAGCTTAATTGACATCGCGAGGTGCGGTGTCCGAGCGTTTGTTTGCGATATCGCGTTACCGCACCCGGCGCTCCACCACCGCCGCCGCCCCGCAGACGCGGCGCCGTCACCGATGTCGTTGTTGTCACACCACTGAAAGGATTAAATCACAGCACGTTCGCGTCGATGACTGACATCAACTCATCATACACTCGTGACCTCATTTCATATTCTTTATCTTCAACTTTGGAAACATAAATAATATATAATTTGTATTTGTAAAAGCGCCACGTCGGCGTCGGTATCGAGTCGGCGCGTGTGGAGCCATCTAAATGCCGAGTCAGCATGGCGTCATACGGCGTCTAAAATACATTCTGATTCTGCTCTTCCTCTCCCATGTGAAAAGGTAAAACTGCCACGAAATTTTTCCTTAAATTGCCCGGGGAATAAATTGTAGTCCGTACGTGAACTGAGCTTTAATGATCCTTTATACTGCACAGTGCCACAATTTTGAATAGTTGCTTCTTATCTGACAGTCCAATAGGTACAGAGGACATAAATTTACAATATTTCTTATTCACACAACGTATTTATTATAACTTTTATTTATAGATATATTCAAAACGCCCTACTTACTGTCGCTAGACTTACTTGGTGCGCTATGCGTGTCCCAAGTAATTACGGTGATTTCAAATCCGTCTGTCAACAATAACATTAGCCGGTCTGACGATCAACTATATGTCAGAACATGATATAATGATTATCACGATGGTCTTTGATGTAACGTGTACTAATTTCTGTACAAAGCACAATAAGTTTGATCCTGAATCAATTTCTACTTTGATGGTTTTAGAATATGGCGAAAATGTAGTTACGTATCAAACCTTGCTTTGATGCTTTAGTAATTTTGTAGGTATAAACGGTCACCAAAAAGTATCTAATAACAGTTAGTAGATTGAGCTAATAAGTCGCCATAAACCTTTCAACTTCACTGTTCGTCTGTTCTAATTAATATCTCTACTCGTTTCCATCATCGTAGTGCGTGTGATTAATCTCGCGCCGAACAAAGAAATCCGTTTCCGCGAGCCCTCTGCCGCCGCCTATGTATCGATCATTCACCTCGTCGAATAAAAATAATAATAAATAATAGGGCCGGCGCCATTGTCCAAACGAGGCGTGCGTGTCAGCGATAGTTTCAGATATAACGTCGACTGACTTAACATTATTATGGCGGGACTGTATCAGCCGCCACCGCCGCCATTGCCGCCACTACTCACCCATTTCTTTTGTTAATTATCGTGAGACCCAAGGTCGCTAAACACCGTCAACTATGTCATTTTCTCATGTTTTTATACACTTGCGAAGGGACTGTATTGTGTATAGTTAAAATATAACTGCACATACTAGTGTACTGGTACCGGATGCTACCCCGCATACGTATCGATCGCAACATGAGAAATGCTGACAAATTCAATAAAATCATAATATTTTATTACATAAATAACATGAATAAAGTGCAAACAAGCATGCTTCTATAACATTAGTTTTGGTAGCTATTCCATAATATAATAAATGAACAGAAAGTTGTTCATACACATTTCACGAGCCCATAATAAGCTCAATCATTTCAGTTCACTATACAGGACAAGTTTGATGGATAACCCGAGGCGGCGCCGCGACGCCGCTCCACAACCTACCAGACGCTATAAAAACTTCACCTCTTTGACACACATTCAACGTTATTCCTATGACTTTATTAATGGCCTTATACCAATAAGTGTTATGCCTAGTTTTCAATATCAGTTGCAGCAGTAGACTTAACTACCGATTGGCCAGTAAATAGCACGCTAGCTGCTTCAGACACTTTTTTTAATTCACTCGCCAATCGGCTACCCTCGCTGTGTCACAGATCAGTAACTCGCACGTCTCACGCAACATTTGTACACAAAATCGATAAAGCGTAAGCTCGACCAACTCGCATTGTGTAAACAGTGGATATTTTAAACGTAGTTACTGTCCGTTTATGTCATACGAATATCCAAAGCGTGCTGTGTTAATGGAGCGCGTTTTTACAATAACTGGTTCATATAAAATCAAACAAATATTATTAGGTAGGTGTAATGTAAAACATCCATCACCATGGTGAAAAGACTTCTATTTATCTACCTATAGGCATAATCGTCATTGGATATTTAGATCAATATCACTTGTATATTTGTTTTAGTTTAACACTTGAAATAAGTTTAGTTCTCTACAAAAAGTAGTGATGGAACTTTCTACTTTTCAAGTCTTTGTAAGTATCGTAAATTAAAGTGTTTTGGACAATACATCAAATACATGACATAAATTTACGTTGCGATTTACAAGTGCGCTAAGATCTTTTGAACAGGTCATGTATTTCAACCATATCTCAAGGTATCCGAGTTGCACATAAATAACTTTATATGAGCGCTCTAAATCTCATTATGGGTGCTGTAATAGCTTCTAAGGCTCCGTTATCAGATGTGACAAGAATACAAAGCTACTGTTTGCCTGATATATTTCCACAAATTAACATTTTGACTCTGAGTCAATATGTTAACTAGAATATATCTCAGTACATGCCCATTTGAACGAGACTGCAGATGCTGTCTTTAAAGTGCAATTCAGCTAGACAATGTTTCGATATAAAATGGATGAATAATTTCAGTTTCAATTATATAGGTACGTCATAAGGAGTCTTGTTTGGCTACAGTCGATTGTACGGAGAAACCGCGGTGTCAAAGGGCGCTCGCGCCGTGCACTGGCCCGATCCCGATAGCGTAATACCAAAACAAATGGCCTCCTTTGTCGCCTTTTTATTTCACGTACGTGAGTTATGTTACAAAGACGACGGTGCGTTATTCAGATGGTTGCAGGTTGTCGCGACAAGACCCCGTCCGTTAAATTTATTTATTACTCGTTTTAACCGAGGCTAAACCCTGAGGAAAAGGAAAACCTTACGGGACATTGCACTTTTGCGTTATTTTTATTGTCTCGGTATCGAGCAGGACATCGCTTCCACTCGCCGTTCGAATAATTGGCGGAGATCGAGTTCACTGTAAATATCCTTCAATGAAACCGTTCTATCGACGTTGTCTCCCAATTGCGTGTAAAAGTTAGAAAAAGATATTGAAAAGACTATTACACGACAAGCAATTATAGACTGATATTAATAAAACGTAAGTATAATAGACTCGATGTCTTACTTGGCGCATAGATTAATGTTTATAGACATTAACAACAATGAAACGCCACACTTTTCAATTGAAGAATTCAGGCGTGTTGAACGTGTTTATTGTGCATTTAATTACTCCATTCACAAGAATGTAAAGCTATAAATAAATGTTCTAGTCTACATATCCGTACGTTTGTAGCAAAACATAAAGCTTAATCAAACAAGCCGGTGTTCGTGTCGCGCGTTTCAATTTCCTCGCTCGATATGATAGACGTGTGAGCATACTCGGATGCTATTACAATACCAATTAATTCGCCAAACTATATGCGAGTCCAGACCAAAACATGTCACTAACAGCCTGTCACAATATACTAGGCATAGGCTCTGCCAAGATGTGGTATGCCAAAAGCGACTTGACTGGTACTATTTAGGTCCACAGATTATGAAGGTGATTATGAAGTATTTAGAAGTACCTACATGCGATTCATATGCTACAAAGCTATTTATGGCTTTGCATATCTACGTATCATTAAGCTATATCTACAATGAATCGATAAATTCAATTTAGATCGGCATGGCGCGTGCAAGGGCATTAGCGGCGCACATCGATCCGTTATCTCTGTTCCCGAACAAAGAGAGATGAAATTTTAATCGGTCGCGTTGTCTGCCATCGCAGAAGTTGGCCGCCGAGCCGGCGCCGGGCGAAGCGCTCGTATTGTAATGAGCGGGCCCGGCCGCCGCGAGCCGCTCCTCTCCTAGCCGTTTGAATAATACATGTAGCAGATCACCCAGTGGCGAGTATAGCGCAGCCAGCGCAGCGGCACACACCACCTCCGCACAGAGTGGCCCGCACACCACCACTATTGAATCGATCACCATCGACGCACCTCCATATATTTTATTTACACGTTAGTCACGTGCCGCGCTATGACTGATATGAGCCCGTCATGTACGCAAATACTTGTCACAACTTTTCACAGCCGACTTTTGTAAAATGTAAACCGCTACACAAAAAATTTACAGATTTGTAGAGCATGCTCTCGCTAACACTATTTTGACACTGATTATTAACGAGGAACTCTTGTGTTGGGCGAACGTGACTTGCCTAGTCTAGGACAATTACCAAAAAGGAATTCATTTGTATGCGCTCACTCTGAATGCCGTTCACTCGTCCACCGAACGACAATCTAATAATGAATTTTATGATAATTATTCCATCCTTAATCTATTCATCATTACTTTACTATTTATGAAATGCTCTCTTTATATGTATTACATGCAAAATATAAACTCGAGAAATAAACTACACACTAAAGAAATTAAAATTTCATTATTATAATTTGCAGTCCTTCGTGAGATTTTACCTGCAATAAAAATACATATTTTATGTAAGAAGTTTAGGAATCTTTATAAAAAGTAAGAAACGAAAAGTATTTCCCCGGATTTTAATATCAATTCGGAGAGATCTTCTTTAATAAGTTGTAAACTTGTGTTGGAGGGTTCTCGCCGCAAGTTCGATGCTACAGGCACCGGCGACTACCGGCAATCTCGTTAAAATCTACGACGAAACTCTGCAGTGGCGTTTCACGATCATTTATGAAGTCGCATACTTCTCCTAATAGTATGTAACTAGTCACTTACGCTTGTACAATAATATGTACGCAACTTGGACCGTGGCGCACTGTTTTAATCTTGTTGCCAATATTGCGTCATACAATATCTTACGGTTGAGAATCGTCTACTACACTATCCAACTTAAGGGTACGAAGGATATAAAATTTATTGGAATATATCAAATCGTATTACAGTTGTAAAACGTATGTTAACTCAGCCAAACTTTGATATTATACGTTGGAAGTTCTTGTTAATTTACTGCGCTAAGTAGCCTTATAAATTGGGGAAAAGCGGAAAAATTAAATAGAACATGTAATATAATTAAATCGTAAATTCTGATAAAACTTCAATTAACCGAAAGCTTTTAGCATAAAATTTGACCCAATTTTCCGTAACATTTGCTTAAATTCTTTTTCTAATAGCGATTTGAAGGGTGGAAGGTAGGTAGGTGTCCACTTGTACCGCAGGCGGTGTCGTTAAGGGTGTAGTGTCGGTCGGCTCCTTATCGCGCGCCACTACGCGAGTAATGACGCCTTCGATCGTTGGCTAATGGCCTCCGCGGGCCCACTTAGATACGCAAATGAGCATCGACAAGTACCGCCAGCCAGCCATCGCGATTACGCGCCTTCACATTACATAGACTGACGTTTGAACGCCGCGTCACGCCGCCGCCGCGACGACCATCACGTGCTACCAAAAATATGTCTGCCACCCAATAGTCATTTTCTTCTCCAATGCACACAACAACACTTTAGCGAAACGATTGAGAATTGAAAGTAAAATAAAATTATTTATTAATAAAAAAAATATTTTGGCCCTTTTAGCCCAATTATATTTCTGAGAACAGCCCAATTATAGAACATGTTTTAATGTCATCTGACCTATCTGATCTGATTTATTCCTATAGCGACTGAAATCTTATAACCTAAATTATGTTCTTCTTACTTCAAAAGTGGTTCAGTAATTACTTTACATTTAAGGCTCATTCAGACAGTTACCCAATAAAATTGTGCTGAAATAAATAAATACCTTTCCTCATAGTAGAATGTTTGTAAAAGTTACTTTGTTTGTTGTATTCAGTAAAAGAACTATCTAATGATTATCCTAAAAACCTTTTTGGTATTATTTCTTTACTGCGACTAGGTTTTTCAAGTATTGGACAATCACAGCATAACTAATACTATGTGCATGGCCTCATATGTTATGCTTTCAAGCACGTACTTTTTCTTGTTTTCACATGATACGTAGATTTTGTAATCATCAAGGCAATAAAGTGAACTACTAAAATATATCCGTCATAAATATCCGAAGCTCGTCCGTTTGTGTCATGAATGATTCAGAAGGAATCACAATTGGGACGTCTGAATACGCTTCAGATTTTCGTATTTTTTGCTAAACAAACGTATTAGTAACAAAAAAGCATGCTAACATAATGTCACATTTCACTAAACAAAAAATGTAGACCAAAGGCGTGTTCGGTCGGTCTCTTAACCTAAAATTTTGATTTTCCTAAATCGTGTCATTCACCCGTGTGATATTCTCGTCGGTCCTCTGGCTGTTATAAAAACATTCGCCGTACAGAGCTCTCGGTTGACACATGTCCTCTAGTGGCTTTATACAATCCCCCGTCTAGTGTCCAACAAATCCATGTCACATTAAATTCGTCTCTAACGCATCGTATGATTTTCAAATTACTTTAGTGAAGTGGTAATGTACAGTAGGTATATGCAAATTTGTTGGCTCTCAGTCTCTCAATCAAGTGCATGTAAACACGTTCATTTTAATGAACAAAGGGTACCTAGCAAGTACTTGACATTTATCGCTGGTGACTACAAGAGCGATAATTATTGCTTCTGGTGCTAGTTGGTGTGATTCAATTAATTATTTAGTGGTTCGCCTCTGTAATTGTTGTTTGCGCCAGGGACTTTCGACAAAATACCGACTATGATTGCAAAAGTAAAAATAAGAATAGCTACCGAAAACGTAACGCGAAAGAGGATATTCGTGTCGTTCACGTCGTTTGTCACGTATAATGTCCTATATAAAATTTTATTTCAGTCTAGAACAAGAACAACCCGTCGCGCGTTACTGTCCACTCCTTTGCTTCGGGGTGTTTTGTATTTTTATTAAATCTCGCTTCCGTTTATTGTGCCCATAAATAAACAGAAGCTTATCAACGACTCGCAGCATTGTAAAGAAGTCTTAGTTGAAAGGAAGTAAGTTTGATCAATATGTTAGTATACAATTTAGCAGTAGGGAGCGTGGTGGTCTCAGGGCTGAGCCGCGCGCCTCTACGGCGCACCAGATTAGTATTATACTCGTTTCATAAGCATAGAGTCTCGTATCGGGGTGAGTTATTAAACCTAAAAAGATGTTTGCGGCGCGACCAACAATGCAGGGGCGCCGCGACGGCGTCCGCCCAGCTGTAAATGGAGTGCGCATTAATACTCAACTATGTAATAAATGTTATTGTTTGTCATAAAGTTTGTTTTATGAAGGTCGGCCGCCCCGCCCCTTGACGCTGTCGGACCTTTAATAAAGTTTAGCGTTCGCTTATAACCTCACTTACGGATTTAGACGATTATTTCGATTGTTATTCTACTTATTTGTATGCCCAACTTAAAAATAACATGAAGCTCTGAGTCGGCCACCGATCACATCAGATAAACGATATCCTCTTACTGCTCGATAAGAGCAGACACAAAATAAAATAATCTTATTTTGATATTTCGAGAAGATATAACCGGTGCCTTGCGACGTCGCGAAATTGCTGAATCATTACAAAACTTGTGCTCGGCTTTGCAGCAATATTTTCTACTTCGATCTTCTTGTTTTACTATATTTTCAGTTTCTTAAATAGATATCATTTGCAATATTTTTATGCTAGATGTTTCGTAGGTAACTATTTTCATGTCGAAATTATTTCTGATTATTGAATCGATTTCAAAAGTCTATAGTTTCAACAATGTCTTTCTGAATGTTGAACTAAGTGAGCTTAAACGTGTACTGTGGTGTTGAAAAAGAACAGTGTCGTCTTATTTGTATGTAGCGCAGCGCCGTGAGCATCGTTGTCAGGGCACGCGGCGCGGCGGCGGCTTCAAGACGTTGAGCGCAATTTTTCAACAGTTCTACTTCGTGTTCGGCAAGCCGATGGCGGTCGCCGCAGTGCAGCCGACCACCCTCGTCCCCTCTCCGCCTCGTGGCACACCTGATCCAATGCTGAACTGCTGCAACTTTAATCCCCCAATCCGCCATCGCACGACCGCACACCGACGCGACGCTATATTTCAATTAATTCGACCATCCATTTCCGACGTGAGCGTAGGTACGCGCTGCTTGTGCCTCATAACCCCCGGCAGCACGACGCTTCCAGTCAGATATGTCAAGCGAGCGACTACTTGATGCCTTACCGCAGTACCGGTATCAAGATTTCGTGAATTATTTCCGAGCCAGTGACTGTAACACTGTCAGTTTCTCGGTTCTCGGGAGTAGCGTCACGTTTTCGACAATAAATCTTGATTCACAAGAACACTAGTCGTTCATAGTGACGATTTAACTTTTAAAGCTCAATTAATTGCAAGTTTTGTTTTGCATATTAATGGGTCGTTTGAGTGGAGCCGCGTCGCCGGCCGGCAGTAAGTTTCGTCGGGAGCACATGGAGCGGAATAATCGCCATTTCTCGAGTTCACTCGGCCCGTCCGTGCTGTTAGCGTTGCACTGATTGTCACCGCGCACAAATTGATACCAACTTCATTCAACCGTATCCAGTTTTCTTTTCTATCTTATAATTTTCTATTGGTTTATCTCACAATACATTTTTATCAAAGATATTCTAGGTTACAAATCTTGAAATGATAGAAGCAAAGAAAAGGAATTCTGACCATCTTCTTGTTAGCAATCACATATTTTACATACATCGTCGTTGTATTCGTTGCTTTTATTTATTATCAAATATAAATAAATTTCAGAGATATCCTCACGTTAAGCCTTACCTTTGGGTACGCTTATATGTATTTATAAAGCTAGCTAGCTATGTCTCATTATGTCTATTGGTTAATGTGCTGCTTAAAAAATACAGATGCGCGTATCTTAAATAACAAACATTTCAGCTCCTAGTGGCACTTGGCCTCAAATTCTTAATATATAATATCATTGCGTTACTGACTGACTGACAGACACGCTACAGCCGAAACAACTGAGCGCAAGTTGATGAAATTTAGCATGTATGTTCCTTGAGGTGTGTAGGGGCACACTAAGAGAGGTATTTTGGAAATTCCTCTCCTAAAGGGGTTAAACTGGTTGTCAGAATTTGTATGAAACTTTTTATTCCCTCAATGGATTAACTTCAAACTTTGTATACCTATTGGTTCTTCAAATGATGTTAGTGAACACTAAGAAAGTCCTTTTGGAAATTCTTACCTTCTTATTGGATAAAAAGGGGAGTCATAATTTGCATAGAACCTTTTATGCCTTCTAGGGACTTCATACTTTGTTTATTGGATCCGCAAATGACGTTAGCGAACACAAAAACATTTATGTGTCCGTTAGTTGTATGTCTGTAAAGTCCCCCGCGACACAAGATTTAGTCCTAATACGGGAGTTGTCTTTTAAAAAAAAAACTAGAAAACTTGTTTTGGAAATTTTCCCCTAAGAGGGTGGAAAAGGGTTTCAGAGTTTGTGTAAAAACTTTTATTTTTTCAATGGAATCAATTCAATCTGTGTATATAAAATCTTTTCGTAACTGACTGACTGACATACACATAAAATGTTATTTCTAATCGTAATTTTACGCGTGCGAAGCAGCGGGCAAAAGCTAGTCAATTGATATGTGTTTACCAATCTGTCACAAACGCACAAACAAATGAAGTCTAGAACAGCACTATCGTAGCACCTATCTTGAATTCAAAAAACGGAATTATGCTGACAGACACCTGTAGCAGATGTTGCAGATAACATCATATTATATATCTTGTACTGTGCGTCTAAAACTTCTAAACTACCAACCGAAGCATTCATTTTCCATTACTCAACTAAAAATAAAATAGTCCAAAATTTATGCAAACTTTTCAATAGACTTATGATATTCCAGAAGGAGCCTACTTGCACTCGCAATACTTCCAAACTGAAAGAAGGTACAAAGTAGGTACATGAAGTTATACAAGATTATAAGTTAGATCTTATTCTTATTGGCAAGCGAGAGTCGGCGCTCGGCGCACGTGGCGGTCATGGCGCTGAATCAACTGAACCCGGCTCGCCGTACCGCAACTGAATGTTCTTAATTTGATTCCGATTGTATTAAACCCCACTTCGACTCCAATTAATGACCCGAAAGGGCTCTTAATAATAACGACGTTTTATAGACTTTAGTGCCACATTCGACAATCCGGTATCGCAGTAATTTGTGCGCTTAATTGCTGGGTACAGTCGCGCCAAGTGTAGTATCGGCTTTTTGTATGTTAACTAATTAAATTGATGCGGGGGAGGTGACGCGCTCAGATCGCTCAGTTCGCACAGGCACGGGACAGCACAAAGTTCACATGGGACTCGTACGTTTGACAAAAACCACAAACAACTTTACAGTGATGTTACATTGTAGAGACAACAGGCGGCGTAGAGGCACAAAGTAATTAGATAGCTGTTGTATTGTTCGCTTGTTCAGCGCTTTTCCAATGAACGGTCGTCGGCGTCGTTCGGTCTCGTGTTTAATTGCGAACCACACCGTAACGGACAGCGGGCCGTTTTTGTCCAGCCTGCCCGAATGAGATGAACCGCGCGTCCTTTAATGAGTCGCTTCCCCTATTCTGAATACCCCTCGGACATCTACATTTCATGCACTCTTAAACTTTTCACTTTGAATTTTAACATTCTATTTTAATTAGTATTGCATATGCTGAAATTTTTGACTCCTGTTTGCTAACTTATTTGTATTCATAACCCTGGAAAGTTTACATTTGCGTTTCACACAAAGTTGAGTTATTCGTTTCTTTTTACGTTCTTTGCATTAGCTAATTAGTTCGCGATAATAATTACTTACCTACATATTATGTTGTGCTCAAACGTATTTCTAAAAATGAAACAAAGGGAGCGCCGGCGAGACATTAACTTGTTAACAGGTGCTTCACTACGCGAGTAATAAAGTATATTTTTCATTATTCTGAAGCGTTGTTACCCTTTGTTCAAATTAAATCGAATCAACTTACCTATGTGCGGACAAACTAAAAGTTAGTCGTCTCGATTTATGTGGGGGGCGGTGCGGAGCGGTCGCATTCGGCGCCGCGTAAATAATTCCCAGTCTCAGGAACGAGTTGGCCCACTCGGATACCGCATGTAATTCCACATTTTCACGCCGAAAGGTTTCCGAGTACCTACGCATTCAAGTTTTTGTCCTATCTCGCGCGCGCCTATTCACGATTAATTTTCCGGATTCTATTCCGTAACTTATTTATTGAGAGGGCGTTTCGTAAATACTTTGCTTAATTGACACCCGAAGCTCCGAACTCTGCGTTAACCCTATAAATTATTCATTTACAGTAGTGTAGATGACAATAACTGTATTATTTCGTGTCGATTTAATAAAATGATCTCGTTACGCTGCGGGGGTATCAGATCTTGTTAACATATGTTAGTGTGTAGAATATCTGAGCGGATAGGTATAATTAATTACAATGCGTCATAAATAACGACAATGTCGGCGGTGTGCGGTGTGTTGTCGGGTTGTGCGTAATGTAAGGAGACACCGCGGAACTTGATCCGCCGCGCGTAGCCGCCGCCGCGTAGCCTCGTAGCGGCGCGCCGACGCTACGTCACGCACCCGTCATTTGTCACTAACGTCTCTCGCCTAACATCACTTTTATGTCAATCAACCCTATAGAGCAGTTGTTGCTTTGCCAATCTTCTTTTGTATTGTTCCAAACCCCTCCTCTATTTCAAAACAGTATATTATCATTGCTTTTAAAATGTTTGAATTCCATTCAAACCTTAAGTCGGTTCGTTTAAAATGAGTGTAGAACTCGTTCAAAACATGTCAATATTTTCAACAATGATCGATCCGTTGCACTTGGAAGCTTTCCATTAGGTGTCAAAGAGTCAACGTTCAGTCTGTGCTAGTTTGTCAGTGCGAGGTGTCGCGCGCCTCCTCGCGCTCTCGCTACACAATATAAATGGCGTGACCGTGAAAAATCGTCTCCGTCGTGACGTCGAGAGGCATCAGCTGAACGCTTTCCTAGGTAAACCGTTCGAAGGCCCGAACAAAGAGGCGTAGTTCCGAAACAATCAAATTAATTTTCTCCGTTGTTGTTTAATTAGCGTCGACTCTTGGATGGCGCGGCGGGCGGCCGATGTTTATCATCGGATACAATCGCGGCCCGCGCCCCCCCCTGGCCTCACGCCCCGCGCCCTGCCTCCGCGCTCTCCAACCAAACCCATTATTATCAAAGTCAAGACTGTACACCGGAGTAACTTCGGTTCGTCACTCCTGCTCCCATTGTTAATATTAGCGACATTGTTTAGCCTAATTGACTTTGGCGTAAACAAATCGCATGATCCGACTAATTGTGTAATCTTTTTGTTTCAGGTAATCTTATTAAGCTGCTGTGATATTATTTGATGCGGGGAAATGTCTGTATCCGGTAGCAGTACGTATGTATTATTAATATGATAGTGTGTGTACGTAGATAATGCGTGGAGGTATAATGTTATCGTAGGGTGGAAAATATGAAACAGGATAGTTTGTATGAAGCCTTACCGAGTTAATCTGAAGCCATATTTAATTAAATTGTAAGGGTAGGTGGTCGCGACGGTTGTCCATTCCGTTCACGACCACCAATGTGTGCGCCCGCCTTGTGTGGACCAGCCCTATATCCGTACTGCTGTTTAACTTCTACAATTTGGTGAGCATTTATTTTATTATTTTACCTGCACCGTCTGCAGTTGCAAAGAAGAATTTCCCAAATTTAATTAAAATTAAAACTAGCCAGGTAAATATTCTTTGTGTTGATGTAAAAAATGGTTTGTGTTAGAAAATATATTTAGTCAAGTGTGCACAAAAAAGCTAAAATTCTAAATTTGCTAGCAGTAGTAGCTCGTAATACCCAAGAAATTCAACAAGAAAACGGTTTCTTAAACAATTAGGTTCAGTGATAAGTAAAAGTAAGTTAGGCGTTCGATATAAATTCCGACATTAACATGTTGGGAGTTAACAAGAGGCTCGCATCGTGCAACCACGTCGGCGTGGACTCGCCACTCGGTCGGCGGCATCTAATCTAATTATCCGCTACGTTCTTCAAAAAACTTGTGCACAACTGAGTTCAAGCTGTTTGCTCCATTCTTGCCCTCGTAACCGAGGCTCGCCTGCCCGCTGACGCACCGCCGCACATAATTGCTTTTCTCCATTTCATTATAAGCATCGCAACTATATCGGTAGGTACTTATAGTGAACGAATTATACTTAATTCACCCCAACGATAAGGGATTATTTTCACCGGCTGACCCGCGCCGACCTGACCCCATCCTCTGACCTCGGCGCGATGATCTGCACCCTTCATTCGACTAACCTGTTTTACGAGATTAGCGCGATAAACACTTTACCTAGTGGAATATTAACGAACTTCCCCCGAAGTGTATTAAGTTATTTTGTGAAATTATTACAACAGCGCCTCCGTAACAAAGTAGAACGTATAACAGCGCGAGAACACGCATTACCCGCTACAAGACAGTTTCCTCACTTGCAAATTAATTCAAACAAGTATTGCGTATCTAACTCTCCCTGTTTGTGTAAAAAGAGAACATGTTCTAACCACATCGTTTAATACCATGCTACTTGTTTAAAAAGTATATATGTATTATGATTCTACTAAATCCTCTACTCTGTTGCCCCACGTGTGAAAATAACGTTACATTACTGCACTAAAGCCGTCATAAAACAAACTCCCTATCTGAAGTCCCGTAATTGGAAAAAGGATTTAATCAAATTGGAAAATACGGCGCAGCGCTACTTAATATTACCGCTGAGTCGTGAGCGTATAAAGTAACATACGGCTAGTGTATTTCGTCGACGGACTAAACGGCTGAGCTTCGAGGCTCGTATTTGTAACACGGCGCGTTATTAATAGCCGCGATAGCGAGGTGGCCCGCGGCAGAGCACGATATTTGGGAAATCCGGATTTGCATAGGATAATGGGGAGCGCGCCGGTGCACTCGGCAATGTGGACGAGACGCCTTGTGCACTCTACCTGCCCGACACGCTTGACTTGCTGCATACGTAACGAGACGTGAACCCGCTGTGGGTTTAAACCGAACTCATCTAAGAAACGCCATTCAACGAAATACCCACTACCTACTATTGGTTTGAACGTAACAGCTTCTTGAAACTCTCTAGGTACCTACTTTATGTTTACCAAGCGCACGTATTTGGCGAATGTTAGGTGTATATTGTTGCTCGTTATTCAAGCTGACTTAAGGCGCTGTTATACCTCAGAAGCCGTGAAACACCTAATTTTTCGTCGCGCATCTAGCCATAACAGTACATATTACAAACTAGCAAAAATTAGAGCTTAAAGTCAAAAGTCTGAACAAAAGACTTTTGAAAGAATTTTTCATGTACGTAAAATAGAATCACGGTAAAAAAATCACAAAATCGAGGCAGAAAATAATCTTTCGTCTCACTGTTTGCAATATTTTGATCGTAAGCAGTCATATTTTTTTTGATAATATTGTAGGAAATCTAATGAACTAAAGAATTACCCTATTTATTTTCATATTATACGTGTATATTTTGTAAAATTAAATAAAATCTGCCAAACGTCTATGATTTTGACGCTCGGTAGATCCCGTCAATATAAAACGCTTCAGCAATTTAAACCTTATTAGCATAAGCGGTGTACTGAGTGTCAGTTGCTAGTTTACGCCCCGCCCAGACCTCATCATTCGGCTATGAGCCCTGTGAGAGATAGGTCATGTCGCTTGCGTCTCCGCTGCACGAAATTTTACGTAAACCTGTTTGTTATTATAATACGCCGATTTGAGTTCGTAATTTCATGTTTTATGTTATAGACTGAATACTTTGAATCAAATAGGCTTTTCATGTAACTATGGGCACATATAATCAGGACCTAAGTTTATACTCTTGTTGCGTTTAATGTGTTATTGTTTCTGTGCTTATAAATATATAATTAGAAAAATAAAATATGGACAATTAGAGAAATGAAGTTCTACGAAGGATTTGTACAAGAAAGCGTCGTAATAAAATAGAAATTCATCTATGGCCAAGTGATTATGAAATATGTAACATTTTTGCACAAATTATTTTCATAAGAGTCTTTTATGACTAACTAATATGTTACTTATATATTATCGATTATGCATAATATAATTATATAAATTATTCTCACAATACATAGCTGCCACAGTTTTCAATTTTTGAAAGAGTAATAACATAAAATCGAATCATTTTATGTACCTATATTTCAAATTCATTAGCTTGTCAGAGCGCCTAGAGCGCTAAGATGCCGCCACGGCGAACAATAATGATGACAGCGCTAATATGGCGCTCCGCAATCCGCACACAAGCGGTAACGAATGTTGTATTATTGTGTTTTGAACATAAACCTTTTTAGGTACATCGGGTAAAACTTTGATTATTCATAAACTATTAGGTATGTCTCAGTACATCTAATATCTTTTTAATTTCTAAAATCAATCATTTATAAGTAAGAAGGTGACTTCTCTGTTTGCTATAACACAAGATATAGTATTTTTTCAATAATAAAGTACGTAACTAATTATCATTATTGTAATTACAGTGAATTTAAAGATAACAGTTCTGCAACGTCTTACACACATTTGACTTCAGTAATTCCTAACACGATCTGTTCAAGAGCTAGCCAATAAATGCCAAACAATTTTTTTTAACAAATTTGACTCTAATTCCGTAGTGATAAGCAAAAATTACAAGAGGGATAGCAGTGACTGGTTCGAATTGCGTAAGAATATGTTGACAGATTGAAATTTTTGTATAGTGGTAAAAAGAAGAGATAACAGCAGTAAAGCCAACTTAGTAAAAAATATTTTGTACAAATAAAATATTTGCAATGTAAAATCAGTTGCGCATGGAATCTAAAATGAACAACTGGCTTTGCAACAACTGGCGAAGCAAGAAAATGTAACAATCGAGCGTTGTGGATTATTCGATTATTGGTGCCACGCCAGATGGATTAATAGGTCCAAACACGATTGTGGAAATTTAATGTTCTATAGTTGCCTATAAGAATAGCCTGGAGAATAGTATAAGAGCAAATAAAATACAAATATGGAAACATGATAAAAAAGTGAACTGACTAGTCTAAACAAATATTGTAATTGTTATTACCAAATTCAGGGGCAACGCCACGTTACACGCAAACAAAAGTGTTTATTTGCTGTGTGGAGTGGCGAAAGTATACCACTAAAAATAGAAATTATAGAAAGAGATGATGTTTTCTGGGAGAAGCTTGTGGTAGGGCATGGATTCCGGAATTCCGAGATTTCGTAATTCCGGAATTTCGGACGTTTTTTTCCGATATTATAATACCGGAATTGAGGGCCAAAATATCGTAATTCCGGTATTCAAAAAATAATACAAAGTGAGTTTTTTAGATGACGTTTTTTTGAGAACGTGGCCAATAATAAACAGTGTTAGGTCAACATTACTTCCCCAGCGACTCCACGCTCTCCCTTGAGTGTTTGCTATCCGTGAACGACCCCAGACCATAGTTGACAATGAAGAATTAAATTTAATCATGGAAGAAGATCCAATGCAAACCACCACATCAGAGTTTGCTTTGATGTTAGTAACGATTTATGAAACAATTCTAATTCTCTTCAAATAAATTAGAAAGGACAGACAGACACGCATTGAGTGCTATGTGAGTTTACTCAACCGTCACAAGATAGAGGGAATATTGAAACCTATCGTTTCTTGTGATGAAAACATGGTTCGGGTCCGACAATAGGAATCGCTCATCAAACCAAGGAGAACCAGCCAACTCCTGCACAAGAGAAAGTTCATTCAGAAAGCATATTGGTTGTTGTCTGGGGTGCTCGTATCATGCACTTCAGCTTCCCAAGATCTTGACAGCATATTACAGTAGCAAATTTCAATGTCAACAATTGCAAGCAATGACGGAAGGGTGCCTGTTAAACAACTGACACCCGTCAATCCTTATTATCATAAACATTATAGTATACTAATCGCGAAAGCTTAAAATCGATTAATTATCATAATCATATCTTTATCCGATAAAGCCTACTGCTGCTTGAAGACAACGGACACTTAGGTCACATAGGTACTTCCCGAAAGACGGTTGCTAAATTAGTGGGAGCTGAGATTGGAAATATTCCGACCTCCTCCAAACTCACTAGAGCCTGTAACATGCTCCAATATGTTATCAGTATTTTGGAAATTGAACAATTGCCTAAGGAAAAAATCAATTTCAAAGATTTTATTGATTCTCGCCCCCACGATTTTCTCAAGGATTGAATCAATCATCTACCCATATCATGAGGAAAGTGCATAAACTCTCTCTTTATTGCCAAATATTATTTTAAAGTTAGTAATATTTATTTCTAAATGAGTTTATTTTTAACCGTTACTGTCCCACTCCTGGGCAAAGGACTGCCCCACACTCTTCTATAAATGCCGATCTTTGGCTTTATCTTGCCAGTCTGCTAGATAAGTGTCAAGCCATGCCGCCATCGTTTTTTCGGCCTGCCCCTGCATCTTGTTCGGCGTCCCATTGTGTGGTGATGTCCACTTTTCGAGATGCATCGGACAGACATATCCCACCCAATCTTATTTTAACTTCGCTACTTTGATGCCCACTTCAATAATTACGCCTGTTTTTTTAGTATACCTAACACGCTACTTTACATGCCACGTTGGCAATCCATGAGCTAGGAATTTTGAGAATCGGTCTGGTTAATATTAAATTTTAGATTGCCTGATTTTATAGCAATGTTTAATTATATTATTTTATTTCTTAACATTTTACTACTTAAGCTTGAATGTTTATGGCATAAAAACGGTAAAAAATGATGAGGTGTCCAAATTCAGTGGTAAAATCTTGATCTATCCAACGTATAACGAACTATAGACTGATAAAAGTATATAACTTGGTTAATCTTGGCATTATACACGTTTATTTTACATTAGAAATTTAAATCTTTCAAAAGCGTACCGATTCCGGAACCAGTTCCGGAATTCCGGAATTGACACTCCAGTATCGTAACTCAGTTCCGGAATTCAATACCTTCCGATATTACAAGCCCTAGCTTGTGGCGTTTTATATGAATTGGCAGTTGCCTGAAATTGTTGATTCTCGTCAAGCTCAAGGGACGGCATTGCGAGTTCACGGAGAGGAAAAATGTTTCATCAGTGCTTGAAATTTCTACAATACCAAGCCGTAAAAGGAAAGTAAATGAAACTGTGCCTCGTGAACAACAGCAAATAATAAGTCTTATCACCTCTCACACTGCCTTTAACATTCGATGAGAATAAAGAAAACCTGCAGGGTTGTAGCAGACAGCTAACTCTTGATGAGCTGTAAACTCTGTATTTCGTTAATAAATTATAAATGAATATAAATAAATATCTTTTAATATTTATTTTCTTTGAAACAACACATATTTGAAGCGAAAGAATTTTTTTATATTTTTCCATACAAACATGTATGACGAGAGCTAACGAAAAAGCAGTAACTCAAATTCTAATTCTATAATTTTCTAAGCGACATAGCAGTATCTCATGAATAAGGTATATCCACATATATTATTATGTTTGATGTTTCATCTATTTTGAAAAATAATAATGGGTTGGGTTTCGAAACGAGTCGCCTGAATTTGAGGGTATTGGTAGTGTAGGGGGCTTAAGGTAGTTCGTTTTAATCCTCTAAAAGTAATTTTGGCTGCCGGAGTTGCGTCTAAATATTTTTAAACAATTTCCAAAATTTCATAAATACTTCGGCAATTATGCAAAACGGAACATAGTTTTTATACTTTAGTACAGTTTTACAAATGTAATTTTTAGGTTTTATGTGAAAAACGTGAAACGAAACGCAAAACTGCCATATTGGAATGATCACATTGACAGCTAGTGTCAAATTTGTGCGTCATTGCTTTCGAGTGCCTTGGGTTAGGTGCGACTGTAATAAGTAAATAAATAGGTTATGTTAGGTTCTCTTTTGACCCTTAATCCGAAACTAGGAGCCCTTCGCAGGGCTCTGAGAACCTTAGTTTATTAAACTAGTGTGATGAATGTGGAAGTAGGCAGTGCCATACTCACCGATGTTTGGAGATTTTTTTTCCAGAGGAAACCAAGTATTTCCGGCAAGTGAAAATGGTGAGGGGGGTTTCAAGACCTCCCCTGCTCCCTCTCCAATCACTCACAACCCCTAAAAACGGCAACGTATTTCGAAACCTTTGCCATAATAATTATACCTATAATAACAATAAACATCCATAAATAAATAAAAGAAATCAACTTTTACTAAACTTCAATTATCTTGTAACTCGCTTTAGTTGAGATACGGCTTTTGCGCTTAGTAGAGCAGTATTGTGTTTTTTAGGGTACCGTAGCCAAAAATTTAAAAAACGGAACCCTTATAGATTCGCAATGTCTGTCTGTCTGTCCACCCGTATGTCACAGCCAATTTATTGCAAAACAGATTTGAAAACTAGCAGGAATGGAATTAGATGTAGGTATTCTATGAACTGCTTCACTATTTTTCAAAAACAAAACAAACATAATAATGGCCTCTCCATACATGGAACTGACTTAATTATTTTTATCATCTTACGGCACGTAGGTATTTACCTACTTTCGTCAATATTTAATACCTATAACGTCTAATGTAAACCAGATTTGCTCATGGCTGCACTGAGAACAAAAATTGCGCTATGCCTACATCGTACAAACAGATTGATGTATGTAATATAAATTTTAATATCAGTATCTCAAATTCAATATGCTAAAACGTTTTGCTTGCGATTTTAAAATATTGGAATACGGATGTCGCCAGAATACGGCCGCACGCGACGAGAATGAAGGGGGGCGCCCCGCAGTAGACGGAGCTAAGCTCCCTTCACCTCCCCTGCTTCACCCCCTCATTTACCAAAACAGTCGCTTAGGACAGCGCCTTAAAGTCACCCCGTTAGAAATAAAATGTTATACCTTTGACACGCAATATTCGGCCAAAGTTTAACATAACCGTAGACATAGTTCACATTTTTAAAACACACTATTTTCACATTTCTAAACCACAGTCTATTAAACAATCCGCCGTTATCGGAAACAATGCTGCGTTGTTAATATTTTAAAAACAAGTTGAATTTTCATGTCATGACGTAGTCTATAATCGCAATGCACCACCGGCAATCAGGGTATTTGTCTGAAAACAACCATTAATGCGGCAAAAAATAGGAACAAAACTATGATAATTGGCGAGGGGTTTAGCGGCGGCATGGTGTGGTGAGGGGGTATAGTGGTGCGGGAGGGGAACGGTCGCGTGCCTGATGTATGCGCCGCCGCCGCGACGGCCAGACCCGCCGGCGCCGCGACGCCGCCCCACAATGCAGATATCGTGCATTCGGCTCCATTCCATACCGACGCGCGACGCCCGTCCTCACGCCTTCTACGTTTATTGCCATTTACTACCACGCGAAATTCGCCAACACACGCCAGCTCAGCCGAACGCCTCACCACCGACATCACATATCGATCGCTAAGCAAATCGATCCACGCGCTACTTCTATTCCAAATCTAAGCGCTGCAGGCCCGCACTTGATTGATGACCCGCGTAATGACCCAGGAAACTATTTCCTTCGTATTTCCTCCACTCAATAAAACATCGAATATGCTTATTTATGTGTCGGTGTCACTTTATTTGGAGTTTTGTCAATGCGGCCTGTAGTGCCGAGTGTCGACTACACTGGCAAGACCGTCATTTGTCAAGATTATGGCTGTTTGGGGATTGAGATATGAAAAGCGGTTATTGTTTTGAATATTTTCTTTTATATATTGCTCAATACAGCGGCGGCTTACGATTTCCGATACCAAAGACTCATTACCATTCCAGTAAGGCTACGAGGCAAACTTCGTTTGACCAAATTATATCATCAGAATAAACATAAATACCCCGCTCAAGAGTTAATTTGACGTAGGCTCCATTAGAAGCAAGGCAAGTATGTTTTGACCTTTCGGCCGCGGTCATGCGACCTTATAGATGAGATGGCACAATTAGCACGTACAAAACTCGTCAGTCACGGCTTGGCGCCGAGTGGCAATTACGGTATTTCATCCTCAATAAAAGTGCACTCAGGCGCCGCTAACGTCGGAGAAAGCTCCCCGTCGCCTATAAAGCTAATGTGGACATATAAAGATTTAAATGACGGCTGTGGATGCGGACGCGAGGGAAACAACGGTCACTTACTCTTTACCCCTTAAATAAAAACATCCCAAGGCGATAATATTACAATTATATAAAAGAAAATGTGATGTCAGTGTTGCAAAACAAAGCGTCATCTCTTCAAATAATTCTTTCATTGGATATCTTGAAATATCTGACCTTCGTTTTCGTTAAAGAGCTTCGTATTTTCCCATTTTCTATCATTCGTTCAACGAAGAAAGCTTGTGAACCCCTTCCAGATACAAACTTATATTGCAAAAACTTTAACAAATAAACTTCACGAAATACTTTCATCCGACATTTTCGAGGGCCATCATGACTCTACGTTAGTGTCAGTGGGGGAAAAGAAAACATTTTCCAATATTTACCTCATTATGTAGAGGTATAGACTAAATAACGTGCGTCGTATAGCGTGAGAGCAAACATTTTGGCGATTAATCTGGGAATACTGTGCTATATCGGGGCGCTGGAGGCGGCACATTTATTTTATGTGCCGGCAATGTTACATACGCCATAAAAGTCGTTAGGACGGGCGTAACGTCTCGCCGTCGTCTTGCCCGCTTTAATTATACCTAGATAATGCGGCGCCGACTGCGCCCTGCGCCCCACGAATCCTCGCCGCCTCGCCGCCTACGACCTCCGCCACCGCCAACGTAACACGGTGCAATAACACACTGCCACTCTTCCTAATGTACCCTCGCCTCTATACAATCATTAGGCGGGTCCACACAGACCGAGCAGCCTCGCGAGGAAAATGCTTCGCGAGGCTGCTCGGTCTGTGTGGACGTGGCTCGGTCGAGGAAAACGCATGTGCCGCCGCGGCCGAGCTTAGCGTGCGCCCGAGCTACCGAATTAGACACGTCCACACAGAGCGCGCAGCCTCGCGAGGAATTGGCGCGCGAGGCTGCGCGCTCTGTGTGGACGTGCCGCGGCCGAGGCAAGCGCGTGTGCCGCCGCGGGCGAGCGACCGAGCGGCCGAGCCATCGAGTTTGGATTTTTGTTTTGCCGCGGTCCGTACGCTGTTTCGTGCCTCGCTCGAACATAATAATCCTTACTAATAATATAAATTCGCAAGTGTGTTTGTATGTTGGACATTTTTTTTATAGACTCACGTCTGTATCCGCGTAAGGATAGGCAGAGTTATAATATTATTACACCCACATTTCACCATGAAATGTTTAGGTCCCACGTAATAGGGGACGAGCCTATTGCCGTTAACGGGCACATCAGCAGACTCCATGCTGCTTCTGAGAATTCGGGAAAACCCAGTAACACTTTTGCCCGACCCGGGAATCGAACCCGGGACCTCCGCTCAGCAGTCGCATACCCTATCCACTGGTTACTGAATGACGGAGGATACATTCATCATAACATTCTCATCTTTGACGCTATTTATTGTACGAATAATAATCATTCAGTCTGTGCTTCGGTTACAGTATCCTTGCCTACAGATATTCATTTCCTATAATTCATTCTATATTTTTTTCCATGTCTACCTATTCCATCCTTTAGGTATAACAATAATCAACGACCGGTTGGCAAAGCGGGAGTGTAAGCGACTACAACGCTGAAGGTCGCGGGTTCGATACCCGCTCATGTCAAACATTTGTGTGCATGAACATGAATGTTTGTCTTGGTCTGGGTGTTTCTATGTATATATTTACAAAAAAAGTAAGTATAAGTAAATATGTATATTATGGCCCATTATTACCATTGTCTAGTACCCAAAGTAGGTACAGCAATTGGCGTCAGTCATGCAGCCGGCTAGTAAAAACACATGCCGGCCACAACCCTATTGCAGTATGACCATTTCCAAGTACTATATTTATAAACAAAATTTAAAAATAAGAGAGAGGAGAGACCAACAATCTCACATTGATACGTAGACCGATAGATGGCAAATGTACTATTTCACTCTAATTCACAAGTCGACAATTTGATACATGCGCAATACATAATAGTTTTCAACTATAGTCCGTTCACAGTTATTTTACCTCTAGCTGTTAGATTGGCCAACCTGGGCGTTGTGTTGCTATATTTGGTATATAATACTCCCATTTTAAATATACATTATTGCTAAAATGTACTTATTTTTTTATTGCCTAAGCGATCGTATTAAATATTTGGAAGTAATGTTTGTAACAAAACCTCTTGATATTGGCATGGCTATATGGATGTACATTTATTTTCTTACAAAATAACAAATTTCCTATGAAGATAAGTAGTTATAATAAAAATGTTGTCTATTTAATATATAAAGGTAAACGCATCATAATTACGCCAACGTGAGGTTCTAATTATCAAATACAAAAACGGTAAATTTAATTTTCATATTTATTTTGAATAAGAATGATGTGGGTGTCATATTACACCTATGCCTACCCCTGCATGTAAACAGGCGTGAGTCTATAAGAATGATCCATGTGGACTGCCAATGTTATGATGATTCGTAACTGCTGTCATATTCTGTATCAGACTCAGAATTTAATTCTATTATGAACTTGTCCATTTCTGCATCCGTAGACCCATCTGTTTCACGAAGCTTGTCTTCAATGTGGCGCTCATGTTTGCATTGTTTTTGTCAGTCTTCTGCAGTGATAGATTGAAAAGCTTCTTCAGCTAAATTCACAATTTTGGTTGCCTCTTGTCCTAAATTTTTGCTTGTGACTCGCCTTTTAATGAGACTCCACATAAGTTCAATTGCGTTTAGCTCGCAGTGGAATGGCGGTAATCTAACCACTTTGCGGCCATGAGCTTCAAGCATTTGAATTTTTGAAGCATTTCCACTAATATTGGGTAAAATGTTATGCACGGGTAACCCTATTTTACTTTCCTGTCATCACAGAGTACAATTCCAACATAAAGAAAATAAACACCGACATCTGTCAGAGGTAAAATAACTGTGAACGGACTGTATATTTTCATGTTCTGAATTCAAAGTTTATGACAACTACAATTTTGTTTTTTCCTACGGTGCCGAGGCTGCCGCGCTCTAGGCCGCGTTCACATTTGTCTGATGTAATCTGTCGTGACGTCGTCTGTCGTGTCGCGACAGACAATGTCCTGGTCTGCGATAGAGAGGGGGGAGGGGTGTGGGGACGGTACAGCGCGAATTAAGAGATTGGACTCAGATTAATTGTAAAAAACATTTATTTAATTATAACAGTATATTTAAAATATAAAATAGTAATCGCTAATGTTAGATCTACAAAGGTATTTATAATAAATTAATTCTAAGATGACATTATGATTATCTAGATAATTTGGTGGGGAGAGATGTGCTGACGAAGCTAACATTGTTGGGTTCCGTACAGTTACCTCGCGCGACACAACTCGTCAGACTAATGTGGACGCGCCACTGTCTGTCGTAAAGCGTCAGACGCGCGTTTGCAATTGTGCGCAATGGACGACGAACGAATTGACTTCCTTTTTATAATATTATTCGTATACACTACCTATAGATGAGCTAATTGAATACGAAATAATATAATCCTATGTAAATAATTTATGGATATAATTGGATATCTACTTAATCTGAATCGGATAATTCATCAAAAACATTGCGAAAGTGTGAACTCCACGAGAGTCAAGACAGAACTGATTTAAAATTGTGTCAGATCGCGACAGACGGCGACAGACAAATGTGAACGGTAAGTAATTACGACAGAGACCGTCACGAGAGATCACGTCAGATAAATGTGAACGCAGCTTTATTCTATGGCCTCGCTCGTTCGGGGACTGTTTCCTCGCGCGGCAAATGCCTCGCGAGGCTGCTCGCTCTGTGTGGACCCACCTAATCCCTATCCACATTCGCAGCATAAAAGCAATGTGAACCGAACAAAGTTTCGTTTTACATCGTAAATCATCGTGGTTAATAATTTCACTCCGTTTAGAAAATTGATTTATGTCTACATATTTACTGGCTTTTAAGGCTTTATAAATGAAATACGTACAGTCCTCGCGTACTTTGTTTACAAATGAGATACTTTGGGTAATACGCACTGAGAATGGTGCGGTGGTGCGGCGAGCACACCTTCATCTTAAGAGTGTAAAGTTTTAATTACGTAACGAACAGGTTTATTACCGTGAATATGATAAAAGTTTACTTTAAATAAATTGAAGTAATTTTGTTGAAGAGCAACGTTAGCAGATTAACTAGTCTTTATCTAAGATTATGATCGTTTAACTCCAACTTAACACATTATTACCGCACGAAGGTAGCGGCGAGTATTACCGGCAAACCTTAATTATGTTACCTTATTATAGTATAAATACGTACATAAATATTAGTGAGTTATATATAACGTGTGGTTTGTGAGATTGTTGTGCGACGGTCTCCAGACGGGTGTACGTCGAGGCGCCACGTTGAAGGTAGGGGTCGGGCACGGGACACAGATGGAGATTTATCACGCCCGCCGGAGCTGAGACTACAAGTTCGCGCATTAAACGAGTCCGGGACATTAGCCGCCTGCAAGATGCCGCCCGAGATCATAATTAAGTGCCGCCCAATTTATCGGTGCGACCCGCGCCCGAAAACTCCTCTTAAACTTCCCTTATCGTACGTAGTAAAGGCTCTTTATTTCGTAGTTAGTTCTCTCCATATTTATCGCCTTTTATCTTCGGCGGCTGTTTATTTACTGTCCCAAACTACATCCATAACAACAAGTCCAATATACTTGTAATCGTGACTTCTGAATGCGACACATATGACAAAAGGGTTCAATAACATCTTGTGAACAATGAATAATCTCCTATTGAGTGAGTTAACATTTGATAATTATTAAAGTTTGCATGACAATTAGTATACAAGTTGGCCCCATTTACCAGTGAGCACTGTGATCCTTCCGGCTTGGCACCTGACCGGATGAAGTCCTTTGTCTCGGAGTAATATCACTCCGCGATATTCCACATTTCACGTCAAACTTGACTAAAGGATTATGTCGATAGTAGGTATACGTAACAGTATCTACGTGTGTGTGCCTGCTAGTTATCTGAAACGTTCGGGCATTAATCCACCTGCCAAACAATAACTGTACAATAGAATTGTTCGTTATGTTGTAGTTTACGATCCATTATGTCAAAGTTTAAGAGGAGCAACTTTGTTTGATAAATTAAGTGGTATGATGACATTAGTTTGAAGTCTGAAAGATTGCGCGATTTGCTATCGAGGAAGTCACCACTGTCGGCTCTCAGGTGAAGAGAAAAGTGTTATTGAATATTGGCCCTACCCTTGCATTTTATTCATCTGGGGGCACGGTAGTGCCCCCACCAAGTCGAGCAAAAAAGCGGCACGGCCGTAACATCTTTTTCTCGAAGCAATTCAGGCCATTTTCGACCCCTTATAACTTCGTTGTGGATAAAACTAGAAGCCTGATTTTCTAACCTTACAAATATAGTATAAACATGGTGTATTTTAAATTACATTTAATTTGAACCAGTAGTTACAGAATTATAACGAGTCAAAATTCTTAATTTTGTCACTCACTGACCGATCATCAAAAGTCTAAGACGGTTCTAGCAGACGTAGAAGCTTCAAATTTAGAATACATTTAGTGTTTAGTATATGAATCAAGAAAAAAATAAAATATTAATCAATTTCTGTCCAGTTTTTGAGATACATCAACTGCTTAAATTTGCAGTTAGAGCTTTAATTAAGAAAATACGTTGTTGGTGTACAAGAAGTACAAGGTACCGGAAAGGACAAAAGTAAGACTATCTACAAAAAGAAATGAGATCCCATAAAAACAATACTTGTCAAAAAATACCAAGTCTCGCGACTGTAAAACGTTGTGAGATCCATGTAATACCAAGTCGGTTAATTAAAAATCTTGAATGTTTTAAATAAATATATTGACTTGGCAATCGCATAAAACAATCTTATTTATATAATAGATGTATTAGTTATGAGATATATTATGTTTTCATGCGATAGCCGAGTCAATCTATTTATTTAAAACATTCAAGATTTTTAATTAACCGACTTGGTATTACATGGATCTCACAACTTTTTACGGTCGCGAGACTTGATATTTTTGACAAGTATTGTTTTTATGGGATAACATTGTCAAGAGCAATTTCATTTTGCAATGATGCGAATGAAATAGCAAAAGAAAGTATGGAAGACTAGCAAGGCTAGGCCTCTTGGCAAGAGCAGAGTTGGCATGGATAACTGACATTCATATTTCATACTGGTAACTGCAAGACGTGCTCTATCCGAATAACATACCATACAGTTTTAAGGCAAAACCTTAAAAGATCTTACTATACTATCCATTTGGTGCTTTAGGAACGCATGAAGCTTCTAACCTCAGCTGTTCTTAAATACAGAACTGCTAGCCAATTAGAAAGTCATAAAACTTATATAAATAATAATATATTAAGGCTTCGCAACAGTATTTAAACACAAACTACATAATTATTTATATTCAAGAAAATAGTTTCTTGTTCTCACGTTCTCCCTCTCTTCCATAAACAAAGTTATTTCAATAATCAATATCTGTCTTAGTGCGAACCTACATGGGCTACATATATTCAAAGAGAACGAAAATATACTTTGCTATGTGTACGTAATTTCAGGTAGAGCTACAGCAGACGACTTCAAACAAAAGTTTCATATGTGGGAATATCTTTTATTCGACTTGAGCAAACTTACTTTTAATGTAGCTAAATAAGCTGAACTAAGAGAATAATAGAAGATAGACGCTAACTATCCCATTCGCCGACGCCAAGGTTTTGTGAAAAGAACCCGATATCGTTCAACGTTTTCTATTAACTTCAGTACAAAAGCAGAGAAAATACCGTTACGGAAACGTCCCAGAAACCTTTGTTGTGATACAACTATTGTTGTCTGTTACTATAACAGATAACCGACGTTGAAAGTCAAAAATCTTTTATACTTAACTAGTTGTTTTGAGACTCGCAATTTGCTATTATCCAGCAACACGATCCTTGAGTAAATAGTGACCCTCGAGCAATATCCCGATGACCTAATTATCACCGAGACGTTACTTCAGTTCAGTCTAGCTAAGCTCGCACTTAACTCGAATACTGAGAAAGTCAGCTTAATTTAGCTGAGGCATATCGGACCCGTGAAATCCGGGCGTGTATTAGCTAAATAAGCAAGAAAGTCAAAGAGAGTGGAGGCACGTGGAATCATGCGCTCCGTGTAGCTGCTTAGACTAATTACTGCAGCAGCAGGGCTAAACTGGTTAGTGGGCTTGCCGGGCCGGGTGCGCCGCCGTATACCTACATTACACGTCGCCCGTCGCCTCGCGCGCACTGCTTATTTCACTAGATGGCACGTGAATCACGTGAACACATGCTGCTTGTTTACCCCTTCGCCTTTATTTGGATTCAAGATGCCGTACGTTACACTTCGACTGGGCTATCTCTCATTATGGCCAAATTAAATAGTTAAGTATTGCTGGACTCGTGCCTCAGAGAGCACGTTAAGCCGTCAACCCTGGTTGCAATGAGGTTCTTTGACACATATTATAGGGAGTCTGTACCTTTGAATATACTCGCACTGGCCCTACTGTCTAAAGCTGATTTTCCACCAGAGTGGCGAGACGAGGCGAGGCGAGGAGAGAATTGAAATTTGTATGGCAAATTTTTAATTCTCTCCCAGCGCATCTTTGGTGGAAACAGTGTGGATTGACGAGAATATGCGAGGCGTGAATTGAAATAGTTTGTGTAAAAATGAACCGTATTGCTTCCAACATAGAGTATAAATTAACCAGTACCAGTATATCTTTATCTAATGAAGCCTACGGGCGGCGCGGCGGTCACGCGCGTGCTCGCACGAGCTCGCGCGAGCTCGCGATGGCTATTTTTAGTGGAAAAGGGTCAGTGCGATTTCAATTCTCTTCTCGCCTAGTCTCGTCTCGCCACTCGGTGAAAAATCACCTTAAAGGTGATTTTCCACCAGAGATGTGGAAACGACACTCAAACATCACTGTACCTATGACGAACTCAAATATCACTGTACCTATATCTTTATCTAATGAAGCCTATGGGTGGTGCGGCGGTCACGCGCGAGCTCGTACGAGCTCGCGCGAGCTCGCGATGGCTATTTTTAGTGGAAAAGGGTCAGTGCGATTTCAATTCTCTCCTCGCCTCGCCTCGTCTCGCCCCTCTGGTGGAAAATCACCTTGAGACCACGTGTAGCCGTCGGTAGCGACTGTCAGAAATATCTTTGACAGTCTTTATGGGGAGTCAGTTGTAGCAGTAGTCCTTGAGTCACTTGTCGTAATTGCATAATCTCAATAATTTGAGATTGCGGCGGTCAGACGGTAGTCGCTCCTTTGAAAAGCTTATATTCCGTCAAATCTGCAGGCCGATTCAGAATGTCACGACAAGTAATCGTACGATATTTCAAATTATTGTCCTCGTCTTTTAGCCGCCTTTCAAAGATATTTTGAACAAATATTCATTGAATTCGGTTAATTTATTAATTTACTTCATACTGAATGCATAAAATTGATAGGAAATGCGATAGTTTTGACAAAAAATAAGGTAGCCCGTTTGACAATTAACGGAATCGAATGTCAAATGAGATATCGAACGATTCTGAATCGCCCCCCGGGTTAGATAAAAAAGCGGCCTCGAGTTCCAAGGTGAAAGTGACAGATGGAACCGGGATAACGCAAATACCATGATCATCTATCTCCTTTTACTGCCTAGTTACAATACACCATTAGCAAACAGCAAAACTTAAATCGACTATGCATAATAAATAAATACAGCCTTTAAGTTCATAATACTTGTAACAATAAACTTGGCACTTACAGGATCAAATTAATTTGTTGTATTAAATAACTACACAAGTATAATATTGAAGAAATTGGTTAAGACTATAAAACTGCTTATAATTTTAGTGTGGAAAATGAAGTATTCGTTGACTCTTTATCTTTTTACAGTTAATGTATTTCTTTCTAGGTCGAATATTTTTACATTATTTTGTTAGTATGTAGTGCCTTTAATAATGTTAGCTCTTCTTTTTTATTACTTAGCGTAATTTTCGCGACCCGTAAAACTAAAGAATGTTTATCTTAATATATATATTTCTTGTGTGCGTGTGTATGTCACTGAACTCCTCCTAAACGAATGGACCGATCTTGATGAAAGTTTTTGTGTGTGTTCTAGGGGACTTGAGAATGGTTTAGATTCACAATTTAGTCTACTGGAAAATGTATTTTTACTTAATTTTTAATTTGTAAGTAGTTGTGGATTTTGAAATGTTTCACATTGGATCCGACGGACTGCGCTGCTATTGCAGTGTCAAATCTTATATTAATAATTTCGTCAAGGAGTAGGTACATCGAAACCTTACCTGAATAATAAAACATTAAAAAATAAAGAATTTGAGTCGACAACATAATATATTCGCAAAATTCAGATTGTCGAGTATTTTGTTCAATTCAAACGTTTCTGACTGACAAATCACAGTCGCCATATTGACCACACTAGAGAAACGTCACAGATCTATACCGGATAACATTTTGAGTACTAAGTCTTAGTACTAAATAGTTTGTATGTGTAAATACTTTTTGCAGTTATATTTCTTAAAACAGTGAAAACTACAAATATAGAAGTATCCGCCGAATAAAGGAGATTCGTGCTACCTCGAACATAGATGATTTATACAATAACTAGAAAACCTAGAATTTACGCGAGCGAAGCCGCGGGCAAAAGCTAGTATACCTATATAACTGTTAACTTAATTCAAGATGCGTAGAAGGACATTTCTTATTCACTGAAAACGCGAGTAGCGTGATGCAGAATTCAAACGTAAAAGGTATTCCTCATGAAAGCATTCACTGACCTAATGTTTTTTCACCCCACGCCACGTTAGTAAAACAGGCAATTTACGTGAGCCTATAAGTAACAAGATTCATTAAGGCTGTTACAAAGTGGCGCGGGCGTTCTTAAAGCGAATGGCCCTCGAGCTTGCAGCGTTCATAATGGCCGTACGAGCCGGCCGACGCGCCGCGCGCAATTTAATGAAACACCTGGAGAGGTCGCGCCTGCTTCCGTTGCATTAATCTCGCAGCCGAGGTCCACGGTCCGGCACGACTGCCGACCCACGCCAATATAACACAACCTACGCTGAGCCTACGCCTAGCTAATAACTTACATCACTAATATTTATTTTTATTGTGAAATTTCGCCTCATACGTAAGTTTTGTAACAGTTTGGAGGCGTAAGCTTCAACATTAACGTTTAAAAGTGGCCAACTAATATTAAAGCCGGGATAAACAACGAGTGACCGGGCGGCAGGCGTTTGCCGGCGGCAAAAGTGGCCGAGATAACTCCGTGCACGAATGCATATTTTAACGTTAAGCTACGGCACCGCGATGCAAACTTGTTGGTAACTTCACCGGAGTGAATAATTCTTACTTTAAGGTTTCTATAAAGTTTTTTTTCGTCGAGGGAGGGCTGCTCAACGTATATAGCCGTAATAATTAAATAAGTATGAATGCTAATTATTTAACGAGCGGCAGCTTGTCCCTAGTTTGAAAATTATATTTTACTGTACAAATTAAGATAAAGTTTACTTTTCTCGCGTAAGTTGTTGGTTTGTGTGGTCCGTTTAACATCATAGTAACATTCAAGCTTTTATGATATTCTTAAGAATATTGACAATGTTAGCATCAATGTCCACTAGTAAACATGTCGACATAGACCATTAAAGCAAACGGTTATTGCTGCTCTAAGCGGGACCATGCTAAGCAGGCGGCTCGCTGGATATTATGAGCATACAGGGGGATGTTGCTCCTGTATAATCCCTTAGCAATACACTCGCTGTCAGCCTAGAGGAGCTTTAGGCTGGCCAGGCAAGAACACTAAATTTACGCAAGATCGTTTTGTTCACCATTGCCTACAGTCGGTAAACATTGATAGAAACCTGATGTCTTTTTATTCATAGGTAACGCAACTAGGTTATATAGCTTCACTCTGAAAGACTATCGATAACCTTTATTGGTATTAAATCTGTAAACAAAATTGTACTAGTGGAAATGATGACATATTGAGATTAAAATCAGTCTAATGGAATGTGGAGTAGAATAGACACCAATGTTTATTTTATTGGTAGTGAATTAGATAGTGGTTAATTATTTTGTCTAGTAGGCGTGTTCGGTATTACGTCAGCAATCGCACGACGGCACGGCGGGCGGCGCCGCCCAGAGGCCGCGGTAAAAAATACGCGCTGAGCGCTAAGCGTAAACACGCGCCCCTCTCGCATGACGCCTCATTAGCCACTCCCCTGTACCTCTATAAATCATTTTAAATTCAAATTCTACTTACTTTCAGAATTGACTTTGCTTACCTAATTCCCTTCCCGACCACAAAATTTTGCAAATTAGATTTCACCTTTCCCTCGCTTTGGCTTGTCGGAAAAATTATTTGCGTCATCCGGTGTCGGATCATGGCCTGGCCATGTACTTATTGCCTACGTCTCACGCAATTCCTACATGTCCTTCCTAATAATCTCCTGCCCTGGGACCTCGAACCTGTTACATCTTTTATTAGCCTTTGTTACCGGTTCATATCGCACATATTGTCCAAATAATGTGTACTTTGCAAAAGTATTTTAACCGGGCAGAGCAGTCATGGCTATTGGCGCGGTTAATATAAGCATATGAAGCTATTACGAATGCTAATCAAAGTGTTTTTAGTATCTGAAGGGTAAATGTAACAAAACTCACATGTGCGTATGTAATGTAGAGCGTACGGAATGCCACATGAATGTCTCACCTCCAGCAATATGTGTGGGCCACGTGTCGCGGGTGCTTACTGCCTACTCGATGCAGGAGTTGGCACGTCTCCTCGGCCGCATCTATTTCCGTCTGTCCCCAAATAATTCTGGCACCTAGTTTCATGCGTACAAGTGGACTCCGGGCCATTTTAGTGACGGGTGCGTGTCATTCATCGGCTCGTTACCACATTGTTTTCCTCGTGTGTCGATCCCTAAGCGTATCCGGTTTGCCAATAGTAAAATAGAAGAGTAGAGATCGGCTTGTGCGTACGCGTACGCCCGGCTACGCATCGCCAACTACTTGTCACCGATCTATTAATCGTGATCGATCGTTCTAATCGATTACCGATCGCACGCCTCATCTGACGTGCGCATTCTTGCTCTATATTAGGTTGATTGTTGTTTTGATTAAGACATTTGTATAGTCTACTACGTATACATATACACGCATCTGACCGTGCGTAGGTATATTATGTATACTGCGTCTTCAAAGAAGTTTTGTAAGCGAACCATATTACTTTTCTACATATTAGCATCTAAACATTTACATTCTTAGTAAACATAATTGTATCAATGCCACGTCAATGTTCTTACGTAATTTCGTGAAAGTACTAAAGCTAGACATGCCGGCTGCCGGCACTAAATAAAAGTGTAAACCGTTTGCCGGCTGCAAAAAGAAAGGTATCAGAGTTTTGGCAGCTGGCGACGATGGTCCTGTAACAAGGTCGTCGGCGCGTGCCGACAACTGGCGACTGCCGGCGGACGCTGTTACTTTCGAGGGTTGTTCGTTATACACGTCATAGTTTCCGAGTGCACTCGGCCGCCTTACAGCTCTCATCTTAACGAGACACAAGCGTCTCGGTTCATTGATGTCGTTTTCGCTTTAATCGGGCAGCAGTGCCAAGTCACAATGAGGAATTCGCTTCTAAAGTTATGTTGCTTGTTTATGTTCGCTCATATTCTCTTTGTATATTGTGTGTATTCCTTTATCTCTAGGATGGCTACTAGTGAGGAAACTGACTCGCGGCTAACCCCTTATTGTATTGCAAGTGCGCATTGTTGTGTTATAAAGGACACGGTGAGGGTAGCGCGCTCGGTTTGCTCCTCCACTATCACACAAAAATGTTATTAGTTTTGGGCGGTTATTGCCCACCCTGCTCTCGTTCGAGTCGACCCTCCCGTTGCCCTTCCCGAACAAATAGGCCATATTGAAAGTTTTTGTTTAATTTTCTGGGTTTATATGAACAAATCCATGCGCCTGTATTACATTTCATATGATTACATTGTCTGTATTTTTTTTTATATTTGCCCTGTTTTGTTGTTGTCAACATGTTATTGTTTCATACTAGGTGAATTAGTAGCATGGAAAGCTGCTCCTTAGTTTAAACAATGAAGTCCGTTCCAAGTTTTATTACATAAACAATTGTCAATAACTTCGACGATAAAACATTCTAAAAAACATTTACGTGAATAAAGAGGTTCTAAAATAGACAAATGCAAAGCTAAAGCGGCTGAATAGCAATGAATGTGTCGTAATGTATCGGGCGGGACGAGCGCGCGGGTCATCCGTCTGAGGCGACGCAGCCATTTGTATCGACACAGGCATCCGTCACGCTAATCGCCGCTGCGATACACCTGCAGCGGCAGCGGCCAGCACTCGCCAATACCACGATAAATAATCACATCTGCGGCGCATACATGCCTACCCATACCACACGACAACATACAAGCCGATACCAATCAAATACCAACCCCTAATAACCCTTCACGTATTAGATAGCTAAACATCAGAAAGCAATCACTCGATAGCTTCCAACAATAAAGTTTCAGCGTTCAATGTATATTTCGAACTGTGGCAGCTAATAAATACAAGTTTGATAAACCCAACAGAGTTATCATAGTAATGACGAAACGTGATCACCCATTCAAGTTTCACAAACGGGTTGGTTCGAATCGAAACTCGGCTAAAGTAGACGGCACGGAGTAACAGGAAATAATAACTTTATCCCGAGCTTAAACTGTGAGAGGACCGTCCAACTAACATTATGCCTGCCAGTAACAAGTTAATCTAAATGCAGCCGACTGCTTCCACTAGCTAGTTGTAGCACGCATCGGCGAAGTTTAATAACTGAGAAAATTCGGAACATGTCTGCATCTGATTCAGATGCAGTCAAAGAATCACACTTGGAAATGTTTGCTCTTAGCGAAGCGAGCTACCGTGTCTACGTCTACACGAGGGAACCGCCGTGATATCATCGGGCTTGCTTTACAAAAGTTACTCACTAAATCACTCCAAAGCTGTTTCGCGGACATTATCAGCTGCAGAGTCCCCTGCTGTAGTACTGAATATTCAGATGGTGTTTGTTTGTATACGTATTTTCTTTAGAACTGCGATAAGCACTTTTCCGTTTTTTCACTGTATAAAATATGGCGCAGAAGGCTCGGGGTGCGACGATAAAACGTCCGCGAAGCTGTTCCCGTCACGTAGTGCGACAGTTAATTACGCGGATGTAAATAAATCATCATAGACGGGTGCGGCGGAGGGGTTCGATTTCGAAAGGCAATTATCTCGCGCCTCATTGACGTCGAAAATGAGCAGAGCGTGGAGGCGCGCTCCCGACACGCCTCAGAAATATTTGACACCGCCTAAGACGCGGTTATAAGGAAAAATCGAGTGGAGGATTTCTGGTGGCTACGTGCCCGGCTCACGGCAATTGTGATGCATGGAGGGATTTCCGCACATTCGCCCGATATTGAGCCGAAACCGCGGTCGCCACCCGCCCCGCTACACATATTGCTTATCGGAATGATATCGAATGAGGTCCGCCATTTTCGTCTATTCTGAAAGCCCAGAATGTCGGCTACCTGGGGTGTAGGGCTCTCATATCTACTGCATTTTCCACTTATGTGTCGTAATGGCGGACGACGACGTCGTAACGAAACATTACGATATATATTTACACCACAATGTTCTTTCTATACATCAGATAGGTACCGCTTGTGTAACGTGACTGTATGTATTTGTTATTTTTTTATATACTAACGTAAAATGTACTGTGCTATTTCAGGGTCGGTGTAACCGTGAGAAGCCACCTTGCAAGTACTTCCATCCACCCCAGCATCTGAAGGACCAGTTGTTAATCAACGGCCGAAATCACCTAGCACTGAAGAACGCATTAATGCAGCAAATGGGCCTGACGCCCGGCCAGGTGCTGCCTGGCCAAGTACCAACTGTGGTGAGTGCGCGTCTCCTCCTTATGTACTATCGATGCTTCGAGCGATCGGGCCTCACACGTATGTAGGTAAACTATGCACGCAACACGCAGCTTTCGGTGTATTCGCTACTTTGTAATTTTATAAGCGTTCGTTATTGACGCACGTAGACTTTATTATGTACCAAGTTTAAGTTGTGCCTTGTTTATATATCATAAGTAGTTAGATAAATATCAAATAACAAGTTAGTCGTAGGTACTGCGCATTGAAAATATTTTCATCCGTAAGTAAGTAAATTAACTCGATTCCCTCGTAAAGTTTTCTCGGAAACTTAATCATGTGCACGTTGCAAGTTAATGGTAATTTACTTTCTTCAAGGCGGTACAGCCGTTCTTGCAACTAGTTTCGCGCTTTAATTTAAAGTTTCGCTTCGAGTGCGTGAACCTACTAAACAAAATTAGGAGTAATCTGTATACTGCGTATTTATTCTAGAACATAGATAGTGTACTAATGTCAGGCACAACTTAAACATTGCCGCTCTGAGGCCGATCGCTCCACACGGCTTGAGCATGTTTGTACGACTCGTTCCTAAATGGCATGATACTCTCCAAACTTACTCACATGTGTATGAACTGGGTATAAGCGGTAATGCAGATTTAATCACCGGAACATTGTCCTCCTCACTGTTCACACTGTCGCTAACAACGCGGCCCGACACTTCTCGACGTCGCTGCTCGCACCGCACGTGCTCTTTGCAGTTGTGTTTTGTAATGAACCTTTGTAAAATGGTTGCGCTAAAGTGGTGGTCAAGAGTTATGTCTGAATGAGTCGGTGATGTGAGTAGTGACGTCGCGGGTGTGTGTCAGCGGGCGCGGGCGCGGGCCAACCTCGCACGATGAGTAGCGTGTTTGTGTGGTTTTGTGTCGAGGTGGGCGGCGTGAGCGGTGCGGGCGCGGCCGCGAGCCACCTCGCCGCGCTGGACCCGATCAGTCTCGCCCTGCTCGCCCCGCAGGTAACTGCACCACCACCGGCCTCCGCGTCCTCCCTTGACAAACACTATAAGCACACCCTTAGCACTGTGACACGAATGTGATGCCCTTATCCCACTCCATCCTCTCCTATTGTATTCTTTGGTGGTCGGTGGGTAGCTTACTGGATAAACCGTATGCTTATTTAATATTTCAAGTTGGTTTCTATTAAATGCATGTGGTATTTACTAAATGCTTGATTGGCTAACAAATTTTGGAATAATTAATGTTTTCTTTTCCTGTTTTCATATTTTTGTAGGTTATATTAGCTTATGTATATAATGTTTCAACACCAGCTTAAATGAGGGCTTTTTAAGTGCAGCAATTTGTGCATACTGGAGGTCGTACATGATGTATAAATATGACATGTAATAAGTTGTTTGTTGTGTTGTGAGCGAGTGGCGAGTGGCGTGTGGCGAGTGGCGAGTGGTAAGCGTGTCGGTTGTGTGGTCGCAGGCGACGTCGCCGTACCTGTCGGGCGTGCCGGGCGTGGGCTCGACGTACGCGCAGTACTACGCGCCGCAGCTGGTGCCGGCGGTGCTGGGCCACGACCCCGCCGCCGCCGCCGCCTCGCCGCTCGGCGTCATGCAGCAACCTGTGCTGCAGCAGAAACTGCCTCGCACCGACCGCTTAGAGGTGAGCTCCATGCACTATACTTTCACCACGATATAGTCGTACCCTTCACACTCGAGTAGTGCTTCCCGATGTTGCCAATGCCGGGGACCGACTTTTCATATAATCTTGAAGTAACCATATCCCGAGTACTACTACCTACTAGAATAAATAGGACTATATTTCTCTAAATAAGAACCCCATAGAAGATGTGAAGTTAGTGTATGTGGAGTGTTTGTCGGTCCCCGGAGCGGTGGTCGGCCGTCAGCCGAGCGCCGCCCGTCCCGTGTGTCTGCGGCGCGCGGCCGCACTGGCCCGGTGCGGCTGCGTCAGCGCTTTGCGAGCAGCACTCGCTTAGTTCCTCTGGTGAAGGTCCTACACTGTTGGCACAACTCCGACAATGTTGCCTATTTCACGCTTGGCAAATACGTGGAGATTACTGGCGAACCCTCGACTATCACCTCACTTATTTTTGTCGACTTGCGCTCACAGTGTAGAAGTGCCGAACGCTTGACATTCGTAAATAAATCCTTTAGATAAAATTTAGGCATTGTTACGAATATTTTCTCGATCAATTGTATAAAAGTTGCGACGGATGCGTAAATTTTGAAGCGTTAGTTTTTCGATTTGACTGTACCTAGGCACTGATTTCAATGTTCAAATCAATCACAAAGCGGCGTCCGGTCGAGATCTCGATCTTACTAAATGAGATACGCTGTGGCATAACAAAATATAAAAGCCACGAGCACTAGAGCCTAGTGCTAGAGTAATGAAGCGCGTCCCGCTGGATGTTGATCAATAACGTACGTAACGGGTGGCGATGTGACGCGTGTCGCGTAGTTATTGAGCAGCACACGAGTAGGTAGGCGCTAGGCGCTAGGCGCTAGGGTGAGCTAGGCAGAGGTAGAGGAGTTGCGGGTCGCGAGCGGCGGACATGGCTGGTGTGTGGTGGTGCAGGTGTGCCGGGAGTTCCAGCGCGGCGCGTGCAAGCGCGCCGAGTCGGAGTGTCGCTTCGCGCACCCGCCGCCGCCCGTGGCCGCGCACGACGACGGCTGTGTCACGGTGTGCATGGACGCCGTCAAGGGCCGCTGCGTCCGCGACCCCTGCCGCTATTTCCACCCTCCCCTGCACCTGCAGGCGCACCTTAAGGCGCAGGCGCGCGGCGCGGTACGCCACCAGGCTGCACGCTCTCGCCTCGCTCGCGCTCGCTTCTGTTCTTCCGCTTGGTCTCGCTCGCCGCGACGCCGCTTCCGTTCGCAGAGCTTTGTTCTGTTCAGTTCGCGCCGGCTCGCGCCACGCTTCCGTCGCACTCACGCTTCACTTTTATTTTATTTTTATCTATCGCATAATATCACCTTACGCCGAGCTTTAGGTGTATTCTGTGCATCTACTACATCGTTATTGTTTCTGTCCCGTCCTGCGACGCTTCGCTTCACGTAGACGGCCGCCGCAGCCCAGCAGCCGGCAGCGAGCGCGACTTCGGAGCCGGGCAAGAAACGGCCGGCGCCCGCCGAGCTCGAGCCGCCACCGGTACAACTGCCAGCTTTGCACGCTTCTCCTCCGCTCCCGCTCCCGCCCGCACGATCCCTCCGCGCGCCTCTCCCTCCCGCCGCGAGCGAGCCGCGGCGCCGCGCGACGGGCCGCCCCCGCCCCTCGCGCCGCGCCGCGGCCCCCTCGCACAGCCCGCCGCCCGGAGCCCCCGTTCAACCGTCTGTTTCTCGTTTCAGATGGACATGAAAAGCGTCGGATCTTTCTACTACGATAACTTCGTAAGTATACCATAGCGGATTACTCTCGATCACTTCGCGAAACCGTCCACTCGCTGAACTAATTACTAATGAGTGTGTATGTCACTGTGCAGGCCTTCCCCGGCGTGGTGCCGTACAAGCGACCCGCCGCGGACAAAGCGGGCGTCCCCGTGTACCAGCCGGCGACGACCTACCAGCAGCTGATGCAGCTCCAGCAGCCGTTCGTGCCCGTGTCATGTGAGTACCCCGCGCCCGCTACGTCCGCCCCGCCGACCGCGACGGCGCCCGCGACCGCGCCCGCCGCGCCCCCTCCCGCCGCGTCGGCGCCGGTGCCCGTGTCGGCGGCCGCGCCGCAGCCGCCGCCGCAGCCCGCGGTGGCGCCGCCGCCCGCAGCCTCGCCGCAGCCGCCCGCGGGCGAGCCCGGCCAGCCCGACCCGGCCGCCGTGGCCAAGGAGGTGGCTCAGAAGAATTACGTGGCCGCGCTGGCCTTCGCCGCCCAACACTCGGCCATGGCGCAGGCGGCGGCCGCGTACACGCAGCAAGCGCTGAAGGCGCGCGCCGGGCACGCGCACGCGCAGGCGCACGCCAACATGCAGGGGCTGATGCGCGCGCCGCTCATGATGCGGCCGGGCTGGCCGGCGCCGCCCATGCCCATGCCCTACTACCAGCAGCCGTTCATGTACGCCATGCCGCCGCCCACGCCGCCCGCGGCCGCGGCGGCGGCGGCGGCGGCGGCCGCGGCGGCCGTCAACCCCTACAAAAAGATGAAGACGACATAGAGCGGCGCGCGGTCGGCGGGGCGCGGGACGCGGGGTCTCCGCGTAGAGACTCGTACTGTGCGGCCGAGTGTCCCGCCCCGGCCTGTCGGGGCGGTTAGCGCTAGGCGTGTTGTCACATTTGTATTGTATTATTGTAAGGACGAAGCGAGTGGCGTCGCCCTCGCGGATGTCTCGGTAGTTTTACGCTATATATATATATACCTACTGTATCTCTACTCACTTACCGTTATGACCCTATGCGTGTATATTTCTCGTATCTACGATCCCGGTAATAATAACGCTTGAGATGCATGACTGTACGTTTTTTTATTACCTCTTGTCAATCGTCGTTTATCGTGAGTACCTATCGTCGTACTGAGAGTTGAGCGCTTGGTCCGTCGATCCCGCTACGTACACGCTTGTTCTCGGAGGAGCTCCGCACGGGTGCGCTTTGGCCGATGTGTCGATCCCGTACTACCTAGTGGTTACCGGCTTGCAGCAGCAGGCCCGCACCTAACACAGCCGCCTTCTAATTTTCGCATGGAATAGAATCCACCACCCCTATACGTTTGGCTCATCAGGTATTATTCTCATTATTCTAGAGGCTCCCGTGTGTGCTATGTGTGCCGGCGTGATCATCTGTAGTGGCGCGGGGGCGGCGGGCGTCGCCCCCGCACAATTTCTTTCGGTCGCACATCTTTCTATTTATTTTAAACGCTTTCTGTTACATGCCTTCCGAATGAATGACCGCTTCGGCCGTCCGCATTGCATTCTTTTGTGCTTTTTGTGTCGGGCCGGACAGGCTGTGCGCCGCCGAACGCGCCCTACGTGGTGTACACCGACGAGCGCGGACAGGTAACGAGTGCGCGTGCCGCACGCCGCACCGCTCCGCTCGCATGCGCGCACCGCACCGCACCGCTCCCCACCGCTCCCCACCGCGCGCGCATGTACTCGCTCGCTTGTACCCGCGCTGTCCCGCGCTGTCCCCGGGCGCACGACCACCTCGCCTCGCTCTAACCAGTACGCTAACGCATATCACCTCCTCCTAGATACACACTATCTACCGCTTATTGTGTTCTGTTGACAAGCTCACGTTGGATTCACTGAGTAATTGTTAAAAAATAAACGAAAAATAACGTTGACTCTGAATAAAACTAGATGTTGTAAACCTGTAATTATATGTTATAGAAAATTGTATTGGCCTAATTTATGCTAGTGAATATTGACAATATACAATTTGATCATACATACATACGTAATTTTGATATCCATTTAATAACCTTCACGTAAGATCGATTATTTGATCAGAAACGAGAGTAAAGTAAAATCCGCGTAGAAAAGTTCCGAGCTTGCTTTTTGAAAGCTTCCGTAGACTCGTTTAGTTGTTAGAGTTGTGACGCTTGACGCGGGCTAAGTAGGCTAACGCTTGTCAATAATGAGCAAACAACAAAGCGACACGATCACCACTGTAGCGGGCTATTCACAACAGCGGGACAAGGTGCGCTTGGTGAAATGAGCTTTCTAATCAACCTGCCGCCACGCATCGAGGGAACACTCGCAGGAGTACATGACTAACGTAACGCATTATGTACTTTCACGTTTGCTCTGAGGAATATTTCCTCGATGGGCACCGCCGCTAGCCGCTAGCCGCTAGCCGCCAGCCGCCAGCCGCCAGCCGGCCGCTAGCGGGCTGGCGGGACTGGCGAGCCGAGAGTGGCGCGGCGATGCGCCCGAGACACTCATGTTATCTATGTCATCATACACATCATCTAGTCATTGTGCTGTAACTGTATCGATTATATTGTAAAACAGTTGATGCTACAACTTACTTGTTGATGATTTTTAGTTTTGTATAGTGAGACATACTTGCTTTCAAATGTGGAAGAAGTCACTCTACAGTATTGCCTTGCTTACACCCGGTAAGATACAATCAGCTTACTATAATATCCTCAGTATAAGTGATTTCCTGTTCGAAGCCTATACTGAAACACGCCGCTTATCACTCGCATGGATTGCCAACGATTACTAAGCTACTATCAATTCTAAATATAAATATGCTTCTTAATATCTAATGATTTCCGGCAGTTTCAGTAAAGGTGACTATTAATTTAAATTTAACGAAGCCATTTTAATTGTGCTAAACAGTTGAACGTTTCTTATTTGTGATAATTTGTTTTTTATAATGTTTGTACAAAAGACACTCATGATTTAGTAATGGAATATTGTGCTCAACTGTTTAGCTCCCTGTGAAATTCACCTATTGGCCAGTGTCAACTATCAACTGCTAATAAGGGGGTCTTTTACGCTCATTTTCAATGCTTTTTGTAAACAGTTATATTATTTTTATGCGTAGTTGGTAGTTGAAGTGACTAAGTATGGTGAACAGAGATAACTCGAATGTGCGCCTGGTCGCGTGTGTGTGTACATAAGTACGTGTAGTAGAGCCAGCTGGCCGACAGAGAGCGGGTAGACGTCGAGTTATCTCTGGCAACGCTTAAAGTGCTTCGCCGTTGCGGCTTCGATTCCTCGCTTACGACTTGTTGAGGCCTCTCTGACGCTTATTTAAAGTGTTCACGTAGACGTAATAATATACTTGGTTTTCTTTTGTTTGTCGTACAGTAACCGCACTCTCTAATGGTCATTATGTTGCAGTTTGTACTACCACTAACATGTCACGTCCAGAACTGTCATGTAAGCTAAAGGTATAAATTTAATTTGTCTATTTACATTATAACCATGCCAACCTACCGATAAGCATGACCGTCCTCTGTTCCTCAAGTGAGAACATCGGAAGATCTAAAATCATCACAGCCGACGCAGACACATGTCGTAACTCTCCCCACACAGCCTCTTTTAAAGCTTTATTATAGCAACAGTTGGTATTTATGGGTACACCTTGGACGCTACAAAACCTCTAGTACGCCCTCGCCCTGGTAAAAGTTGTCTAGCATCATGCTTTAAGCTTTTTTGTAAAATATAGTCACGCTTAAATAAGATTGGCTGCGCAATAATGATTATACTTCAAGCGTTCTGCATGCCATTTAGATATTATATATTCATACCTACTATGTGCATAGTGCAGCGTACTTTAACACTACTCTCTGACGGTTATGGAAGCTCGTTCACGAGAATAACTCCACCGGTGGGCTCTTAATGTTACTATTCTGTTTAATATCGCATACTATTACCCCGACAGTACTACAAATACAATATAAAGGTGACACACATGATGTTCAGCGCGCACGTAATTCAAAGAATGCTTGGAAGATCCAATCATATTGTGCAACGAATCTTGTAAAGTTCTTGTAATATTGAAGCAGCAACAAGATTTGATTTCGAGCAATTTTCGCCTTCCGTGTGTCCCGTTTTGTGTTCATTTTATGTAGCGACTGAGAAACTACACGCATTTACTTTCTATATATCTATCGATCACCCAGAACAAGCTAACATGGTTAGGGAACCTTAATTCAATACAATGTGCTACGTTTATTTTAGTCGACGAATGATGACACTTTGCTCTTTGATATTACAAAAACTATTCCAGCGTTATTTTTCAGACGGCTGTGCAATGAGGATAATGTTCAGTGTCAGATGTATGAATGTCCAAAAAGTGATGAACTAGATTTTAGCATTAACACTATTAACATAATTGATTCATAAACCGTCGGTTACTGCCCATGTCTGTCCACAGTTTACACTATTACAGATTTACACAAGACCCCTTAAGAGAGTAGTTTCTATTTTCTTTATTATATTTAAATAAAAATTATCGACTGTTTATGAAGTAGTAGTCTTATAGTTATTTATAACATACACACTGTGGTCCCACAATGCGAGTGTGCAGCGCGACTAATTATTGACTAATCGAAGAAGATCACACTAAATATTTTGACAAGTGAAAGACGTGTTAATGAAATAACGTTCACGAAACATATGATGAATCAAAAACTTGCTCTGCATTTTCAGACAACGAAATAGAAACATTTTCCCAATGTCAACGAATATGTGTATCTATTTATATTTATGCAAAAATGAGATGGAGTTAGAATATTTTGTATTTTTATTGGAGCATAGGTACATTGAAGCATTGTGGGATATTCGGTATGTATGTGTATGACGTATGTCGATGACAATAAATACTAATTTAAATGTTGTTATATTTACAGTTACTGGACACCCTCCCGGTGTGCCAAGATTTTAATCGACAAGGATGTACAAGACCTACCTGCAGATTTGTTCATATTCGTGAAGGTGAGCTCAACATCTACTTACTTCTCAACATTCTGTTAACTGTTACTTCGTAGATGAACAGACATAGAGTCAACATTAACTTGATAAATGTTTTACTAATCTATTGACGAACAAAAGTCAAACTTTCAGATCATGGATAGAACATGTACCCTTGGTCCCCATTCCCTTTTATATCTGCATGATCACCACATTTAGCAATATATCATTGATAGCGTAGTTTGAATATATTGAAGTAGCATATACTTATTATACGTAGCGTACTAAACAATATTTAACAGTTTAGATACTTGATTTTTGAATATATAACCTACTTTTATGTACACGTTAAAGTATTAGTAACGTGTTGTAGTTTTCACTAGTTCTAGTATTTGCTTTACGATTCATATATTCTGTAGAAACTTGTACAGGGACATGGTAATATGCCTAGATCACCGTGTAGTATCATTACTGTTTGTAAACGTTCTGTAGGAACGATGTTTGGATATAATCTTGTAGCATTGTTAAATGATACTGCGCGGCGGATTGAAGTGAGTGTATGGTATGTATGTGTGTGTGTGTGGTGTGGTGCGGTGTGGTGTAGTAACGTGCGCGTGTGTGTGTGTTGCAGGGTGCGGGCTGCAGGTGGTGGGGTGTCGCGTGGTGGTGTGTCGCGACGCCGCCGCCGGCACGTGTCGCCGCGCCGCCTGCCGCTACTACCACATCCCCGTTCAGTTGCCGCCAGCACTGCGCCCTCCCTAACCTGCCCCGCCACCCGTCCACCACCGCACCCCTCGTCCTGCCCCTCCACGTCCTCACCTCACACCTGCCCCCTCCACGTCCACGACCAGCCCACCCCCGTCCCAGGTCCGCATCGCCCGCGCCCCGCGTTATTCATATCGATCGCGCCTCTGGCACACTCGGGAAAGGCAGGTTCGGCAAGTATCCCACTGCCGTTCCCGCGGCTGAGGTGCTGATATCTTAGTGAATATCGGTTAGTGTAGTGCGGCGGGGGCGGGGGAGGGGCCGCGCCGCTCTCGGCTAGCGCCCCGCGGCCCGCGCCCCGCGCCCGCCTGGTACGTGCGTTAGTCTTCGGGAAAGAGTGTGTACATAAGTAGCGGGATATGATTCTCAGGCACGGTCATGCGATTGTGATATGAATAGATTTCGAGACGCCGGAGCCGTTTGAGTAATTTTATCGAGATCGTACCGAGATCGTCGAATAGTAGTTAGTGAGGTTTCAAATGTTTTATTACTATTGTATATTATTTTTTTTAAGATACGATATGAGTTCCTGTAAAGATCGGCGCGGAGCCCGGTGGGGCCCGCGCGCACGTTGTTGTATATAGCGATGTACTGTAGGGGCGGCGCCGCCGGCCGCGGCACGTCACGTGTCACGCGTCACGCGTCACGCCCGGCGGCGCGCGCGCACCGTCGCCACTCGGCCGGTGTCAAAAGTTGCATCACCCCACTCCTAACGTGAGCATTTTTGTGAGAATTATGTTACTTTTTTACGTACGTTATAAATTTATTTTTTTCTAGATGACAAGTTTTACACTAGATTAGATTAAGTGAGTCAGTAATGAAACACCAATAGAGTAGCCGCTTCTCTCCCTCGGCACTGAAACTTTTGACGCCGGAGCACAATTCGCGCGCCGGAGCGATCCGGCGCTCGGTTCGTCGTTCTTCCCTTAAGGAGCCATCCCGATTGCACCACATCCCACTCCCACGTCCCGCGACGCCGACGCGTCGCCCGGTTCACATTTAGCATAGATCACGACACTCGTAGAGTGATAGAGGACAGAAATTCATAATACAATGAACGTTATCGGACAATATTAAAACGAAGAAGGCATACTTCCAAGCTATTTACCTAAATTCTAGGATAGAACGTCGGCTTTTATTCCAGATAGATTTTGCTAGATAATCATTCTTTTACCGGTCGATTCCCGTCTATCGATGCACAAAATATTACCGACGATCGAGTCCGATTACCTCTCGGTGAGTACAGCATAAAGAAATAGCTACCTATATTGTTTTCAACACAAACAGTATTAACGTTTTGATCAAATTTATCTCGTCGTATGTATGTAGAGGTGATATGCGGATAGAGAGAGAGGCGGGAGCGCGCGCGCCGCCCGCGTGTCCTTCGGCCGTAGCGTGCGTGCGCGTGCACGTGCACGTAGCGGCGCGTGGCACGCACGCTACGCACGCCGCACACGCGACTCGCGGACGGCGCGCGCGTCCCGAAGGCATGGAAGCCTAATGCCTAATATTATTCCTAGTCCATATCCTTTTTGTTGATCAGTCATGCGATTAATGTTAGAATAAATATTAATAATTTGATTTATTCCTCCCATTTAGTGGATATTTTGATAATGATATATTAATAATGAAATATTTAAGATACATAATACATATTTGATTCTAAATCCTGATAAAGTGACACTACGTTAGTAATTTAGTCGGAGGGATACTTGTGCCGTGATTATATTTTTAGGTATATATTATGAAATAATTCCTAGCGTCGGAATTAAAGAAGTGATTAATGTGTAAGCGTGTTATATTTATTGTCGTAACGTAAGTGGAATGCCATATCGATAAAAGGTGAATATCGGATGCGGAGTCAAACTCATTAGTAACTCGTTGCGTTTGTGTTTATGTTGATTGTTATTATCAGTCCCGTGCTAGTGGCTAAGGTGAACAGTTCACTTTTATCAATACGGCACTATGAGTCTTAAATATATAAGTTGTCATTTTATTTTTTGTTGAAATTTATCGTTTCATGAATTATTTGTTGCCTATAATTTTTATAATCAAAATTTTATGATCTGACGCATTTATTGTAAGACAATCGATTACTTTTATAATTAATTAGTGTGATAATAATAATTATGGTATCAAATTGCCGTTATGAAATATAGAACATCGAAAGTATCCTTCCTGTTTAGAAGGGACTCTTCTGGCCCAAGGTTTCTAGTGGATTTTATATTTTTCTTTTTGTTGTATTTTTAATGTTGCGTGTGTCTTACACATAATATATTTCATTTTTGTGATATTTTTAACTATAAAGTACTGTTATTATAAATCCAAACGGAATAATGGTGACCTAATTAAATATTCAAGAATTTATTTGTAAATCACAAAAAAAAATGTTAAACTGTAAATATATTGACAAAAAAAATGAACTGCAACACAATAATTGATTATTATATCTCTCATCAAATACACTGTAAGTTGTTTGAGTACCTAATAATGGTAACTTATTATGTAGTATGTACCTACAGTCTACTTAAAGGTAAACCGGTCCAGTGAACAAAGTATTGATAATATTGTGAACATTTTTTTATTCACGAACAATCACAGAAAGTACATGACATTGTAATATTATTTATGAAATTACTATGTGATGTGATCTTCGGATCAATTTTGAGTACAGTATAGATAATAAACAACTGAATATGTGATTTATGACTTTCATTTCCTAAATAAAACCTCACACCACCTCTCGAAAATATGACAATCCAGGGTGTCGCCAGCCGGTGGCCTAAGGGGGGCAAGTTGATATGGAAAATGAGATAAGTACTGAAAAATGTATGAATTGTAGGGTTTTTGAGTCTCTAGAGGGAGGGGGGGGCAGCTGCCCCTCTCTGCCCCCTTTTGGCGACGCCCATCTTGACAATTGCTACCTGCATGTATAGTCATGCAAAGAACAAAATACATAAAAATTGCATTTTCGTCCGGTTTAAATATTCGATATATCCATCGATTTGGCTACTATTGAAACATATTTGACAAAATTTTGTATGGAGACTAGCTGTTTCCTGCGGTTTCACCCGCGTCCTGAGGGGACTACTTCGCGTACCCGTTATTCCTTGGTACATCAGCTATCCGCCAGTGAAAGTCCCGTCAAAATCGGTCCAGCCGTTCCAGAGATTAGCGAGAACAAACAGACAGACCAAAATTGTAAAAAAATGTCATTTCGGTATATGTACCGTGTACACATCCATATGCAATAAGTAAAAAGCAGTGTTTTTAATATTACAAACAGACACTCTGATTTCATTTATGTGTATAGATTATGTAAAATATGTATCTGTGGTAGCCAAATCCATATGGATTGATCAAATATTCGGACCGCCCGTAAGTCGTTACAACAATCCAAGAAAAAGGTCCTGCAAATAAAGTTCGGCTCTTCTAACATTAACTTGAATTCTCTTTTCCTCAATTTTAATGCAGATCACTTTAGTGAATTAGGGCGCTGACTTATTTTGGCTTTCGAAGGATGACACTTTGAAAATTAAAGTGGTCCTTTTGCATTTTAGAAGTCCCTTTTGTTGTTTATAGATCTTATAAGGCAGTTTGTTTTATATAGTTACTCAGATCTTATACTAAACAGTAACTTTAGTGTTTGAATTGGGTAATACTTATTTAATTTGGATGGCTACTCGAAATGTACCTACTACTTATAATATTTGTTTTAAAAGTACAGACCCTAAAGTTATTTTGATTCTTCTCTGATTTTAATAGTGATTTTAAAACCAACCATATCCAAGATAAATCTTTAATTGTATGAAATTAGTAAGTCGAAGTAATTGCCCCTACTTGTCTCGAAATCTTGCAATGGTATATTTTGCAAACAATCTGTATGTGGACAAATGACTTTCGACCTTATTTCAATGAGTATAGCAATGACATTATTTTATTACACATGGTCAAAACGTCTCGCGCAACGACACGACTTACTGCGCCATGCTATGAAACGTGACGTCATTCCTCAACATATTGTCATAGAGCATAGATATTTATTAATAGAGGCACATTTCTTATGGCCGCTCTGTAGACAAACTTTCTGTGACCAATGTTGTGCCAGTGTGTGCTTGGCGGCGTGGCAGTCGCGCTGTGACAGCTGACTCTACGAGTGCAAGAGAGACGAAAGTTTCTCCTGTGTATCTTAACTACGAGAGCAAGAGAGACGAAGAACGACGCCAGCGCCGCCAACTACGTACTACACTGACAACCGTCAATACGCTAGTTGGAATCGGCACACGAAATCCTTAAAGATAAGCTTCTATTATGTAAATCTGTATTCATTGATACTGTGACACAAAATAGCAGGTGAAAAGCCAAGAAAGCTTCTACGCTCTGTCAAAAATAAGATATCAACTGAGACATGGGGACCTCCTCTTCACAACTTTAAAAATAATGTATGGTAGGTACAACAAACTTGGGTGGCTTGTGTTACGGGTCGCCTGTCTAAACCGATGGGGTTATCTGCGCTTTACGGCGCTTATTACTTCAAAGTCTGCGTCTCTCATTGATATTTTTGTGAAAAGCTTGTTGGACCGCACTAAGGCTTTACCCGACCATTAGCATTAGCACTCAGGCTTTACCCGCATTGGCAGGTGTACTTCCAGTCGCACCTGAGATAGCGAGGATGCAAACTTTCTACCAACATGCCACAAAAATAAGATCTTTAGGTTGTTCATAATCTAAGTCTAAGGGTTGTTCAACCAGCTGACAGATGTCTACGGCGGTCTAGAATCTAGACCGTAGTAGAGTCTATACTAGATGAATGGCAATGCCTCTGTTCAAATTTAAGTTCACGTCCGTAGTGCTTATCCCTTTTCACCATTATTGTTAACACTTCTCCCGTTCTTTGTCTCCCGTTTTGATAAGGAGTGTTTGTTGCGGGTACCAAGACGATTTAACTTTCCCTGGGGCTTCATGAGTATCAAATCTGGGTGACATCTTTGGCTGCTAAACTTGGCTACACGTGATACCGCAGTGGGAATGCGGGTGGGGCTATACTATTAGCATGACCATGACTAATACAAAAAGTAATTAGGTGTACTAAGTAGAATATAGGCCGGTCCGCCCCGGGTGACACCATTTTTGGGGTGACACCCGGGCACATTACAGAGATGTGTAATGTTACAGATGGATATAAAAAAACATGCGTTACTGGCTGACTGACAGAAAACGCACAGCCAAATAAACTATTTGGGACAAGAAGTTGAAATTTTGCACGTCCCTTGAGGACCGTAGGGGTGCACTAAGAACGGATTTCAAGAAATTCTCACGGGATTGGCGAGAAACGGTTCAGTCAAAATAAAATGGCTGGGCGTAGCTGTAGTAGCCTCTAGTAAATATAAGCCTTCGTCCCGTCCGCGTGAATTACACTTACACCTTAACCTTCCTCAGGAATTGAAAAGCGTACAAAAATCCGTTTTGTTGTTTTTGAGTTTATCGGGTTTATACAGACAGAACGATAAGGGGACTTCATTTCATTATAATAAGTGTACGTGACGACGGGCGCCTGTGTGCGAACCTATGAAGCGCTTTTTGTCGTTCTATTTTGACATTCTATTTTATTATATTTGTCTGAAATAATGATGTTCTCCAGTTTTATATACTTAGTACCTAGGCTATTTACCTAATTACGTGAAGTGCGCTACCAGTTGGGAAATACTGCAAACATTAAGCACAATTAAAATTTGTACATACCTACTATATTTAAGATAGCTGACTTTCTTAATCTATACCATTTTGTACAAAAATCATCAATTGTTAAAGAGTATAAATATAATTTATCATCATCTTCTGCCTTTCGCGATCCACTACTGATATCTAATCTAATCAGATAATTTCTTCGTTTTATTCTGTTTTATTTTGATTTTAGGGTCGATTACTTTGTTTCTCTGGCAGATGACTTTATTTCGAATTAGATTCTTCAGAGAAACTCCGAGCGTAGCCCTCTCCATAGCTTGTTAAGCGAGCTCAAATTGGTGGACCAGTCGTACCGTCAGGGTCGACGTTCTGTAAGTCACTGGTAGAACACACTTTGTCTTAGTCTTTGCGGTAAGCGTGACGAAAAGCGACCTGATTTCCTATACGCTGCCCAGTTAAGCTGTATTCTTTTGCAAGCCTTCTTGAAATTGTCTCTAGCCAACTGCGAGTTTTGCCCGACGCAGAAATTGGACATGCCTCTGAGCAAACGGCACCGTTACACGGACTCCAGAATAGACTTGGTTGCAATAAAGTCAAAGGCTTTTTCATAGTCCGTTAAAGCTACAAGCACAGGGGATGATTATACTCTTCTGTCTCATGTACCTATAATCTGTCGTAATGTGAATGTCATCTTTGGTGCCACCTCAACCTCGAGAACTGGACTATTTGGAGGTCTAAAATTCGTTAAGCGGGACACGAAACGGTTGGTGGTGACTGATTAGACTAGAAAACAGCTTATATACGTTGCTCAAGAGAGTGACGTGTCGATAGCACTTAAAAAGGGTTTGGTCCGCCACTCCGCGAGAAGAGGCTAGATTTAAATATACATTGGAGCTGCACATTGTTTCTACTTCTACAGGTGATTTTCCACGTTTAAGCTGACTTCTGGTAACTCGTCCGTGAAGTTCCGTTAAGGTTGTTCGGGGATCCTCCGAGTAGAGATGAGGACAGCACGCTGCCGACATGTAGAGATCTTCAAGAACTCTGAACTTCAAGAATTTCGGACCTAGAAGTGACGAATTTCCATCAGATGTGGTCAACTTATATGTAGATATGCACTCGTGGTATGTAAGACTCTAGAAATGTCAAAATACATTTCCTCCTCTTCAGCATTCGAGTATATCAAAGTAGGTACATATGCTTGGACAATTTTCAAGTTCATACTCTTGTTGACACACTGGAAACTGCTATATCGTTGCCAGAGGAGACTTTATATACCTACCAAGAATCCGGCTCCGCCTTGGGATAGCTGGTGTCCCTCTCTAAGTACATAAGATGGATAGAATCTAGGGTAATGGTATTCTACGCCTCGCTGCGAACTTCACATTTTCAAATGTTTTTGTTTTGTTCACCGGAGGTAGCCAAAACAACAAGTATTAACTTTCTCACTTGCAAAAAAAAAAAATTGTGACTGAACCCATACACATCGTGTCACATCATCAAATCAAATCTGATCAAATCTGACTAAAAAGGATTTAGGATAATAATGAATTAAGTATGTTTCTTTTTTTTAACAATTAGGCATCTTTTTTATTAGTCGTGATTGCTAATCGCTAGCGGATTCTTTCTACTTAATTAGGAAATAAGGTACTACATAAAGCTGAGGAATATTTTCAGTCAACAATTTAATACCTAAAAAAATATTGTCGAAACAGGAGAACAAAAAAGGCGCTCCATAGATTTCGCTCACAGGCGCTGTCTAGGGTCGGCTCGACCCTGGATCGCTAGCTTGATCCTGGTTATCGTAGGATTTATGAAGATAATCATTCAAAAGCCAAAGAAGGACTCAGATGCTTTGGAGAGGGCAATGAGCCGCAATACACCCGCGATGGGGTGACACCACTAAAATCCGCCCCGGGTGCCACCCAAGCTAGCTACGCCACTGGGTACATGTATACCGACTCTACCTCTACTGTGGGATCAGTTGAAGATCGAATATAAATTTCTAACAAAGAAGGCAAAATAGCAAGCAAAACTCAATTTCATAAAACCGAATATAAATGAACACAAAAAGCAAACAAAACATCCTAATACATGTACCAACTTCCTGGTATTCTAATATCATAAAGGGAGTCCTTGTAAGTAAGCTTGCCCTGCGACCTTAACCTCATTTCAATGCGTGACCTAAAAAGAACTGGGGCTACGACAGTACGCCGCCACTCGTCACTTGACGACGAGTTAAAAGCTACCAACCTTTACAAACATAAGTACGTATGTAACGTAGGAGTGTCTATTTAGTTACTACCTCGTATTATTTTCTAGACGAGAATGGTGGTATTTTCATTTTAATTTATTTATTAATAATTGCGTAGGTATCTATATCAAAGAGAAATGACTGCATGGATTGCGCCGAGTAGGTTATAGGCACCTATCGCGGCACTGTAAGGAATCAAGTACCATATTAGGCAAAAGGGTGCTTCCTTTGTGCAATACTTGTTCAAATACAAAGCGAAGTGTCTAGCTTGACGCGTAGCCGTGTATCATATCATCATCCTCCGAGCGTTATCTCAGTTGGAACTCAGAGTCCGTTTTCTAGTAAAATACCAGATTTAACTTTTCCACAGAGCGAATGCCTGTCTGACCTCCGCAACCCAAAGGGCTCCGGGACCCAGCTAGATATATTCCATGGTTTAGACTAGTCTCAGTTTATTCATAGGTTACCTACATACCTACTCGTTCCCTACATCAATTGTCATAGATTTTCATGACAGCCGGGACCGAAGGGTAAACCAAAGAGCTGTAAATCTGTATTCATTGGCTAAACGTGCTCTCCGAGCCACGGCGAAAAGTCATTGGTGTGAGCCGTGGATTCGAACCCGATACCCTCTGTGCTCAGTCTGATGGTATCTCCAGTAGGCTATCGCTGCCTGACTGCCGTGAAACTTAAGTATCTCTATACCTACCTCCATAAAAAAATAATTGACGTGTCTGTCCGTCGTTTCAAATTTAAACTGTTTTTAGGGTTCCGTACCTCACAAGGTAAAAAAAGGAACCCTATAAGATTACTTTCTTGTCCGTCTGTCTGTCCGTGTGTCACACTCACCACCGATTTTCTCAGGAACAGGTGGACCTAGCAAATTGAAATTTATACCAGATACTGAGGTCTAATGGTTCCTATTAGGTGTATAAAAATCAGGGTCCTGGGTCAACCCGATAAAAAGATATGGTCAAAATTAGGTTTTTGCGAAAACTTGTAAGTACTTAACTAAGTACCAAAATTAATCTTAATTTTTAACTTCTTTTAATTTTCGGAATTTTTCCTTTACTTGTGCTGTAAGACCTTGGTTTTAAAACCAAAATTGACAATTCTAGGTCAACCGTGAGTACCCTATAGGTTTTGGGTCGAAAAGCTATATGGTAGTTCCCGTTGAACTAGAATCACAAAAATTGGCCAAAAGCAGGGTCTTACAGCACAAAAAAATTAAAAATTACAAAAAATAAAAAAGTGGAAAATTTAAGGGTGTCCCCATACATACATAGTAGACTCTATTTAAGATAGTCCTCTAAGTTGTATGGGCGCTCATACAGATTTAGAGGACTAGCGTAATTAGCACCAACCTCAAATAAGGTAAAATGCGTACGGAACCCTCGGTGCGCGGGTCAGACTCGTACTCGTAGGACTTTGTTGGGCTACTTATCGGCTATAATTTGATCCTGTAGGTGGCGCTGTTGTCAGATACCGAAAAGAATGCAGTTGACCTATCCGGGAACAACTATTTAGAAATATATAAAAATAAAATAAAACAATAGGTATATATTATTACGGCTCTTGATTAGTATCAGGCGCTTCCTCACCTCTGCCACATTGACGTGTTTAATTAGACGGAAGATTTATCGTCCACCCAAGCTATGACGGTTGGAGACGGCCAGAGATGTCGTGCGGTGTTCCACAGGGATCAATTTTTGGTCCGCTCCTGTGGAAAGTGGAACATCGGGTGTGGGTGCTGTGGGTTGCAGGCCTCCCAAAAGTGTCTAGTCCTAAGTTACACGGACACACCTGCTTCACAGTAAGATATAAGTCCCAACGTTGGGCGTCATGTTGGATAAACGGCGCCTGTGCCTTGAGGTGTCCTTGCCTAAATTTGAGGTTATCTGTTTTAATGTGACTTAAGAAGCCTGTTCAGGTACCTTTCTAAAACAGCACGCTTAAATACTCTATAGGTAAATAAAATGTACGGATGGCGTAGTGGTTTAAGTGGCCTTCTCGCCGCTTGACACTGCGCTCAGTGTTGTGGGTTCGATACCCACACGAGACAACAAATTGTATAATTCATAAATTGTTCTATCGAGTGTGGGTGTACACTGTGTCCGTTTGTTGTATGCTTGTAAAGTCCCCCGCAACACAGCATTTAGTCCTAATGCGCGAGTAGTCTTTAAAAAAAATATATTTATTTAGGCCCATATCGGTCTAAAATCTACCGCTAATAAGCATCAGCTACTCAGTACATAAGGCATATTCGCCACAGTGAACATTAGCAGCTACGGGATAATTAGGCTGAGTTGGGTTGCCCTTGCGCTTAAATTAGATACCGTTGGTTTTGTTTTTATGGTGTGTGTAGATTTTATGTCCAATTCATAACGTTACATGCCATACAATAATTTAACCAATTTTATCGGCTTCAACAATCTTAATTTGTTTTTAATTTAAAAGAAAAGTAGAAAATCCGCAAGAGAAAGATGAGTATAAGTTAAGACTGATAGCAAGTTTTGAGAGGTTCGATGGCATAAATGATATGGAAAAAATCCCTTGAAGATTCTAGAGCTTGTGTGAAAATAAATAGGGCGTACACGGACTGGTTTTAACATCGAGACAGGTGTTAGACAGGGATGTGTAGCGTCGCCGTGGCTATTCAAGCTCTTCATTCTTCATGGACCGTTGTTTGCAAGATTTGAAACATAGTGACAGTAGATTAAGGATGAATGAGTTACTTGTCAAATGCCTCCTTTATGCTGATGATCAGGTAATACTTGCGTCTTCAGCGGAGGAGTTGCAGGAGATGGTAGCAATCATGCATGGTGCTTTAGGGAGGAAAGGAATGAAAGTGCATTAGCAAGTCGAAAGTTATGGTTTTTGAAAAGGAGGAATGTGTTAGGGCTTGTAAGTTATGGTCAATGGACAACGAGTGGAGTAAGTGGATGATTTTGTATATTTAGGTACGCTGTTTACTTAGGAATGGTAAGAATGAGGAAGACGTTGAAAGAAGAGCAGAGAATGCAGGTAATAGAGTGAATGGAGCAAAGAGTTTGGACCAAAGAAATATAACCTAAGGCATAGAAGTAACACTAAATAACAACAGCGGTTGCTATGATTGATATCTTCTTTCTAATGGCACATGCAGTATGATAGAAAGAGCTGTCGATAGGTTTAGCAGCACGCTCTTATAGCAGAATCGTGGTAGGGAAACAGTAGACAAAACATAGAGTTAGGAAACCGAGTGTTGTTCGTAACAGTGATGATTTATCGATAAATATTTTTGGTCAAATGTCTAACTTTAGTATGTGTCGATATATTTAAGCCGTATAAATAAACAACTAAAATATTGAAATTGTAGTTTTTGCTGTTGACGCCGGACAGTGCTTTGCAAAGACTTGCCAGACAGAAAGTACTAAAAAAATCACGTGTTTAAAGGCCCGCACAAACTATCTGTCGTGACTTACTGTCGCGACGGTAAGTCGCGACAGAAGGGTAAGGCCTTGCCACACGATACAATTTTACCACTGATCAAATTTTCAATCGAATTGGCTTTACCCGTCTACACGACACAATCAAATCACTGATTTGCATTCCGCCCACCCGATTGGTTAAAATCTGGTGGTACCGCCCAGCCGATGAACTTGAGTTGGACGACTGGCGTCTACACGTCACGATTTCATCAAGTGATTTAGTCAAGTTGGACGTAAAATTGTGCCGTGTGGCAAGGCCTGTATCTGGACAAGGAAAATCCATTCAAGTGTGCACAATATCGGACGTCTGTCGCGGACGTGACCTTGAGCGTTCAGACGTCCGATAGCAATCTGGAAAAATGACAGTAAGCGTCTGCGGACGTTTACTGTCATCCGTATATTGTCCATGGTACGGCCTTAATATTGATTTTATACCGAATATAGTCAAAAATGTTAAATTCACTTTCAATTCAACAGTTCTGCATTACTTCAAGGTATACCAATAATATAATTTAATAGTGCTAACTGCTAGTGCCCTGAATTAAGAAAAATATGCTCCTACCTAGCCTTAGTGTATTGCATAGACAGCATGGCGTCTATGGTTGTATCGGACGCGGACGCGACAGAAAGCCGCGTCCGAAAGGGTGTGCACACTATGTGTAGTAAGTCGCGTCCGAACAGTTTGCGTGCGCCTTCATTGTTCGTTTTAGCCATAAAATCTATTGACAAAAGGTATTAATAACTAATGAGCGATGCGTTGCGATGCGATGCTAAGAAACTGTTACTTAGATTATGTATTGTACGAATTATACCAGATTGGCTAATGCGGCACGGCAGGCTTTGGCAATTTGTTTGCGTCGCATCATATCACGTTGATTTTTTTAGAGTTGTAGGTAATCCGACTGCCACGCCGAAGCTTGCGGGTTTGATTCCCGCTCAAGTCAAACATTTGTGTGCATGAATATGGATGTTTGTCTTGGTCTGGATGGTACTATGTGTAATATTTAATATATTTACAGAAAAGTATATATGCATGTTTATCGATTGTCTAGTACCCGTAGTACAAGATATGCTTAGTTTGGGACCAGATAATGTTGTGTGAATGTGAAAGAATATTATATTTTATGGTAGAATATTATGTAGCGGACTACAAGGCAAGACGTCTTTGATCAGTCAGGATAGCACTAATATGATAAATAATATAGAAGTAGGTAGATTAATTAAAAAACGTCCAACCTCTTTGGTTTGGACGTTTAGACTAGAGAGAACATGCCCTATAAATTTCCTTATACCGAACGTGCAACATGTAATGTCAGTTGGTCTTAGTTGGTTAATCATAATGTCAAATTACGCGTCTCATTTAAAGAGGCATAGACTCTTTACATACTCATATCTTTGACTGCATTCTCTAAATAGCCGTGCTGTGATCTGTCATCAGTGTAAAATTTGTTGGGCGTTTGTGTTTACATTTTTAATAACTTTTTTGCATTTAAATAGTAAGTAAGCTTATAATAATTAAATAGTGTACTCATTAATTAATACACATCGAGTATGTGATATCGGGATGTGGATGCCGCTATTCTCGGAACGGAAATAACAGGAGAAACTTTATCTTCTAGCAGTGAGTCGGAATTTTTCCAACAAATTTATTTACTTTTCTCGTATTAATGCTATAATGAGTGTTAAGTTTACACAATATCATTGTGTTGCAAATCAAAGGAACAGCTTGCATACGTATGTGTTATGAATTTAACTCACAAACTGTTATTTTGTACATTTATTGATTTAATAGCCTTAGTGATGGGATTTGACAGTGAAAGGAGATATCGATGTTTTTTCATTGAGGGATAAATACGGAAACTAACTATCGGACATGAATGTAAAACTGTCGCTGGAAGCGACAGCGGGTAGCCGCGGTTGCTAAGTTGGCAATAAACAAAGACGTCCAGCGGTCTAATTTTCAATCGCGCGTTTGATAGTAAGCGCAGTTTAATGTACATAATTTACTTAGATACCTACCTTAAAAGTAGCGTCTATTAACCTAAAGCCAAGTGTTCCAGTGTACGCGCGTGTGTAGGCTTACATTTTTGCATCTATAAAATAGTAGATGGATTAGGGATGTGAGTAGCATTTTTTATTATTAAGGTGTTTTATATTACAGGTTGCCTATTAATGACGTCACAAGAAAACGTTGGATAAATGCCGTTGGACGGCCTAGTTTGATTTAGCAGAAGTACCACCGTATTTGTTCACGTCATTTTGAGAAAGACTGTTTTTAAAGACAGAAAGCACCTGGCGTCGTTTAAAACCGAAAGCTCTGCCTATATTACATATATGCCCGGACATTGCACACCCGGTAGAATTATTTATCCAAAGCTAAACAAAAACTGTGTAATTTTAGTTTGAACATATTAATAAAATATAATAATTACAACGATTTCAATTAATCTACCTACTTCTATATTATTTCTCATATTAGTGCTATCCTGACTGATCAAAGACGTCTTGCCTTGTAGTCCGCTACATAATATTCTACCATAAAATATAATATTCTTTCACATTCACACAACATTATCTGGTCCCAAACTAAGCATATCTTGTACTGCGAGTACAAGACAATCGATAAACATGCATATATACTTTTCTGTAAATATATTACATAATTATACATAGTACCATCCAGACCAAGACAAACATCCATATTCATGCACACAAATGTTTGACTTGAGCGGGAATCAAACCCGCAAGCTTCGGCGTGGCAGTCGGATTACCTACAACTCTAAAAAAATCGAGCAGTGTCCAACGTTAGCGATAGCAAGCAACGTGATATGATGCGACGCAAACAAATTGCCAAAGCCTGCCGTGCCGCATTAGCCAATCTGGTATAATTCGTACAATACATAATCTAAGTGACAGTTTCTTAGCATCTCATCGCCACGCATCGCTCATTAGTTTATGAATACTTTTTGTCAATAGATTTCATGGCTAAAACGAACAATTAAACACGTGAATTATTTTAGTACTGTCTGTCTGGCAAGTCTTTGCAAAGCACTGTCCTTTTTTTTTTTTTTGTATCGGGTTGGAAAATCCTCATGGAGTCCCTCCGCCCCGGGGGGGAAGGACGAAGGGGACTGTCAGACTCTTACTGACTAAAAACCAACCCGTGCTCTTCATGTACCCATGTGTCGGAGGGTAGGGTTTCACCAAAGCATTCCTCGCTACCCCCCACGGGTATTGGCCCGCCGAACGAAACCCCCTTGGCGGCGGATGAAGGTGTTGGGCTCCGCCGCCAAAACACCCAGCGGCCGCAGAGGGTAGGGAGGACGGCAACGCAACACCGCATCTCCTCTACCTCTGCGGCCCCACCGCGACGCAACGATGGTGCGCCCCCATTTGGTCGCGGGAGATAGGGCGCGGGGCAACGCAACACCCACACGCCTCTCCTCCCGCGACCGCACCCGACTGCGAGGGACAGACAGAACTGTCCCCCGCACCCGCACCATGGGACGCATCCTACGCAGGCCTCTACCAAGCCCACGTGGAGTGTCCCCTCCCGGGATCCCGCTTAGCTTCACCGTGGGTGGCTTCTAACCCACGGTTACTGAGCCCCCCCACCACGACAAGGTGGAGATCCCACGGGGGGGTTGCAAAGCACTGTCCTGCGTCGACAGCAAACACTACAATTTCAATATTTTAGTTGTTTACTTCTACGGCTTAAATATATCGACACATACTAAAGTTAGACATTTGACCAACAATATTTATCGATAAATCATCACTGTTACGAACAACACTCGGTTTCCTAACTCTATGTTTTGTCTACTGTTTGCCTACCACGCGGCTGCTATAAGAGCGTGCTGCTAAACCTATCGACAGCTCTTTCTATCATACTGCATGTGCCATTAGAAAGAAGATATCTATCATATCAACCGCTGTTGTTATTTAGTGTTACTTCTATGCCTTAGGTTATATTTCTTTGGAATGGAGCTTTAAGGTGAACGCCGACTTGGCCGCACCGCACGCGCCGCAGTATTCGCATTCGAATTATTTATATGAAGTTCTATGCAACCTCGCACACCTACCCGCGCCGCAGTCGCCGCAGTCGCTGAAACGACCGAACTCCCCAAGCCGCAGCTGATGACGTCACCAACACCGGCCCGCACGCAGCGGACGCTGCGGCTAGCGCGGCGCGGATGACGCTGAATGAAAGAACAGTGTTGCCAACACTGATTTTCAAAAATACGTAGATCAGAGTTAAAAAGTATGTAGATCTACGTACTTTTAATAATATCCTAGATAAAGGGAGTAAAAAAATGTAAAACGAGTGTTTCAAACATCGATTCGAGCCTGTAAGCAAATATTATTGACTTAAATTGATCGATATGTTTTAAGTGTGTACTTGTTAAACTAATTGGGTACGAATAAACATGCAACAAATTATTAGCTACGTCCATTATTACGTGTGGTTTGTGTTAAATAATGCTTATTTCTTAGTAAAATTCCGTTATTTTGCTAATTTGGTAATTTGCTGCAAAATACGTAGATTCTGGGCCAGAAGTACGTAGGTTCGCGAGAAGGGTCCAAAATACGTAGATCTACGTAAATAGACGTAGAGTTGGCAACGCTGTGAAAGAAATCAAGTGCAATGCGTGCGGCGACGGGAACGACTGCAGTGACTGCGGTGCGGATAGATGTGCGAGGCCATTAACAAAAAGCGATGACTGCGGGGACTGCGGCGACTGCGGTGCGGCCAAGTCTGCGTTCACCTTTAAAGGCTTTTATGAACAGTCAAAACGTGTCCAAAAAGACTAGTTTAGCTGTGCATAGAGGAGTGTTAGTAACTACCTACATATCTATGGTAGTGAAAGTTGGTTATGGCAGAATAGACATGCAAGTGAACAAGTGAAATAAATGCTATAGAAATGAGAGCACTGAAAAGTATGTGTGGTGTGTCTTTGACCGACAGAGTAAAGAATGGTGTGATAAGAGAGTGTTGTGGGGTAAAAGAAGATGTAGTGACAAACTGACAACCATTGAGAAAGGTATGCTAAGATGGTTTGGACACATGGAGAGGATGGATGAAGAAAGACTGACCAAGAAAGGTGAAAAGTGTGAAAGGGACAGGAGGAAGGGGAAGACCTAGATAGATGGACGTTCTCTGACCAGATTGGAGACATCACAAGGACAGGTTAGAAGAATCCCTAACCGAAGAGCTTGAGAAATTTGATGGGAGTGAGTGAAGCAAGAGAGATATGTCAGGATTGTTGCAAATGGCGTTCCGTAGTCTCTGGCTACCCCTTCGAGAAACAGGCGTGAGTCTATGTATGTATGTTTATATGTATGTAAGTGTGAATTCTTATTTCAATCCTTTACTTGAAAATAATTATACGCAACAATAATGAGATAAGGCCAAGGAAAAACTGATGAGAACAAAAAACGGCCTAATCCGAGTGAGCCTCAAAAAGGAAGACCTCAAGTAAGTTTTCATGTCTCACTTTTTGTTCGTCTATGATGTCTCATACGATGTAAAAAATATGATAACTTGATGTAATTTAAATTTTAATTAATTAATACTAGTGAATGAAACGATGCAGTGCCGTGTTGCGCGGGTGCTCAATTAGCAGGTGAATTTACTGGAGTTCCACCTTTTAACTTGCTATTGCTTGTAACTTGTAAGGAACGGAGAACAAATATATTCGACTCGTTCGTAAACAGGTAGTCGATTTTTCGTAAGGTTAGTTTTAGATGTTACTAATTCCGCACGGCTCTCTTTGTGAAATTAGCAGCTGTCAGCTGTTGACAATTTGTTAGTTGACACTTGACAGCTTGATAGGCTGTCTGTCATTATCTTTTTTGGTGACATTCGTGTGATTGATCTTTTTGTGCGAGTATTTTCTGATTATTTTTGATTAATTGGTGCATTCCAAACCAATATGGTTTCTCCAGATTTCAGCTGTATAGATGCAATTATAGACTTTGTTTGACTAATTGTACTAGTTTAGATACGACGTAAAATATTATTGCTGCAAATTGTAGACACAGACGAAAGTGGTGAGTTATCAAACGTTATCATGGTCATTTGCATTTACAAACGAGTGGGTTTGTTAGTGAATTTTGTGTTATTTGTTTAGTGGTAGCACTTGCAAGCTACGATGTTCGCGAGTTTAAAAAGTAAAATAAAAGAAGAAACTGGAAGCGACATCAGCAAATTAACAAGTAGCTGGCGCAACGGCGCTTTCTTGGGCAGAATAACGCTTAGGGATGATTCGGTAAGTGCATTAACTCAATAAGTGCATGCATTTTATTCCTCTTTGCCTTTTAGTGCCAGTGTGCCAGTATCAAATATTATTGTGCCACCACCCAAAAATTATGATTTTTTGTGTAAATTTATTACACTTCAGTCTGTTTTAACTAATTAAATCTGTATTAACAACATTGCTTCTTTGTACATTGTTCTTTACAGTCAACAGCAAGTCCCTCGAGTTCTGGAGGCCATGGAGATACTACATCCGATGTAAGTATAATTTTTTTACATAATATTGCAGTACTTCCCTGTAATTCTTCAAATTCAAAATAAAACTTCAAATATAAAACCATACTAGCTGTACTGTAACATAGCTAGTATAGATTTATATTTGGTAGTTACTATTTGTAGATTGTTTTAAATCATCATAATATTGTGAAATATTGTACCAGTATACACATACATTCTGATATTATTTTTAAGGCAGGTAAAATGTTGATAGTTATATCTGTTGAATGTGTTGATTTTTCTGACACACTATTGGATTTGCCTAATACTTGCAATATATAAAATATGGATGGATGTATGTCGACCAAATAGGTGACATACTGATAAAGGGCCAAATTAAAAGTACCCATAACAGACGCGCAAGCATGATGAGGTAAATGAATGTCGAGGAAGTGAAAGATGTATGTTTGAACTGAAGCATGTGGCGTTCCATAGTCTCTGCCTACCCCAATGGGAGACAGGCGTGACGATATAGATAGATAGATATTATAAAATATTCGCTATGTTTTTGTTAATTTAAATAATTTGATACCTTTGAAACATGTAATTGTAAGCCTCTAGTCTTAAAATTTTTATATTTGGTCATTGTTTTGTTGTAAAAGCTTTAGCTGTCTAATATTTTAAAGAAACAAATAGTTGTAACGACTTGAGTGGCCGACATGTTGCACAGTAGTGAGTTTGTTTACTGAATATGTAATTTTAAATAGCAATAAAAATTTCAAAATTAATATGCTCCTACACTGTATTGAACAATCCTTACCTGGCTGTGCTTATAGACAGGAAATTGAGTCTGTTTAATTACTTAATTAATGAAGTACAGGAAAATTTATATTTAATTCTGTTGTGGGAGATGTATAAACATGTAGCAAAATTTATTTGAGGAAATCAATTGTTAATTAGTATGTCTTCATTGCATACGTCAAAATTTTGTATTTTGTGTCTCTCTGTGTATTGGGCAACTTTGACACTTGGCAGTATTAACTACTTGGCATATACTCTCCGGCAACTTGTGATCAACTACACACTCTGTTGCACTAAGTAACTATGGTTAAACAAATAGTGTATGGCATAGATCTCAAGCATCAATATGCTGATGAACCATATACCATACAGTGATAGATATACTATACATATACATAATATTCATATACACACTCACACCTTTTTCCCATCAGGGTTAGTCAGGGTAGGCAACAGAACACCATTTGCTTCTACCCTTACAAACCTCACACACTTCCTCTATGTTAATCATGCAAATAGATATCAAGTAGGGTATTGAAAAATTTTTCATAGCAACTAAAAACAATTAATGAAGATAAAAATAGTTATTCATCAATTTGTCACAGTATTCTTAATAGGTAATCATAAACACTGATGTGAAATATGTACAGTTGCACTACATATATAGGACAAAAATTACATTTAGATGTTGCAAGATATCAGTGTAGAAAATGTTTTTTGAAGATTTTGCACCTGGGGTTCCCACCAAGAACTTAGGGTCCCAAGCCAACCTCACCTCTCAGTGGTGCACCTGCCGATCAACGGACGAGGCTCTGGCAAATAAAATATCCCGATAAGCGGCAATAGGCTCGCCACCTATTACGTGGGATCAAAACACTGGCGAAAAGTGGGCGTTTAATATGCCTCTGCCTACCCCTTCGAGGAAACAGGCGTGAGTCTATGTATGTATGTATGTTCTTTGCACCTTAGTTGCATTCGTTTTTTTGTACAACTTGTATGTAGTAGGTAAAGTACTGAGTGACCATTGAATTATTGATGAAGTAAATCTGACAATATTTATATATTTTTAGTCAATATCACCCCAAATGGAGTCATATATTGCGGACCGCACCGGCGGCAAGGTGGATCAGGCGGTGTTACAACAGCAGTACTCAACACAACTGGAGGCCAAGCTGCGAGAAAGAGACACGTTCTGGGAACAAAAAATTGAGGAGCTGAAACTTTCACTTGCGTCCGTGCAAGGTCAGACTCAACTGCAATACTTTATTTAGCCGAATAGCGGCAAGCTTTGTTATGTATAATAAAGTAATGGCTACATAGACAGTTAAGCGATCTTTTTAACTATATTATAAAAATGCAGACCACAGCTATGTAAGGTAAATTTGAACTTGTAGGTCGATGTATTAATTTGTAGCAAATTAGTTAAGTAAGGTCTGCTTTCCAACTAGGCTAATTATACATATAGCTCGCGATACACAGTTTATGGGACCGTTGTTCAGCACATGTATAATTTTACTGTCATTTTCGCGATTGCAATTTGATTTGTTGACTGTAATTTTTGCGATTGCAATTTGATTTGTTGTTTGATTGTTAGGCGAGGAGGCGGCAGCCGCACAGGCGGTGGCCCGCACGGCGCAGGCTGAGGCAGCTAAGGCGGCGTCGGAGCGCGACACCGCCAAGAGACAAGTCGGAGAACTCAAGACACAACTGGCAGCCGCCGAACGAGCGCAAGATAGGCTGGATGCTATCAATGTGAGTTATACTTTTTTTGGTCCAACTACCGATTTTTGGCCACTAATTGCCTTGACAAATTTAAGTGGAGTAACTGACTCGTAAGCTCAAGAAAATCAGACCTATGTGAGTTATGTTATTACCTATAGGCTCTACTTTGTATCATACAAGAACGTAGGCCCGCGCGAGATACGATAGATTTTTAACCTTTTACTGGTGATGTGAAATTGGGTAACAGTATTGGTGAGGTACCGTCATTTTGACGTACTTCTAAAATGCCGAATTTTAGGCTAACTAATTATATGGGGATAAAACAAATGACTTTATTTACAAGTAGATATATTACTCTTATAAATTAAACGCGTTTTTTATAGTATATAAGAAAAGTTTACTTAAATTTTGCTTACAAATATAGTATTAATATTTGGCTTGCCTTTTCGTAGACATGAGATCAATCAAGATACAATTTAAAAAAATTAAACAATATTAAAATCTAGTGTTCTAGTTTTATTGACACTTAAATAATTAATGAAAATAAATCATTCTTATGTACTACTACAATAGAAAAATAAAAATTAAGCTTGATAACAAGCGACACAATTTATTTGTAGGCAATCAAGGCAGGCAGGCTTCTTGCACTTGTTGCATAAAAAGTTGAGCAAGTTTTTCGTTTTTTAAGCTTTGTAGATGTAGACGAAACAGGTCCTGTATCTTCTATTTTTTTAATTCTCTTGATAGAAGCGCGAATGTCTCGAGGAATTTCACTTTCAGAAAGCTCACTTTCGGTGTTGTGAACAGATTACACACAGTCATTCTAGTCCAACTCACGATCTTCTATGTCACTGACATCACTACTACTTTGTTCTAAAATCTCAGTGTCAATGGGTTCGTAATCTTTGTCGTTTGGATTCATTTTTAATTTTTAATGAACTATAAATTACGGACACTATTAGTGATGTGACGTCAAATTGACGTCAGGTATCCTTTATATCTTCACATGTGCGCGTGCGACGACCGACTCCGGCGTAATTGGGTGCCAAACTAAGCGAGAGGCAGCTACTGAGAGGCGCGGGGCCGCGGAACAAATCGTTCGAGAGGTATTTAGTACTTTTACCTGAATGGTGTCAAATTGACGGTACATCACCAATTGAAGGTTAATTGTGTCTGGCATCATCATCTCAGCCTGGAGACAGGCCACCCCCAAGGTTCTCCACACAGGCCGATCTTGATCCGCCCGCATGCAGCTGCCGTGAGGTTAAAACGCAACTCTGAAATTGCATGTTTTTCTTTCGCAGTGAGTGGTTCAAAAAGCCGTGTAGTCGAAAGAATATTTCTGAAGAAAAGAGCAACGCTATAGTACAACACATTACGCAACACGTTTTAACGTCCATTAGGTAACAGCAACTTATTATGTTGTTGACGTGAAAAATATGCGACTTGATTTATTTCTTATCACCGGTGTCAGGTCATTACCAATATTGCTACCTATATGTTTGGCAATTTGATGTAATAATAAAACAAATTATGAAGTACAAGGAAAACGGGTAGGTATTCTGTGACATGTCGTGTGTCTTTAGCCTCACAAAAACCTAACCCATGTTATCATTCAGAAAATGGAGTTATATTTTTTTATTTCTATTTGATGTTACTGTGGACAGTAAAGAATATGATGTTGGAAATCAGTACTGTCAATCCGAGAAATACTTTTATCTTTGAGAATGGCCAATCTGCTAGTGCGATAAAAGTACTTCTCTCTGCTTACTGCTTGATTAAATCAATTATATTCAACCAATTATAATAGTGGCTGCAACCAATTATAATGGTAAATGGTTTCATCTTAAAACAACATACTATGAAAGCCTTTCTAGAACTATTCAGAAGCAATACCTGTAGGAGGTGTCTCGACAAAATAATTATTAAATAAAAATACACTGAATTTACTACGAAATAAAGTATATTAACTAGTTAACTAAACGAATAGTTAAAACTAAGGTGCGAGAACGCGACGGCTGATTATGGTAAACAATTGCGAACCCTATGAACGATAATGGATAAGACACGCGGCGCGGATGATGGCCTATTGTAATCTGAAGAATAATATTTTACAATGTCATTAAACTAGAGGATGCTCGCGGTTACACCCGCGTTATTTAAGGCTACGCTCCCGTCTCTCATAGCACAATGTTAGATAACCCATTTATAGAGGAAGGCCTATAGCGTTCCTCGATAAATGGGCTATCTAACATTGAAAGAATTTTTAAATCGGACCGGTAGTTCCTGAAATTAGCGCTTTCAACCAAACTAACAAACAAACTCTTCAGCTATATATATTTTTATAAGATAGCCAGTTACCGTATAATGTTCATTATACCTATTTGTACCTATCTAATTGTTCTTGCATTCCATTTCCATTCATATGATTCGGAAGTTGCAGCATATATTTTATATCTATGAAATTAAATACGTTTTACTTCCCTTGTTTGATATCTAATATAACTAGAACAGATTAAATTTATATCATAGCAAACTAGACAAGGTCCGCACCTACGCCCGCTCATGTTAAATTTAAAAATTAATTAAGGCGAGGTTGCAGTACTTTTTAAGATTTTTGAACGTCTGAAAGTCCCATGAACTATGATATTTTTAATGAATAAAAATTAAAGTATAAAAGTTGAACATATCGTCTAGTAAATCGTAAAGATAGAAACACGATTTGGAATGATTGGCTCGATAAAAAAAAATATCAAACAGTGCACTAAATCACAATTTTAAACGTGTACTGCTTAGAGATTCCATAATGAATTTATATGAAAGTATTATCAATTGAAACAGCTCTTTATTTAAAAAGAAATGGTAAAAACAGATTTCGTAATTTCGTTATCATTTTTTTCCAAGAAAAAAATAGTCAAAATGTTGGCATTATATCGCTCGCCGGCCGTTCATCAGTGCCTGTCCAGGCGTGATTGAAACCGTAGACAGGTTACTGACAAGGTAACATGACGGAGCTTACGAGTGGCACGCATCGCGAAAAGCGTACGCACACTAATATAAATATATCAAAACGACACACTAAGAATTAGATAAGAAGTGTAAGTGAGATAGCACATCTAATCGAAAGCGCCAAATAGAGATAAACATATACTCACTGGACCGACGCGCATTGTGACATCATGCTGACTGTTTCACAAACAATAATTTGACTCAGATGCGACATGATCACTTTGTCTTTTTTTTTTTTTTTTTGGTAGGTATCGGGTTGGAAAATCCTCATGGAGTCCCTCCGCCCCGGGGGAAAGACGAAGGGGACTGTCAGACTCTTACTGACTAAAAACCAACCCGTGTTCCTCATGTACCCGTGTGTCGGAGGGTAGGGATTCGCATAAGCATTCGTCACTACCCCCCGACGGGTATTGGCCCGCCAGATGGTCAGGCGGGCCCCGAACAAAACCCCCTTGGCGGCGGATGAAGGTGTTGGGCTCCGCCGCCAAAACACTCAGCGGCCGCAGAGGATAGGGAGGACGGCAACGCAACACCGCATCTCCTCTTCCTCTGCGGCCCCACCGCGACGCAACGATGGTGCGCCTCCATTTGGTCGCGGGAGATAGGGCGCGCGGCAACGCAACACCGACACGCCTCTCCTCCCGCGGCCGCACCCGACTGCGAGGGACAGAAGAACTGTCCCTCGCACCCGCCCCTTTGGACGCATCCTGCGCAGGCCTCCGTCAAGCCCACGCGGAGCGTCCCCTCCTGGATCCCTCTTAGCTTCACCGCGGGTCACCAATCCACGGTTAATGATCACTTTGTCTGTCTTGAGTAAATTCAATTCGCCTCAAAGTAAATTAAATTAATTCATTTAAGGTAGGGAAATAAAAAGTCGATGTGATTTATTTATAAAATTTATTAAAAAAGTAAATTTTATTCTTCTCATTTCATTCAATGGAAACCTAAAACAGTACGTTAATATAAAAACTGTGCGCTGCGGACCCACGGTAGCCCTGGCAATACCCCTGGAGGTATGGTGGGTCTTTTAAAGCTTAACCGTACTCCTGGCTGAAATGCTCGTAGTGTTATACCAACGTGCTACGTGGACATTAAACTGAACAGTGTTATCTCTCGTATGATAATGACTTACTACTTACGTTTTTGTATTTTTAGACGAGCGAAGACAAGCGCTAGTACGATGATATAGTGCAACAAGGAGATAAATTAGAGAATAAAACGTTTAGGTATTACTGCTAATGGTTATAATGCTTTGTATATTATAGGTATAATCTGTGGTACTATTGAAGACCCGTCATCATCATCATCCTTGCGCTGTCGGATCATTCCCACTAGTTCTATTGAACAGTTCTATGATAGAACTAGTGATACTTTTTTCCCTCTAGTTCTATTAGCACAACTTGATGAGAAGAATAGAACTAATGGGAAACAGTTATAGGAAATTTCCCACTAGTTCTATGTATGTTTTACAAGGGTAGTGTTACAATATCGCGCTCACATATCCGAATAAATAATTATGTATGTATAAAAATATGTTAAACTAATGAACGTCTACAAAACAATTGAACTTCTACAAAACAAATGAACGCCTACAAAACAAATGAACGTCTACAAAACAAATGACTACCAGAAAGTGATCAGCTATCGATAGTGATTGCAAAAAACAGGTGCATGCGGTTTTCGACCTTATTGACAATTCATGACAAACTTCTTTTTTTGTTTTTTCTCGCTTTCTGGCAATATAAGGGTAATAAAATTATAAATTCTGACTAATATCAAATAGGTTGAAAATCGCATGCACCTGTTTTCTGCAATCACTATCGATAGCTGATCACTTTCTGTAAGTCATTTGTTTTGTAGACGTTCATTTGTTTTGTAGGCGTTCATTTGTTTTGTAGACGTTCATTTGTTTTACACGTTAAACAAATGAACGTCTACAAAACATATTCATTCGGATATATGAGCGCGATGTCGTGACACTACGGATCATTCCCAGTAGTTCTATTGAATATCCTTGTAAAAACATACATAGAACTAGACTGGGACATTTTCTATTACTTATCCCATTAGTTCTATTCTCCTCATCAAGTTGTGCTAATAGAATTAGGACAGTTCTATCATAGAACTGTTCAATGATCCCTACTGGGAATGATCCCACAAAATAGTAGAACTTAAAATTAACGAACTGAAATTAATAAACTTATTACACAACAATATTATCTGGGAGTAAGCTTTGAAAGACCCACCATACCCCCAGGGGTACTGCCAGGGGTACGGTAGGTCGGCAGCGAAAACTGTGCAGTACAATCTACTTAGTTGTTTAATACTAAAAGGAGAAAACAAGAACAAGTGAATGGACTTTGATCATCCGTCAATGTTTGTAACTTACGTATGATTTTGTATTTCTATAATAATAATATATTGTGTTGATTCAGCCTCAAATCACTTTTATTACTTGAAAAAAACACACATCAGTATTTAATTATTACGAATGTCCCATCTGGATACTTTGTTTTGAACACGCACAATACTGCTTCTCTTTTCCACTCGCTAAATGCCAATTTTTTTATTCACTCTATTATTTGTGATACTGAATTTATTATAAATTGTAAATAAAACGTTGTAATATTGTAATACTCATGAATGAGAAGTGATTCCATAACTTTTAGTCATTTTCCTACTATAGTTTGTGCAAAATCTCATTACACACGACAGCATTTTCAAATGTAACGTACACACACGCGAGTAAAAGAGCGAGCGCTTCCGACCTCAGCGCGTACGCGACTAAAGCCAAATGAGACTTTTAGCCTATTTTTAATGTGCCACTTTTGAAGTTCGCATAACTCATCTACGGTTTTTTTTACGCTGCGCTGTGGCACACGCACACACGAAACCCCCCCTCCCCTCCCCCCGCTCACTCGCTGACGCCACCGCACCGCCGTGTTTTTGTTTTTGCGGGGGGTGAGGTTGAACTACGCACTGTACTGCAACCTCGCCTTAATTTAATTTCTGCTCGTTCCCGTGGAAATTTCGGGCAATCCCTACTCAGTGCACCCCTACGGTCTCCGAGAAACATACATGCCAAATTTAAGCTTCTTGCGCCTAATAGTTTTGGCTGTAGCTTGTCTGTCAGTCAGTCAGCAACGCAAGTATTTTATATATACAGATAAAAGTATTAAATATACCTATATTCAAGATTTGATAGGAATTTGAATCATGTTCTCTAAGGCATGGGAGATTTTAAAAGCCGGTTACGTTTTCAGATTTATTTTATTTAGAAAATCCGATAGTTACGGTTCCATAATAATAATCTCTTTGCCGCACAAAGTAAATGTGGTACCTACTCAGTAAGTCATGCAGCGAAAGCCTGAAGAGAGACTTATAGACTTCTACGCAGACGGACTCGGAATCAAACAAACCGCTTTAATTTTCGAAATGAGTGCGTTACATTGTAGATTATTGCTTGCTAAACGGTGCAGGAAATATCGTGGGGAAGCCTGCATGTCTCAGTATCCTCCATAATGTTCTCGAAAATTATGACTAGACGATGTATGGAACTATGGAAGAGTAACGCCATAACGTGGGTTATGGAGTTACCCTTACAACACTTGAGGCGTCACAAGTGCGTCGCCGGTTTGGGTAGGAAAAGGCATAGGGACAATACGAAACAGTATGGACAATGTCACTGTTAACGTCGATATTCTGTGAGAGGGACCAGCAAGGCTGACTATGGGCTGCTGCCTCTAAAGATGATGATGTAGTAATCAAGGGCGTCGCAATCCGATTGCCTATCAGGGCAAGCTCGCCAGCCGATGTCCTTTGCAAGTTGATATGGAAAATGAGAAAGGTATGAATTGTAAAGCTTTTTTTATCTTGAGAGGGGGTGGGGGCTGCAGCTGTCCTCCGTGCCCAATCTTGACGACGCCCTTGGCAGTAATGCCATGTGCGTGTTGCAGGAGGAGCTAGAGCAGAGTCGTCGCGAGTGGGCGCGCGAGCGAGCCGAGCTGAGCGCCAAGCTGGGCGCGGCCGAGGCGCGCGCCGCCGACCTCGCCGACAGCGTGGCGCTGCTCAGCGCCGCCCTGCCCACTGAACACCCGCACCACCACATGCACGACGACGGTCAGTACTCTCTCTGTTAGAGCTGAGCGCCAGGCTCCGACCTCGCCGACAGCGTGGCGCTGCTCAGCGCCGCCCTGCCCACTGAACACCCGCACCACCACATGCACGACGACGGTCAGTACTCTCTCTGTTAGAACTGAGCGCCAGGCTACCGCCGACCTCGCCGACAGCGTGGCGCTGCTCAGCGCCGCCCTGCCCACTGAACACCCGCACCACCACATGCACGACGACGGTCAGTACTCTCTCTGTTAGAGCTGAGCGCCAGGCTCCGACCTCGCCGACAGCGTGGCGCTGCTCAGCGCCGCCCTGCCCACTGAACACCCGCACCACCACATGCACGACGACGGTCAGTACTCTCTCTGTTAGAGCTGAGCGCCAGGCTCCGACCTCGCCGACAGCGTGGCGCTGCTCAGCGCCGCCCTGCCCACTGAACACCCGCACCACCACATGCACGACGACGGTCAGTACTCTCTCTGTTAGAGCTGAGCGCCAGGCTACCGCCGACCTCGCCGACAGCGTGGCGCTGCTCAGCGCCGCCCTGCCCACTGAACACCCGCACCACCACATGCACGACGACGGTCAGTACTCTCTCTGTTAGAGCTGAGCGCCAGGCTCCGACCTCGCCGACAGCGTGGCGCTGCTCAGCGCCGCCCTGCCCACTGAACACCCGCACCACCACATGCACGACGACGGTCAGTACTCTCTCTGTTAGAGCTGAGCGCCAGGCTACCGCCGACCTCGCCGACAGCGTGGCGCTGCTCAGCGCCGCCCTGCCCACTGAACACCCGCACCACCACATGCACGACGACGGTCAGTACTCTCTCTGTTAGAGCTGAGCGCCAGGCTCCGACCTCGCCGACAGCGTGGCGCTGCTCAGCGCCGCCCTGCCCACTGAACACCCGCACCACCACATGCACGACGACGGTCAGTACTCTCTCTGTTAGAGCTGAGCGCCAGGCTCCGACCTCGCCGACAGCGTGGCGCTGCTCAGCGCCGCCCTGCCCACTGAACACCCGCACCACCACATGCACGACGACGGTCAGTACTCTCTCTGTTAGAGCTGAGCGCCAGGCTACCGCCGACCTCGCCGACAGCGTGGCGCTGCTCAGCGCCGCCCTGCCCACTGAACACCCGCACCACCACATGCACGACGACGGTCAGTACTCTCTCTGTTAGAGCTGAGCGCCAGGCTCCGACCTCGCCGACAGCGTGGCGCTGCTCAGCGCCGCCCTGCCCACTGAACACCCGCACCACCACATGCACGACGACGGTCAGTACTCTCTCTGTTAGAGCTGAGCGCCAGGCTCCGACCTCGCCGACAGCGTGGCGCTGCTCAGCGCCGCCCTGCCCACTGAACACCCGCACCACCACATGCACGACGGTCAGTACTCTCTCTGTTAGAGCTGAGCGCCAGGCTACCGCCGACCTCGCCGACAGCGTGGCGCTGCTCAGCGCCGCCCTGCCCACTGAACACCCGCACCACCACATGCACGACGACGGTCAGTACTCTCTCTGTTAGAGCTGAGCGCCAGGCTACCGCCGACCTCGCCGACAGCGTGGCGCTGCTCAGCGCCGCCCTGCCCACTGAACACCCGCACCACCACATGCACGACGACGGTCAGTACTCTCTCTGTTAGAGCTGAGCGCCAGGCTCCGACCTCGCCGACAGCGTGGCGCTGCTCAGCGCCGCCCTGCCCACTGAACACCCGCACCACCACATGCACGACGACGGTCAGTACTCTCTCTGTTAGAGCTGAGCGCCAGGCTCCGACCTCGCCGACAGCGTGGCGCTGCTCAGCGCCGCCCTGCCCACTGAACACCCGCACCACCACATGCACGACGACGGTCAGTACTCTCTCTGTTAGAGCTGAGCGCCAGGCTCCGACCTCGCCGACAGCGTGGCGCTGCTCAGCGCCGCCCTGCCCACTGAACACCCGCACCACCACATGCACGACGACGGTCAGTACTCTCTCTGTTAGAGCTGAGCGCCAGGCTCCGACCTCGCCGACAGCGTGGCGCTGCTCAGCGCCGCCCTGCCCACTGAACACCCGCACCACCACATGCACGACGACGGTCAGTACTCTCTCTGTTAGAGCTGAGCGCCAGGCTACCGCCGACCTCGCCGACAGCGTGGCGCTGCTCAGCGCCGCCCTGCCCACTGAACACCCGCACCACCACATGCACGACGACGGTCAGTACTCTCTCTGTTAGAGCTGAGCGCCAGGCTACCGCCGACCTCGCCGACAGCGTGGCGCTGCTCAGCGCCGCCCTGCCCACTGAACACCCGCACCACCACATGCACGACGACGGTCAGTACTCTCTCTGTTAGAGCTGAGCGCCAGGCTACCGCCGACCTCGCCGACAGCGTGGCGCTGCTCAGCGCCGCCCTGCCCACTGAACACCCGCACCACCACATGCACGACGACGGTCAGTACTCTCTCTGTTAGAGCTGAGCGCCAGGCTACCGCCGACCTCGCCGACAGCGTGGCGCTGCTCAGCGCCGCCCTGCCCACTGAACACCCGCACCACCACATGCACGACGACGGTCAGTACTCTCTCTGTTAGAGCTGAGCGCCAGGCTCCGACCTCGCCGACAGCGTGGCGCTGCTCAGCGCCGCCCTGCCCACTGAACACCCGCACCACCACATGCACGACGACGGTCAGTACTCTCTCTGTTAGAGCTGAGCGCCAGGCTCCGACCTCGCCGACAGCGTGGCGCTGCTCAGCGCCGCCCTGCCCACTGAACACCCGCACCACCACATGCACGACGACGGTCAGTACTCTCTCTGTTAGAGCTGAGCGCCAGGCTACCGCCGACCTCGCCGACAGCGTGGCGCTGCTCAGCGCCGCCCTGCCCACTGAACACCCGCACCACCACATGCACGACGACGGTCAGTACTCTCTCTGTTAGAGCTGAGCGCCAGGCTACCGCCGACCTCGCCGACAGCGTGGCGCTGCTCAGCGCCGCCCTGCCCACTGAACACCCGCACCACCACATGCACGACGACGGTCAGTACTCTCTCTGTTAGAGCTGAGCGCCAGGCTACCGCCGACCTCGCCGACAGCGTGGCGCTGCTCAGCGCCGCCCTGCCCACTGAACACCCGCACCACCACATGCACGACGACGGTCAGTACTCTCTCTGTTAGAGCTGAGCGCCAGGCTACCGCCGACCTCGCCGACAGCGTGGCGCTGCTCAGCGCCGCCCTGCCCACTGAACACCCGCACCACCACATGCACGACGACGGTCAGTACTCTCTCTGTTAGAGCTGAGCGCCAGGCTCCGACCTCGCCGACAGCGTGGCGCTGCTCAGCGCCGCCCTGCCCACTGAACACCCGCACCACCACATGCACGACGACGGTCAGTACTCTCTCTGTTAGAGCTGAGCGCCAGGCTCCGACCTCGCCGACAGCGTGGCGCTGCTCAGCGCCGCCCTGCCCACTGAACACCCGCACCACCACATGCACGACGACGGTCAGTACTCTCTCTGTTAGAGCTGAGCGCCAGGCTACCGCCGACCTCGCCGACAGCGTGGCGCTGCTCAGCGCCGCCCTGCCCACTGAACACCCGCACCACCACATGCACGACGACGGTCAGTACTCTCTCTGTTAGAGCTGAGCGCCAGGCTACCGCCGACCTCGCCGACAGCGTGGCGCTGCTCAGCGCCGCCCTGCCCACTGAACACCCGCACCACCACATGCACGACGACGGTCAGTACTCTCTCTGTTAGAGCTGAGCGCCAGGCTACCGCCGACCTCGCCGACAGCGTGGCGCTGCTCAGCGCCGCCCTGCCCACTGAACACCCGCACCACCACATGCACGACGACGGTCAGTACTCTCTCTGTTAGAGCTGAGCGCCAGGCTCCGACCTCGCCGACAGCGTGGCGCTGCTCAGCGCCGCCCTGCCCACTGAACACCCGCACCACCACATGCACGACGACGGTCAGTACTCTCTCTGTTAGAGCTGAGCGCCAGGCTACCGCCGACCTCGCCGACAGCGTGGCGCTGCTCAGCGCCGCCCTGCCCACTGAACACCCGCACCACCACATGCACGACGACGGTCAGTACTCTCTCTGTTAGAGCTGAGCGCCAGGCTCCGACCTCGCCGACAGCGTGGCGCTGCTCAGCGCCGCCCTGCCCACTGAACACCCGCACCACCACATGCACGACGACGGTCAGTACTCTCTCTGTTAGAGCTGAGCGCCAGGCTCCGACCTCGCCGACAGCGTGGCGCTGCTCAGCGCCGCCCTGCCCACTGAACACCCGCACCACCACATGCACGACGACGGTCAGTACTCTCTCTGTTAGAGCTGAGCGCCAGGCTACCGCCGACCTCGCCGACAGCGTGGCGCTGCTCAGCGCCGCCCTGCCCACTGAACACCCGCACCACCACATGCACGACGACGGTCAGTACTCTCTCTGTTAGAGCTGAGCGCCAGGCTACCGCCGACCTCGCCGACAGCGTGGCGCTGCTCAGCGCCGCCCTGCCCACTGAACACCCGCACCACCACATGCACGACGACGGTCAGTACTCTCTCTGTTAGAGCTGAGCGCCAGGCTACCGCCGACCTCGCCGACAGCGTGGCGCTGCTCAGCGCCGCCCTGCCCACTGAACACCCGCACCACCACATGCACGACGACGGTCAGTACTCTCTCTGTTAGAGCTGAGCGCCAGGCTCCGACCTCGCCGACAGCGTGGCGCTGCTCAGCGCCGCCCTGCCCACTGAACACCCGCACCACCACATGCACGACGACGGTCAGTACTCTCTCTGTTAGAGCTGAGCGCCAGGCTCCGACCTCGCCGACAGCGTGGCGCTGCTCAGCGCCGCCCTGCCCACTGAACACCCGCACCACCACATGCACGACGACGGTCAGTACTCTCTCTGTTAGAGCTGAGCGCCAGGCTACCGCCGACCTCGCCGACAGCGTGGCGCTGCTCAGCGCCGCCCTGCCCACTGAACACCCGCACCACCACATGCACGACGACGGTCAGTACTCTCTCTGTTAGAGCTGAGCGCCAGGCTCCGACCTCGCCGACAGCGTGGCGCTGCTCAGCGCCGCCCTGCCCACTGAACACCCGCACCACCACATGCACGACGACGGTCAGTACTCTCTCTGTTAGAGCTGAGCGCCAGGCTACCGCCGACCTCGCCGACAGCGTGGCGCTGCTCAGCGCCGCCCTGCCCACTGAACACCCGCACCACCACATGCACGACGACGGTCAGTACTCTCTCTGTTAGAGCTGAGCGCCAGGCTACCGCCGACCTCGCCGACAGCGTGGCGCTGCTCAGCGCCGCCCTGCCCACTGAACACCCGCACCACCACATGCACGACGACGGTCAGTACTCTCTCTGTTAGAGCTGAGCGCCAGGCTACCGCCGACCTCGCCGACAGCGTGGCGCTGCTCAGCGCCGCCCTGCCCACTGAACACCCGCACCACCACATGCACGACGACGGTCAGTACTCTCTCTGTTAGAGCTGAGCGCCAGGCTACCGCCGACCTCGCCGACAGCGTGGCGCTGCTCAGCGCCGCCCTGCCCACTGAACACCCGCACCACCACATGCACGACGACGGTCAGTACTCTCTCTGTTAGAGCTGAGCGCCAGGCTCCGACCTCGCCGACAGCGTGGCGCTGCTCAGCGCCGCCCTGCCCACTGAACACCCGCACCACCACATGCACGACGACGGTCAGTACTCTCTCTGTTAGAGCTGAGCGCCAGGCTCCGACCTCGCCGACAGCGTGGCGCTGCTCAGCGCCGCCCTGCCCACTGAACACCCGCACCACCACATGCACGACGACGGTCAGTACTCTCTCTGTTAGAGCTGAGCGCCAGGCTCCGACCTCGCCGACAGCGTGGCGCTGCTCAGCGCCGCCCTGCCCACTGAACACCCGCACCACCACATGCACGACGACGGTCAGTACTCTCTCTGTTAGAGCTGAGCGCCAGGCTCCGACCTCGCCGACAGCGTGGCGCTGCTCAGCGCCGCCCTGCCCACTGAACACCCGCACCACCACATGCACGACGACGGTCAGTACTCTCTCTGTTAGAGCTGAGCGCCAGGCTACCGCCGACCTCGCCGACAGCGTGGCGCTGCTCAGCGCCGCCCTGCCCATTGAACACCCGCACCACCACATGCACGACGACGGTCAGTACTCTCTCTGTTAGAGCTGAGCGCCAGGCTACCGCCGACCTCGCCGACAGCGTGGCGCTGCTCAGCGCCGCCCTGCCCACTGAACACCCGCACCACCACATGCACGACGACGGTCAGTACTCTCTCTGTTAGAGCTGAGCGCCAGGCTCCGACCTCGCCGACAGCGTGGCGCTGCTCAGCGCCGCCCTGCCCACTGAACACCCGCACCACCACATGCACGACGACGGTCAGTACTCTCTCTGTTAGAGCTGAGCGCCAGGCTACCGCCGACCTCGCCGACAGCGTGGCGCTGCTCAGCGCCGCCCTGCCCACTGAACACCCGCACCACCACATGCACGACGACGGTCAGTACTCTCTCTGTTAGAGCTGAGCGCCAGGCTACCGCCGACCTCGCCGACAGCGTGGCGCTGCTCAGCGCCGCCCTGCCCACTGAACACCCGCACCACCACATGCACGACGACGGTCAGTACTCTCTCTGTTAGAGCTGAGCGCCAGGCTCCGACCTCGCCGACAGCGTGGCGCTGCTCAGCGCCGCCCTGCCCACTGAACACCCGCACCACCACATGCACGACGACGGTCAGTACTCTCTCTGTTAGAGCTGAGCGCCAGGCTCCGACCTCGCCGACAGCGTGGCGCTGCTCAGCGCCGCCCTGCCCACTGAACACCCGCACCACCACATGCACGACGACGGTCAGTACTCTCTCTGTTAGAGCTGAGCGCCAGGCTCCGACCTCGCCGACAGCGTGGCGCTGCTCAGCGCCGCCCTGCCCACTGAACACCCGCACCACCACATGCACGACGACGGTCAGTACTCTCTCTGTTAGAGCTGAGCGCCAGGCTCCGACCTCGCCGACAGCGTGGCGCTGCTCAGCGCCGCCCTGCCCACTGAACACCCGCACCACCACATGCACGACGACGGTCAGTACTCTCTCTGTTAGAGCTGAGCGCCAGGCTCCGACCTCGCCGACAGCGTGGCGCTGCTCAGCGCCGCCCTGCCCACTGAACACCCGCACCACCACATGCACGACGACGGTCAGTACTCTCTCTGTTAGAGCTGAGCGCCAGGCTCCGACCTCGCCGACAGCGTGGCGCTGCTCAGCGCCGCCCTGCCCACTGAACACCCGCACCACCACATGCACGACGACGGTCAGTACTCTCTCTGTTAGAGCTGAGCGCCAGGCTACCGCCGACCTCGCCGACAGCGTGGCGCTGCTCAGCGCCGCCCTGCCCACTGAACACCCGCACCACCACATGCACGACGACGGTCAGTACTCTCTCTGTTAGAGCTGAGCGCCAGGCTCCGACCTCGCCGACAGCGTGGCGCTGCTCAGCGCCGCCCTGCCCACTGAACACCCGCACCACCACATGCACGACGACGGTCAGTACTCTCTCTGTTAGAGCTGAGCGCCAGGCTCCGACCTCGCCGACAGCGTGGCGCTGCTCAGCGCCGCCCTGCCCACTGAACACCCGCACCACCACATGCACGACGACGGTCAGTACTCTCTCTGTTAGAGCTGAGCGCCAGGCTCCGACCTCGCCGACAGCGTGGCGCTGCTCAGCGCCGCCCTGCCCACTGAACACCCGCACCACCACATGCACGACGACGGTCAGTACTCTCTCTGTTAGAGCTGAGCGCCAGGCTCCGACCTCGCCGACAGCGTGGCGCTGCTCAGCGCCGCCCTGCCCACTGAACACCCGCACCACCACATGCACGACGACGGTCAGTACTCTCTCTGTTAGAGCTGAGCGCCAGGCTACCGCCGACCTCGCCGACAGCGTGGCGCTGCTCAGCGCCGCCCTGCCCACTGAACACCCGCACCACCACATGCACGACGACGGTCAGTACTCTCTCTGTTAGAGCTGAGCGCCAGGCTCCGACCTCGCCGACAGCGTGGCGCTGCTCAGCGCCGCCCTGCCCACTGAACACCCGCACCACCACATGCACGACGACGGTCAGTACTCTCTCTGTTAGAGCTGAGCGCCAGGCTACCGCCGACCTCGCCGACAGCGTGGCGCTGCTCAGCGCCGCCCTGCCCACTGAACACCCGCACCACCACATGCACGACGACGGTCAGTACTCTCTCTGTTAGAGCTGAGCGCCAGGCTCCGACCTCGCCGACAGCGTGGCGCTGCTCAGCGCCGCCCTGCCCACTGAACACCCGCACCACCACATGCACGACGACGGTCAGTACTCTCTCTGTTAGAGCTGAGCGCCAGGCTACCGCCGACCTCGCCGACAGCGTGGCGCTGCTCAGCGCCGCCCTGCCCACTGAACACCCGCACCACCACATGCACGACGACGGTCAGTACTCTCTCTGTTAGAGCTGAGCGCCAGGCTCCGACCTCGCCGACAGCGTGGCGCTGCTCAGCGCCGCCCTGCCCACTGAACACCCGCACCACCACATGCACGACGACGGTCAGTACTCTCTCTGTTAGAGCTGAGCGCCAGGCTACCGCCGACCTCGCCGACAGCGTGGCGCTGCTCAGCGCCGCCCTGCCCACTGAACACCCGCACCACCACATGCACGACGACGGTCAGTACTCTCTCTGTTAGAGCTGAGCGCCAGGCTCCGACCTCGCCGACAGCGTGGCGCTGCTCAGCGCCGCCCTGCCCACTGAACACCCGCACCACCACATGCACGACGACGGTCAGTACTCTCTCTGTTAGAGCTGAGCGCCAGGCTCCGACCTCGCCGACAGCGTGGCGCTGCTCAGCGCCGCCCTGCCCACTGAACACCCGCACCACCACATGCACGACGACGGTCAGTACTCTCTCTGTTAGAGCTGAGCGCCAGGCTCCGACCTCGCCGACAGCGTGGCGCTGCTCAGCGCCGCCCTGCCCACTGAACACCCGCACCACCACATGCACGACGACGGTCAGTACTCTCTCTGTTAGAGCTGAGCGCCAGGCTACCGCCGACCTCGCCGACAGCGTGGCGCTGCTCAGCGCCGCCCTGCCCACTGAACACCCGCACCACCACATGCACGACGACGGTCAGTACTCTCTCTGTTAGAGCTGAGCGCCAGGCTCCGACCTCGCCGACAGCGTGGCGCTGCTCAGCGCCGCCCTGCCCACTGAACACCCGCACCACCACATGCACGACGACGGTCAGTACTCTCTCTGTTAGAGCTGAGCGCCAGGCTACCGCCGACCTCGCCGACAGCGTGGCGCTGCTCAGCGCCGCCCTGCCCACTGAACACCCGCACCACCACATGCACGACGACGGTCAGTACTCTCTCTGTTAGAGCTGAGCGCCAGGCTCCGACCTCGCCGACAGCGTGGCGCTGCTCAGCGCCGCCCTGCCCACTGAACACCCGCACCACCACATGCACGACGACGGTCAGTACTCTCTCTGTTAGAGCTGAGCGCCAGGCTCCGACCTCGCCGACAGCGTGGCGCTGCTCAGCGCCGCCCTGCCCACTGAACACCCGCACCACCACATGCACGACGACGGTCAGTACTCTCTCTGTTAGAGCTGAGCGCCAGGCTACCGCCGACCTCGCCGACAGCGTGGCGCTGCTCAGCGCCGCCCTGCCCACTGAACACCCGCACCACCACATGCACGACGACGGTCAGTACTCTCTCTGTTAGAGCTGAGCGCCAGGCTACCGCCGACCTCGCCGACAGCGTGGCGCTGCTCAGCGCCGCCCTGCCCACTGAACACCCGCACCACCACATGCACGACGACGGTCAGTACTCTCTCTGTTAGAGCTGAGCGCCAGGCTACCGCCGACCTCGCCGACAGCGTGGCGCTGCTCAGCGCCGCCCTGCCCACTGAACACCCGCACCACCACATGCACGACGACGGTCAGTACTCTCTCTGTTAGAGCTGAGCGCCAGGCTACCGCCGACCTCGCCGACAGCGTGGCGCTGCTCAGCGCCGCCCTGCCCACTGAACACCCGCACCACCACATGCACGACGACGGTCAGTACTCTCTCTGTTAGAGCTGAGCGCCAGGCTCCGACCTCGCCGACAGCGTGGCGCTGCTCAGCGCCGCCCTGCCCACTGAACACCCGCACCACCACATGCACGACGACGGTCAGTACTCTCTCTGTTAGAGCTGAGCGCCAGGCTCCGACCTCGCCGACAGCGTGGCGCTGCTCAGCGCCGCCCTGCCCACTGAACACCCGCACCACCACATGCACGACGACGGTCAGTACTCTCTCTGTTAGAGCTGAGCGCCAGGCTCCGACCTCGCCGACAGCGTGGCGCTGCTCAGCGCCGCCCTGCCCACTGAACACCCGCACCACCACATGCACGACGACGGTCAGTACTCTCTCTGTTAGAGCTGAGCGCCAGGCTACCGCCGACCTCGCCGACAGCGTGGCGCTGCTCAGCGCCGCCCTGCCCACTGAACACCCGCACCACCACATGCACGACGACGGTCAGTACTCTCTCTGTTAGAGCTGAGCGCCAGGCTCCGACCTCGCCGACAGCGTGGCGCTGCTCAGCGCCGCCCTGCCCACTGAACACCCGCACCACCACATGCACGACGACGGTCAGTACTCTCTCTGTTAGAGCTGAGCGCCAGGCTCCGACCTCGCCGACAGCGTGGCGCTGCTCAGCGCCGCCCTGCCCACTGAACACCCGCACCACCACATGCACGACGACGGTCAGTACTCTCTCTGTTAGAGCTGAGCGCCAGGCTACCGCCGACCTCGCCGACAGCGTGGCGCTGCTCAGCGCCGCCCTGCCCACTGAACACCCGCACCACCACATGCACGACGACGGTCAGTACTCTCTCTGTTAGAGCTGAGCGCCAGGCTACCGCCGACCTCGCCGACAGCGTGGCGCTGCTCAGCGCCGCCCTGCCCACTGAACACCCGCACCACCACATGCACGACGACGGTCAGTACTCTCTCTGTTAGAGCTGAGCGCCAGGCTACCGCCGACCTCGCCGACAGCGTGGCGCTGCTCAGCGCCGCCCTGCCCACTGAACACCCGCACCACCACATGCACGACGACGGTCAGTACTCTCTCTGTTAGAGCTGAGCGCCAGGCTCCGACCTCGCCGACAGCGTGGCGCTGCTCAGCGCCGCCCTGCCCACTGAACACCCGCACCACCACATGCACGACGACGGTCAGTACTCTCTCTGTTAGAGCTGAGCGCCAGGCTCCGACCTCGCCGACAGCGTGGCGCTGCTCAGCGCCGCCCTGCCCACTGAACACCCGCACCACCACATGCACGACGACGGTCAGTACTCTCTCTGTTAGAGCTGAGCGCCAGGCTCCGACCTCGCCGACAGCGTGGCGCTGCTCAGCGCCGCCCTGCCCACTGAACACCCGCACCACCACATGCACGACGACGGTCAGTACTCTCTCTGTTAGAGCTGAGCGCCAGGCTACCGCCGACCTCGCCGACAGCGTGGCGCTGCTCAGCGCCGCCCTGCCCACTGAACACCCGCACCACCACATGCACGACGACGGTCAGTACTCTCTCTGTTAGAGCTGAGCGCCAGGCTACCGCCGACCTCGCCGACAGCGTGGCGCTGCTCAGCGCCGCCCTGCCCACTGAACACCCGCACCACCACATGCACGACGACGGTCAGTACTCTCTCTGTTAGAGCTGAGCGCCAGGCTACCGCCGACCTCGCCGACAGCGTGGCGCTGCTCAGCGCCGCCCTGCCCACTGAACACCCGCACCACCACATGCACGACGACGGTCAGTACTCTCTCTGTTAGAGCTGAGCGCCAGGCTCCGACCTCGCCGACAGCGTGGCGCTGCTCAGCGCCGCCCTGCCCACTGAACACCCGCACCACCACATGCACGACGACGGTCAGTACTCTCTCTGTTAGAGCTGAGCGCCAGGCTCCGACCTCGCCGACAGCGTGGCGCTGCTCAGCGCCGCCCTGCCCACTGAACACCCGCACCACCACATGCACGACGACGGTCAGTACTCTCTCTGTTAGAGCTGAGCGCCAGGCTACCGCCGACCTCGCCGACAGCGTGGCGCTGCTCAGCGCCGCCCTGCCCACTGAACACCCGCACCACCACATGCACGACGACGGTCAGTACTCTCTCTGTTAGAGCTGAGCGCCAGGCTACCGCCGACCTCGCCGACAGCGTGGCGCTGCTCAGCGCCGCCCTGCCCACTGAACACCCGCACCACCACATGCACGACGACGGTCAGTACTCTCTCTGTTAGAGCTGAGCGCCAGGCTCCGACCTCGCCGACAGCGTGGCGCTGCTCAGCGCCGCCCTGCCCACTGAACACCCGCACCACCACATGCACGACGACGGTCAGTACTCTCTCTGTTAGAGCTGAGCGCCAGGCTACCGCCGACCTCGCCGACAGCGTGGCGCTGCTCAGCGCCGCCCTGCCCACTGAACACCCGCACCACCACATGCACGACGACGGTCAGTACTCTCTCTGTTAGAGCTGAGCGCCAGGCTCCGACCTCGCCGACAGCGTGGCGCTGCTCAGCGCCGCCCTGCCCACTGAACACCCGCACCACCACATGCACGACGACGGTCAGTACTCTCTCTGTTAGAGCTGAGCGCCAGGCTCCGACCTCGCCGACAGCGTGGCGCTGCTCAGCGCCGCCCTGCCCACTGAACACCCGCACCACCACATGCACGACGACGGTCAGTACTCTCTCTGTTAGAGCTGAGCGCCAGGCTCCGACCTCGCCGACAGCGTGGCGCTGCTCAGCGCCGCCCTGCCCACTGAACACCCGCACCACCACATGCACGACGACGGTCAGTACTCTCTCTGTTAGAGCTGAGCGCCAGGCTCCGACCTCGCCGACAGCGTGGCGCTGCTCAGCGCCGCCCTGCCCACTGAACACCCGCACCACCACATGCACGACGACGGTCAGTACTCTCTCTGTTAGAGCTGAGCGCCAGGCTCCGACCTCGCCGACAGCGTGGCGCTGCTCAGCGCCGCCCTGCCCACTGAACACCCGCACCACCACATGCACGACGACGGTCAGTACTCTCTCTGTTAGAGCTGAGCGCCAGGCTCCGACCTCGCCGACAGCGTGGCGCTGCTCAGCGCCGCCCTGCCCACTGAACACCCGCACCACCACATGCACGACGACGGTCAGTACTCTCTCTGTTAGAGCTGAGCGCCAGGCTCCGACCTCGCCGACAGCGTGGCGCTGCTCAGCGCCGCCCTGCCCACTGAACACCCGCACCACCACATGCACGACGACGGTCAGTACTCTCTCTGTTAGAGCTGAGCGCCAGGCTCCGACCTCGCCGACAGCGTGGCGCTGCTCAGCGCCGCCCTGCCCACTGAACACCCGCACCACCACATGCACGACGACGGTCAGTACTCTCTCTGTTAGAGCTGAGCGCCAGGCTACCGCCGACCTCGCCGACAGCGTGGCGCTGCTCAGCGCCGCCCTGCCCACTGAACACCCGCACCACCACATGCACGACGACGGTCAGTACTCTCTCTGTTAGAGCTGAGCGCCAGGCTCCGACCTCGCCGACAGCGTGGCGCTGCTCAGCGCCGCCCTGCCCACTGAACACCCGCACCACCACATGCACGACGACGGTCAGTACTCTCTCTGTTAGAGCTGAGCGCCAGGCTACCGCCGACCTCGCCGACAGCGTGGCGCTGCTCAGCGCCGCCCTGCCCACTGAACACCCGCACCACCACATGCACGACGACGGTCAGTACTCTCTCTGTTAGAGCTGAGCGCCAGGCTACCGCCGACCTCGCCGACAGCGTGGCGCTGCTCAGCGCCGCCCTGCCCACTGAACACCCGCACCACCACATGCACGACGACGGTCAGTACTCTCTCTGTTAGAGCTGAGCGCCAGGCTCCGACCTCGCCGACAGCGTGGCGCTGCTCAGCGCCGCCCTGCCCACTGAACACCCGCACCACCACATGCACTCACTCGCCTCTCGCTCACTCGCGCAAGAAACTTGTATATTCGTTGCTCTCCTCTTTATTATTCGTAAACATTAGAAATGTCTTCAAAAAGTGCAGAAATTACGATCCAGGAACTAAACAACTCAGTGATCTTGCTTCAAACCAAAGTTTCTGCGCTTGAAAAGCTGATATGGGAACAGAATAACTTAATTAGAAAATTAGTTGGTGAAGAATCAGTGCCCGAAAAAATCCAAAACGCAAATTTGAGTGAAGGTACTACTCAAACGGATTCGAATGCGCGCCCAATACGAGAAGCTCGTGTTCGGGCCGCATCGGCTATCACCGCAGGTTCTCGGAAGAACGCGACGAAAGTCAAACTTGTACCGGCCGCGCAATCTACGAGTACAGCCCCTACTACGGACAGCGAGTTACCGGCGAAACAACCCACAAGCGACAACGGCGAGCCGATCGAGTTGCGTACGAGTTCCGGCGAAGCAAAGGACAACGAGTGGATCGAAGTGCGCCGCCGCAGCGTTAAACGTTCGAGCGAGAAAATAACTCGTGGTACTGCCTCCCCGACCGCCACTTCTTTGTCAGCTGCGGAACGTAAGGCGTACCTACATTTATATTATTTAAAAGTAGGGACGTCAGTTGAACAAGTGCTAGAACACTTGAGATATATTTGTCCAAACTCGATATGTACAGCTGAAATACTGAAGGCGCGAGGTGACTATGCTTCATTTAAAGTATGTGTTCCAGCTAAAAGCTTAGATAAGTATCTGTGTTGTGACAATTGGCCTGAAGATATATGTGTTAAATTGTGGCGCAATGGATTTCGTAAACAAGGTACACAAAATGTTCAAGCCTAAATGCTATTCAATGTTTTATCAGAACGTTCGAGGTTTACGATCGAAATTGAACATGTTTAGATTATCGGTTTTGAATGAATCTGCTCATATTTACGCTTTGACCGAGACTTTTTTAGTGAGTAGTGTATGTGATGGGGAAGTGTTTCCTGACGGGTACACTGTGTTGCGTCATGACCGCGCTAATGATGCTGGTTGGGGAGGAGTATTATTGGCGGTGCAGACACAGTTCCCCGTCGGACGTATACAGAACATTAGCGATTACGCTACCGACACAGAAACTGTCATAGCTATTGTTACGTTGAAACACAAACGTATTCTGTTCTGTGTTGTATATATTCCTCCTAATTCTAAGGATGAGAAATATCTTAATACTTTTGCATTATTAGAAACCGCCATTGAGCGATTTTCAAAATTAGATGTCATTATATTGGGTGATTTCAATCTAAATTCGTGCAGTCAAAATGTAAATTTACACTATGCCTATTTTATATCATTTTGTAAGCTGAGACAACATAATGACATAAAAAATACCTATGGTAATATGTTAGATTTAGTATTAAGTAACTTGAGCGATGAGTGTGTGTGTGTTGTTGGAGATGTGGAGCCGTTAGTGCCACCGGACGCACATCACCCGCCGCTCGGGGTCCGCCTGAGTGTGCAGCACCCGGCGGCTGAGCGGGCTCAGCTTCCGCCGGCGCCGTCCCACACAGATCCACAACATGACTCACCTCAATATAATTTTAAACGAGCGAACTTTTATGTGTTATACGACTGCCTGACAATGTTATCATGGTCCGAGATATTAATGTGTAACAATGTTGACGACGCCTTAGGTATTTTCTATGCACATCTTATATCATGTTTTAATGCTCATGTCACAACCAAAAGGAAGCCTAATTATTACAATAAACATACGTACCCAACTTGGTACACATCAAATATCATAAGGAATATTAAAAGTAAACATTTTCATCTGAAGAAATATAAGCAACTTAAGTTAGAATTTAATAAAGAAATGTTTAGGTATTATAGGCAACGCACAAAGGAACTCATAAAGCAAGCCTATGTTAACTTTATTGAGCGCGCGGAGACGGATATAAAGAAGGATCCAAAGACTTTTTGGACGTTTGTTAGAGCCCAGCGTTCGTCTCAAAGCACTTGTTCAGAATTTGAGTATAGCGGAAAAGTAGTGACTCATACCGATGCGGCAAACGCTTTTGCAAGTCATTTTAAATCTGTCTTCTTAACCGATACAATATCTTTGCCGATAAATGTAACGGAGAATGTGACCAACAGCCATTTTTGTTCCTCGCGGGTAAGTCTTGATCACATCAATGAATCTGACCTATTGCAAGCGGTGAAACGGTTGAAGGCTAATTCATCCATATGTCCCGATGGTTTACCGGCCTACATTATTAAAGACTGCATCGGCATTTTTAAAGAACCATTGTTGCACATTCTTAACTTAGCCGTAAAAAGTGGTACATATCCAAGCTTGTGGAAGGTGTCTCGAGTTACACCGATACCCAAGGATGGCTCCAGGAGTCAAGTAGTTAATTATAGACCTATAGCTGTGCTTTCAGCACTCGGCAAGGTATTTGAGTATATCATAAATAATCATATCACCAGACAGATCAAACAACAACTGAGCGAGTGCCAGCACGGGTTTAGAGTGGGCAAATCGACTTCCACTAATTTAATCAATTTTGTTGACTATTGTGTTGCGGAAATGGATCATAAAAGGCAAGTTGACGCAACATATTTTGATTTTCAAAAAGCTTTTGATCGGGTCCAGAATGATCTCTTGTTGCAGAAGTTATCCGCTTTTGGTTTCGCTCCTAAACTTCTCGACTTATTCACTAGCTATTTTTCTAATCGTACTCAATATGTGCAATTAGGCAAGTACCGGTCTAACTCGTATGACACTCGTTCTGGTGTCAGTCAGGGCAGTGTCTTGGGACCTACTCTGTTCCTGATCATGGTGAATGACTTGCCGAGCGTTGTCAGATCTGCTCAGTGTTTAATGTTTGCTGATGACCCGAAGCTATTCTTGGGAATCGGTAGCACAGCAGACTGTGACGCGCTCCAGCGCGATATCGATAGGGTAGTGGCTTGGGCTGAACAAAACCGCTTGGAGTTTAATGTTAGTAAGTGTAAGACAGTAACATTTACTCGTTCTCGCTCGCCACTCACATACGACTATAATATTTCTGGTGACCGGTTGGAGCGAGTCAGCCAAATACGAGACTTAGGTGTAACTTTGGATACATGTTTAACATTTAATTCGCACATTTCTACGATTTGTAACCAAAGTTTAAAAGCATTGGGATTTGTGATGAGGCAGTCAATTCCTTTTCAGAGCAGGTGTGCTATCGTTTTGCTGTACTTCGCTTTTGTCCGCAGTATTCTGGAATATAATTCCGTAATCTGGGATCCACATGAAGAGAAGTATATTACGATGATTGAACGCGTACAACGTAAATTTGCACGGTTTTTGTACAAAAAGTTGTATGGCTTTTACCCTCATTTATATCCGTCTCTTTTCGTGTCTGGTATGGTAGGCCTCGACACACTAAGACTGCGTCGTAAATGTAAATTAGTTTTACATTATTTTTTACTGCTACATAATGAAATAGATGACCCTAATACGTTGTCTCGCTGTTCGATCTCAGCACCGAACCAATATACGCGATTGCGCTCGCGGCGCCTACTCGCCGCGCCACAGGTACGAACCTGCACCGCGCAGTACGCGCCTACTACTCAGGCACTCACACTGCTCAATAATATAATTGTTAAATATCCGGATGTGGACATATTTGTCATCAAACTGTATATGTTTTTAATTGTATGTAAAATGTATTTTTCGTGTCAAATGACTTCATAGTCATTTCAACTATTAGAAATTAAGTTACCTTATATTATGTACCTATCTAAATGTAATGACTCACTACACGTTTTGGGCAACTGTAAGTGAAGTGAGCAGTTGTACTACATAAATAAATAAATAAATAAATGCACGACGACGGTCAGTACTCTCTCTGTTAGAGCTGAGCGCCAGGCTCCGACCTCGCCGACAGCGTGGCGCTGCTCAGCGCCGCCCTGCCCACTGAACACCCGCACCACCACATGCACGACGACGGTCAGTACTCTCTCTGTTAGAGCTGAGCGCCAGGCTACCGCCGACCTCGCCGACAGCGTGGCGCTGCTCAGCGCCGCCCTGCCCACTGAACACCCGCACCACCACATGCACGACGACGGTCAGTACTCTCTCTGTTAGAGCTGAGCGCCAGGCTCCGACCTCGCCGACAGCGTGGCGCTGCTCAGCGCCGCCCTGCCCACTGAACACCCGCACCACCACATGCACGACGACGGTCAGTACTCTCTCTGTTAGAGCTGAGCGCCAGGCTACCGCCGACCTCGCCGACAGCGTGGCGCTGCTCAGCGCCGCCCTGCCCACTGAACACCCGCACCACCACATGCACGACGACGGTCAGTACTCTCTCTGTTAGAGCTGAGCGCCAGGCTACCGCCGACCTCGCCGACAGCGTGGCGCTGCTCAGCGCCGCCCTGCCCACTGAACACCCGCACCACCACATGCACGACGACGGTCAGTACTCTCTCTGTTAGAGCTGAGCGCCAGGCTCCGACCTCGCCGACAGCGTGGCGCTGCTCAGCGCCGCCCTGCCCACTGAACACCCGCACCACCACATGCACGACGACGGTCAGTACTCTCTCTGTTAGAGCTGAGCGCCAGGCTCCGACCTCGCCGACAGCGTGGCGCTGCTCAGCGCCGCCCTGCCCACTGAACACCCGCACCACCACATGCACGACGACGGTCAGTACTCTCTCTGTTAGAGCTGAGCGCCAGGCTACCGCCGACCTCGCCGACAGCGTGGCGCTGCTCAGCGCCGCCCTGCCCACTGAACACCCGCACCACCACATGCACGACGACGGTCAGTACTCTCTCTGTTAGAGCTGAGCGCCAGGCTACCGCCGACCTCGCCGACAGCGTGGCGCTGCTCAGCGCCGCCCTGCCCACTGAACACCCGCACCACCACATGCACGACGACGGTCAGTACTCTCTCTGTTAGAGCTGAGCGCCAGGCTCCGACCTCGCCGACAGCGTGGCGCTGCTCAGCGCCGCCCTGCCCACTGAACACCCGCACCACCACATGCACGACGACGGTCAGTACTCTCTCTGTTAGAGCTGAGCGCCAGGCTCCGACCTCGCCGACAGCGTGGCGCTGCTCAGCGCCGCCCTGCCCACTGAACACCCGCACCACCACATGCACGACGACGGTCAGTACTCTCTCTGTTAGAGCTGAGCGCCAGGCTCCGACCTCGCCGACAGCGTGGCGCTGCTCAGCGCCGCCCTGCCCACTGAACACCCGCACCACCACATGCACGACGACGGTCAGTACTCTCTCTGTTAGAGCTGAGCGCCAGGCTACCGCCGACCTCGCCGACAGCGTGGCGCTGCTCAGCGCCGCCCTGCCCACTGAACACCCGCACCACCACATGCACGACGACGGTCAGTACTCTCTCTGTTAGAGCTGAGCGCCAGGCTCCGACCTCGCCGACAGCGTGGCGCTGCTCAGCGCCGCCCTGCCCACTGAACACCCGCACCACCACATGCACGACGACGGTCAGTACTCTCTCTGTTAGAGCTGAGCGCCAGGCTACCGCCGACCTCGCCGACAGCGTGGCGCTGCTCAGCGCCGCCCTGCCCACTGAACACCCGCACCACCACATGCACGACGACGGTCAGTACTCTCTCTGTTAGAGCTGAGCGCCAGGCTCCGACCTCGCCGACAGCGTGGCGCTGCTCAGCGCCGCCCTGCCCACTGAACACCCGCACCACCACATGCACGACGACGGTCAGTACTCTCTCTGTTAGAGCTGAGCGCCAGGCTCCGACCTCGCCGACAGCGTGGCGCTGCTCAGCGCCGCCCTGCCCACTGAACACCCGCACCACCACATGCACGACGACGGTCAGTACTCTCTCTGTTAGAGCTGAGCGCCAGGCTACCGCCGACCTCGCCGACAGCGTGGCGCTGCTCAGCGCCGCCCTGCCCACTGAACACCCGCACCACCACATGCACGACGACGGTCAGTACTCTCTCTGTTAGAGCTGAGCGCCAGGCTACCGCCGACCTCGCCGACAGCGTGGCGCTGCTCAGCGCCGCCCTGCCCACTGAACACCCGCACCACCACATGCACGACGACGGTCAGTACTCTCTCTGTTAGAGCTGAGCGCCAGGCTCCGACCTCGCCGACAGCGTGGCGCTGCTCAGCGCCGCCCTGCCCACTGAACACCCGCACCACCACATGCACGACGACGGTCAGTACTCTCTCTGTTAGAGCTGAGCGCCAGGCTACCGCCGACCTCGCCGACAGCGTGGCGCTGCTCAGCGCCGCCCTGCCCACTGAACACCCGCACCACCACATGCACGACGACGGTCAGTACTCTCTCTGTTAGAGCTGAGCGCCAGGCTCCGACCTCGCCGACAGCGTGGCGCTGCTCAGCGCCGCCCTGCCCACTGAACACCCGCACCACCACATGCACGACGACGGTCAGTACTCTCTCTGTTAGAGCTGAGCGCCAGGCTACCGCCGACCTCGCCGACAGCGTGGCGCTGCTCAGCGCCGCCCTGCCCACTGAACACCCGCACCACCACATGCACGACGACGGTCAGTACTCTCTCTGTTAGAGCTGAGCGCCAGGCTCCGACCTCGCCGACAGCGTGGCGCTGCTCAGCGCCGCCCTGCCCACTGAACACCCGCACCACCACATGCACGACGACGGTCAGTACTCTCTCTGTTAGAGCTGAGCGCCAGGCTACCGCCGACCTCGCCGACAGCGTGGCGCTGCTCAGCGCCGCCCTGCCCACTGAACACCCGCACCACCACATGCACGACGACGGTCAGTACTCTCTCTGTTAGAGCTGAGCGCCAGGCTCCGACCTCGCCGACAGCGTGGCGCTGCTCAGCGCCGCCCTGCCCACTGAACACCCGCACCACCACATGCACGACGACGGTCAGTACTCTCTCTGTTAGAGCTGAGCGCCAGGCTACCGCCGACCTCGCCGACAGCGTGGCGCTGCTCAGCGCCGCCCTGCCCACTGAACACCCGCACCACCACATGCACGACGACGGTCAGTACTCTCTCTGTTAGAGCTGAGCGCCAGGCTCCGACCTCGCCGACAGCGTGGCGCTGCTCAGCGCCGCCCTGCCCACTGAACACCCGCACCACCACATGCACGACGACGGTCAGTACTCTCTCTGTTAGAGCTGAGCGCCAGGCTCCGACCTCGCCGACAGCGTGGCGCTGCTCAGCGCCGCCCTGCCCACTGAACACCCGCACCACCACATGCACGACGACGGTCAGTACTCTCTCTGTTAGAGCTGAGCGCCAGGCTACCGCCGACCTCGCCGACAGCGTGGCGCTGCTCAGCGCCGCCCTGCCCACTGAACACCCGCACCACCACATGCACGACGACGGTCAGTACTCTCTCTGTTAGAGCTGAGCGCCAGGCTCCGACCTCGCCGACAGCGTGGCGCTGCTCAGCGCCGCCCTGCCCACTGAACACCCGCACCACCACATGCACGACGACGGTCAGTACTCTCTCTGTTAGAGCTGAGCGCCAGGCTCCGACCTCGCCGACAGCGTGGCGCTGCTCAGCGCCGCCCTGCCCACTGAACACCCGCACCACCACATGCACGACGACGGTCAGTACTCTCTCTGTTAGAGCTGAGCGCCAGGCTACCGCCGACCTCGCCGACAGCGTGGCGCTGCTCAGCGCCGCCCTGCCCACTGAACACCCGCACCACCACATGCACGACGACGGTCAGTACTCTCTCTGTTAGAGCTGAGCGCCAGGCTACCGCCGACCTCGCCGACAGCGTGGCGCTGCTCAGCGCCGCCCTGCCCACTGAACACCCGCACCACCACATGCACGACGACGGTCAGTACTCTCTCTGTTAGAGCTGAGCGCCAGGCTCCGACCTCGCCGACAGCGTGGCGCTGCTCAGCGCCGCCCTGCCCACTGAACACCCGCACCACCACATGCACGACGACGGTCAGTACTCTCTCTGTTAGAGCTGAGCGCCAGGCTACCGCCGACCTCGCCGACAGCGTGGCGCTGCTCAGCGCCGCCCTGCCCACTGAACACCCGCACCACCACATGCACGACGACGGTCAGTACTCTCTCTGTTAGAGCTGAGCGCCAGGCTACCGCCGACCTCGCCGACAGCGTGGCGCTGCTCAGCGCCGCCCTGCCCACTGAACACCCGCACCACCACATGCACGACGACGGTCAGTACTCTCTCTGTTAGAGCTGAGCGCCAGGCTCCGACCTCGCCGACAGCGTGGCGCTGCTCAGCGCCGCCCTGCCCACTGAACACCCGCACCACCACATGCACGACGACGGTCAGTACTCTCTCTGTTAGAGCTGAGCGCCAGGCTCCGACCTCGCCGACAGCGTGGCGCTGCTCAGCGCCGCCCTGCCCACTGAACACCCGCACCACCACATGCACGACGACGGTCAGTACTCTCTCTGTTAGAGCTGAGCGCCAGGCTCCGACCTCGCCGACAGCGTGGCGCTGCTCAGCGCCGCCCTGCCCACTGAACACCCGCACCACCACATGCACGACGACGGTCAGTACTCTCTCTGTTAGAGCTGAGCGCCAGGCTACCGCCGACCTCGCCGACAGCGTGGCGCTGCTCAGCGCCGCCCTGCCCACTGAACACCCGCACCACCACATGCACGACGACGGTCGTACTCTCTCTGTTAGAGCTGAGCGCCAGGCTACCGCCGACCTCGCCGACAGCGTGGCGCTGCTCAGCGCCGCCCTGCCCATTGAACACCCGCACCACCACATGCACGACGACGGTCAGTACTCTCTCTGTTAGAGCTGAGCGCCAGGCTACCGCCGACCTCGCCGACAGCGTGGCGCTGCTCAGCGCCGCCCTGCCCACTGAACACCCGCACCACCACATGCACGACGACGGTCAGTACTCTCTCTGTTAGAGCTGAGCGCCAGGCTCCGACCTCGCCGACAGCGTGGCGCTGCTCAGCGCCGCCCTGCCCACTGAACACCCGCACCACCACATGCACGACGACGGTCAGTACTCTCTCTGTTAGAGCTGAGCGCCAGGCTACCGCCGACCTCGCCGACAGCGTGGCGCTGCTCAGCGCCGCCCTGCCCACTGAACACCCGCACCACCACATGCACGACGACGGTCAGTACTCTCTCTGTTAGAGCTGAGCGCCAGGCTACCGCCGACCTCGCCGACAGCGTGGCGCTGCTCAGCGCCGCCCTGCCCACTGAACACCCGCACCACCACATGCACGACGACGGTCAGTACTCTCTCTGTTAGAGCTGAGCGCCAGGCTCCGACCTCGCCGACAGCGTGGCGCTGCTCAGCGCCGCCCTGCCCACTGAACACCCGCACCACCACATGCACGACGACGGTCAGTACTCTCTCTGTTAGAGCTGAGCGCCAGGCTACCGCCGACCTCGCCGACAGCGTGGCGCTGCTCAGCGCCGCCCTGCCCACTGAACACCCGCACCACCACATGCACGACGACGGTCAGTACTCTCTCTGTTAGAGCTGAGCGCCAGGCTACCGCCGACCTCGCCGACAGCGTGGCGCTGCTCAGCGCCGCCCTGCCCACTGAACACCCGCACCACCACATGCACGACGACGGTCAGTACTCTCTCTGTTAGAGCTGAGCGCCAGGCTCCGACCTCGCCGACAGCGTGGCGCTGCTCAGCGCCGCCCTGCCCACTGAACACCCGCACCACCACATGCACGACGACGGTCAGTACTCTCTCTGTTAGAGCTGAGCGCCAGGCTACCGCCGACCTCGCCGACAGCGTGGCGCTGCTCAGCGCCGCCCTGCCCACTGAACACCCGCACCACCACATGCACGACGACGGTCAGTACTCTCTCTGTTAGAGCTGAGCGCCAGGCTCCGACCTCGCCGACAGCGTGGCGCTGCTCAGCGCCGCCCTGCCCACTGAACACCCGCACCACCACATGCACGACGACGGTCAGTACTCTCTCTGTTAGAGCTGAGCGCCAGGCTACCGCCGACCTCGCCGACAGCGTGGCGCTGCTCAGCGCCGCCCTGCCCACTGAACACCCGCACCACCACATGCACGACGACGGTCAGTACTCTCTCTGTTAGAGCTGAGCGCCAGGCTCCGACCTCGCCGACAGCGTGGCGCTGCTCAGCGCCGCCCTGCCCACTGAACACCCGCACCACCACATGCACGACGGTCAGTACTCTCTCTGTTAGAGCTGAGCGCCAGGCTCCGACCTCGCCGACAGCGTGGCGCTGCTCAGCGCCGCCCTGCCCACTGAACACCCGCACCACCACATGCACGACGACGGTCAGTACTCTCTCTGTTAGAGCTGAGCGCCAGGCTACCGCCGACCTCGCCGACAGCGTGGCGCTGCTCAGCGCCGCCCTGCCCACTGAACACCCGCACCACCACATGCACGACGACGGTCAGTACTCTCTCTGTTAGAGCTGAGCGCCAGGCTCCGACCTCGCCGACAGCGTGGCGCTGCTCAGCGCCGCCCTGCCCACTGAACACCCGCACCACCACATGCACGACGACGGTCAGTACTCTCTCTGTTAGAGCTGAGCGCCAGGCTACCGCCGACCTCGCCGACAGCGTGGCGCTGCTCAGCGCCGCCCTGCCCACTGAACACCCGCACCACCACATGCACGACGACGGTCAGTACTCTCTCTGTTAGAGCTGAGCGCCAGGCTCCGACCTCGCCGACAGCGTGGCGCTGCTCAGCGCCGCCCTGCCCACTGAACACCCGCACCACCACATGCACGACGACGGTCAGTACTCTCTCTGTTAGAGCTGAGCGCCAGGCTCCGACCTCGCCGACAGCGTGGCGCTGCTCAGCGCCGCCCTGCCCACTGAACACCCGCACCACCACATGCACGACGACGGTCAGTACTCTCTCTGTTAGAGCTGAGCGCCAGGCTCCGACCTCGCCGACAGCGTGGCGCTGCTCAGCGCCGCCCTGCCCACTGAACACCCGCACCACCACATGCACGACGACGGTCAGTACTCTCTCTGTTAGAGCTGAGCGCCAGGCTCCGACCTCGCCGACAGCGTGGCGCTGCTCAGCGCCGCCCTGCCCACTGAACACCCGCACCACCACATGCACGACGACGGTCAGTACTCTCTCTGTTAGAGCTGAGCGCCAGGCTACCGCCGACCTCGCCGACAGCGTGGCGCTGCTCAGCGCCGCCCTGCCCACTGAACACCCGCACCACCACATGCACGACGACGGTCAGTACTCTCTCTGTTAGAGCTGAGCGCCAGGCTCCGACCTCGCCGACAGCGTGGCGCTGCTCAGCGCCGCCCTGCCCACTGAACACCCGCACCACCACATGCACGACGACGGTCAGTACTCTCTCTGTTAGAGCTGAGCGCCAGGCTACCGCCGACCTCGCCGACAGCGTGGCGCTGCTCAGCGCCGCCCTGCCCACTGAACACCCGCACCACCACATGCACGACGACGGTCAGTACTCTCTCTGTTAGAGCTGAGCGCCAGGCTACCGCCGACCTCGCCGACAGCGTGGCGCTGCTCAGCGCCGCCCTGCCCACTGAACACCCGCACCACCACATGCACGACGACGGTCAGTACTCTCTCTGTTAGAGCTGAGCGCCAGGCTACCGCCGACCTCGCCGACAGCGTGGCGCTGCTCAGCGCCGCCCTGCCCACTGAACACCCGCACCACCACATGCACGACGACGGTCAGTACTCTCTCTGTTAGAGCTGAGCGCCAGGCTCCGACCTCGCCGACAGCGTGGCGCTGCTCAGCGCCGCCCTGCCCACTGAACACCCGCACCACCACATGCACGACGACGGTCAGTACTCTCTCTGTTAGAGCTGAGCGCCAGGCTCCGACCTCGCCGACAGCGTGGCGCTGCTCAGCGCCGCCCTGCCCACTGAACACCCGCACCACCACATGCACGACGACGGTCAGTACTCTCTCTGTTAGAGCTGAGCGCCAGGCTACCGCCGACCTCGCCGACAGCGTGGCGCTGCTCAGCGCCGCCCTGCCCACTGAACACCCGCACCACCACATGCACGACGACGGTCAGTACTCTCTCTGTTAGAGCTGAGCGCCAGGCTCCGACCTCGCCGACAGCGTGGCGCTGCTCAGCGCCGCCCTGCCCACTGAACACCCGCACCACCACATGCACGACGACGGTCAGTACTCTCTCTGTTAGAGCTGAGCGCCAGGCTACCGCCGACCTCGCCGACAGCGTGGCGCTGCTCAGCGCCGCCCTGCCCACTGAACACCCGCACCACCACATGCACGACGACGGTCAGTACTCTCTCTGTTAGAGCTGAGCGCCAGGCTACCGCCGACCTCGCCGACAGCGTGGCGCTGCTCAGCGCCGCCCTGCCCACTGAACACCCGCACCACCACATGCACGACGACGGTCAGTACTCTCTCTGTTAGAGCTGAGCGCCAGGCTACCGCCGACCTCGCCGACAGCGTGGCGCTGCTCAGCGCCGCCCTGCCCACTGAACACCCGCACCACCACATGCACGACGACGGTCAGTACTCTCTCTGTTAGAGCTGAGCGCCAGGCTCCGACCTCGCCGACAGCGTGGCGCTGCTCAGCGCCGCCCTGCCCACTGAACACCCGCACCACCACATGCACGACGACGGTCAGTACTCTCTCTGTTAGAGCTGAGCGCCAGGCTACCGCCGACCTCGCCGACAGCGTGGCGCTGCTCAGCGCCGCCCTGCCCACTGAACACCCGCACCACCACATGCACGACGACGGTCAGTACTCTCTCTGTTAGAGCTGAGCGCCAGGCTCCGACCTCGCCGACAGCGTGGCGCTGCTCAGCGCCGCCCTGCCCACTGAACACCCGCACCACCACATGCACGACGACGGTCAGTACTCTCTCTGTTAGAGCTGAGCGCCAGGCTCCGACCTCGCCGACAGCGTGGCGCTGCTCAGCGCCGCCCTGCCCACTGAACACCCGCACCACCACATGCACGACGACGGTCAGTACTCTCTCTGTTAGAGCTGAGCGCCAGGCTCCGACCTCGCCGACAGCGTGGCGCTGCTCAGCGCCGCCCTGCCCACTGAACACCCGCACCACCACATGCACGACGACGGTCAGTACTCTCTCTGTTAGAGCTGAGCGCCAGGCTCCGACCTCGCCGACAGCGTGGCGCTGCTCAGCGCCGCCCTGCCCACTGAACACCCGCACCACCACATGCACGACGACGGTCAGTACTCTCTCTGTTAGAGCTGAGCGCCAGGCTACCGCCGACCTCGCCGACAGCGTGGCGCTGCTCAGCGCCGCCCTGCCCACTGAACACCCGCACCACCACATGCACGACGACGGTCAGTACTCTCTCTGTTAGAGCTGAGCGCCAGGCTCCGACCTCGCCGACAGCGTGGCGCTGCTCAGCGCCGCCCTGCCCACTGAACACCCGCACCACCACATGCACGACGACGGTCAGTACTCTCTCTGTTAGAGCTGAGCGCCAGGCTCCGACCTCGCCGACAGCGTGGCGCTGCTCAGCGCCGCCCTGCCCACTGAACACCCGCACCACCACATGCACGACGACGGTCAGTACTCTCTCTGTTAGAGCTGAGCGCCAGGCTCCGACCTCGCCGACAGCGTGGCGCTGCTCAGCGCCGCCCTGCCCACTGAACACCCGCACCACCACATGCACGACGACGGTCAGTACTCTCTCTGTTAGAGCTGAGCGCCAGGCTCCGACCTCGCCGACAGCGTGGCGCTGCTCAGCGCCGCCCTGCCCACTGAACACCCGCACCACCACATGCACGACGACGGTCAGTACTCTCTCTGTTAGAGCTGAGCGCCAGGCTACCGCCGACCTCGCCGACAGCGTGGCGCTGCTCAGCGCCGCCCTGCCCACTGAACACCCGCACCACCACATGCACGACGACGGTCAGTACTCTCTCTGTTAGAGCTGAGCGCCAGGCTACCGCCGACCTCGCCGACAGCGTGGCGCTGCTCAGCGCCGCCCTGCCCACTGAACACCCGCACCACCACATGCACGACGACGGTCAGTACTCTCTCTGTTAGAGCTGAGCGCCAGGCTCCGACCTCGCCGACAGCGTGGCGCTGCTCAGCGCCGCCCTGCCCACTGAACACCCGCACCACCACATGCACGACGACGGTCAGTACTCTCTCTGTTAGAGCTGAGCGCCAGGCTCCGACCTCGCCGACAGCGTGGCGCTGCTCAGCGCCGCCCTGCCCACTGAACACCCGCACCACCACATGCACGACGACGGTCAGTACTCTCTCTGTTAGAGCTGAGCGCCAGGCTCCGACCTCGCCGACAGCGTGGCGCTGCTCAGCGCCGCCCTGCCCACTGAACACCCGCACCACCACATGCACGACGACGGTCAGTACTCTCTCTGTTAGAGCTGAGCGCCAGGCTACCGCCGACCTCGCCGACAGCGTGGCGCTGCTCAGCGCCGCCCTGCCCACTGAACCAAATTAGACGAGGCTTCAGGCCAGCCAGCAGTTGACTGTAAAACGCAGTTACTATAGGAAAGACCTCTGTGCCTCGGAAAGCACGTTAAGTCTTTGGTTTTATACCCAATCTTTCCGTGGTCGAATCGGATAATGAGATAGGGAATAGAGAACACTTATGCACTATACCACTCCACCAAATTCTATACAGTTGGCTAGTATTCGTTGAGACTGGCCCCCGTTGCTGAAATTTGTCTAGGCTTTATAGAGCTGAACTTATTTTAAAACATCGATAAGTAGCCCAGTTGCAAACCGCCAACCACCATTACACACTTGACAGCATTCTAAATTTCAAATGTCTTGACAGTCGACGACTGTATTTACCGGCTCGCTAGCGATTCTTTCGCTGACTGACTTGTGATTTTATTACTTTTAGTTCCAGCATCATACATTGTTCTAATTTTACATAATTTGGATCACTGTGGGCCTTATTGATTTGCTTCTGCTCTGCTGCATTATCCATTTCACAATTAAGTAATATATCTATTAAATATCTACCAGATAAGCGAGAAGTGGCCCCCACGGGTTGCGCGGAGTACGACCGGGTGTGTCGCGAGCGCGCTGTGCTCACGCGACAACTACAGGAGGCTAAGATGGCGCTCGCAGACGTCAAGACCTCTTGGAGCGGACAAATCGCATCGCTTGAGACACAGGTATGAAATACATTTATGACAATAATTCATTTAAATCGTTTATTTTTATGTTATTGAAGCTACACATTTGATCAGGTATGATAATATTCTTAATTTTTTAAGAGCATGGAAGGTTCCATGCTAACGGAACCTACTTAGATCGTGGGGTTTAGTGTAGAAAGTAAAGTATACTATAAAAAAAGAAATGAGTGTAGAGGAAGCGCGTGAGGTTTGTAAGGAAAGAAGCAACTGGCGTTCTGTTGTCTCTGCCTTCCCCGACGAGAAATGGCGTGAATTTATGTATGTGTATGTATGTTAATTTTTTTTTTCAAATCGCAACATGCGGTACGTTTAATAAATTATTGGAGACTTTCTTATATATTATTATTATTAGAAAAATATCTGAGAACGTCTTTATTCTGCTATTCACTCCACGTACATATGACATGTATTCCAATAGAAAATAGATATAGTGTTTGATACAAAGGATATGTATAGTGAATAGTTGTAAATAATGGTTCCAGTCGTTTTTGTTAGATGATTAACTCCATTCAGCATGCGGATACTGTGGGCATGATGCATGACAAATTTCATTAATTACATAATATACACTACTAAAAACACCTCAATCAATCTTTTATTTTTAGACTTTGTTTATACCGAAATATAATTTTGTACTCTCATAAATTAGGTTGGTACATATTTGCTAAAATGTATATTGTCTTAAGTTCTAATTATCTCTATAAGGTTACTAAACTTACTAAATGTTCTCACTTAAAGTAGTTAGGCAAGAAAATATAATCGTGTCATCTTGATGTTAATATTTTTATGAATATTTTCTGAAAGGAGCGTAGTTTTATATGTTGTTGTTGTTACATACTTTTTATATTAGTATATTTTTACCAAAATTGTCGTTTGAATTCCGCAATGTACTTAATGTACGTATGTCCTCCAAGAGAAAGGTAGGTAGCTACTTTATTATTAAAAAAATACGAAATAAAGTGTTTCCAACTTGATTATTATAATACCTAAAGTTGTTTCGGCTAGGTGGCGCGACTATCGCGACAAGCGGGAGAGGAAGGTTCCGAAAGAAGAAGAGTTGAGATTGAGAAGAAAGAGATGCAAGACAAATTGATGGAAATGGCAGCTGAGTTAGAGAAAAGCAAACAGAATCTAGCAAACAGTGAGGCAAAGGTATTTATCGATACTTATATTTGTTTACACCCTATTTAGCTAGAGCAGTGATTATAGCAATATAGTTACATGTACTAATAAACTAATATAATAAAATACCCTCTAACTATTTTTACATTGTCAAAATTATTGCTAGATAGAAACTAGAGAGTATAATTTGTATTATTTTGTTGGCAACACTATTTTGACAATGTAGGCACAAAGCTTACAAGTATCTGACATCTCATATGCATGCAAAATAACGTTCTAATTACAAAATTATTCTTTTGTATTTTAAATTACAAGAAGCTTAGGTAGCAGAAACCCCACAATATATTAACAAGGAGGCCTCCTATATTGATGCTACGAAGCAGCATAACTTCCATATGGCAATAAGAATATGTTTCCCACATATCGGTTGTTTCGATGAATAATTTATTAATGCAGCATAAGGGTGTTTATAATTCTTACAATACACGAATGCGCGCCTACCTGATAAGTATGTATGCTTGTAAGACCGACGTTCTACTAATAAGGAATGCAATTGCATTTTGGCAATAATTTAACATTGTTCAATCAATAGAAACGATGTTTCTATTACTGTGATAACATTTAAGGCAACTTTAAGGCGAATAAATATACGATTAAATAGTAGTTATGTACATAAACATAACGAATAAAATAACTATGATATGTATCTTTACTAACTTTTAAGATAAGAAGTCAAAATCTATGTCTATCAATAAAACTCAATAAAGACACGTAGGTAACTGCTGTATATTTTTCTAACAAATATTATGACTTCGTACAAGCTTTATCTTTGTCTACACTATCTACACTAATATTATAAAGAGGAAAAATTTGTATTTTTGTTTGTAATGGATAAACTCAAAAACTACTGGACTGATTTTAAAAATTCTTTCACCATTAGAAAGCTACATTATATGCGAGTAACATAGGCTATTTTATTTTCGAAAACTAGGGGTCCATAAGATATTTGGCTTTTTTGGGTACGGAAACGGCTAGTTATCTATATACAAGCTACGCGCATTCGTGTATTGGAAATATCATACTGACGTGTCATGCATATAATCCCTGTAGTTGTTCGTCTTGTGGTAGTGTTGTCATGAGTGGTATAACTGACGGTAGGTGGTGCGTCTGAACGGCGAGGTGCACACGTTGGCCATGGAGGTGAAGTCGCTGCGAAGCGCCGCCGGCCACGCCGCCGTGAGTCCCAGCCTCTACACAATATAGCGATACTTGTCACCACACTAGTTGCCGCATTATCGCCTAAACACCTATGGCGCATCACTAATACTGTATTCTTGATTCGTGATCGTATTTGAATATCGAATGTGACGACGTTTTGGCGCCATTATTTCATTTAGTGCTCATAAAAGTTACCCTGTTATCCCCATGGGCCGTGTCCTCGTTAAAAGGGGACATTTAATATACAAGCATTTCCCGTAATCCCCTTTGCGTTAGAATTAGGTATAGTCAAGAAAATAAAATTTTGGTGAGGCTTTGTATATTAGGTTAGGTTACAGGTGACCCTGAAAATAGAATTATATTAAGTGTATGTATCATGTGATGAGGACACGGCCTGCCGGGAGAACGGATACATACACTCATAATCTGTGCAATGTTACTAAAAAGTTGCACAGATATTTCTTTATTAGTATGTACTTACATAGATCTTTGGTGCTTTAGGTTACCTAATCTTAAATTCATTTTAGTTTTGCTGATAATATTAGTGAACTTAATTATTACATGATCGTGGTAATCACTAGTTATTGTTTTAAAGTTACTTTGTCTTAAATCATTTCTTGTCATACTCGCCAAAAGTTAAGTAGTTATTAACGGCATGAAATGCCAAGAGCTTTTATCAGAATCATGATTATAGTATTAGTAGTGCGTCATTTTATAATAAGAATATATAGTTGTATAATTCTTGAACTGTTTGCATTTATATGTTCAATGTCTAAGTCTTAGCTGAATATTTTTATTGTTAATTTTAAATTTTAGGTGTAAAGTAGTCTGTTCATTAGCGACAGATATGTCGTCAGTGAACATACGGCTTTACAAAAAACTATGATTGCACTGTTTGCCTAGCTTGCTAGCTTTATATGTGTATAAATGAGATTTTAAAATCTGCTGATGTGTTTCGCTGGTCGTTTAAATTTTTTGTAGTTATTGGAACAGTGAAACACAGTTTGTACTTAACTGTGCACATATTAGAGTATTATAGTATAAGTCGACCAAATTAAACCGTCACAACAAAATATTATCTGCCGTCGCGTTGACAACCAGAAATTCTTTATGTATTAATTTTTATTTATTCTCATTATTGTGTGCGACAAGATGGCGGGACGAAGTCCCCGATTTAAAATTTAGCACAATACCGGGTTTGTACTACATATGTACTCTTTGTACCCTAAACTAAGCACGGGTTAAATAAGTACGGGTACAAAGAGTACTATGTATGTAGTACAAACCCAGTATTGTGCTAAATTTTAAATCGGGGACTTGGTCCCGCCATCTTGACGCACATTCATTATTGCAGCCGTATTAAGAGAAACAAGCTACATTTCTGGACATTACTGACCGGTTTCGTTTAGTTTCATATACAAGTTTTCTTGATTGGAATGATAAATGGAACTGCTTTCTTATATAATTTCACTTTGATAAGCCTTCAATTTAGGTTAAGGTTTTAGGTATAATAAATTAAAATATAGTATTTTTATATATTGCTATTTGTTAGTAATCATTAAATCTTGAGACACTTCACATTTGATTCCAAACAAGGAAGAGCTTGTATTATAGTCATCAAATAACTGATAAACATACTTGTATATTTCGAAACTTATAAATATTCTACATAAATTACGCACAGACAAATCGTAAAAATCATTACATAAACCTTTGCTCTGGGTGGAAATCGAACTCACGACCGAGGTCAGGGAACTACCAGCAAGTCTGTCAAATGAGTTATTCCGCGTAATGTCGAGCCTATTTTTTTGTAACAATATCAGGTGTCACGTTCGTTGTGCGTTTTTATCTGCGTGTAGATCTAGCACGAAACCTAGATACATAGTTTGGCATTGAATAAGTTTACATTTACTACAACCTAAACATTCACCATTGAAGGAATATCGAATACACTCCCTAAACTTGTGAATATAGGTTATTATTATTCTCTTTAATATGAGAAGTCAGAGTATGTATGTTTATCATACTGGACACTGCACATTTGTGTGATCCATAAATATTTCTTTCGAGTCTAGGCATTCAGTGTCAGTTAACTGGATGCGTTAAGTTTCTCGCGATACAAAATTTAAGGCTAGTTAGTACCTATGCCAATTGTAAAAAAAAACATACTTGCAGCATTCGACAAGAAATGGGTTTTTCCGCCCATAGGTCAGTTCTCGACGCAGTAAAACCATTCTAATGAGATCGAGACCCTTGTCCTGTTAATAAAATAGCGATATTATGTGTCAATAACTACCAACTACCTTTAAGATACAGTTGGTGGGTGATCAGATTGACGGCGAAAGGAAGTGTCTATTAAAATATGCCCGTCAAGCCTGGAGCCTTAGTGCACTCGTTTTGTACAACATTCATAAAAAAATATTAGAAAAGTAGTGAAGGTTGAAAACTTAATTCTCCTGCAGCCTAGTGACAAAAACTTAACTACACCCTCTCTAGTTACTCCGCATCAAAGCTTTCCTTGTTGCGAGTTCAAATGGCTTACCGCTAATCGCTGCCATTAGGACTATTGTGTTAAGCGTTTTGCATAATGCAATAATGCAGCACATAACTGGATACGTGCAGAGCAAGAGGCAGATAGCAGCCAATTAGTATTGTTACCTTACACTTTGAGAATCGCCTATAGTGTTTTAAAGATATCAATGTGTGCGTTTCATGCTCACATTGATAGACCGTGTCGTTTAATTTGGTCGACTTATATTAGGGCTGATACAAATTGTCGAAGTGTTTCTGAACTTAATACAATACATTTGTATCATTGCAAATAAAAATCTCGTGCACGGGACCCTTATCTTTACGACGTTCCTATATAGAAATTATTTGTTAGAATATCTTTATTTACATTCCTAATAAAGTCTCTATTGGTATTTTTATTGTGACTAAATATATCAGTTTTATTTTTGTTTACATTGGGTAGATGTTAAATAAATAAACAAAATAATTGATGGTAGCTTTCAGATCTTTATACTGTGATCGTGCGGTGAGTTGGTTTATTGCTCACTCTATTTTATTAAATGGACGATTGTCAATTGTGATTTGCCTATGAGTTGATTGTTACTTGCTCGAACTCAAGCTATACCGTCCCTTTGAACACGCGTTTGCTGTTCATAATGGTGCAATATATTTAAATTGATTGTGCAATTTAAGGTCGCAAAGTCCCATAAGTTTTTTTGGATTAAGATTTGCTTCAACTGCCTTGATTACCATGCAAGGAAAATAAGTACAACTCATAATTATCATGGAAATTATGGCTGAGTATTTTGTCTGTTATTTTGCTGAGCGAAAACAGACATTCATTTAAAGTAATTACATTGTTTTACGTGTAAGTCACAGCGGCATTCATGTGGTTTTAAACATAACTATAAACTGTTGACCTTGAATTTGATTAGCTGACGAAGAAATGCCGCAACCTATCTCAATTTCTCGTAGTTTTAATGTTGTAGTATTTCTAGTACTAAAAATAAGTTAGATTTTATGCCTTGTTTTCAACATAATTATATTATGTAGTAACTTTACCTGCGAAAAATAATGCTGGATTATGAGCGTTAAGGCGACATTGCGACAGTAAGTAGCGGACTGTTTAAATATTGGTAGTACTGTTGGAAAAAACAATGTATGGCAATATTTACGTAACTAATCTGTATTATCGTGTATCACTATTGGCCATCCGATGTTTAGTATGCACATAGCTTGTTCCGCGGCGGGGTCGCATCGATATCCCAAACTGTTTGGTTTGTTATCGAGAACGTCGCGTAGATAAATTGATGTACTCGACACGTGACGCTAAGTCACGACCAAATGTATACAACACCTTTATTTTATTTTATTAGTCATTCCGTTTACACAGTTGGTCGTCCACCCATTGTTCCACTTGTTATAAAGTTTTAAACTATCGATGTTGTGATACTATCCATTCCAAGTAAGTTAGTTACAAAATTTATTTTTATACGGTACAAAAAATCATGAATTTATATTTACAAAATGTTATTATATTTTTTCAATGTGAACGCACCGATTTTTTTGGAAAATAAATTATTTTGCTGATATTTTTTCTTTTGATTTTCTCTTGGTTTTCCCTTTGATTTGCATGGGTATGAGTTTCGCTTGCTAGCAGCTAGTTTGTTTGCATGCTCTAACTAAGTAACACAAGGTTAATTATGGTTTATTAACACAGCTTGATAAGACTAATTTATTAACGATTTAACATTACTAATAGAAATGTAGTTATGATTCTAGAACAGTAGCGCAGTGCGTTACAAGATTTGCTCTGGTAACACTACGACTAAAACGCTATAACAATGCATTCACATTAGTTCCGTAGTATTATAAAATGTTTTAAGAGTTCATAAATCGATTAATACAGTTTAGTTTCGCATGCGAATGGTTGTCAATAGTGGCGTTGCGACACTTTTCAATTAATTTGGTCGCGTAGTGGTGTAACCATGGAGGTAAAAATGTGGTATCGGCACAGAACCGGTTAGATTGGCGAGTGTTTACACACGGCTCTTTAGTGTTTTGTTGTCTGTTGGCCTATACGCGTGTGCGCGAAACGGACGCTCTACAAATCTAGATTTGTTCATAGAAAGCCTCAAACAGTGGCTGGATTTCAAGTGAAAGACTTAGACTAACTGACTAAATAACTTTTTGTGCCTTTTTACTTTGCTAAAACAGTAGTGATTTAAAAAAGATTTAGTGTTGTGATGTAGGTCTGCAATATAAAGGAATTTCAAAGTGGTGTAACTTAATTGACTTGCAATTTCGTCTTGGTAGGTATTTAATAAGGTTTTTAAAGTGACTCATATTAGTGTACCTGTGATATATGCGTGATAAAACAGTTATTAAATGTAACATATCAGGCCCGACAATATTGTTTTACGATCGTTATCGTTATTAAAAACAACACGTCAAAATATTAATTGATTAAGTAATAAAATTCGATTTTCAGTTTACGATATTAATGACACTGAAATTAGAAGATTATTTTTATCTTTTCAAGTTCGTCAAGTTAGTATCACGTTTAGTGTGTAGTTATCGTTAACTAAAACGCTCTCGTTGATAATGTCAGTGTTGAGTACCTAGACACCTGTCATAATGTGAAGACTGATTAGAGAAGTTTGAATACAAGTATGTAGGCTTAGGTACTTCATTACGGAAAAATAAATACTTAAATGATATCTGATAATTTGTTGGATAAACAAAATATATTGATAGATTATTCGTCTCGCCGTTTAGGAGGTAATGTAAATATAACGATTTTACGTTTACTACAACACTCGGTTATAGCTTATATAATTTAAAACACGCCAGCGACACAAAATTAGTTTTGAGTCTCATTCCCCTTAAAGAGCTAGGAATTAAACAATTACAGGAAAAGACAATGGATCTGGAAAGCCGTATTGAAGAACTGACCGAAGAAAACAAGCAACTGACCGAGGCGTTGGAAAATGAACGAACGTTAGTGAAGATCTTAAAGGAGAAGGTGGATAAGAGCACCATACTTTATGATGAGCAGAAGGCTGAGGTCAATCACCTCAACTCTATGGTGACGGAGATGCAGCACGACTTTTTGGATATACAGAGAAAGTTCGACAAGTAAGTACTGTAACTTAACTTTTTAATGCCTGCTCCTTGCTGATTTTAACATAGGTTTAAAGGTTTATCGGAAGGGTTTCTATGTTAACGTGACTAGAAGGAATAAGAGTTTTGAGGTAAGGATGTATAAAGTTGTAAATATGGTCGTGATAAAATCGCGAATAGCGGTGCTTGAATTTAAACGACTTGTTTAGGTCAAAGAACTTGTTTAATTTATTACCGATTTCTATATAGGACCACTTTTAATAAACACTAAATGGGTACCTTTAGATATTAGTTATAACCGTAAAGAGTGATCAAATTTTAAATTCTAATTGCCTGTCTAAAACGTTTAGGGGCCATAATATTATTCTAAAATAAACAAGAATATCAGTAGTAATACACTTCTATCGGAAAGTTCAGATACATTTCGGCTATCGTAAAGTTTAGTAGCAGGTGCTCAATCTATTTTCGAATACAAAATCATATACTGTCCGTTAACACATATAAACCCGTTCCTATGTTCCCTATAAATTGGATGGTTACTCTTGGATTTTCCTCTCTGGCTTTGACAAATCTACTAATATTCTAACCATTTCTAGGTATATCGTCTGCAGCGTTGTTGTCTAAATTAACTGTAGAGATGTACATGCTCCAGTATGATATGCTGGTAACAATCCACAGCGTGCACAGTTAGGTTAATAGCATGACCGACTACCGGTGTATATTTATTATGTAAACAGAACGCCAAACGCCGCCGCGCCGGCTCATTATAAATACAACGGCTTTACAAATCAGCACATTAAGGAAAAAACCACATGTTGATACATACTAAATATAGAGAATTGTGACACCGTTAACGTAGATTCATACTTCTCTCAATCTCAGATAGTATAGAAAGTGTGTCCTCATTTGCTGGCTGATATTAGAGAATTTTCGCCAGCATACCTTTGCTCATATTCGTGAAATCGTGACCTAACGATATTCTGACCAGAAACGGATCTATGTTTTTTTTGAACCGGGGCAAGTCTTAATAATGACGGCCTCTCCCAACAGTTTTCCAACCAGTTCAAATTTTTCGCTATAGCCGCTATATGCCGAGCAAAAGCCCTTAACGACTTATACTGTTTACTTGAGAAACCCGAGGGCCAAAAGTATTTATACCGACTGGCTAAGGCTAGAGAGAGAGAAAGGCGAGGGATGTATCCCATATCAAGTGTATGAAAGACGAAACAGGAGTGGTTCTTACAGATGATGATAGGATTAAAGAAAGATGGAGGACATATTTTGAAAAATTAATAAATGAAGAGAAATATTGAAGCAAAAAGCTTGAAAACAAGGCAAAGAATATTGGACTAGTGAATGTAATAAGTAATGATGAGGTAAAACGGGCTGTGAGTGGAATGAAGAATGGGAAAGCATAAGGACCAGATGGAATACCAGTAGAAGCATGGAAGGTGTTAGGGGAGGATGGACGGGTGAGGCTGTCTTTATTCGTCAATAAGATGTTGCATGAGGAGACATAAGATGTTGCATGAGGAGACAGTACCCAAGGAATGGTGCAGCAGTTACTCAGTGCCCATTTTAAAAAATAATGGAGATGTCCAAGAATGCAACAATTATCGGGTAACAAAGTCAATGCCTCATAGTATGAAAGTATGGGAGAGAGTAATTGAGCGATGTTTGCGAGCAGAGAGTGATATTTCACGTAACCAATTCGACTTTTTGCCATTCTTGCACTTCGCCAAATTTGTGAAAAATACAGGGAGGCGCATAAAAATCTGCATATGGTATTCGTTGACCTCGAAAAGGCATATGACCGGGTACCGCGTGAAGTCTTGTGGTGGGCCCTCAAGAAGAAAGGAGTGCCTGAAAAGTACCTGAAGTTGATCTAAGCTATGTATGCTGAATGCCACACGCAACTCTGGTCCGCATCTGGAATCACAGCCAGATTCGATGTGGCTGTAGGCTTGCACCAAGGATCGGCTTCTAGTCCTTACCTCTTCTTGTTGATTATGGATGCCTTATCATCGGATATACAGGAAGAGGGACCCTGGTGCATGCTATTTGCCGACGACATCGTCCTGGTAGCAGAAAGTGGACAGGAGGTGCAGAGCAAGCTGGAGGAGTGGCGGAAGAGACTGGAAAACGTAGGCCTTAGGATAAGCAGAACCAAAACTGAATACATGTTCTGTGACTTTGGCGGCCTCTCTAATCCAATCCCGGTTACACTCGGCGGTATACCCCTGCCAGTATGATCCGACTTTCACTACCTCGGTTCACTTCTGCAACACGACGGCGAAATTGATCGGGATGTTCGGCAAAGGATCAACTCAGGATGGATGATATGGTGACAGGTCTCGGGCACAATGTGCGATCCTAAAATTTTGAAAAGCCTTTGAAATTCAAGGGACGCATAACTATATAAGGCGGTTATAAGGCATGTCGTATTGTAGGGAGCCGAGTGTTAGGCTACTAAGATGATGGATGAAAAACGATTACATGTGGCAGAAATGAGAATGTTGCGATGGATGTGTGGAGTTACGAGAATGGATAAGATTAGGAATGAATACGTGAGAGGTAGTCTGAAAGTGGCGCCTATAGACGAGAAAGTGAAAGGAAGTCTTTGGCTAGGTATGGACATATTATGCGAAGAGATAATATGTATGTAGGCAAGCAAGTGATGAATATGAAGGTAGAGGGTTGGAAAGGGAGAGGTAGGCCGAGGAAAAGATGGATATGAAAGAGAAAGGGGTAAATGATCAGATGACGGGCGACAGAAAAGAATGGAAGCGAAGGACGTACTGCGCCAACCCCAAATAAATTGGGATCAGGGCAAGAAGTTGATGATGATGTCGTGACATGATTTTGGCGCCCCCATGACGCTGCTGCCCGGGGCAAGTGCCCCGGTTGGCCCCTCCGTAGATCCGCCACTGTTTCTGACTAAGCGTTATCTTAGTTTATTATACCGGAACCGACGCTTGATTTATTAGAATATTATTTCTTTATGTTTAAGTAGGTATCGAAGCTTGCGGTAGATCGCTCATTTACTACTTATTTACGTAAAAATTTGAAGAGTTATCGGCCAGATAAAATATATTTCTCTAATCCTGCTGTCATGATAAGCGAGACGTAGGCAACCACGAGCTAATTTTATACGAATAAAGGATTGATCACATTCGTAAGTTTTAGGACCGTAGCTACTTACATGTCATCGTTTTTAGACCTAGATGTAAAAGTGTATCATGGTCTGAAGCACAGAGTTTTGAGTGCCTGTGAAGTGACATTTCCTGTAATGTCAATAAGTAAGTAATTGTAGATAGTGGAAAATCTTGTAAGTTCTTAAGTGTAACATCCTGCTTCATTATCGATAGCATTCAGAAGTCAGCACCAACCATGAAGCATAACTGGACCTATACCAAGGTGTGAACTGTGCACTATAGTCACGTAGAAAATGACATGATTCAATATAATTCAATAGGTAATCTCACGTATTTTAGCGTTGTATTTCCTTCCTGCGTTTGACTTTTGTAAATAACATTGAACGAGGACATTTATGTTTTGTTCGCGCCGTCACACGTGTCAGGTCAATGACGTACAATATAAAGGACTGTTTTTCAAACAAATCATTGTTTTTATCCCTTGTTGGTATCAGAATCTCATAAACAAGTACTGCACTGGATAAATGGAAATGCTTGGGATTGCAATATATAGAAACCTAAAGTCAGATATCCCAGCCTTTTACCGGAGCCGGTAATAGTATATCGAATTCGCTGATAAGATTCTATGATGTGTCATTTTATTTAATTTCGATCAAAATAAGCATTAGGCATACTTTAAGGTGAGAAAAGAGTAAGACAAGTTTACCTTACTCTTGCTTCTCCGATCTCATGGCTAAATATTGGGCAGTTTCGCATTCATTTTGACTCGTTAATCAGATTAACATAAAACTATACGTAATCTTCACCGTATGTCCTCGAAATGACAAATAACCTCAGATCATACATACTCAGTATTATAGTCGAACAAGCTATGAAGTTGTCTTCATTTCGTTTGTTTCTCTCGTACGCCTATCTTTATAAAAGATTCGCGTTAAATGACAAGATACATCAACTTCGCTGTTTGTAGAGCCGAAATGTGTCACCTTGATAGACACCTACGTACTCTTATAATTATCTTACCTCTTACGCGCTTATCTTTATTTTCATACTATCGCATGATACATTAAAATAAAGAAACTGGCATAATTGAAGAGGTTTGTTGCGGTTCTTTTTCTACAATCACCAGTGGCGGCGCTAGACCACATGTGGACGTCGGCGACATCAAGATCGCGAGGCCCTTTAAAGCGATGGCGAGGCCCGTTTACTTCGTAGTAAAAAAAAACGTTAAAATTAGAGCCAAATTATAAAATAATGTATAAATAAATAAATGACAATTCGAAAATTTTCACCCAACACAGATCTAGTCACGCACGTATTCGAAGAAATTAAAGTCATTATCATCTGCTTAGCTTTTTCCCGAATTGTTCGGTGTCGGCTACCTAAGCCAGGCTGATTGGCGAAACGAAATTAAGTATGTAACTTGTAAAACTTTTTGCGAGGCCCCCTCAGGCGCGAGGCCGTCGGCGGTCGCCGACGTCGCCGACGCCTAGCGCCGCCACTGACAATCACCCAATTTAACTCCAGTTTGTTTCTTTAAAATGAGAGAAAATGATTATTTTCGATTCAGGCTACGGTACTTCACTTCAATTTCGATTCTAATGTCTCCAATAAAGCGAATATTAGATATAATTATTGTAAGTTCTGGTTTCTAAAATTCAGACGGGCGTGGATGTTTTGTCTTTAGAACGTTTTGCTATTATAATCCAAAAGTAAAAGTTATACATTCAACCCAGTTAATCGTTACGTACCTACCTATTTTGGCATATGTATTCAAGACTAATGTCCAAAATTTTAATAATTATACGTAAGTCCGCGGCTGACCTAATGCCACACATACGTAATATTCTACGGGGTAGAGGAAGCAATGCATAATTATTATATCTGGGCCGGTCTTTCTTAAGCTTATCAATACATTTGTTTTTATTCTTAACTCTGATTTATACCTGATAATTACAGTTTTAAATTATCACACAATTTATATATTTTCCAGAGAGAAGCGCGAGAAAGACGAAGCGTTGTTGCGCAACGCCCACATGTCTCAGACGATAGAGATGAGCCAGTGCAACGTGCGCTACCACCAGACCGAGGTGGCGGACCTAAAACAGAAGATCACTGAGCTCGAATCACTCATAGCGCAACACAAAGAGGTTGGTGAACTAACATCACAAAGCCATGCGTCAAAAAAATCTATTCTTCTAAGGCTGAGTAAATGATATAAAACCATCCATCCTATAACAGAATATATTTTTAATCACGAGTGGAATTCAAACCCCCACAAACCATATTGAATAGCTTACTGAAAATGACGAGCCGACTCTTTAAAGTCCTGCATTATCTACGCCAATAGCACGTAAGTATATTTTGAAGTTATTATTCAATAAAACTAAAACTATACTGTTATTAAATTTCAGAATCAAGCAGCATGTATGTTAATAAAAGAAAACGAAGAGTCACGCATCGCTGAGATCGAACGGTTAAAAACGAAAATTGACGAACTAATGGAAAACGAGACTGGACTTAAGAAAACTATACAAGACTTAGAAACTGAAATCTGTGATAAAAATAAGGTAATATTAAATTATCATTATTATCGTACCAATTACTGATTCATATAAAACAAATATGCAGTAAGTATTTTTATATTATGTTGCACCTTTTAGTGTTTAATAAGTAAATGAAAATAAATTAGTAATTAGGATGTCATTAGCTATTTATAGCTGCCAATATCGCAGCATTGATCGCAATTAAACCTGTAATGGTTTAAAATATTATCCAGATTTAATAGCAACTTACAAATATTTTTCCATACAGATTAGTTATAGTTGTTCCATACATAAATTGTTATGCGATATGGTAAAAGCGTAGATATAAAAGATTCTTTGGAAAAATGTCTTACCCTATTTTCGTGGATGAACCTGTGAGTGACAAGAGTATAAAAATATATTGTTATGTTGTTTTCAGAAAATAAAAACTTTAGACAACCGAATATCGGATATGAAGAAGACATTACAACGGGAACTACAGACCACTAAATCAGATCTCACCTCCGCAGAAGAACAAGATATTAGTAGAAGGTGAGTACGTTTTATAATTTTAAATCAACTCCCTTTTTACTATGACCATGTCATAGAGTGTAGACAATTATAGAATGGCATCATAATTATATTATGTCATTGTCTAACCAACTAAGTCATACTAAAGTAAAGAGTATGATACGGACCTTACGGAAATTAAACATTTATGAATTTTTTTTTTACATTGACATATTATATTCTAACGATAGACGGAGCATTCTTTATAAAAAAATTGTCCAAGCTGTCTATTGTTGACGTCTAATCGTACATGCGCAACACGCATGTGCACGTAGCGTCAATGGTATACACTGCTTAGTTATTATATTATAGCCAATCAGCAACGGCTGGTCCGGGCATCTTATCAATGAGCAGCCAGGAGAACTCTAATGCTACTGGCTACTCATTGACATTTACATAGTCTTTTATCACAGAAGATCGCAGAAGAGATATGTTTTGTGCCTACAATATTTCGTCAGTATAATGAATAATTTATTTATGAAAATAAAAGGGAATTAATTGCTGTGGTTTTATATAAATAAAAATACTTAATAAAAACGTTTACACATATATTTTAGTTACTTTTATTACATTTACGAGCGCACACCAACAACGTGCAAGTGAAGCGAAACGACTTAATTTCGTAAAATTATTAAATTAAATAAAGTATTTATCATAATTAAAATATGTATGTCAATCCATTGCTTAGTACCCATAGTACGAGCTCTGATTAGTATAGGACTAGATGGTGATGCGTGTGCATATGTATTGTGTATATACTTATATAAATAAATTAAAAATGACTTGAATTGAATTACAAATTAGAAAAATGTAATCTTGGGCAGGCCGGGCGCACTTCGCATTTTAGGTACAAACTTACAAGTACCTCGGCCGACCACGTCGACGTGGTTGGATTTAGTAGGTTGCCGCGCGCCGCTCACATTAGACGTCACGCAACGAGTGCGACCGCTCCGTATTCTCACGCGCCGTGTTCATACACTGTTCAAATTATAAACTTAAACGCCTTTAACAACAAAAATGTATCATCACAAGTCTAATGCAAGTATTGCTTAATTAACTGTGTGTCGAAAGTGACTTGAAAATTTGATTTTATTTATATTACGAGAGCAACTTGAAAATTTGATTTTTGTTTGTTGAGATATCTCAACGATTATGGTGTCAAATTAAAGATTTAGTTCAAAAACCATTTTATCTGTTTGAATCATGTAAATCGGTCCACGCGTTTAGGAAATAACTAAGAATTTGTATAGTAAAAATGTAAACGACCAGAATTTTTGTGCTTTTGTTCTACTAGCTCCAATAGTGGGATAGGATACTTATAGGATAATTATTTATTATTAGGTACGTGGTCAAATAGGTAGATAGACGATGAATAAATATAGTAGCAGCGCCAAGTCGACAACCCTAGCGCGCCACTCCGCGCCAGACAGCGACAGCGTTATGTGTTAGAAAAGAACGGGAACTGTTAGGTTAATATCGCATTAGGCACTGAGTGCTTATGCGAACTGAATTGAACTTTATTGCTTAGTACCAAGAGTCGTAATTTCAATAAATTGGTTTGAAAAGTGAAGCTTCTGTACGTTAGTACTATTAATTATTCTGTGTCTTGGGCGTAAGTTTAGGACTTGTCAGGTAAAAGGCATTATTTGACCATCTGTACTGTAATGATGTCCTTCATTTGGCAGATGGCACTATGCGCTACCATATGTGAACCAAACATTAGTAAAAATCATTCTATGACGAAGTGGCCTCAGTAGCTAAGGCGTTACAGCATCGACACGGTTCGTCGTGCTCGCAGGTTCAAGCCCAACCCCAGTAATTTATTTTCATAGCTTTAAATATATTGCAATTCAATTTACCCTAGCATATATTTTAATTCCTGTTCAATTACCGCCAAATGCAATTAGTTTTGTGTGTTTTTGTCACTTGTTCGGATAATGGAAATCAGGTTCTGTGTGTACAGTCAACTCTAAAAGTAGCTACACACCTCAACATCTTTGCTGAGACTTTTATGAATTAAAACTACTCGTTTATTATACTTAATTTATAAATTATGATTTAGGCAAGATTTTCTTGTGTAAAAATCCTTAAACATAATAAAAATTATTACAATTTTGGACAATATACCCATATAAAATAACGTAAATGTATATATATTTATGAAGCTGACTGTATGTCTTTTTCTGTCTGTTTTGGCCTCATGGTTCATTATTATTTTTTGCATATTTTTCTATAATGCAAATGTGTACTATGATGAAGTGTACTGTTTTTAAAGTATGTGTCACAATCGTTTTCTTTGAAATATTCGTAATTATAATAATAACGATCAATATTCTAAAAAGGTAGAACACAAAATTTGTGTTCTACAATATCAAATTAGTTTTATAATATTATTCAAACTAAAACAATTTTAAAACCAATACCTTCACCAAGTCTTGTCGTAGTCATATATTTTTACCAACAATTACTTGCATAGATGTCTGCATAGTAGCTAGTCTATGATAGTAAATGATGTCACATAAAAATAAAGAAATACTTTTTAATGTGGTATTATGATATAATTAACTCTTTTTTTGCCTGAAATAATACAAAATATTGACTAATGCTACTATAGATACAAGTTCTGATTCGAATTAAGCGATAAATCGTCGCCACACAGTCAATAGATTAGGCCAACACGCACCGTAAGAAAGTCAACGTGACACTAGATTGCTTTGCAGGGATGTCTCTGCAAAGCATTTGAACAAAGTCAATGTTCTGAATGCTGCATCTTGTACTTTAGTACATATATATCGATGCTTTTTTGCGTAATCGACCTAAGCTATAAATTAAGGCGCTATCTGGCGGAAATTTCTTCAGCGCAGCTTTAGTTATTTAGGTTTGGTACATTATTGAATGACTGTACGCCAATATTTTCTACTCGATTTGATAACGTACTGATCGTACTCATCTTTAGTTAGATGATAAAATCATATTTGTACATATTTTTTTCATAATAAAATGTCAATAGATATTTAAATGTGATATTTAAAGTGTGTTGCTTTTAAGGAGTTCACCTTATTTATAGAAAATAGAAAGGAACATCGGACCCAACATACGGCCTTTAGGTATTCCTTAGTTTACTTAAAAGCGATATTGCTTACTTAACCTTCACTTATAAAGTGCAATATCACTTTTTTTGAGTACACTCATTTAAATAACTTTAAATTCTACTGAGAAGTGTTTGATTTTTTTAAATTTATTGTCGTATTTATTTATCAAAAATCGAATAGATACAATATTGAAGGTTTCGAATAAATCAAGAGACATGTCTGTGCACTTACGAGGTATCCCAAAAATAGTCAAATTCTTTGCAACGCATTTGTTTTGTACTATTAAAGGCTGTCTTACGAATAGGATATAACGTTTTCGGAATCACACATTGTCTTACTAGTCCAGTAAAATTAGGTGCAAATCTCGGAAAATCGACATACCCAGTATATTACCACGTAAAAACTTGTATTTTGGCATCCTAAAACTGTTCTCAAAAGTCACATATAATTGGATGTCCGCTTGTTTTAAATTCAGGGGTCAAAGGTCACAAAAATCGATTTTTTAACAATTTTTTGCAAATATCTCGTTTTCTTTGCGTTTAACGCTATTTATATTTATTATCAATATTGTAGAAAATTAAAATCTCTACAACTTTTCTCTTTAACTTTTTTTATACCTTGAACTGTTTTCGAGATAGAGAGCGTAGAGCGCGCGTTCAGAGAATTATCTGAGATCAATCTGAATTATCTGTGACACGCGCACACACACACGCACACACATACCGGACATATTTGATTAACATTAGAACACAATATTATGTACGTGTTGTTTATAAATTAAATACTATTAACGAACATTGTCTACCCTGTCTGTAATTAACTAATTTAAAAGTGTACTTCGTAATTGGCGTACCTATATACATTGTAATAACCTTAGTTTAAGTATTGTCAGCTGTGAAGGACCTATATGAAATAAATAAAATAAAATTCTCTGACTGCGCGCTCTACGCCCTATATCTCGGAAACGGTTCAAGGTATAAAAAAATGTTAAACAGAAAAGTTGTAGAGAATTTAATTCTCTATAATATTGATCATAAATACAAATAGCGTGAAACCCATAGAAAACGAGATATTTGCCAAAAATGTAAAATAAATCGATTTTTGTGACCTTTGACCCCTGAATTTAAAACTTGCGGACATCCAATTATATGTGACTATTGAGAACAGTTTTAGGATGTCAAAATACAAGTTTTTACGTGGTGATATACTGGGTATGTCAATTTTCCGAGGTCAACCCCTAATTTGACTGGACTATACTTCCAACGTGATGTATTGGCTGATATATATTTGTTCAAGCGTTTTCTGTAGCAATGTGTTAGAGGCATTTTATTTTTTGGAGAATTTACAGCTATATTTATTTGCACATTACAATATAGATACAAATTTTATGAAATTGAGAGTTTACAAGATGTCACTCCTAAAAAAAAGAAGAGAAAAGAAACAAACAAGTTGGTAGACAAAATGGACAAAAAAATAAAATTGGAAATCACGATAGGAGATTATCACATTCGCAGTCAAGAAAAGAATTGACTAGCAAGTAAATTTTTAAACTGTAACACTGGTATTAAAAAGGTCTAAATCAACTTCTCTAATATACTTATTTGAAAGTTCAACATGCTCTTATGTCTTATCTGTGTGTGGTAAAGACCACACACAGACAACAGCATAGTCATACCACCGTATGTAACGTAGACTATGCTGACGTGGATACGCGGCGCGAGTCATTATTCCTAGCTTACTCAATAGTTTAGGGCAATCAATCATTCATCATTAAAGAGATAAATTAGATCTGCTATGCGCTTTTTTCATTCAATAGGAATATGTGAAACTTCTTACAGCGTACACAATAGTTAGAAGTGTATTATGCGAGTCATAAATTGTACAATTAAGCAAAACGTTTCCGAATGCGTTTTACACGGCCATTGTCAAAATAATTTTATGTCATTCGCGTACAGAATTATTTTCAAATGACTAAAAGAGGAGCCTATATAATTGACGAATATTACAAAAAGCAATGGACCAAGAAGAGATCCTTGTGGCATTCCTGAAGTCCTTTTCTTATAGAATTTCTACAGACCATTTAAATCAACTGTCTGGTAGTCATTTTTGATAAAGGACGCAAACCACCTGTACAATTCTTCAAGGGCGGATCCAGCTTTGGCGTCAGGAGGGGGTCACATAGTCGTGGTCAAGTGAAGAACTTATAATTTAATTTCAATAACAATAGGTACAAGTAAAAAGTAGGTATTTAATTAATGTACGTAACAGACCAGTGCAGATACGTTAGAAAACGGTAAAAAGTAAAATAAAGTTACAGTAGGATGAGACCCATTGGAGAAGGAAGAGAATATAGCGATCATTAAAGGAAAAATAAATTACGGGCAATCTGAGGTCGGGAAGTGGATGGGGTTGCGATTTTAAGGGTAAAAAAGGGTTTATCTCGATTGCCAGCAAAACTACACCTACGGAAAAAACGTCAATGGCAAAGTTGTAGGTAATAAAAAGATCTACAACTTTCGTATTTACATTTTATTCACACAACGTCATAATTTATGTGAAAAGTTCAAATAACCAAGTTATTGGTTTTTAGGGTTTCGTAGTCCACAATGAACCCTTATAGTTTCGTCATGTCCGTCCGTCTGTCCGTCCGCAGCCTAGCTCAAAGACGCCTCGCCTGGTGCTAGAAAGCTGATATTTGACATGAATATAGACATACAATATTGCAACAAAACTGTAGAATAAAATTTTGGGGAAATATTTTTTTTCAGGGTATCTCCCCTAAATATATAGTGGGGTTGATTTTTTTTTGTTGAGTACCCCATTGCGCGGGGTATCATTGGATAGGTTTAAAAAAAATATTATTAGTTTGCTCAAATCATTTTTCGATCAAGTGATTGGTTTGTCAAATATCAAGCATTGAAGTGAAAAAAATTGTTAGACTCAAGTGTCCCCCCCCCCCCTCTGCTGGCTAAACTATTAATTTGGAAGAGGTGAAAAAAATCACAGATGTAGTACACATAACGAATTTAAAAGGAAAACTATCACGGCTAAGTAGACATCACTAGTTTACGAGTAATCGTCGGTTAACTTATAAATACCTATTTCTGTGAGTTTACATTGGGAGCGCTGGCTTAATCTTAAAAATGCCCGTTTTTAGTCCCATGTGAAACAGAAGTTATTATCAATAATGGCCATTATAGGCAACTACGGAACCCTTCATTGCGCGTGGCCCGATACGCACTTGGCCGGTTTTTTATTTTTAACTTTTACAATAGTTTTTTCTTTTACACGAAATTTGGTGAAAACTTGCTTTGGTCACTCAGGGACCTACATACATTATCTTAAAATAGCAAAAAATAGAAGTCTACGCTATAATTTAAAGAAGATCCTATAACTTTCTCAAAAAATTGTAGATGTCTTATTAAATATTAACTTATTTGGTTGTTTATTTTAGTTGTATATTTCGATTCGCAAGTTCTTTTCTATCAATGTAGCAAGGAATCTTACATTTTTCGAGTAATTAAAGTGTTAATTTGTAATAAATCGCTCAAAATTGTACATTATAATTAAAAAATCGGTCTCGAGGTTGTTTTATTTCTTTGCATTTTCTGAGAACGTAAACGTTCTTAGTAATGTATATTTTATTCACACCATCTGAAAGTAGAGATTTCAACGAACTAAACGCCGAACAATTTAAAAAAGAAAGCTGATATATTGACGTGAGAATTTTCAATTGAAAATTTGGGTTTTATTTCGATATTAAGTCAAAATAAGGTGTAAGAATAAATATTTTAAATAAAAAATCATTTAGAGTGTGTTTGGAACATAAAAAGGCAAGTTTTTACCAAATTTCGTGTAAAAGAAAAAACTATTGTAAAAGTTAAAAATAAAAAACGAAAACTTGGTTATTTGAATTTTTCACATAAATTAAGACGTGTGAATAAAGTGTAAATACAAAAGTTGTAGATCTTTTTATTACCTACAACTTTGCTATTGACGTTTTTCCCGTAGGACTTGAAGTTTTGCTGGCAATCGAGATAAACCCTTTTTTACCCTTAAAATCGCAACTCCATCCACTTCCCGACCTCAGATCGCCCGTAATTTATTTTTCCTTAAATTTTTGCTATATTCTCTTTCTTTTCCAATGGGTTTCATCCTACTATAATTTTCTATCGTTTCAAAAATTATCTACCCTGATCTAAAACCTTTGCCATCAAGCCATCATACAAAGTTATTATATTATAAACTAATTAAATAAGAAGATTTTCCAACCCGACACCAAAAAAAAAAAAAAAAACGGTATGTAGTTACATAAAATCTGTATGGTGACAAAATATAAACTTTAATAAAATCTTTATATTGAATTAGTGGTCCACCTAAGTCCTGGAACCAGCTCAGGGGGGGGGTCATGACCCCCATGACCCCCCCCTGGATCCGCCCTTGCAATTCTTATCTATACCCAGCTCAAGCAGCTTACGAAGTAGGTTAGAATGATCTACACTATCGAACGCTTTTATGTTGTCACGGTGTATTAAATATGGAGTCAGTGGACTGATTTTTTTAGGAAACCGTGTTGGTAATCATTCAAGCAGTGTCTAGTACCATTTGATTATAGACTGAGCCGAGTGTGACGTCCCGATAGCACCGGATATATTGTATTAGAACGTGGTTGGTGTTTGTGTGCAGGTACCTGAAGCACGTGGTGCTGCGGTTCCTGACGTCGCGCGAGCTGGAGGCGCGCCAACTGACGCGCGCGCTGGCGGCGCTGCTGCGCCTCTCCGCGCACGAGGAGGCGCTGCTGCGCGCCGCCGCCGCCCCGCCGCGCTCCGGCCTCGCCGCCTGGTTCCCCAGCCTCAACACCTGAGCGCGCTCGTCATATTGCTCGAATTAGATCCTCTTTTAGTTGACACAATCCCCGAACTTAACTTAAAAAAATTTAGATCTCGGGCAACAAAATTGGATCTCCCAAGAACTTGGCATTTTCGAGCACAACATGAATAAATCCATGTATTTCTTTATGAACGACTCTGGCCTACTCAGAAGAACGCAAAAACTGGAGAGTCGAAGATAGTTTTTTACAATAGCGCCATGTAAATACGAAGTGCCACAAGATCGCGATTTGTGTTCTCAGTCCACAAGGTCATCGCTGATCGTCTTACGAACAAACAAAAATACTACGCAAATATAATTTACAAAAATGTGCTAACTTTGAAGTATCGATCACAATTTATAAATCACAACTAAGGAAAGTATATTCTTATTGTAATTTTTGTTTCCTTTTCTTTTGTACATACACAATTACGATTTACCTGTGTAAAAGAGTAATAAGACTATTCATACAAAAAACGTGACATGTTTAATTGTTTATACGATTTAAAACCTTGTTACATAAGTTACGATAGTATGTTCATTAGTAACAGTATCTCGTCTTTCTTGATTATATAGTTAATACATTTATTATTATTTGATAAAAATATAAATGTTAATTATTATCAGTAACAGATCTTGATATCCTGTATTAATATTTTTACTGTTGTAAGGACTGTGTATTTGTTAATAACTTATTTTTGATGCTACTTAATTTATTATTGTAAATTAAATCAACGAATTTAATCCAAGTACCCTTAAGTAATTTAAACTTTATTGCTTTTGGACATAAGCGATTTGCTTAACACGTTTGTAGTTGAGCAAAAGTTAAAAAATAACATTAGACCGATTATGCACATCACGTCATTTAGTACCTATTGAGTTACAACGATCCACACGGTTGTATGTTTATTTAGATAGTGGCAACACCTGTACATATTGTTACGTTACATTCCGGCGGTATCATAGCTTGTCTTCCCACGACCCATTATTGCTATGTACCTAAATGTTCCAACTAAATGATTAGGTAGAAAGTCATAATTTAACGAAAGTACTCGTTTGACTTAAGCGATATACCTGACAAGAATAATAATTAGTTATATTATTAAAAACGAATGATGGTGTCTGAATGCGCTTATATCTAAACAGTACGATAGTATTAGTAAATATTCAAATTAGAGAACGCTGTATTATGTGTAATTGTAAGTATTGTAATCTTATTGTATTTTTGAACAACACTATTGTAATATAAATTGTGAAAATTTTATTAAAGTTGCCTTAATAGTTGCTAGTCATTATTTATATTAATTAATTGTATCTATAAATGTGTATATGGTTTAATTTATACTTGTACTGTTGTCATTTGATTGCGTTGTCAATTATTTTATCGCAATAACGACTGGCAAGTTAATACTTTAGGTGCGTCGTCACCGCAAAGTTGTATGAAATATATGGTCTCAGTAATTTAGAAATTATGAATTGTAAAAAGTATTAAAATGATAAAAGTAATTACAACACACTGCCCGTTTGTATTTAGTACATTTAATTAAGCCTTCATTAGATATGAGTGAACGTCGAAGATACTTATGGACAATACGTAGCGGCCTGCTTGTTGTATGTATATTATAATATATACTCTGTCAAATAACGGGGCCTACGCACAAGTGTGGTTTACAATTCTGTCTCAATATAATTGTAATAGACTTGTGGACATAGAAAGAAATATTACGACGCGATTCCGTGTAACTCTATTGGTTGACAGAGTGACAGAGAAAAAACTGTCGGTCACAGCTTTAAGTTGCTCATGTGAAAAGGAAAATGTTATAACTGACACTTGTTTTGTATCTTCGGCGAACATTCTCATGAGACTAAGGGCCTTGCCACACGGCACAATTTTACCACTGATCAAATTTTCAATCGAATTGGCTTTCCCCGTCTACACGACACAATCAAATCACTGATTTTCATTCCGTCCACCCGATTGGTTAAAATCTGGTGGTACCGCTCACCCGATGAACTTGAGTTGGACGACTGGCGTCTACACGTCACGATTTCATCAAGTGATTTAGTCAAGTTGGACGTAAAATTGTACCGTGTGGCAAGGCCTTAACGCTGCTGACCTCTTAGCTATCTCTTGTACTATAGTTTTCTGTATATGTTTACTTGTTAGGACATCATGCGTGAAGCCACTGCACTTAATGAGAGGCAGATTCTACCCTGCCTATTTTTCACTTTTATAAGAATTTATAATAAACACTTGAGTACATGTTAGTGGAACGAAACTTAAGTGCGTGGAAAAAAATCGGAAGAATGTTTTTCGATTTGTTGTATTATATAATTTAATGATCAATGTGTATTAAAATGAACAAGTTTTATTATGATTACAATATAAACGCTTTATAGGTACGGCATATAGATAGATTAATTGTCCAAAACTCATTAGTAAAAGCAAAGTTACAGCAGCATTGTCAATTGAAGGCACATTTTGTAATGTATGTAGATAGTGTAATGTACGCAATGATCTGTCGATATAATGTATATTGAGTCTAGTGTTAGCTTGTTTTTTTAAGTAAATTATATATTGTTAAAGAGTTTATTTTTCCTAATTTCCCGGAGAACTTTATTTTTTAACTTATTTGATATTTCGCAGTATTAAGTTTTAATATAAATGTGTTATATCACTTAAAGTTTTGTGATCATTGGATAGGTATATGTTTAGATATAGAGCGTGAACGATTAAAATTATTTTTTATTTGTTATTTTTTGTTTAACTTTATAATATGCGTTGTTATTTTGTAAATTGGAATAAAGTTATATAATATGTAATGTGAATTGTTTTATTACTATTCGGATTAACTCGTTGTCTGCTGATGCACTGATTAGTGCAAGACGTAATAGATTGTTTATTGTTTCTGGTATTGCGTCATTCAATTCAAGAGATTACGGTAAATCTCAATGACAAATGAAACAATAGCAATCATCATCACCAGCACTGGCAGCACTGTATTGACCGTGTTACTGTTGGCCATACTGCTAGTATGGCTATTGTCCACCTGATTGCCTCCATGGTCCAGTGGATAGCGTATGTGCTGCTGATCCGTGCTGCGGGTCGGGCAAAAATTTTATTGGGTTTTTTCTAATTCTCAGTACCTACCTAGCGGCACGGAGCCCGGCAAAGTGGCCGGTAACGGCAATAGGCTCGCCTCCGATTACGTAGGACATGCAAATTCATAATATGGGGAAAAGCTTAGGACACATATTAAGTGCTTACGATTGACTTACGTAGTGCGTATAAAGAAGCAATATTAAATAAATAATAAATAAATAAAAAACCGTAATAATAACGTATTAATAACAGATGGTTGTACTTTAAACATGATATTATAAAGATTATTTCAAATGAATGGGACCATATTCTCACGTATGTATACGCATGCATACGTTGTTTAAGATTTGATTTTAATTTAACTTTTCACTTAAAATTGGGTAGATAATTGAATTAAAATTGCATTATACATATATACATTATTTTGGCAATAGTGTAAAAAAAAAAAGAACAAACAAAACAATATTTTTAAAACATACATATAAAAAATTATAACATATAATAACGAACAGATGTTTGTACTTTATCATATCATAAAGATTATTTTAAATATGGAACCCACATTATCATGTAAAGTGATGTTTGGTGTGTAGCCATTTTGTTAGATTTATTATGTTGCTTGGTGTGTAACTGTGTAGCAATTAGTGGTCACATCTAGTTACATTACTTTAGATCCGTGTTTGCTCGGTTGATGAGCGCTTAGTGACGAGTTTAAAATTAGTTTACCCACATTTTATAATAATACCATATACCTATATATGTAACTTATTTAAAAGTTTCGATTTAATAGATTTAATAGTTTTGTACTGTGTAATGTTTTGTGTTTAAAAAATATATATTGTGTTTTCTCTGTGCGCTTGTAATATTTATAAGGATATTTTTGTTTCTCGGTAAGTGGATTATGTTTTGTAATTCTTTAGAGAAATAAAGTTCTTCTTAAACCACAGGTATAATAAAACACCTCTCCCATGCGTTAGTATATAGGCAAAGTCAAAATCCTTTATTCATTTGGGTCACAATGTGACGCGTATGAACATCAAAATAATAAATTTATAAAATAATTACTTAGACTCTACATTTATATTTACTGCTACGTTCGCAAAGCAAGGGCGTAGAACCACAGTCAAATAATCCATACAGTCGTTCGACGAACGCGTCTAGACGGGTCAATCGTGCGGGGGCCAAGAGGTGAGACGCGGGAAGAGCGGTACCTAGTTACGTATATCGCCTTAGTTCCTAACTAGGTACATGTCTTTGGGGGCTGGCACGTGCTGGTTTTTTGTTCGTTACTTATTTATTTGCTTATGAATATTAATTAAGATGGTGCATACGACTTGTGCTGTGAGACATTGAAATTCTTTATGCTGTTTAAAGATTTAAATAAATAAGGATTTAAAAAATCTGCGATTTCATCAATTTACTTAGTATACCAAAAAATTAAATTTCATAAATTATAATGATTTATATTATTTTGAAATGTATGTACCTATAACCACTTAAAATAATGTGCACATTCCTACTAAACTACTAACTTTTACAATATCTCACGTCTGGCCAAATCACAGAATAAAGTAGCAATTATTGTACGTAAACAACATGGCAGACGTAAGAAAATATGCGTTGTAAGGTAATATTCGATTCTGGTGTGATTTTAATTTCATTCAATAAGTACCTAGTACCTTCGCATTAGGTAAGTACCTAGCACATATTATTATGTATCTTGGTAACGGCGCATCCTAGCTCAAAAATAACCACATTTTTGGCCCCCTTTTATAAACCCCACACATGTTCTCTGTAATCTCATAGCCCGGTCACCCATCCATAAAATTACCGTGATGTCTATTGCTTTACCTTAACGTAGTTTGCACGAAAAAAATCTGCAAAATACTTCATATCGATAACATAGGCTCTGCAAGCTGATCCCAAGGTTACCCATCTATTAAACCACCGCTATGTCAATCGCTTTATTTTAAGTTGGTTTGTACGAAAAATGCTTTATATTCTTAACCGCCTCCCACGACACCTGCGGTATGAAATAGGTGCTGACTGACACTTTGAATGCAAATTTGTCACTGCACGAAAAATGCAACGTGTTTTATAATTATTATTTATCGTTAATTATTGTAATATAATAAACTAGCTGTTTCCCACGGTTTCATCCGCGTCCTGAGGGAACGTCTATGCGTACCCGGTTAATTTTTAGCCTAAGTTACTCCTTGGTACATCAGGCCAGTGAGGGTCCCGTCAAAATAGATCCAGCTGTTCCAGAGATTAGCGAGAACAAACAGACAGACAGACAAAAATTGTAAAAAATGTAATTTCGGTGTATGTACTGTGTATACATCCATATGCATTTAGTAAAAAGCGGTTATTTTAATATTACAAACAGACACTCCAATTTTATTTATATGTATAGATAAGTGATTTACACTATATTATTCATGTAGCGTAGCAATTGTAATATTTTTTTAAAATAAATAGACAGCGTTTGAATAAGTAGGTATTGTTTACATGTGGCAGCCCTAGCCTACTTACCCTTGTCTAGACGTTGTCGGCTTTTTCTACGAGATCAAAGGCGTCAAACTACTGTATGTCTTTATACTGTGGTAGAACCATGAGAAAGAACGGGCAATAAAACTCACGGTCACTCTTTTTATAAAAAAATAAATAAAGGTTTAGGTCCCTATTTGCGCTGTTTGACGATCCGCTATAACAGCAGGAGTGCCAGTACAAACTGCTGTGCTAGAAAAATTAGATGGTGCAAGAGCATCTACACACATTTCAGCAGTTCCACACCAAAGGCATAGCCAGCTTCCATGATAGTTAGGGGAAAGTGGTCACCATTCGTACGCGGGGCACATTCGTACAGCTAATTTATCAGAAAAACTAAAGGTCACACAAACACGCCTTTGCTTGTGTGCATAGACATACCCATAGAGATATAAGAATAGAGTGGCAGAGTGGGGCCAAATCGTGTCCGCCGGTGGGAGAGAGAACGCAACAGTTAAAGGCCCCCTGCATCTCTCTCTAACAGTACATGCACAACATCAACATTACGCAAGGGCGTGCTACCTGTAACTGAATCTGAATTTAGCTGGGTAGCGGGGCAGCGGGTAAGACAGGGTGTCTTACCCGCTGCCCCGCTACCCTGCTAAATTTACAGTTCAAACTGACCTATCACGCTCGTTCATTAATAGTTCGATGCACCACAATGGTACTTGTCAGTCGCCCGGTGGTTAATGGTTCGCGAATGCACACATGTCGAAAAAATTCAAAAAAAGTGTTTTACAGCAAGTTGTTTCTCACATTTTCTTCTAGTTTGACACGTGATTGCCGTTTGTTAAATAACGCTAACTGGTGAGGTGTTTCTGTGATTGACGCTTAAACTAACCTATAATAAGTTACCTAAGAATTTTGTTTCCTTATGATTGTTAACTGTTTTTTTGTTTTGTTTTTATTGCTAGAAAATGGCTCTGCAGGCAAGATGGGGTAACAGGTACTCCTTCTTGCCACCCTCTCCACTAGGTACCTAAGTACATGTTTCACTTATTATTTTGTATGGAGCTTAACCCTTCTACTGGTAGTGGCAATATTTATGCCACCAACTTTTTTATTTTTTTTCTTGTACGACAATACTACTACTTAAAAAGTACCAATTCTGTGTGATAATGAACCTATCACAGATTATTAAAAAAAATAAAACATTGACACATTTGACAATTGTCAAATTTTTGCACGGAGGTATTTAAAAAAAAAATCATCAGTTTACGATCTGTATAAAAATCCAAGAATATCTTCATATTGCGACGTAGCCAGGTTACGATTTTATATTTATTGTAAAGTAAATGGTATTCTAATTATGCTATACTATAATTTTTCTAACAATAACTTCTAATTGTTCTCAAAATTGGCTCCGATCATGTGGCAACATGGTGGCAACATATATGCCATTACCAGTTACCATTACCATTGCACTTGTCCGGTTTGTTTTAGATTTGTATAGAAATATATAAGTAATCTTTACTTTTCATATTTTCTTTGACAATGAGTAAGCGAAGACAAGTATTGTGCGGACAAGCAAATAGAAGAAGAGCTTGAAAATCTATTCGGTATACCAGATGGCTCTTTATCTGAAGATGATGAAGTAGTGACAGATACCGAGTGCGTTGAAGATTCAGACTTGCTTTCTGTGTTATTAGGTGAAGATGCTCTGATTAGCTCAGCATCGGAACAAGTACAAGAAAGTCCCGGCCTAACAAATTCACCCCAACCGTCTACATCTAGAGCAGATGTTCAAATTTTTCTCCATTGGAAACTGCAAGATTTCAGTCATCTGTGTCTGAAGCCGGAGAAATCCCAAACTTTTCAGACTTTTCTTCTTCATCAGATGATGAATCGGATGCAGATGAGGTCGAATGGAAAAAGCAATCTTGGCAACAAAGTCCTAACTTGGAAAACTTCGATTTACGCTGTTCAAAAAAAACTATCACATGCCCATTACTAATACCAGAATATACAAAACATATGGGTAGTGTCGATCGTTTCGACCAAAAAAGAACATCATATTCCGTGGGTAGAAGGAGTCGCAAATGGTGGACCCGAAAATATTTTTTTTATAGATGTTGCAATAACCAATGCCCATATGTTACATCAAACATACACCCGAGAGCACAATGTTATGAGCCAAAAACAATTCAGAATTGCTTTTTCAAGGGAGCTGGTGGATAATAAAATCTTTAGAAAAAAATCATTCCAATCAACGCCAAAATATGTAACTAAAAAAAAAGAATCGAGTGGAAGAGACTCATGAAAGACAAAAATAATTTACGGTGTACCAGAAGAAATCAGCTTTGAAAGATTAGATGAACACTGGCCTATAGAAATAGAGACTTATAAGAGGTGTCGCTATGCAGTAGCGACACTCACTAAAGTAAATAATAAGAGGTCTAAAATAGAATGTGAACGGAGTAAAGTGGCACTATTTATACATCCATGTTTCAAATTATTTCACCAAGAAAATCAATGAACGATTCGTCGTTCATTGATTTTCTTGGTCCCTCACTGGTGCTGGCAAGGATATTGCCACCATGTTTTTTTCTTATTGTAAACATGTATAATTTTTTTTCTTGAACATTAATTATTAAACTACCCACAATGATTCCATAAAACGACATTTTATTTTTCTGACATAAAGAAATGCTTCTGCCAGTGAAAGGGTTAAGGCAAATAATGCCGGATAAATCGAATACTGAAACCAGCCGGTCAACCTTCAAGATAATCTGAGGCCACCAGAACCAGAGTGGCCCAACTGACATGTTTTGGATTTTTAATTTTATTGCTATTAGATTAGACGAAAACCTTATATTTTAAAACTAGAATGGCACAAAATTTTGACACATTTAATAACCCAAAATTTTTACAAATTTTATAAACGTTAAATATTTGGTATTAAGTAGGTAGGTAATGGCGGTATTTTTTAAGTTTTAGCTTTAGGTATATTTATTTTGTGATTTATTAGAGGTAACAGTGGCTCATGTGAAAGGTTGATTGTTTAATTAAACTATGAACTTTTTTGTTTTTCCGCCATAACCACAAGACAAGTTCCGCTATCGCGAGTCTCGTGACAACGGAGACCCGGAGCGGGTCTTGCCGTAATTACGCTCTTGAAAATTTCACTTCCTGCAAATAGATCTTTCGACTTCCCTCCGGCCAGCCGACTATGGCAAGCCAGAGATGATTGTACTGCAGGCACTCTAAAGCACGCTCTACACTACTCGCGAAATTGATCGAAGTTGAGCGAATACGATAGTGTAGAGAGGCACTTCGGCTTACCTCGTCAAACTTTACCTCGCCTCGGGCGACTTTGGGTCGTTGTCGGTTTTTGCGCCCGAGTCAAATGGCCCGAAGTTGTGTAGTCACATAGTTCGGACTTCGGTCAACTTCGACGAGTACTTCGTTGACAGATGATTTACATTAAAGAAGCTTATTTCTTAAGGATGTCATGTGCCGATTAAAGTTGGCGTATTGACGGTTGTCATTAGTGTAATTCGTAGTTGGCGCCGTTGGCGGCGCTAGCGTCTTTCGCCATCTGTCTTGCATTGCTTTGGCGTAAGAAATTGACAGCTGTTGCACTGACACTCACGCGACTGTTACGCCGCCAAGCGGAAATTTGGGTCGCAGAAAGTTTAAGGTAGCGATAGCCTAGTAGAGATACCAACAGACTGCCATGCAGAGGGTACCGGGTTCGAATCCACGGCGCAAACCACTGACTTTTCGGCGGTATGTGAGTTTTGAATGATTAATTATCGCATGCCGCGTGTCTTCAAGAGCACGTTAAACCGTCGGTCACGGTTGTCATGAAGATCTTAGGCACTCGTTATAGGTACCTTCTTAATTAACTGACACTATTCTAAACTATTGTGACGTCGTGCCCCTCCGTCTGAACTGTGACGTCGAACGAAGGTGGGAGCGAGCGCCTCTGCCCACGCCCCACGTTGGGCGCCAATGTCGCACTGGTGATTGGTTTTTAGGTGGTGAGCCAGACTCAATCACTCGCCGATCAAAAAAAGGAAGAAAATCAGGTTTTACTTACAAATGAAAACACTTTTAGAATAGTACACTTCACAATATAATTGCCTATATAGGTAGATACAATGCAGCTACTTTAATACTAAAACTTTTACTAACAGAGAACATGAGTAAATTCAGGGCGTGGTCCGACAAGTATAGCTGGTGTTCACTGGTGTTCACTGGTGTTCACTGGTGTTCCGAAGGCCAGGGTCTTGATAGGAAGAAGACTTAACTGGCCGTGAGCTGGAGCAAAAGGCCGATTAAACAGCGTCGCACGCTTATATATGGCGTGCGGGGGCGCGCGGGCAGAGGCGCTCCCACTTTCGTTCGACGTCACAGTTCAGACGGAGGTGGGAGCGAGCGCCTCTGCCCACGCCCCACGTTGGGCGCCAATGTCTCATGAGTGATTGGTTTGTAGGTGGTGGCTTTGGGAAAGGCTATTCTATTCTAGCCTCTGCTAGCCTTTGATGGGTTGTTGTCTGGCCTTTGATCGGGTGTTTTATTTTCTGCTGTTTTGACCAGATAATTCTGAGTGCTTGGTAGTCCACGCGGCGTCTACTAGCCGTGTGTTGACCCTATTTACTATGTGAAATCTGTACGGATGCTACTAAATGCGTACGGATGCTGCTAAATGCGCATGAATGCTTTTTGCTGTCGGATTCCGATGGTGCTCTGTTTTGCCGTTTATAAATGGTCTCCTTCTCTTACTAAATGGGAGAAGATTGGGTGCTGGTTGCTACCTGATTCTGATGTATGTGCTCTGTTTTGCCATTTTCTAATGGTACTTTTGCTCTTGCTAAACAAGAGATGAATGCTATATTTCTCTGTTCTTCTTGCTGTGAAGAACGGGCATTGTCGGGCTAAAAGTGTTATGGAGTCTGTTGTTTATACCGACAACGCCTCTTTAAAACTTTGGAATTTTAACCTTGAATTACCGCTGTGGCTAGACCGCAGGGTTGCGTCGATTAATCGATGATTTTTGTTGTCTTTTAGTGTTTTACCTGATATTTTTGTTGTTCTATACCTGTTTTCACTACAATACTAACGTGGTGAAGACTCGTTCTTAAAATGTTTAAGTTCTACTAACGATTCTTGGCATTTCTTTTTAAACTATCAAGTTCCGCCTAAAGGTTTTTGGTGTTTAAAAGGGTTCCTAGGTAACCCTTCTTATGTTTTTGTCTATCAGGTAATAACAATAAATTGTGTTTTAATAAAAAAAAAATGTGTGCTTAAAAAAAAAAAGCGGGTTAAGTCGTTTTATATAAGATTTTAACCAACACTTACTAAATAATTTTAGTGTATGATGGTCATTCTGCCTGACCTTAGTGTATACGTATAATAATATAATATGTGTAAATGTATATTTTTTTCTTTTTGGGTCACTACTGGAGCCGAGAACCCAGTATCTTTTGCCCACTGTTGGTCAACTCTTTATGTGTTATATTATTCTAACGCGTTGCGCGTAATCACTAATTGCCAGGTGTCGGGCATTCGTTGTAAAATACCTACATAAACTCGTGCGATGAGTTATCGCTTATAAATACCTTCACAATATAGCCTATTTCTTGTTTTAAAATGTTTGTTTAACATAAATAAATACATAAACTTTAATAACAAAATGCCTATTTGTTGTATTAAAATGTTTGTCTAACATAAATAAATACATAAACTTTAATAACAAAATGATAAAATAAAATGTGTTGTTTTGTGCATGTTACTACATCCACAATCTTTCTTATAATAAACAATGTTTATATTTATTGGCATTAATTTTAAAATCTAATGTTGAAATGAAGTGTTCTAAATGTAAATTATACGCCATTGTATAGGTACCTACCTAACTACCTACGCCTCACATTGTTCATAAACTCAATTGAAGGATATTTTGGTTCTCAGTATATTGACTTGGAATTCAATTCTAATATGGTGCATGAGCCATGTGAAGTTAATGCCGCATCGTTGAACTATTTATCTTCTATTTTCGAGAAGGTACACTCAGCTCTGTTGTCGGCTCATCAACGCAATTGTTTATTTTATAATCTTCGCCGTAAACCGGCAGAATTCTTCAAAACTAAATGTTATGAATGTTAAACCACTTGGTGAATGGCATATAAAAGATTTAAAGATACCTACATATAATTACATAAAATAAAAAAAGAATACTTATAACCTATACATTGTTTATTTTTTCAAACAAATGTTCTCTAATTTATGTTACCGTTTGTAGTAGTGCCTACTATAAATTAATATTTCTTGTTGTGGGTAGCAAAATTATTTTTTCTCGTAAAATACACTATTTTTTTAAATTGCTGCGCAGTTATGTACCCAAATGTTGTGTTGAACATTGTTTTAAAAAGTCTTACCATAAACTAAATATATTGTTTTTTTTTCCCTGTGGATCAGTGGTTAAAAGGTCACTGTCAGCCGAGTATACAAGTTCGATTCTCGCTTGTAGTCTTTTCTGGAAGTCTATTCTAATGTCTACTTTGTCGGCGTATTATTTTTTTCGCTGTGCTTTGTTCTGAAGTTTTTTTTATTGTTGTTGTTCATAATTTTGTATCGATTTTATAATCGAATTGTTATTATAGGTACTTTTATAAAGCAATATTGTGTGTGATTGACCGGGCGTTGCGAACTCGGAACAGTCAAATAGTACTTATCTAATTAAAATATATCTAGTTTGTTATTGCGATGCGCACGCGCTCACTCAGTGACGCGCTGGTTGATATATACCGAACTTATGATTCATCATTGTTTACTTTAATAGTGTGTTCATTCATCTTGGACAATCGTGGTCTTTGTAATTAAATTGAGCAATATAATTATGTATTTTGTTGTTCTATTGTAATTCAGTAGTCTGTTTGTAGTCTGCAACTTGAATTTATTTTTGTTTAACTTTTGTATAAATTCTGTTTGTTATACCTAACTATGACTTAGTATTTTGTTTATCTAGTGGTCAAGGTGCCGAACCCAAGAATAATAATTCGTAGGGCTAGACGTAACTTCTCTTACCTGTAACTCATTCTTAATGACGTCCCTTTTATCTCGTGTATTACCCTAAGCGCTTCACGCCTTTAATGGTTGTCTCTCATATTCTGTTGTTATGTTATGGCCTAAGCACTTATGTAGTGTGTGGCGGCTTTATGGATGACGGGTGTGTTAGTTTATCATAGGGCAGTTGTTGCGTGCGTATTGTGGGTAATATATTATATTTATAGCTAATGTAATTATGTAAGTTTGGTTGTTTACTTAAAATACTGACACCACTTCCACTACTTGATTACAGGTAATCCTCAACTAGCTGCTAGCCCAGAGAATTTTCCCTAGGAAAAATTCTGCCCTAAAGAGGGGGGTGTGTGACGTCGTGCCCCTCCGTCTGAACTGTGACGTCGAACGAAAGTGGGAGCGCCTCTGCCCGCGCGCCCCCGCACGCCATATATAAGCGTGCGACGCTGTTTAATCGGCCTTTTGCTCCAGCTCACGGCCAGTTAAGTCTTCTTCCTATCAAGAGCCTGGCCTTCGGAACACCAGTGAACACCAGTGAACACCAACCACCAACTACCTATATAGGCAATTATATTGTGAAGTGTACTATTCTAAGTGTTTTCATTTGTAAGTAAAACCTGATTTTCTTTCTTTTTTTGATCGGCGAGTGATAGAGTCTGGCTCACCACCTACAAACCAATCACTCATGAGACACTATGGAATATCGCTATCCCTTTGGGTGGCGGCAGTTAGACAGGCAGTCACTCTGTGGAAAAAAGCTAATATTCAGCCAAAACCGGTTAGACTAGAACCTCGGACTTCTTGATGTGCTCCTCCGACTAGTCCGTACTCCCTACTCGCTGGTTTGTTCATTGCATTCCGACTAGTCCCCCTACTCCCTACTCGCTGGTTTGTTCATTGCATTCCGACTAGTCCCCCTACTCCCTACTCGCTGGTTTGTTCATTGCATTCTATCACATGGGTCAATTATTTTTTTAATTTTTGTAGATAATAATTTAAATTATAGTTAAATGAAAAAGTGGCTTATAAGAAAAAAAAACAAAATACCTACAATAACATAATTATATAAAATGTTAATATTACATTGAAAACTGTTTTCTGTGATAAAAAAAATAGAATTCATTTTTCCACAAAACTATTTTAGCTCATCTCATCGTACCCCATTACAGCCAAGGTACCTACGGTACAAAAGGCAGGGGCAGCCTCGAAGCCTCCTGTGGATCCAGATCCAAGTTGTAGGGGTTGAGAAATTTGCTGCTTAATTGCACTGCATTAATTAGGTGGTGGTACATGGTAATGGTAAAATCTATAGATAGAGTATGTAATGACGACCACAGACTACTAGTGGCTACCTTCGTTTGAAATATTTGGCTGTGATCAGTGAATCATTTGCGTAGAGCCTAAGGGCCGCGCCGGTGCGCATAATTATGGCAAAGCGCAGCAGAGTGCATTTTGCCACTGTCAAACTATTATCCTTATTCAAGTAATGTCCAAAATAAATTATGTCCGTATGGATTGAGGAGCCACTTCAAATTTTACAACGAAGCTTGGTCCGTTATTTAGTAGGAAAAGAAATAATTTTGTAGGCCAAATGTTGTAATTTGTACTAAAGTATTTAAAAAGTTACATTGATGTAACTTTTTAAAGGAGCCACCTTTACATTGATGTAAAGGTGGCTCCTCAGTACATACGTCTGAACTGAGGAGCCACTCTAGAACTCGAAAAGTATTGAATGAATATTTATGAACATTTTGTATAATTTTGTAGTAACTGTGAACATCATCTACAAAAAATCTGAGGATTGCACCTTTGATATTCAGGAAGATATTATACTTTAAGTGTGGCTCCTCAATCCATACGCCATACGAGTGTGAATTCCGTGAAATAAGTCAGTCGAATTATGTTTTCAGTTTATGGTCATTTTGTAGTAGTTGTAATCAGATTTGTATTAACATTATAGACTTGTACGATCAAGGGAATTTGCAAAAAATACAAATGTATGTGGCTCCTCAATCCTGACGCTGTGCAAATAAATAATTGATTGTACCTATCTGAGATCACAACGGAATCAAACACCCGAGACGGCTACATTTTGTACAAACGCCTACAAAATAAATATGTACAGCTCAACACTGTAATATATTCGATAGCTGAAAAACAAATCACTTTTCGATATATCGCACATCCTCTAAAAAACTGTCATAAGATGCTGACAACAAGTTTTGAGAAAAAGCCAATTTTGATTATTTTGAATAAACTAATGGTATTGTGATTGCAGAGTTTAATTATTTTGGTTTTTTACTATTGTTTTCTAACAAAGAATTGATAGAGCTATTCTCTGAATGAAAAATATGTTCATGACTGGAATTAAATATTTCTTTTTTTTGTTAAAAACTGAAAAAATACCCAACTTGTGACACTTTTTTACATTATTTGTTAACAAGTTTTATGAAATAAAACAATATAGTTACTGGAATAAAATGTTTATTTATAGTTTTTATCAGTTTTATTGTCAGTCTCGAAGTAAAGTTATAAAAATAAAAACAGAATTAAAGTTCTTCTTAATATTAAATGAGATCTTCGTAGCATTAGGCTAGTCAAATACACTTAGAATCCTATTAAATCAACAAATCAAAATAATTATTTTGGTATTTCGAATTAAGTATTCTTTTAAAATTAAAACCTTATCACAAATTTGTGTAAAAGTCGGCATAATAATTAGGGATGTGATTACTCTGTACCAAACTTACGAGATCTCTCTTCTTATTTTCTTTAATTTTAGTTTTGCACCTATAAGCCTTTTTTAAGACGACGTTTTGTATGACTAATTGTTTTCTTGTAATTTCCACTTCTTGAAAATCAGTATCCTTATATGAATATTTGTAGAAAAGTTTTTTGAATTCGCCTTGAACCACTTTAATAACTTTTAGATCAGAGGTTTTAAAGTTTTTGGAGTTGAAACCAATGGTTTCTGACAGGCTTTTCATTGAATAAAATTCTCTGAAACTCATTTCGTTAACTCTGTACGGGTTGCCCTTCTTTTTCGCATTTCTTATAATTTGTGCATATTGGCTAGGAACGTAAATGGGTCCAGATCTGAGGTTCTTTTTGATAGCTTTTTCTATAGTTGAATGGGCGGCATCGCCTTCGTTTTGTGTATGTCCGGTAATTAGATATTTATGAGTTATGGATTTTATTTTGGGATGTTTCATCAATGCATATAAATACATGGAAAAAATAAATTTATTTTTTTGTTGCCCGCAACAGTTATCAGAAAAAAAGACAAATTCAATGCCTGCCCCATCATAAGTTTCCATTATTTTATTTATAAAGTTCAAGACACAAGAACCAATTTCATCTGCCCCTCTATTGGCCTCTGCTTCGTGCCACAGATAACATTCTGTGTGATCAGAACCAATTTCACTCACAGTGAAATTAAAGTTATTTAATTTAGATTTATAATAAAATACGGAGACATCTCCTCTCGGAGTTTGAAGAACAGCTTGAAGGTCATAGACCGCTACGATGTAATCACTACACGCTTTAGTTTTATCATTTTCTTTTTCGACTCTAGATAATTCTTTTTCTTCCTGGTGCAACAAGTACTTCTGTTGTTGTTCGTCTTTTGCAGATCCAGTGGCATTTTCATAGCTAACACACAACTCGCAACGGTCCTTCTTAGGGATAAAAAAGCTTATATTAAACTCCGAGTTAAAAATTTTAGCGTACATTTCGTAATGTCCTGCAGTTACTCCTTGCTCCAAACATTTAGCTTTATAGTCCGCATGCAAATCCGCCAAACATTTACCGCCGTCTATAAACTCGCGGCTGGAATTTCGCCTTATGTAATGGCTTTCGATTCGGGGTATTGAATTAATGTGGTCCCTGATTGCCTGTTTGATCGATTCATCCACTTTTTTATGATTACCGTGTTTACCTCTTTTATCTATGTCAACAAAACCAAGATCTCTCTTTTGAAAAACTGTTCTTATAACCCGATCATTCACATCTAACGTTGCCATAAAAAACTTCTTACAAACCCGTATCTTTTTATCGTTTATGTCAAAATAGAAAGCATTATTATAACAACGTGGTTTTTCTTTTCCAGAAAACCTAAATGATGGCACTATAGCTTTTGTAGAAGAGTTTATAAAGTTCCTTTGAAGAGTAACGTCGCCTAATGCCCAATACTTAGAAAATATTGTCTTCCTGCAGTCCTCGTCGATTTTGGTAGAACATTGCATTTTGCATTTATCGCCACAAGGTGGCTTCAAAGAACGTGCCAGTACAATTTTCTTGGTTTTAGATCTAGAAATATACGATTTTCCGGTATTACGCAATTTTTTGGCTTTATTGCTAAGCCACTCTTCAACTCTAGCAATACGCTTTCTACTTTTCTTAGCAGGACTGTTATTTTCTACTTCGTTCACGGAATTTTTCGGTTCGACTATTTGATCTTCTAATATCGATTCATTCTCGTTTTGCACTGTTTCTTCTCTTTCTACGTTATTTGTTTCAACAGATTCATAGATGGAATTTGGTTCTGTTTGATCGTTACTTGGCATTATTTGAGCGTGATTCGTAGCTGTAGTTGACGTAGAACTAGAAGAACTGCTAGAAGAACTGCTTGAAGAACTGCTAGAAGAACTTGAAGATCTTTTTGAGGAGCTAGACTTGAAGTTAGGGTCTTTAACTGAGTCATCACAATCTTCCGAAAAAGATTCATAAGCAGCTTCCTCTGTATTTATAGGCGGATTGTAACTGTAACTGCAATGGGCAATAGGCTCTTGGTCTTTATAAGCTTCGAAAGCTGTATGCTTATCTGGGTTTTCTGAAATAAAAAAATAGCCAAATCATAAACTAATATACCTAATCAGATATTAAACTCGTAACTTCGTAGTAGTTGTATAAACGTCTTAAACGTTTATACAACTACTACGAAGATTCCACAAAACTGAATTTTTAGACTGTAATCCTGAATAAGCCTAATTAGGCTATTTTATAAAATACAACTTTTTACTTGGATATTATCACAGGATCTAAACTTATGTACCTAATGAAACGCAGTTACTTAAGCTAGAGTAATTTAAACATACCTTTGTTCAGATTATGGTCACTATTTTCCTTATTTTCATTATTTTGGGCATTTAATATTTGTAGTAACTTTTTACCCCTGCTTTCTTTAAATCTATCCTCCATTTTTATTCTGAAATAAATAAGGTAATTATGAACAGATCACCAAATATTTCCATTTTTTTAGTTTAGTTTATAACTAGCTTTTGCCCGCGACTTCGTTTGCGTAGAACTCGCTATCGCGGAAAAGCAATACCCTTATTTTCATCACGCGCGCAGTCGGTTAAAAACTATACTCGTATTATGTCCTTACTCAGGCTCTAGACTATCTGTATACGAAATTTCATTTAAATCAGTTCAGTAGTTTTGGCGTGAAAGCGACATAGACAGACAGACAGAGTTAATTTCGCATTTATAATATTAGTTAGGAGTAGGATAAAATCATTTTAGTTTTAAAATACTACCTAACTATTATAGTATTGTTATACTTATAGTATTGTTATAACAAATTCATTCCAAAGCAGACAAATACTACCATAACATAAGATTTGTCATAAGTCTACTACCAATTACTTCAAAGTTAAATCACAGAAATGTAAAAAAATGTCATAACCTATTCAAAGTCTGTTTTCATAAAGATTTCGTACCAAAATTTTGCAAATTAACTATAAAAAAGTGTCACAATACATATTACAACCGTTTTCTATCCAGAAAAGAAGTAAATATAACGTCACTTGATGTGAAATAGTATCATAACCTATGATATGACACTTTTTTACAGATAAAATATATCATCTTTTTCAATATGCGATCGAAAAAACAGAAGTATATTGTGATAGTATAGTTTTCACTTCTAAATTACCAAGTATTGTAAAGAAACTTACCTAAAATATAGTCACAAGACAGTTTATGGCGATTTTCAAGAGCACCGACACACGTTCACACGTCATAAGCCCCGATGCGGCACTATTGTTGAGGAGAGATCGCTCATTCCCGCTCCGTAAAAAACTGACACTCGCGCCATCTGGTAGCTTATTTTAACACTACAGTTATGACGGTTTTTTTTATCGATAGTGAATGAAAAACTTAAATAAACTGTATTTATATCTCGAATTTTACTTTTTTTGTGTTACGACAGTTTTTTAGAGGATGTGCGATATCCTAAAATGTTCGATTAGGGTAACCATGACTTATAATTACAATGGAATGGCATACCTTTTACGGCCTTCCCTGGACAGTCTATTAAATAAAAAAAGTTATTTTAAGAACACCTAATACTTTTCATTATCATCAATTCAGACAAAAAACGTCCACAGCAGGACCTGGCCATATATTATGTAGATATCATAAATATATTTTTCAAAAGAAACTCAAACTCAGATTATAGAAATTCGTGTTCAAGTTTTTCAATTAACAATATTTCCAATGGCACTGATAATCACTGATGTCTGCCTACCACCCTCGGCGCATCCTGCTTTTCCCTGTAACCACGTAAAGATCAACTGTACGTTTAGAAGTAGGTATGTATATATAATAAAAAAATCTATCTATTAATGTTTGTTTATTATTGGGCAGGATTATTTATTTTGTACTTACATAATATCTTTCATAGAATAAAAGCCATGATCATGTTATCGATTATTAGAAGTAAATCGTATTTGGTATTTACGTTATTGAGCCGTTTGGGGTCGAAACTATGGGCCATGAGGCCTATAGTCGTATTTTTAATTAGACGAAGTCAACTGACGTTTACTGTGTTGTCAGTTTATGATGAAATAAAAATAGTGTTGTGACAAAGTGAATGATTGAAAAAACTCTTAATTGAATGAAATTGCCTCGATAACAACAAATAAACACAACAATTCCCACAAACACAACGTAATGAAAAACTTAACAAAATCAGTAACTAAACACAAAACAGCGTGAGTGCAGAAAACCATTCGTGCTATCAGACCAGAGGTTAGAAGCCATTGACATATATTCTAACAATAGACGTAACATTCCTTATAAAATATTGTCCTAGCTGTCTTTTGATGTTTCTTTTTTGACAATAGAAAGATGTGACAAAACGTTTAAAAAATGTTCTTTATGAAAATATTGGGCTTATTCCGTTTATCCACCCTAAAAAAGCCACCCTAAGGAGAATACTCGGAAACGCGTGTCCTTCTATCCACCCTGAACGGGGTGGATAACCGTAATTCATTTAAATATGTTTCTTCCGATTTTTTACCCCAAGTACAGTTGAATCAAATTATCTTTTAAGTTTTAATTTAATATTTATTGTTAAGCGAATAACATAAAATAGTCTTAAAATCTAAATTGCAGGTACATGGTACTATAAGATAGAAAGCCGAAGCGGGGCTGGTGGTTTTTTATAAATTTTGCAACATGTCCAGAAAATGACCAACGCTTATTTCATTATTAAGTAGACGTAGTTGCGTATCCTGGATAAATTCGTCCCTTTTAATGTATATTTGCAATCGTTTTCTAAATTTGTTTGCTGCAGCAGACGTATTAGCGAAGAACTGTGCGTTTTTTTGCACGCATTCCAAAAACTTAGCTAAATGTGGATGTTTGTCTTTAATTTCATGTGACATTGTTTTATGCCAGGTTTCTAATGAATTTGTAGTCCTATGAGACACCCCGAATGAATTCCAAACAGCCACAAAGGTTTCGTCCTTGAGCCATGTTTTTTCAAAATATTTCACAAATGCCGCCATATTATTATCATCGTCTAATAAAAATGATTTCACAAACAACCAGCCTTCATTAATCAAGTTTGAAGGTAATAGTGGCAACCTTGCCGTAAGTAACACTAATCTTTTTGTATTTGGGTATTTATTGATACCTAGCTTATCTGCTCGTTTTTGAATGGACTTCACATAATGAAAGTAGCAGCCATGTAGCAATATATTTGGAAATACACTTTTTAATGCTCCCATTGTAGCTTTTTCGTAGTCGAGCGTGAATGTTGCGGGATTCCATGCAGGAATTTGTGATTTGATTAAATTAAATACCGTTAAATAAGTGCTTTTCTTTATGTCACTCATAATTGCAAATGCCAAAGGTATTATATTTGTTGAAGTCGTGGTACTGTTCATATCAGCGTGTATACTGAAAACTTGGTTAAACGGTTTGGGGCATATTCTAAAAGTTGCATCGCAAAGAAATTTTTGAGTTTACCCATTTGGTCTCTTGCGAAATTGTTACAGAATATCAAAATCCGAATATTTTAATAAAATTAAGTTGTTTTAAACCCAATGCTGCATTTCTATGTTCATATAAAGTAGTTTTAATTTTTGAAAATTCAGGAACTTCATTTAGTAAGTCGACATCATCTTCATTAAGTGACGCTACCATGTTTTTATAGATTTTCGGCACCGGATCTAGTGAAGTGGTTACTTCGTTGATACATTGGTTTATATGCGAGTCGATTACATTTTTAGTGAAATCTTGTTTACATAACTGTATGTGTGGTTTTGTTTTCATCACAGTATTTTCCTGTAATAATAATGTTGGATGATGCGTAAACAAATAATTAAAAGTTAAAAAAGTTTACATTTGAAAAACAAGGCTATTAACAAAAAAAAACACATTTGACATTTACAATAAAGCAATTTAATTATAAATTTGCTAAAAATAAAATTAATAAATTTGACTGTGCATATTCCACTATGTCATTAAAAAGTAAGTACATTATAGAAGTATCCTGTATATATTGAATCAATGTTTGTCGCTACAAGTTATTACGACACATTTTTTAGGAAAGTACGAGTATGTGCCGGACACAATAGACGATGATATGACTCAATGTGATAGCCAAGAATCATTGGATATGGCAGAAAGTCAAAGGTGGGATTCAATGGCAGTTAATATAGGCGATAAAGAAACCACGACTGAACGAGATACTCAAACGACTAGTTCCAGCTTCAGCTCGTCATCAACCCAAACTAATTTTACTGCTATTGACGAAGAAAAAAATACCTTAGCTAACAATGCTTTTGGGGCGTTAGTTGGGCACGAACTGGGTAATGTACCTTTATTTAAAAGAAAATATGTTATGTGCAAAATCCTACAACTATTGGATAATAATTAATTAATAATACTTTTATTTACCATTACAGTAATTGTCCCGACGCAGTGATTTATTTTTCGTTTAGCACACAGCCAATAAGTTGTTTGATTTGCGTATGTTTTCTTAAAGTGATATTGATAACCATTATGTAAAGCTACTCGACCCTTACCCCTTGTCAATATTTTTATTTTTTCAATTAAAGACATTTTAAAGTTTAAATCAAGCTATGATTTATATTTAAGCACATACAATAATATAACTGGAATGGAAATTAATTGCAATGATATGTGTCATTAAAAGATACGTCTAGAATGACGTAATAGTCACATAGAATGTTAGATGAGTAAACAAAACTATTTTCAGCTCAAAGAAGGTAAGTATGTACATCTAAAGTATTTTAATGTTCACGAAGTTTCTTGGACTGGGTTTGTGTATGTTTCTGTGTTAATGACTGTACTTAGGCAGGTGAGAAAAACGGAAGAAACATATTATATGAATTACAGTTATCCACCCCGTTCAGGGTGGATAGAAGGACACGTGTTTCCGAGTATCCTCCTTAGGGTGGCTATTTTAGGATGGATAAACGGAATAAGCCAAATATTGTTGAATTTCGGGTCCAAAGAGTTTCATATGCAAACTCAAACTCTTTTCAACACATAGTTCTAAACACACATTTGGCAGATGGCGCTATGAAGTGAAACTACCATTAGGAAACATAATTCTATTACGAAGTGGCGTAAATAAATATGAAGTATTATAAAGTTATTACGAAGCACTTTTATACAATTTTATTGTAAAATAGAAATAATATGTACTTATTCTTTTATAGTTTGAAATGATTAACTATTCACACTCATTGTTCGTTCATCTGATTGAACGAGAACTAAACGCATCACTATTACTTTAAATATGGCAACATTATTTTACAAAGTGACATTAGCTACTGTCAGTTGGCTTCGTCTATAGTCCGTTCACAGTTATTTTACCAAGGAGCAAGTATACATGGAGTGATAGCTTTAAGCATAAACAAGAAACCTATCGTTATTTCTTTTTACTTGTATAAAATTTCATATGTGTAACCGAGACAGATGTATTGTATTTATTACCTCTTGAAATACTCATGTCGCAATTTTTTCAAAAGAAGAAATGACTGTCAATAGTGATGTACTCATGCACTAATCTCTTATTGGTATTGGTATATAATTTGATATGTAGAGACAAGATAAGCATTTGATTAAGTAATATACCAGTAGTATATTATTTTACGAGCTTTTATTTAGAGTATAGTACTTAGGTGCCTACAAAGAAACAAATACTGTAAAAAGAGAGGTAATAATAAGATATGATTGATCATATCTTATTATTACCTCATTTTACAGTATTTAGGAAAGTAATTGAAAAAAAAACTCTAAATAGTCAAAATCATTTATTTATACCACAAAGCAATGCACACGATAACTGCCCGGCAGGTCTGATACTATATGTATTAACAAAATGGGATGTAAATGGGCGGAAACAGTTAACATTTACGAACAATATTTTCATCCTGAGTTCCAGAAGTGCAAGCCATGTTCACTCTTGAAGCTTTATTATCGCTTCTAAAAATAAGGTTTCGTTATTTCGGACATTTCTGAAAATTACAACACAAATCTGTTTATGATATACCTACATATATGTATATATGATTACTATAGCATATTTTAACAGTTGCAATGTTGGTATATATTAATTGATAAAAATATAAGTTAATAATAATAAAGTAGAAGTACAAACCTCAGTATTAGATATCTGGTTAATAAAAATAGTAGGCACAGCATAAGAATGCAAAACTTTTCTTTGAAATCTTTCTTGATAACAAGCAGACACAAAATCAAGCGAACAAAGCTTAGAAGAATTAGACTGTTGCCATTCTCCCTTTCTCATATTTCGAACCCAATTTAGTTTCAAACCTTCATTCTTTGGAAATCTACAAAAAATCACAATTAATAACCAATTATTCAAATTATAATCTCTCAGAAACTGGTTTTCTAACTGACAATTGTATTACAACACTATCCTCATATTTTTTATCGAAATATTTCTATTATATTTATTTCATTGTGACTATTGGAATAAAAATATGTGTCAACGGTAGTCATTATCTTTATCTTTAAGTATAAGCTTTACAAATATCATTGTAGAATTATTACGGCAGATATCTACAATTTTACTTATTATGACTTACCGGTGGTAAGATATTTTTTTACCATTTTCGGTCAATAGTCCCATTTGGCTTTTACATCCGACGGCATTACAAACTATGGTCATTTTTAATGTTTAGAAGTGGTCATATCTACAATTGTAATATTTTGTAGCAATTAAAATTGCAATTTATTTCGACACGGCTTTCACTCCAGCTGGACGAACATCGACATGACATAACATTTTTCTTGGCATATGTCATTCAAGGCTGTATAAAAGCTCTATGGCTATCATACTCGAACATATACAGTTTTGTAATTAAAGAGAAAAGAGATGCATATACGTTTTCTACTCATTTTGAAATGCTCCCTCCATGTATACTTGCTCCTTGTATTTTACCTCTAGCTGTTAGATTGGCCAACCTGGGCGTTGTGTTGCTATATTTGGTATATAATACTCCCATTTTAAATAAACATTAATTATTGCTAAAAATGTACTTATTTTTTTATTGCCTAAGCGATCGTATTAAATATTTGGAAGTAATGTTTGTAACAAAACCTCTTGATATTGGCATGGCTATATGCATGTACATTTATTTTCTTACGAAATAACTAATTTCCTATGAAGATACGTAGTTATAATAAAAATGTTGTCTATTTAATATACAAAGGTAAACGCGTCATAATTACGCCAACGTGAGGTTCTAATTATCAAATACAAAAACTGCGAATTTTATTTTCATATTTATTTTGAATAAGAATGATGTGGGTGTAATATTACACCTCTGCCTACCCCTGCATGGAAACAGGCGTGAGTCTATAAGAATGATCCATGTGGACTGCCAATGTTATGATGATTCGTAACTGCTGTCAGATTCTGTATCCGACTCAGAATTTAATTCTATTATGAACCTGTCCATTTCAGCATCCGTAGACCCATCTGTTTCACGAAGCTTGTCTTAAATGTGGCGCTCATGTTTGCATTGTTTTTGTCAGTCTTCTGCAGCGATAGATTGAAAAGCTTCTCCAGCTAAATTCACAATGTTGGTTGCCTCTTGTCCTACATTTTAGCTTGTGACTCGCCTTTTAATGAGACTCCACATAAGTTCAATAGGGTATTACACCATTTTTTGAAAAGTGTCTCAAGATGATCCTATGACTATAAGAAAGTAGTAGAAAAATTACAAAAAATATATTCAGTTGATAAGTATTTTTTAAACAACTTTTAAATTTACATTTTAAATGTTCGCGGTTTATCAGACAAAAACGTTGGAAGCCATCTTGCTTACGCAAACATATTAGTAAACAACGTATAGCTACTTGTTGATGCTTGCTTTTTTTGACAGTCACGTGGTTTAGCTGTTTATAATTCTACTAAGTTTATGACGTCATGTGACGTTAATGACATTCGTCATGGCAGCTGCTGTTTTGCGTAATTAAATCACAGATAATAAAACGAAATTCTTTAAAATGGTTTTAAACAAAGAAATATAACCTAAAGCATAGAAGTAACACTAAATAACAACAGCGGTTGCTATGATTGATATCTTCTTTCTAATGGCACATGCAGTATGATAGAAAGAGCTGTCGATAGGTTTAGCAGCACGCTCTTATAGCAGAATCGTGGTAGGCAAACAGTAGACAAAACATAGAGTTAGGAAACCGAGTGTTGTTCGTAACAGTGATGATTTATCGATAAATATTTTTGGTCAAATGTCTAACTTTAGTATGTGTCGATATATTTAAGCCGTATAAATAAACAACTAAAATATTGAAATTGTAGTTTTTGCTGTTGACGCCGGACAGTGCTTTGCAAAGACTTGCCAGACAGAAAGTACTAAAAAAATCACGTGTTTAAAGGCCCGCACAAACTATCTGTCGTGACTTACTGTCGCGACAGTAAGTCGCGACAGAAGGGTAAGGCCTTGCCACACGATACAATTTTACCACTGATCAAATTTTCAATCGAATTGGCTTTGCCCGTCTACACGACACAATCAAATCACTGATTTGCATTCCGCCCACCCGATTGGTTAAAATCTGGTGGTACCGCCCACCCGATGAACTTGAGTTGACTTGAGTTGGACGACTGGCGTCTACACGTCACGATTTCATCAAGTGATTTAGTCAAGTTGGACGTAAAATTGTGCCGTGTGGCAAGGCCTGTATCTGGACAAGGAAAATCCATTCAAGTGTGCACAATATCGGACGTCTGTCGCGGACGTGACCTTGAGCGTTCAGACGTCCGATAGCAATCTGGAAAAATGACAGTAAGCGTCTGCGGACGTTTACTGTCATCCGTATATTGTCCATGGTACGGCCTTAATATTGATTTTATACCGAATATAGTCAAAAATGTTAAATTCACTTTCAATTCACCAGTTCTGCATTACTTCATGGTATACCAATAATATAATTTAATAGTGCTAACTGCTAGTGCCCTGAATTAAGAAAAATATGCTCCTACCTAGCCTTAGTGTATTGCATAGACAGCATGGCGTGTCTATGGTTGTATCGGACGCGGACGCGACAGAAAGCCGCGTCCGAGAGGGTGTGCACACTATGTGTCGCGACAGTAAGTCGCGTCCGAACAGTTTGCGTGCGCCTTCATTGTTCGTTTTAGCCATAAAATCTATTGACAAAAAGTATTAATAAACTAATGAGCGATGCGTTGCGATGCGATGCTAAGAAACTGTTACTTAGATTATGTATTGTACGAATTATACCAGATTGGCTAATGCGGCACGGCAGGCTTTGGCAATTTGTTTGCGTCGCATCATATCACGTTGATTTTTTTAGAGTTGTAGGTAATCCGACTGCCACGCCGAAGCTTGCGGGTTTGATTCCCGCTCAAGTCAAACATTTGTGTGCATGAATAATTATGGATGTTTGTCTTGGTCTGGATGGTACTATGTGTAATATTTAATATATTTACAGAAAAGTATATATGCATGTTTATCGATTGTCTAGTACCCGTAGTACAAGATATGCTTTTTGTTTGGGACCAGATAATGTTGTGTGAATGTGAAAGAATATTATATTTTATGGTAGAATATTATGTAGCGGACTACAAGGCAAGACGTCTTTGATCAGTCGGGATAGCACTAATATGATAAATAATATAGAAGTAGGTAGATTAATTAAAATCGTTGTAATTATTATATTTTATTAATATGTTCAAACTAAAATTACACACTTTTTGTTTAGCTTTGGATAAATAATTCTACCGGGTGTGCAATGTCCGGGCTTAAATGTAATGTAAGCACAGCTTTCTGTTTTACACGACGCAAGGTGCTTTCTGTCTTTAAAAAACAGTCTTTCTCAAAATGACGTGAACAAATATGATGGTACTTCTGCTAAATCAAACTAGGCCGTCCAACGGCATTATCCAAAGTTTTCTTGTGACGTCATTAATAGGCAACCTGTAATAAAAAACACCTTCTTAATAATGAAAAATGCTACTCGCATCCTTAATCCATCTACTATTTTATAGATGCAGAAATGTAAGCCTACACACACGCGCTTACACTGGAACACTTGGCTTTAGGTTAATAGACGCTACTTTTAAGGTAGGTGTCTAAGTAAATTATGTACATTAAACTGCGCTTACTATCAAACGCGCGATAGAAAATTAGACCGCTGGATGTCTTTGTTTATTGTCAACTTAGCAACCGCGGCTACCCGCTGTCGCTTCCAGCTACAGTTTTACATTCATGTCCGATAGTTAGTTTCCGTATTTATCCCTCATTCAAAAAACATCGATATCTCCTTTCGCTGTCAAATCCCATCACTAAGGCTATTAAATCAATAAATGTACAAAATAACAATTTGTGAGTAAAATTCATAACACATACGTATGCAAGCTGTTCCTTTGATTTGCAATACAATGATATTGTGTAAACTTAACACTCATTATAGCATTAATACGAGAAAAGTAAATACATTTGTAGGAAAATTCCGACTCACTGCTAGAAGATAAAGTTTCTCCTGTTATTTCCGTTCCGAGAATAGCGGAATCCACATCCCGATATCACATACACGATGTGTATTAATTAATGAGTACACTATTTAATTATTATAAGCTTACTTACTATTTAAATGCAAAAAAGTTATTAAAAATGTAAACACAAACATCCAACAAATTTTACACTGTTGACAGATCACAGCACGGCTATTTAGAGAATGTAGTCAAAGATATGAGTATGTAAAGAGTATATGCCTCTTTAAATGAGACGCGTAATTTGACGTTATGATTAACCAACTAAGACCAACTGACATTACATGTTGCACGTTCGGTATAAGGAAATTTATAGGGCATGTTCTCTCTAGTCTAAACGTCCAACCTCTTTGGTTTTAAAATTCTATTTATTCATTTTATGAGCTGTAACTGATATATTCCGTATGTTTTCCGGTAATGCTATCTTAAATATACGTTATTATATTTTTTTTCACATGGGGTAAAATACCCTATTGCGTTTAGCTTGCAGTGGTATGGCGGTAATCTAACCACTTTGCGTCCATGAGCTTCAAGCATTTTAATTTTTGAAGCATTTCCACTAATATTGGGTAAAATGTTATGCACGGGTAACCTTATTTTACGTTCCTGTCATCACAGAGTACAATTCCAACATAAAGAAAATAAACACCGACATCTGTCAGAGGTAAAATAACTGTGAACGGACTTTAATTAAAAATACGACTATAGTGCACGCGCTCTTTACAAAGAAATCGCCAAAATCGACGACGCTCGCTGCAAGACGCGCGAAACGTCGGAAACAAATAGGTATTTATACCTTAAAAAAGTAAATTTTACGCGATTAAGACCCGCTAAATTATTTTGTATGATGTATACAAATCGCAAAAGTTTAAAATCGATTATCCGCTCGTATGTTTTGCGCTACGCCTCGCTATAGGCACATGAGTAAATAAAACGAACAGAGAGACAGCTTCTTAAGAGCTTGTAAATTTGTTACCTATTTTGGTAGGGTTGTCACAATAGGTTAAGACAAATCGCTAGTTCGGTATACGACAGATTCTGGATTGGACGGACAGATTCGTGATTTGGCAGATTCCCAACCCGACAGATTCGTGGATTGGGCAGATTCTTGGACTCGACGGATTCGCTATACGGCAGAAGTACAGTTGTAAATAAAATAGCGAGTGGAACCAAAAAAGGCATGCACCTGAAACTTTTAAAAGCACGGAATAAAACTATACATTTGTTACCAAGGACACGACGTGACGACGTGATTTATTTGACATTCCCAACGATACCACTAATAGTGTTATTATATATTATATCATATTTTCTGGTAATATGATCTATTTTGCTAATAAACATAGGAATCTCCTTTAGCTATTATGGCCACTAGTTTTACCACGGGGATAGGTATCTAAAATAAGTTTAAAAAGAAATTGTGTAAGACAAATGAACGTCTACAAAACAAATGACTATAAAATGATCAACCATCGATAGGGCTTACAAAAAACAGGTGCATGCGATTTTCGACCTTATTGACAATTCATGACAGACTTTGGTATTTTCTTGCTTTCTGACATTGATACGTTATTAAAATTAAAATTCTGAGTTACGCCAATAAGGTCGAAAATCGCATGCACCTGTTTTTTGTAATCCCTATCGATGGCTGATCACTTTCTGATAGTCATTGGTTTTGTAAACATTAATTGCTTTTACACAATTTCACAACTAATGAGTTGTTAAGTATTTCGTTGCCAACATTGACAATATTTATTTCAAGATCGAAATATTCGCGAAACTTTTGCTCGAGCAATTCAACAAATGCGACAAAATTATCAGGAGTTATACCTAATTAAAAAGCCCAATTGTACGTTACCATTGTTAAAATCTTTATAATGATTTAATTATTTCATCTAGTATTATTCATACACACAGTACAATAAACAACCATTATTAATAATAAAACACCACTTTTTTACATTAAAATATTAAAACTTGCAACGTACAAAACAAACAACGTGCGTTGTAATAACCCTAAGATTGTCAACTGCCTGTGCCTACGTAAACCGGTTCTTTCCAGTCTCGCCGCGTACACGACAAGCGGCCAGTGGTCACGCACACATAAGCCGCGTGCTCGTAGTAGTGCAACCGATTCGCGCTGTTGTATGAAGCTGTGTCTCTGTTCCGTTTATATACTCATGTGCTATAGGCATGTGCGCCGTCCCTTACAGTCGACGATAAGTAGATTCTAGAACAGGCTGGAGTAAATAAAAGAGAAAATATACATTTTAATTATTTATTATAATTATTTACAACTTACGTAATAATTTTGTTTAGGAGTAAACTGCAATGTTTCCCTAGTCTACACTACAGTGCAGCGATTTTCGTTTCAAGGCACAAAAATCTAAATACAAAGTCCGTATTGCGATTCATTGCCATGTCTCGTGTTGTGGAACAGCTTCGCTAATAGACTTCAATGTGCCCAAAACAATACTTAGGAACTCAAATACGTTTTAATATAAATGAATAGAACACCTTATGTGACTAGATGGTGGAATGTCATCTAATATTCTACATAAATTCTATGATTTTTCTTAGTTCTTTTTATTTTCTGCAAAATATCTGAAACGCTAACTAGTATATTTTTGAGTAAAATGATTTGCGTAAAGGAATTAGCTAGCAGCTGGGAGGATAGGATGGATAGATTTTGAGACGAGAATCATACCGCTATTACTTACAGTTTGTTAACGTGATCGTGAACAACTAGTGGCTACCCTACCGCCGCCCGTCGTTAACTACACGTCATACGTCCTCTTGTTTACAACAAGCCTTAGCTCGACCGATTACAATTAAGCCTATATTTATATTATTAAATATCCCCCCGAAGTTACACGTCAACATTTAACTAGTTCACACACCTCCCACCGATGCCCTAGAGATAAATTTTCAGAACAACAATTTATGAAATATATTAATGTAAATTTTACCTATATTACTTTAACCTTTAGCTTCATAGAACTAAATACAGTGGCGTAGTGCAAAACCTGTGATTTGGTCTATCGTTAGCTATGCTGCCTTCGCAGGCGTTCTCTCTTCGTCCCTATACAAGGTGAGTGAGTGAGATGCAGTATTCTGTCAGTTCAGTAAGCCGTCGACTCGGCGAATTGAGCTTTACTGAACGTTTGAGACGTCTCACTAGTGATTTAGTGTTGAACCGACGTCTAGTACACACAAAGGACGGACCTCACAACAGATTACAATAATAAATACAATACGATACGATTAGTCGCCATAAACAAACATGTTACCACAAAACGTAACATTACGTATATCAGACCAGAAAAACAAAACTCGAGCACAATTCAAAAGACAAATATTTTCCCTTTCCCCAATAAAAATTGACCTAAACCGTCCTCCGCTTATACTAAAGTGGTCTCGTGACAAAATCCGAATGTAGTGTAGTGTGTTGGTGGGGTGGGTGGTTTAGAGCTTGACTTTGCCGGCGCAGATGTCGTTGTAGAGCTGCGGCGTGATGGGCACGAAGTCGCCGCCCTGACGGAAGTACAGCGGCTCCTTGATCACCTCGGGGTCGAACCCTTCCTTCTGGTACTGCAGCTTCTTCAGCTTGAACGTACCTGCAACACGACAGTGGCACATATTGAGTTATGCAGTATTTATTTGGATTTTGAATATGGGTCATGACTGCCATCACCTACCGACATCGGATAAACACGGCAAAAATCCCGGACATTTGGGCGAAATATAATTTCCCCGGATATCTCTTGAAAAAGTACCATTTATCGCATATCTATAAAAAATGGATTTCCCCTGATAACAAAAGTGTCCGGGTTTGATCTGGACATTTTCAAAAACCCCGGCCGGACGGGCCCTAGACGACCTTCAAACTAGGACAAAAACCGGGGAAATCCGGACGGATGGCAGCCATAAAATCCACCGTGAAAATCCCCCGTGTTTGCTTCAGATAAGACCGAATCATCATGTAGACTACAAGAATTATTTCAGATATAGGCACGACCATTTTCAACGTTCACGCGTCGTATGCAGCTCAAACAAGATATTTTTATTTTTCAGCACCGATGTAGCGTACACGGGTTGTGTGTAGAGACGACAGGAATTCTTGCATAGGCCCGGCGACTTGCTCAGCGTGTACAAGTGCACTCAGTTGTGTCGTGTGTACTAGAAAGGTGTTGTGTGTGGTAGTGTACGTACCAGTGATCTCGATGTCGTCCATGAGCCGGAGGAACAGCGGGCGCGCGTAGCTGGGCAGCGACGAGTCGAGGTCGCGCGCCAGTCGCGACAGCTGCAGCGAGCGCGCCGGGTCCGCCACCGCCGCCATGCCCGCGCGACCCTCTGTCTGCGGGATCTGCAATACAACACATACATCACTATATTGAAGCTTCAAAACGTTCCATATTTTTAGAGATACTAAAGTTCACCGACGGCTCCGTCCGCGTGGAACTGTTTGCCCTTTTGGATGGGAATTTTCATAAATACTCTTAGTGCTCTTCTACTCTCCCCAAGGCACATATTATAATAGCAAATTTCAGCTTTCAATAATGGCTCGATAGCCTAGAGAAAAGCTTCTTTTAGAAGAAGCATCAAATTATGTTAGTATTTAACTGACCGAGACTCCATAGACGACGCAGGCCCGCTGGTCGAGGCTGGCGGACATGGCGTTCTCGACCTCCGCGGTGGCGACGTTCTCGCCCTTCCACTTGTACGTGTCGCCGGTGCGGTCGCGGAAGTACAGGTACCCGAGCTCATCTGCTACCAAGATGTCGCCGCTCGCGAACGCCGCGTCGCCCTTGCAGAACACGTTGCGGACTAATTTCTTGTTGCTGTCGTCCTGGAAGGTAAATAATGGTTACGTACTTATCAATTATTTAGTATTGCTATACAGCGGATGAATGCTCAACATCGGCCCGTGTGGAGAGCCTTGGAGCCTATGTCCAGCAGTGGACGTCTTTCGGCTGATATGATGATTGCTACACAAACTAGTATACAAAACACTAAAAACTAGTAACAGTGACTCTCTACCATACAACAAATCATCGAATGCTACCTGCTATCTTTACAAGGCCTCTTCTGGCTCTCGGCACCGTTAAAAAATGTCGTTCACAATAAAAACTACAATTACCTCTAAGATGACTGCGGTAAAAAAAGTGAAAGCTGTTACCCTTATAACGAATTCGTTCGGCACAGTTTGTATTTATCTATATTCGTGTGGTGACGGAGTAAGATGATGAAGTGTCTCTATCCCATTTCATTGACACAGACAATTAGAAGATTAAAACGATTTCGCTTACCTTATCAACATATCCATAATATTCTCTGGAGGCATTTCCTTGCGCGATCAGACCGATGAACATGCCCGGCTCATCTGAAATTGTAAATTTCTTGTATAATTTTCGACTCTTACACAAAAGATTGATCACAATAGTAGTATAGTATAATATGTACAGTCTGCGATAATTTACTTATTTAAAGGTATAAATATCTCTGTTACTCTCCAACGCTGCAACCAGCTTGTCGCGGACGGACTCCTCCTCTTCCCAGACCACGACCATATACCTAAATATATTGTATTCTAGCTTGAGTGCCCAAAAGCCTAAAGTTCTGACGTATTGTGTGTGTTATGGTTACTTACGCGGCTTGCACCGTATGCAGTATCCGTCGGGCCCGCGCAGCAGCTCCCCCTGCTCGTCGGCGCGCACCAGCGCGATGGGGTGCAGGCACGTCGGCACCAGCTTCGGCAGGAAGCCCACCGCGCCCAACGTGTTGTCCACGTTTACTGGAACCACCATACATTATCAGTCAAAATCATTTATTCATTTAGGCCACAAAGTGACGTTCACGAAAGTCTCGTCCTAGCGTTATCCCCGTCGCATCCATGACTTACACGCCTTGGAGCCCGAGGTCCGCTTACAGGTCCAACCAGATATATGACAGAATATCAACTTTTCCACAGAGCGACTGCCGTCTGACCTCCGCAACCCAAAGGGATAGCGATATTTCATAGCTTAGGCTAGTATCAGTTTATTTGAGGTTACTGACTCCCCGTAGGTAACGACTGTCAAAGATCTTCATGACAGCCGGGACCGACGTTTTAACGTGCTGTTCGAGGCACGGAAGCAAGTGATAATTAACAATTTAAAGTCAACATTTAAGTTAATTACTAGATGATTCTATATTAAGGGCGGTTTCAGATTAGCGTATTTCTCTGCGCATATACGGTCGTTTCAGCATACGCGCGTACCTACACGCGCGCTAAATTACGCGCTTCAGAAAACCGGAGTCGCGGAAACGGGCATATTTCGGCACGTTCAATCGAAACTGTACCTAGTGTCATCTTGTCAGTGTCAGCAAAGATTTTGACGGCTCGCGCTTATACGAGCTTAGAAGCGCGTCAACGCTCGTACGAGTTGCGCGTGTGCCAAAAGACGCGCCTATACGCGCCTACATGCGATTCAAAATACCAGGTTATACGCGCGTATAAAACGCTAATCTGAAACCGCCCTTACTGCCACTATAGATACTGCAAGGCAGAACCACGAGAAAGGACGGACCAATAAAACTTATGGCAATTTCCATCACACACCACGTCTTTGGGGGCGACAACTACGTATCTATCTTTATTGTAATTATGTACATTCGTGAAGATGGCGCTTGCAACGGTACCAATATATCAAATATCTACCCGAAACAGTAGCGGTACCACGATTTTCGTGTCTGGGATAGTTTGGCTATATTAAGGAAAACACAATGCTTTCTTCTTTCTTTCTTCTTCTTAAAGAGGAACCGAATGTTTTGTGGGGAAGAAGGCTTGAGTCCCTTAACCCGGATCTGCCTTGGTCGTGCCTTAACACAACTACTGCAAATGTCATGGCAGACTATGTAAAACACATGTATATGACCAACATCGAGATTTTTATACCGTAGACCATTCAGTACAAAAGAATTGTATTCATGATTAAAAGAATGTATGAAAAATCACAAAGAGGAGGAAGTAGGGCAGAAATTGAGTTGGTTTTGGTTGTATACCAAATAAGTAGGTATGTACTTAGGTCACCTTAGATTGTATAACTCTATAAAAAATTGTTAAGAATGGATCATCATACGACTGAAATGTCAATTACAATTCCCAATTAATATATTATGCAAGTGACACATTTTAAATTGAAATTCTTAGTAAGTAATTAAAATATCAAATGGTAGACAAGTAATGTGATGGACATTTCAAAGCAGTTTTTGTAAGTATGGAACCAATATGTTACGCAACCACTAAACCATTATTTTCCATATTCTCTGAATATTAGCATTAGGTACTGATTAGTAGAGGAAATTCGCATGCGTAAATTTCAAAATAAAATCCACTCATGCACCAACTCTTTGTCTTATTAAATCAAAGATTACTGATTCTAGAGAAATAAAAAGGCAGACAGTAATTTTTGTTTTACAAATTTCAAATCACTTGTAATCTCTACTGTTTTATTCATTTGTATATGATGCAAGTTTTAATCCAATTGTTGCATGATGAAATGGGGTAACGGCCTGATTAGATTTAACTAACTAAGTAGGTACACATTTATCGTATCGCGGTACACTGGAGTCAATAGTTGACATCAATACAAAGTTCAGTAGGTAGGTACCTACGCAACGCCATTCATTTTTATATGTAGGTACTCGTAAATTGTGCATTTATTTGGATATGTTTATTTTGGGCATTGTTTCGTTTGAGTCAATGCGCAACAATTTTAAATAATTAAAACAAGACCTTTGTAAACTGTCCGTAAAAGGTGCGTCTACTTTCTCTTTGCTGTACTCGCTTGTAGACTTGGCAGTTTCTGAGTAATTGCGACATAATAATACGTGTATTGGTAGGAATTCAATACCTACAATGTCATTATATTTTATGTTCCATAATAAGTTGCTTTATATAATACCTGTATGTATATGCAGTTAGGGATACCTTAAGCAATTCTATACAGGTTGAGGTAACAAAGGGGTCAAACTGGACATGAGGCCAAATACAGTCATGTTGGCTTGATTTTTAATAAAAATAATTTGAAATTTTACGACGTTTTTAACCACTCGAAAACAACTCTGTATCTACTATCCATAACGCTTTGAGTACTCATCAGATCCACCGGCTTATCTAAAATAATAGTCAGCATTGATCTAGCCGTTTCGGAGACTAGCCAATAAGTAAAGAGAACACCAAATAAGAATATAAAAAAAAAACGGTGCATTACTAAGGGATATTTTTTTATTTTTTGTGTAGGTATAGATAAGATGCATCAAGATAAAAGGAACAAATAGGTAGGTACAATTACAACATTGTACCTACTCTAATTTCAAAAGCAACACATCGCAATATTCGCAATCGATACTTTTGTAATATTTATATACTTCCTCTCAAAGGTATTTGTTTATGTTTATTGCAATTTGTTACATAAACATGTGTAAAGTATGTACCTAGTTGTTTGTAAATAATTACTTTCACTCACTTATGTTAGCGTTGCCCTCCGTAGCTCCGTAGATCTCATTTATCTGTGGCACTTTGAACCTGCGAACAGATAACAATTATGTTTCACACTTGTAATTAATTATAATTATTAAGTTAATCGCTAGAACTGACCTAACAATGTGTGATACTACCTACTCGTTTGCATTTATGTAATTGTTATCTAAGGACACCCATAACTTCTTAGGTAAATACTGTATTCGTTTATGACAACAAGAAACACACAGTGTAATTCTATGTATTACCTATTCATCAACCTAGCGTTATTCTTATTCCGGTTGCATCCGAGAATAACGCCTTGTAACCCAGAATATGGTATCTGTTATGAATTTGACAATGCACATGAATATACTAGTAGAAGTAGGTGTATTCAAGAATCCTTGAATATACCTACTTGTACGTCAGTACATCCAACAAAATATGGTATTACAGATTTGAAAACACCTTGAATAGGTATATAATTATACTGATATACCTATTTAAGCGTGTTGTCAAATCTGTAATACCATATTTTGTCAAAGGCAGTTGGTACTCCTCATAACGACGGCCCACGAGGCCACGACCTGTCGGAACCAACGTGTTCTCTTGTAGCGATAACTAGCAATTTAATTGACACATAACTTTAGTCTGTGGGTTAGAACCCAATACCCTCTGCATGGCAGTCTGTTGGCATCTCCACTAGGCTATCGCTGCTTTTCATACAATAACTCACATTCTATTACCTATTAGGTATCTTAAACAAATACCTACTTAATTTATATCTGTCTACAAGCTGTCAACATTGTAATCTCAGGAACACGTGTTAATGTTATTGAAATAATGAGATAACTATTACTACGACTATTAATCATTATTGGTGTGTCGGTACTCATTTAACTCATTATAGAAAACTAATTAAACAAGTTCAATGTAGATGAAGATATCAATCGCAGTAAAAATTATGTCTCGTCATATGGAAGCAACAATAAGTATAATTAGTGGTCCTTTTTTAATTTGTAGAATATTAAGTACGTATACCTATACCTAGGTAGCCTACCTATATACCTATATAGGATTGTTAAATATAAAATCATGTTACTGCATAGGTATTACAAAATGAAGTTTATTTTTAAAACGTAACACCTGTTTTCTTTGAATAATTAAACAACCGGTTGTTTTACCCTTAAGCATAAATAAATAGTTTAATGTTTATTATTATTGTACGATGATACATGATCAATCAATCACCGACTCTGATCGTTGCATATTTCGAAATGAATACCTATCAAAGAAAATCTTTAGCCACGTAAGGTTTACGTCACGCTTTATAAGAACTCAGTTACCTACTCACACAGCAGAATATTTTCACATTATATACTTATAGAGGTACTAGCTTTTGCCCGCGGCTTCGCGTAAATTCGGGGTTCTCTAATAACTAGAGAACCAAATCTCCTTTATTGGGCGGATACTTCTATAATATTGTCGTTTTAACTGTTTAATATAACTGCAAAAAGTATTTACACATATACTGTACAAACTAGGTACTTAGTACTAAGACTTAACTACTAAGTAGTACTTAAAATGTTATCCGGTATTAGTGACTTTTCGCTAGAGTGGCCAATATGGTGACTGCGATTTGTCTGTCAGATCAGAAGCATTGGAATTTAACAAAATACTCAACAATCCACAATCCGAATTTTGCGGATATAATTATGTTGTCGACTCGAAATCTTTATTCTTTTATGTTTTAATATTCAGGTAAGGTTTTGATCGAGTCTACCGTACCCCTTGACGAAATTATTAATATAGATTTGACACTGCGATGATAGCGCAGTCGGTCGGATCCAATGTGAAACATTCCTAAATCAACAACTACTTACAAATTAAAAATTAACTAAAAAAACATTTTCCAGTGGACTAAATTGTGAATCTAAGGTATCTAAACCATTCTCAAGTCCCCTTGAACACACACAAAATTTCATCAAAATCGGTCCAGTCGTTTAGGAGGAGTTCAGTTACATACCTACCATTGATACCTACACACGCACACAAATATATATATATATAAAAGATAAAGATAACTTTTATCTGAATTACCTAATCGCCGAACAGGTTTTTTGAGACTTGTTTATGGTAAGTAAGTATGCACCTAATAGTTACGTTTGTTTTTTGCAGAAAATTCAAGTCTGCTAGGCTACCTTTTATGTAACTACGCTCATTTTTGTCTTTTTATATAATTATCACATATTATTTATGTATAAAGCAGCTAGAAGTCCATAGACTTGTAGGTGCTAGGTACACGTCAGTCAATGTTTCCTAATACTGAATTCTCACAACCTAGATTATATTACATTAGAATAACAAATGTAATAATAAGAAAATTGGGCAAGTGCGAGTCGGACTCGCGCACGAAGGGTTCCGTACCATAATCTATAAAAGAAAATCACGTTTGTTGTATGTATACTTAAATATTTTTTAAGTTTCTACTTGTTTATTAAGATCGAGTAACAAATTGCTTAAAAATTACGTTTGTTGTATGGGAGCCCCCCTTTATTATTTACTTTTTTTAATTTAATTATTTATTTATTAAAGGTAATATACAACTACATATTCCGTGAAAATTTTAAGCATCTACCTGTTACCGTTAGTAATTTTGAGCAAAAATACGAAAAAAAAACACGTTTATTGTATGGGACCCCCCCTTAATATTTTCATTTTTTTATTTTTAGTATTTGTTGTTATAGCGGCAACCGAAATACATAATTTGTGAAAATTTCAGCTTTCTAGCTATCACGGTTTATGAGATACAGCCTGGTGACAGACAGACAGACAGACAGACAGACAGACAGACAGCGGAGGCTTAGTAATAGGGTTCCGATTTTTACCTTTTAGGTACGGAACCCTAAAAAAGCAACATAATTATAACTACTGTTTGTAATTTTTGACTGGGTATTATTTGTTTTATAATTAGTACTTCTAATATAATTGAGTATAAATCTGATTTAATGACTGCACTCGTTGCAGTTGGTTAGCCAGTTCGATTAGTGTTATTGAGAATTATAACGGAAAGGGCGTTGCGCTTTGTACCAAAACGTTTGGTATTTCGCTGCTTTGATTACGTAGATAAATTAAACCTGTATTATAGGTTGGTACTGTCGGTATAATACTGTGCTCTCACATACATTTAGTCTAGCATTTGATCACAATATTCACGTGAGCATTATGTTATATAACGCTCACGTTGTTGGCATTTGAGGGTGTCGATAAAGGCAAGAAGACAAATTAATAAAATTATATGTCATGTGGACGAAGAAGAACAAATATGTTTACTACACAGATATAATAAACAAGGAGATATGCCCTGTAGACGAAAATGTATCGGATACTTGTGTCGCCAGTTAACCAGTTTGCCCCTACCACGCGGCTACTACGACACATGCAGATCAGTAAAATCAATATAAAATCGCATTCGCGCACACACTCGCATTTTTAAATCAATACTTACAAAAAAGTCAATTATAAACCTTATCCTATCGAACATAGCGTGTATTTACCAAGCAACGTTCAACTTCCTCACACAAAAACATCGGCCACTATCGTTGTGCGATGCACAAGAACTGTACACTAATTCGTTGCAAGATGCAGCGGCCGTACTACGCGATGCATTCCCTTAAAGTATCGTTCGGTCATGACTACATTGCTTGTCTAGTCACTTGTTGTTTGTCATGTTTTTAAAGACAAATATAGTAAAATACTTGTAGTTTCATATGGTAAGTGATCACAGTCGATAGTGTACTAATTCGCGGAAACGGCCATTTGCTTGCGATATGCACACTTGAGGCATTTCGCACGGACACCGACACGCCCCCTTGGCACTTCTCGTCTTGTTTATATTTCTGTGGTTTACTATGTCAACCAAAATAATATGTCGATATTAGAAATTAAGAGCGTAATCCACTTGTCTTGTTTCGGCCATCTAGACTTTGCGTGGACTCCGGGTTTCAAGGTCTTGGACGGAACTGTGATAGCGCTAGGAAGATAATGATATCGTTGTATGTCTGTAGGTTGGTAGACAATGTGGTTAGGGATATTAGAAATCATGAGCGTTTACCACTTGACTAGGCCCTAGGTTAGACTATTGCGCGTAGGTACTTTGGGTTCCAGGGTTTTGGATGTAACTAGGATAGCGCTAGGGCAATGAAGATAATTATGATGTCATAGTAAGTCTCTTACCGGAGGTGTGTTTAGCGTTATTAGAAATTAAGAGCGTTTACCACTTGTCTAGGCCCTCTGGTTAGACTATTACGCTGACGCCGGGTTCCGGGGACGCAACTGGGATAGTCCTAGGAGGGTGCTAATCTTCTGGCTAGACTTTTGCGCGGACTTCAGGTTCCAAAGTGTTGGATGCAACTGTGATAGCGCTAGGACGATGGTGTCGATGTATGTGTATAGGTAGGCGGTACGGAAGGTGTGTTACCTGTCGACCATCTGCTGCCAGATGGCGGGCCGCATGCCGTTGCCGACCATGATGCGCACGCGGTGCTGCGCGTCCGACGCGCGCGGCGCCTGCGCCAGCAGGTAGCGGCACATCTCGCCGATGTACTGCGCCACCTGCACGCACAACACGAGTAGGTACTTTAGCTATGTTGGCCATCTTCTATCTTTCCTCTGTCTTACCTATAACATTAACCAAAATGTTGACCAATGTTGAGAGACTGATAGTTACCGACTGATAGTGATAGTGACCGGCTAAGAGTTGAGTAGACACTAGACACTAAGAAATGCTCAAATGGCTGTCAAAGTCAAACAATCTATACTTTTTTTTTTTTTTTTTTTTTTTTTTTATTTAGCCTGTACATGTGTCCCACTGCTGGGCAAAGGCCTCTCCCTTGGACCGCCATTCATCCCTGTCCTGTGCTATGTTCGGCCAGTCGCTGTCGAATGCATCTAAGTCGTCCCGCCATCTCCGTTTAGGTCTGCCGCGTCGTCGTCGACTATCATGAGGCACCCAACTGGTTATTAAATAAGCCCACCTTTCTGGGTGCATACGGCAGAGGTGACCAGCCCAGTCCCACTTCAGCCTGGCAGATTTTAAACCAACATCGGCTATGCGTGTTTGGGAACGTAGCGTGGTGTTCCGGACACGGTCGGTCCTTTTTACCCCGAGAATGCTACGTTCCATAGCCCTTTGGCAAATCTTCAGTTTGGACTTCTGGAATTCCGTCAAGGACCATGTTTGGGCACCGTAGGTTAGGACAGGCAATATACACATATCGACGAGCTTTCGCTTGAGTGTCAGTGGAAGGTTGCCCTTCAGTAGCTCTTTCATTGACCAGAAGCTCTTCCAGGCATTTTCGACTCGCCGTCCTACTTCTTTGTCTTGCCTGTTGCTGAAAGAGACAATCTGGCCCAAGTATATATACTCGTCGACATAATGTATAGTCTGCCCGTCTACCGTGACCCTACGTTTCGTGCTGTTGGTCATTACTTGAGTTTTGGCCCGGTTCATCTGAAGTCCAACTTGAAGACTTGCAGAGCTGAGGTCTTTAAGCATTAGCTCGAGTTCCGAGGCTGATGAGGAAAAGAGAACAATGTCGTCGGCGAACCGAAGATTTGTTAATCTTTTGCCGCCGACCACAATGCCTCTGGATTGCCACAAATTCGTCAGACTGCCGAAAACCTGTTGCAGGACACTATTAAAAAGTTTAGGAGACAACGGGTCACCCTGTTTGACGCCTCTCTCTATTTTAAATGACTGACCAGAAAGTTGGAGCTTGACATCTGCTGTACTATTATTGTAAATGGCTTTAATAAGGTTTATGTAGGGCTCTTCTATATTTTGTTTCCGTAAGGCATCTTCTATTGCACTATGAGTAATGCTGTCAAAGGCTTTGGAATAATCCACGAATCCTAGGTACAGAGGTTTGTTAAATTCGTAATGTTTTTCTATGATTTGGTTCACGGTGTGGAGGTGGTCTATAGTGGAGAAACCGGGTCGGAATGCTGCTTGCTCGACGGGTTGATGTTGGTCTAATTGGTCAGCGATTCGATTTTCTATAACCTTTATAAATGTTTTGTAAATATGAGAGATTAAACTTATGGGTCGGTAGTTGCCGATGTTGCATTTTTCGCCTTTTTTGTGCAGAAGAACTATATTGGAATGGCAAAATTTTGTTGGAATTTGGCACTTGTGTAGTACGGTATTAAAAAGTTGTGTAATATATGGCAAGAGGGTTGATTTTCCAAATATTAAGGTTGCTGTGCTTATACCATCGGTGCCTGGACTTTTACCTAACTTTAAGGTTTTTAGAGCTTTATTGACTTCGTCTTCTGTTATTGGTGTAATTGTATCATTATGAGCGTAATTTTCGATATTATGAATTTTGGAATTGTCTGAATAGAGAGAAGAAAAATATTTTGTGCATATGTTATTAATTTCATCTCGATTGCTTCGTAAAGTTCCGTTTCCATCTTTAAGGTTTGTGATCCACGATTTGCCTTTACTCATTCCCTGTCTCGCTATCCTAAGTGATCTGTTTGTTGTTATGGCCACTGTTATCAGATTTGTATTAAAATTTCTGATATCTTTTCTAATACTGCGCTTAACTTTTATGTCTATTTTTCTATATTCAAGCGATCCAAGTTTAAAAGTTCTTCTGTTTTGTATCAATGCTTTAGTCGTAGAAGATAATTTATTTAGATTTTTCCGTTTTTGAGTAATTCTTTTGCTGGCTGCTGTTATGCTGTTAACAATGTTGTTGTATTGATTTTCTGCATCATCGATGTCAATATCTAGCTCTGCAAATTGGTTTCTTAATTCTAAATTAAATTGTTCGTAATTCGATGCAAGTGTGTTGTAATCTAATACGTTTGTACGTCTTGAAAATGCTTTCCTGCGATTAATTTTGAAATTAAAGATAAGTTTTGTTCTAATTGGTCTATGGTCTGAACTAAATCCAATCTTATTTATTACGCCTACGTCTTTAATAAAGTTTAGATTTCCGGCAAGAACGAAGTCTATTTCATTTTTTGTGATGCTGTCTGGGGATATCCAAGTCCAACGACGCTGTGGTCTTTTCGGAAAAAAGCTGTTGCATATAATCTATACTTATCCATATTAATATTATAAATTGGTGTTTATTTGTTAGTTGTAGTTTGTCTTACTTTCACATCAATAGGGCGATGTATGTGATAGTGTGGAGACAGTTAGAAGGCTGGAGAAAGATACCTATAGGCTGTGTATCGCGAAAGAAAATCTCGTGATATTTAACTCTCATACACGAGGAACCGCCTGGTTTTGATGACACTCTGATGTAATAGTTACCTACTGGCATTTTTTTCTAATCATAGTAAGAAAATCTAAATGTGCTGACAACAATCAACAATTAAATAAATGTCTACTACGTAAGAACTCGCAATGAAATTTAACAATTTGGTAATTAAATTTAATGAATTATGTAATCAGGCAATCCTTAGAATACAATGAAAACATAAAAAATCTTTGTAAAGACGTTAGCATTTTTTTTCTATTATTATATAAATCTATTGTTTACGGCTTTCAGCTAGTTTTAATTTAATCCCTTATCATTGACGTAAAGATTGAAAAAATATACCTGCTCATATTTATGAAGTTATAAGATTAGTACAATGATAACATTGTAATTAAAAATATCTTTCATTGTATTTTTATGTTTATTTATAAAATTTAAACAAAAGAGATATCTTTGTCAGTTCCTAACTGTAGGTACTATGATAAAATAATAACATTAATTGTAGGTCGCGTAGGCAATAAAAATATGACACCTGTTACTCAGGTACAGATATTTTTGGCATATCAATATAACCAGTTTTATGACTACTCAACCCATAATTAACAGGAGATATGCCTTGTAGACGACAATGTATCGGAAACCTGTGTCGCCAGTTTGCCCCTACCACGCGGCTACTACGACACATGCAGATCAGTAAAAGCAATACCTACGAAAACGCTTTCACGCTCACACTCGCATTTTTAAATCAAAACTTACAAAAAAATCAATTATAAACCTTATCCTATCGAACATAGCGTTTATTTACCAAGCAACGTTCAACTTACTCACACAAAAACATCGGCCACTATCGTTTTGCTATGCCAAAGAATTATACACTAATTCGTTGCTAGATGCAGTGGCCGTACTATGCCCTTAATAAAGTATCGTTCGGTCATGATTACATTGCTTGTCTAGTCACTTCGGGACAAATTTAGGTAGTAGCTAAAGAGCAATGTATTTATTGAAAAATAATTTAGTCGTTGTGAGATTTGCAAACAATAATAACATACTAACAGCAAGGAATATTTTCATATTTTTAAACTTTTTAAAGACAAATATAGTAAAATACTTGTAGTTTCATATGGTAAGTGATTCCATTCTTCACAAAATGTTGGTTTGAGCTTCGGTTTTTACAGAAAACCACTGAACAAGAGGGCATTCTTATAATTTCGAATTAGTACACTTTCGACCGTGATCGCGAATCACGGTCGAAAGTGTACTAATTCGCGGCAACGGCCATTTGCTTGCGATATGTACTCTGGGTGCATTTCGCGCGGACACCGACCCGCCCCCTTGGCACTTCTACTCTTATTTATTTTTCTAGGACTCAACCTAATTTTTGGTAAAGCGCAAATCTCTTTATATGTAGAGGCATTTTGTATTCGTTATAGTGAACAACTTTATTTCTGGAACGTTCCTGAAATCGCGGAAAAAGAAGAACTGCCCCATGCAGTTTTAAAGGTCAAAGTTCGACTCCACGGTACTCCTGATATTTGCCGCGATTTCGGTAATGTCATGCAAAGTTATTCGTAATATTTAACGATTACTTACATACAATCCTCCCTAACACGTTTGCTGTATTACCACAGTAAAAAGAAGTACTATTACTAAGAATAACTTTGTATACGAATGCAAGTAAACAAATATGCGGCTATTGATTATAAAAAATTGGGCAAGTGCGAGTCGGACTCGCGCACGAAGGGTTCTGTACCATCATCTATAAAAGAAAATCACGTTCGTTGTATGTATACTTAACCCTTAATTCGACAACGTATAACCACACATACGTATACTTAAAAAAAATCTGCTGCACTTGATTTCAAATATTTCTAAATTTGATTTACACTGTTCACTATGGCAACATTTTACCTGTCAAATAAAATATTTTGGACGTCTGTATTTAGAAATGACAGTGACATATAGTACGAAAATGTTTTCGAAAATGGACCGTCAACGACCACTCTCTGTAAGTTAGTAGGTATTATACATTCCTATTTTTTATTCAAAAATATGTTTATTTCGCTTCCAGTTCTATTACAAAATGATTGATAATTGAGATAACTATCAATCTACTAATTTGTATTCAATAATTTGTGTGAAAAATGACACCAAAGTCTTATGTATAACTGGTTATACATTTCACTATTTTCAACAAAGTGGGCTTATTAACTTTAGTATAATGGGCTATACATTTCTGATTCGAATCCTGCTAATGTGCATGTAATACCGGGCTGTTTTATGTTTGCGCATTTTTCTATTATCTTGGTTTGCGGTTTTTGCATGTATTTCTTTTTTTATTTAACAGCGCAGACTAACAACCAGGTCTCATCGCATTCTGTCTCTTATTCCTCCAGAAGATGGTAGGTCTGACTGATGATAGTGATACATCGTCAGGCGATGAAAATGATTAGAGTTATCTTTTTCGTAAAGACATGCTGTGTGACTCGTCTTCGGAGACTGACACTCCCTCTATTGACTCGTCACTCGAAAGAATGAATTTGCTATCGGATGATAATTACCTCGTACCAGCGTCAAATACAGAACAAGAATAATTTGTCACCTAACATTCGCCAGGAATGTACTATACCTGACAGTGGTGATGAATTGAGGAATTCTCCATCGATTATTCTAGATAGTACCTACTGAAACACCAACAAGAGAGCCAACTTATTCACCAATTATTGCAGTAATGCCGTCGTGTTCATCCTGGGATGGAGATTTACCATCTGTACCATCAAATATATCTTCTCTTCTCTCTCAACCGTTTCCTACACTAACCTACTGATCAACACAGCGAATCGAAGATGTCCCACTGAAAGGAAATCAAAAGATTTCCGCGCCAAAAAGAAGCCGTCCTTCTGATAACATCCGACGTGATAAAATTGGCCATGGACAAGCTGGCACAATAACAAACAAACGCTTTTATACAAAATGTCAATTACGATTGTGTTTTATACCAAATACGAGAAATTGCTTTTACAGTTAGCACAATGATTCATTTTCATTAAATTTTGAGCTTTAATTGTCTGTTTAATTTTCCCACAAATCATCCCCTGTCGCGAATGTATAGTATATTATACAAACAAACAGGTGAGTACATCAAGAACATCAAGTTATGTATAGTATATTATACTTAGGGTTTCTAAGTAAAAGGGGGGTGAATATTTTTTTTAATATTTTTTACAGTCCTTTAATACAAGTATTATAATAATATAATTTAAGAAAAATATTTGAGATGAAGATAAAATATCCTGCCAAATTAAGGGTTAAATACTTTTTAAGTTTCTACCTGTTTATTAAGATCGAGTAACAAATTGCTTAAAAATTACCTTTGTTGTATGGGAGCCCCCCTTTATTATTTACTTTTTTTTATTTAATTATTTATTTTGAAAGGTAATATACAACTACATATTCTGTAAAAATTTAAAGGGTCTACCTGTTACAGTTAGTAATTTTGAGCAAAAAATAGGAAAAAAAGACCGGTTTTTTGTATGGGACTCCCCCTTAATATTTTAATTTTTTTAATTATTAGTATTTGTTGTTATAGCGGTAACCAAAATACATAATTTGTGAAAATTTCAGCTTTCTAGCTATCACGGTTTATGAGATACAGCCTGGTGATAGACGGACAGACAGACAGCGGAGGCTTAGTAATAGGGAATCCTAAAAAGGGTTGTGTCATACCGTGCAATTGTGTTTGATGCAGTCGGTCCAGTAGTTGGAGGCGGAGAACTTAGTCCGGAGCACAGAGGGGATGCCGTCGATGAGGGCAGCGCCGGTGCCGACCACCCCTCCCGCCATGTGGTACAGCGGTAGGGGGTTGTACATCACGTCCGAGGACTTCAGACCCAGCATGTGGACAGTCGCCGCCGTCACCAGCAAGTACCTGCGCAATCAAAATAGTGGTCAGCAAATTAACAGGCTAAGAGCCTATCGTAGATGTCCAATGCTGGACATAGGCCTCCCCCAAGTCTCTTCACTCAGATCGATTCCGAGCCACGCAGCATCCAATCGCTTACCGCGATCTTAACTAAATCGTCAGTCCACTTTGCGGGAGGCCTACCACCGCTGCATCGTTCGGTCGGGAGCAGCGTTGCCATATATACAGATTTCTCCGTATTTATACAGATTTTCAATGTGCGATACAGATTAGCATTAGATACAGATGTTTATACAGAATTTTCACATTCTAGTGAAATTGTCATAATCTGCTTAAAATGGAACATATGACATATCACAATAAATAACATACTCATATGCTGTCCTTAATTATAATATTATTAAATGTTGTCTGTAGGATTAATTTATTTTCTAAACAAACGTCGTATATTTGTTACATAAAAAAAAAATATATAAAAAAACTGTGGATGCACAGATTATACAATATTTTATGCTCAGAATGTAGAAAATGTATCAAAGAACGGAACGCACTAACATTGTTCATACAAAAGTCGTCTCTAAACGTGTGAATTAAGGTATATTCTTGAATGTAAGAGAGAACCGGTTGCCTCTTAGGGTTTGAGCGATAAATGTTTGGCGCGACAACCGGTTGTCGCTTGGGGGCTGAGAGGTCCCTTGAAAGAAGCAGAACAAAGTAACTAAGCTGCTTATGATAAGCAGGTTCTGTTTTGGTTCTTTTGGTCATACTTACAGATTTTATACAGATTTCATGATAAAAAAAATAATTTAAAGAAAAACAAAAAACCCGACAGCATAAAAACTAATTTAAAAAAATACGTGATAATATTAACTTAAATAAAAACTAAAAAGAAAGAAACAAGCCCAGAAGTTTAGCAGTAATATGCAGAACAGAACGACTCACAGTCGGGGCCCCTTGGGAAGATTTGATTGGTAAAATTTGAATGGGCCCCGACTGTGAGTCGTTCTGTTCTGCATATTTCTGCTAAACTTCTGGGCTTGTTTCTTTCTTTTTAGTTTTTATTTAAGTTAATATTATCACGTATTTTTTAAAATTAGTTTTTATGCAGTCGGGTTTTTTGTTTTTCTTTAAATTATTTTTTTTATTTTATACTTTTTAGTTACGATTCATTGACTTCGTTAATAAGATGGTAAATTTCGCAATCGAGTGTTTGTATATCGTTTATACTTGAAATTAAATCTTAAATCAATAAGTATGAAAATTTGCGAGAATTTTTTTTTGTTTAACATCTTTAAATCGTTATATATCCTAAACTATTATTTAAAACGAAAAATGATAAAAGGAACCTAAAGATGATTTTAAAATACCTATTCAATGACACCCCACTTGACATAGTTCATAGACTTTAATTTTTTTCATTTTGACAATATGGCGTCAGGCTGTCGCTGTGGTGAATTTTGATTACTGTCATGTCTTTAGTGATACTCGCAAGGTTAAGACGAATCGATTGACGTAAGAATCATCAAAATCGGCTTACGCATTTGGTCTCTAGAACGCCACATAGAAACAAACATACATACATACATACATACATAGACTGATAAACACATTACCCTCCTTTGCGTCGCGCAGTCGGGTAAAAAGGCATACAGATTTAATACAGATTTTAGCAGTTCCTACTACAGATAAAAGGTTCAATGCATCTGGCAACACTGGTCGGGAGTAGGATTTGAACTTAGGGCTGGCGCGCGGCGTGGCGAGTGACTTTTTCACTGTGACTGTTTTATCAGTGGACTCATATGTATAAACTGAAGAAAAGTTAACCGTGGACGCTAGCTCTAAGTAGGTACCTATATCAATCTCTACTGATATAAATTAAATAGGTATACATACTTACATACACTATAATAAATTCATAGTGTATGTAAGTAAGTACGAGGGTCAAACTGAAAGTTCTTAGAACTGGCCACTTATAAACAATATAATAAAAAAATATTCTAAAATTTGAAAATAGAACTCTTTGCCAATATTACTGAGTATATATTTCATTCATTTGTCATTTGTTTTACGATTTGGCGGCAAATTGAAAATTGTCTGTGTCACGTCAACATGAATTTAACACAAAGAAATATAACCTAAGGCATAGAAGTAACACTAAATAACAACAGCGGTTGCTATGATTGATATCTTCTTTCTAATGGCACATGCAGTATGATAGAAAGAGCTGTCGATAGGTTTAGCAGCACGCTCTTATAGCAGCCGCGTGGTAGGCAAACAGTAGACAAAACATAGAGTTAGGAAACCGAGTGTTGTTCGTAACAGTGATGATTTATCGATAAATATTTTTGGTCAAATGTCTAACTTTAGTATGTGTCGATATATTTAAGCCGTAGAAGTAAACAACTAAAATATTGAAATTGTAGTTTTTGCTGTCGACGCAGGACAGTGCTTTGCAAAGACTTGCCAGACAGACAGTACTAAAATAATTCACGTGTTTAATTGTTCGTTTTAGCCATAAAATCTATTGACAAAAAGTATTCATAAATTAATGAGCGATGCGTGGCGATGAGATGCTAAGAAACTGTCACTTAGATTATGTATTGTACGAATTATACCAGATTGGCTAATGCGGCACGGCAGGCTTTGGCAATTTGTTTGCGTCGCATCATATCACGTTGCTTGCTATCGCTAACGTTGGACACTGCTCGATTTTTTTAGAGTTGTAGGTAATCCGACTGCCACGCCGAAGCTTGCGGGTTTGATTCCCGCTCAAGTCAAACATTTGTGTGCATGAATATGGATGTTTGTCTTGGTCTGGATGGTACTATGTATAATATGTAATATATTTACAGAAAAGTATATATGCATGTTTATCGATTGTCTTGTACTCGCAGTACAAGATATGCTTAGTTTGGGACCAGATAATGTTGTGTGAATGTGAAAGAATATTATATTTTATGGTAGAATATTATGTAGCGGACTACAAGGCAAGACGTCTTTGATCAGTCAGGATAGCACTAATATGATAAATAATATAGAAGTAGGTAGATTAATTAAAATCATTGTAATTATTATATTTTATTAATATGGTCAAACTAAAATTACACACTTTTTGTTTAGCTTTGGATAAATAATTCTACCGGGTGTGCAATGTCCGGGCATAAATGTAATGTAGGCAGAGCTTTCGGTTTTAAACGACGCCAGGTGCTTTCTGTCTTTAAAAACAGTCTTTCTCAAAATGACGTGAACAAATACGGTGGTACTTCTGCTAAATCAAACTAGGCCGTCCAACGGCATTTATCCAACGTTTTCTTGTGACGTCATTAATAGGCAACCTGTAATATAAAACACCTTCTTAATAATAAAAAATGCTGCTCACATCCCTAATCCATCTACTATTTTATAGATGCAAAAATGTAAGCCTACACTCGCGCGTACACTGGAACACTTGGCTTTAGGTTAATAGACGCTACTTTTAAGGTAGGTATCTAAGTAAATTATGTACATTAAACTGCGCTTACTATCAAACGCGCGATAGAAAATTAGACCGCTGGACGTCTTTGTTTATTGCCAACTTAGCAACCGCGGCTACCCGCTGTCGCTTCCAGCGACAGTTTTACATTCATGTCCGATAGTTAGTTTCCGTATTTATCCCTCAATGAAAAAACATCGATATCTCCTTTCACTGTCAAATCCCATCACTAAGGCTATTAAATCAATAAATGTACAAAATAACAATTTGTGAGTTAAATTCATAACACATACGTATGCAAGCTGTTCCTTTGATTTGCAACACAATGATATTGTGTAAACTTAACACTCATTATAGCATTAATACGAGAAAAGTAAATAAATTTGTTGGAAAAATTCCGACTCACTGCTAGAAGATAAAGTTTCTCCTGTTATTTCCGTTCCGAGAATAGCGGCATCCACATCCCGATATCACATACTCGATGTGTATTAATTAATGAGTACACTATTTAATTATTATAAGCTTACTTACTATTTAAATGCAAAAAAGTTATTAAAAATGTAAACACAAACGCCCAACAAATTTTACACTGATGACAGGTCACAGCACGGCTATTTAGAGAATGTAGTCAAAGATATGAGTATGTAAAGAGTCTATGCCTCTTTAAATGAGACGCGTAATTTGACATTATGATTAACCAACTAAGACCAACTGACATTACATGTTGCACGTTCGGTATAAGGAAATTTATAGGGCATGTTCTCTCTAGTCTAAACGTCCAAACTCTTTGATTTAACACGAGAAAATTTTCGTGCAATGATTTTTTATGACTTTCGATGTCATTTAAGTCAACAAGAAAGTTATGATAGACTACGATTGGCCTTTCACGATGAAGCCCCATCTCGTGCGACTGTTTACAACTGGTTTAATGAGTTTAAACGTGGTCGCACTAATCTCACTGATGATGTACGTGAGGGACGGCCTTCTACGGCGACGACTGAAAATAACATCTGTGTTGTGCGGCGTATGATAGAGACTGACAAAAGAGTGACCTATCAGCAGATTCGGACAAGCTTAAGCATCGGTATGAGTCAAGTGCACAAAATCCTCCACGAACATTTAGCGGTCAGGAAGCTTTGCGCCCGGTGGATACCTCATAATTTGACTAAGGCTCAAAAACTCCATCGTGTGGATTGGTGCCGTAAAATGATTGAAAGATTTAACGGAGGTGACTCAAATGCTGTGTTCGACATACTAACAGGTGACGAAAGCTGGATTTACTGTTATGATCCTGAAACCAAAAGACAATCTGCTCAGTGGGTGTTTCCTTTCGAGGAGTTGCCAACTAAAGTGAAGAGAGATCGAAGTGCGGGAAAAAAAATGGTGGCCTCGTTCTTTGGAAGGATAGGTCATTTCGCAACAATTGTGTTAGAGGATCAAAAAACAGTTTCTGCAGAATGGTACACTACCAATTGTTTGCCACTTGTCTTGGAAAAAGTTCGAGAGAAACGACCTCGCAGTAGGATCCTCCTTCACCACGACAACGCCTCGTCGCACACCGCCAAGCGAACGATCGACTATTTGGCGACATCAAACGTTGAATTACTGGGTCACCCGCCGTATAGCCCCGACCTCGCGCCTTGTGATTTTTATTTATTTCCAAAAATTAAAGAAAAACTTAAAGGAAAGCGGTTTATGAATGCTGAAGAAGCGGTAGCTGCGTATCGCGATGCCATTGAAGAGACCCCTAAGGACGAGTGGGCAAAGTGCTTTTCCCAGTGGTTCCATCGCATGCAGCGGTGTATTGACGTCAATGGACAATATTTTGAAAAGATATAATAAAACTAATAACTGGCTAATGTAATCAGTTTTTGATTTTCTAAGAACTTTCAGTTTGACCCTCGTATGTACCTATGTTTGTCTTCACGTCAAAACGACTGAACCGAGCTGATGAATTTTAACATGGTAGGTAATAGATTAAACTTGGGACGGACACAGTCTTCCAGGCTACCTACTTACATATATTGTGCCGAAAATACAACTTGAAGAAGTTGAAATATTCGGTGAAAATTGCTACGGGCAAACTAAGTTACAATCTCAAAATTAAACTTCGAGGTTTCTGTTATTTCCCTTTGGGGTAAGATCGTGTCGAAGTAATATTTTTAAAACGTTGAGAACAAACTTCTAACGTTATTTATTAAATCTTGACCTTGCTATGGAATACACAAATTACACTTGACTTTATATTAGTTTATTAGGATAATCTTCAGGATAAATCTTTGCAAAATTATTATCCAAACTGCAAAAGCTGAAAATAGTTTTTCTGTGTAATCACTTAATCAGATGAATGATCTTATTTTACCCACTATACTCCATTTGGTTAGGTACTTAACTAAAGGTAAACAATCTTGATGTGACTTTTTAAATTACCACATATTAAACAAATAAACTACTGCTTAAGCCAAGGGTTCAATTAATTTAGAAATTATTGTTGTTGTATTTACATTGACCTTTAGCAGCATTTTATTTTTAAACAGATTTTAGATAAAAAAGACAAATCAAGATTGTTTACCTTTAGTTAAGTACCTAACCAAATGGAGTATAAGTAGGTATACTTATTGTTATTTATAAATGTTTTTTTATATTTTGATGAATATTTTAATGTGTAAGGTCAAGTTGAGCGTCATACAGACACGGGTACTAGTCAAACTAGACAATTTGACATTTGTACCGTACTTAATGCGTAGAAAAAAAAGGATTACAATTGTTAAGCTTGACTTGTCACATATGATAATTTTCTCAACCGACTTAGTCCAAAAGAAATTAGGAGGTTATATGTATTAACCTATTTCAACATTCTACATTTTGCCAATATAACGTAAAAATAGCCACTTCATAAGAAAATTAAAACAAGAACAATCATTCGTGTGCAGCAAATTTTGTGGCTCATGATTAGAATAATTAGACAAGATTTATATAAGCTTACTTAGAGTTTGGCAGTACAGCAGCCTTCGGCATGCCAGTGGTTCCAGAGGTGTAGATGTAGAGCAGCGTGTCCTTGTAGTGAGGTTTCTCGGTGACCACGGGGTACTCCGGCGGGTGCTGGCCCATCTCCGAGCAGAGGTCCAGCACTCCAGGCGCGCATCTGCCGTACAGCTGGAACAGCTTCAGCTCGGCGGGCAGCTGGTCGCGGATCTCTGCCACGGCTATAGGCAATAAAGAAATGACACAGCAGTTAGAATATTTTCTAAGAGAGTTCAAATAGGAGGAGGTTCCTAATTCGACGACTATACTATTTTATTATAATTTTAACAAAAACCGATTTCAAATTTCATTCCTCAGACTAGGATGGGATTCCTATACTTCCAAATGTAAACAATTTGCCAAATCGGTTTATAAATGACGGAGTTTTGGGATAATAGTGTATGCAAACCGATGGTACTTTTCGTTGGGCGACATTTAGAAACACGGCAACATTAAATAACATTTAGCAACAATCTATGGAGCTACCTGGAGTGTATTTTCTTTATAAAATGTTGTTCCTAAATTTCTGAAAAGGTGTTCAACAAAAAGTGACTTTGGTGTGGATGCACCATTAGTGGCAGCAGTTTAACTTCGTACTTTTAGTACAATATTTAATTTCCATCTTATTTTACATAGGGCTGCCACCCGTCCGGATTTACCCGGATTTGTCCTAGTTAGAAGGACGTCCGACCGGGGAAGTGTCTGTTGTTGTCAGGGCAAATCCATTTTTTTATTGATAAGCCACATATGGTAGTTTTCAAAGGTGTCCGAGGAAAAACCATATTTGGCCTAAATGTCCGGGATTTTTGCCGTCTTTATCCGGCGTTGGCCGTTTAGGTACAGCCCATAGACAAATGATTGGTTTCGCTCTGCTTTACTAGACGGAGCCCTCATACTTGTAAAATGAGGCAAAAAGAACCATGTCGTACCGGCATGGTTGAGCCTGTCACACTGACGGCCGTGTGTTAGGTGCATATATCCACCAAATTAATTACGGAAATAATTCGCTGTACAATGGCAAGTTGCGCTTTTATCCTGAGTAAAAATAACTCAGCAAAAATAAGAAGGACTCTGGTATAACATACCATATTCTGTAAGATAAGAATAATTTTGAAATTTCTACATAAAATTACAAAAAACCGAAAACGCCATTCAGTGTTGCTGCTAGTACAAGAATCAACTTCCCCACAGTTGAGATTTTTATTATGTGAATCTATAATTAATCTATATAGTTATTGTATTTCGTTATATTTTACTATTCCTTTTATCTAACCTATTTAATATATATTTTACGTATTTCTATATTATTTTATGTTTATACCTTTAGAAATAAGGTGAACAATTTTATTTGTTAGAAACTGAACATCTTTCCAAAGAAACATGGTTTACCTAATTATATGTGTAATTAAGTGTGTAAGATTATTGTTTTATTCAAAGTAATTTTCACGACTATTCATGTTAATTTAATAATGTAACTAAATTTATATGGACTAGTAGCAATGAAATAGAAAGTACTATTTTGGAAACACCTTATTTCCTCTATGGTTATTTCTAATAATAATTTGCAAAATACTATAAATACATACAACAAACCATCATAATAAAATGTCATTGGATAATATACCCACCAGTTTTCTCATAAAGGAACTTACGAATACAAATATATTGATGCTTTTAATGAAATGTATTTTTTTAAGAATTTTCTAAACTGATTTTGAGTCCAATAACTTATCTACTAGACCACAGGATAAAATATTTTCCCATTCACTCGGGTAACTGTTGAGAAGCTGACAACACAATTCTTCACGCATGCGTCTTGTTGCTTTTGTTTGACACACACTGTCATAATGAGTAGCCTCATTTATGGACCTATTTTTCTTAGGCAGCGCGGTGTCCAGTATAGCGAAGCGATGCCAATCATATGTCTAGGGTGCAGCCCTACTTATGAATCATCATTGATTGAATCACTTTATCTATTGGTTAAAACCGCACGAAATGTTTGTGAGTTTAATGCGACCAGACAATGAGACGCGGCGATGGACTTTGGTTTATAATATAGGTACAATTATATGTAGGAAATAATTAATTATGTGTCTGCTATAGACAATGTAATGCATTACTAGAATACCGGAGTATTTAAATTATCCAATCTATTTACCTACGTCATTAGTAACACGATAACAGTCATTGTCCTTTTAAATTATCTTTTAGCTGCTCTACATGTTGGCTTAGATCAAAGTTTTCAAAGATAAGCTAAATAAAAATTCTACATTTTGCCAATATAACGTAAAAATTACTAGAATACCGGAGTATTTAAATTATCCAATCTATTTACCTACGTCATTAGTAACACGATAACAGTCATTGTCCTTTTAAATTATCTTTTAGCTGCTCTACATGTTGGCTTAGATCAAAGTTTTCAAAGATAAGCTTAATAAAAATAAGACTTATATATAATTTATTTAAAAATATATAAATTATATTTAAAAAAATACAATTACGTTTTAGTTCTATTTTTGGCACGCCCTTGGTGTCTTCAACAAAAAAAAAACAATCCTTGTCTTGGGTATCGTGTAGTAAAAAACACGACATTAGGTATAAACACATAGTAAGTAGCAATAGGTACCTATATAACTATCATAATTATACGATCAACCATTTCATGCATGTCATGACAAAAAAACTGGTCGTGCATCGTTACAACCGTACCATATGGCATTAATAGCAAAATTGCAAAATGCGCTAACGTGTATTTTCTGACAAGAACAATAAAATTATACCTTTGTTCCATTTTACGTTAAGTCATAGTAGACTTCTTGAAGCCAATTACTAAATTGTATATTATTTAGAACTAGACGATGGTGTGGCCGCTTTAAAGTGCGTTAGAGTCGGCCTTGCGTGAAATTGGGATGGTATACCTACTCGAGTTCGGTTCGTCGTGCTAAGTTTAAAAGTAAAGCAAAAAATACGGTTCGGGTTGTTTAGTAACGACCATCTAACAGCATTTTGGAGCAAAAAATTCGGAGCATCTATTTGCTTCCAGGGATACGCAGAGTACGCACTAGTATAACGATTGCATGTCATGCTAGGAACTTGGAAACAATCCAGTTACTAAATATTTATAACTTCTTAGGAATAAATAACGTGACAATTATTTTAGAAATATATATACATGCTCTATTCAGTTTGAACCAGTTTTTGCTACCTACTTTAAAATCACATGATGGGAAAAATAATGACAAGAAAATAACTCATATCATGGAACAGATTGAAAATTGCTATTTTTTACATTAGTAGTTGCGTTTTCGACCGGTTTATTTTATTTCTCGACAACTATAGACACAAAAAACACTGCCCTTAAAATACGCACAAAAACTATCAAAATCGGTCTGCCAACTTGGAGCATTTCCATGAATTTATGTAGAACGTAAAAAACCTCAAATAATTAATAAAGTAGGTACATACGTTTGTATGATTAGATATTTCTTAATACGTAAGTCGTATAAGTAACAACATTAGAGTGGTAACACTGGTAACATTATTAATACATATTTATTTTTATTAGGTACTTAGTTATAGTTGCAGGTTGCAGCAGTGTAGTAGAGTTTAGATTAAAATAATAATGGCGACACAAGTCTTTATCAGACTCATCAACGAACAATATAGAGTTTTTAATGTAATCAATACCTAACTATAAAACGCATATTTGTGTATAAAAACATGTTAGTCGGTAGCTACGTAAGCTTGCTTATTTCTGTATTACATGTAGGTAGTAGGTATACGACTGCCTCGTTGGTCTTGCGGCATAAATGTGCGCGTGGGATCGGGAGGTCCCGGGTTCGATTCCTGGGTCGGGCAGTGTTATTGGGTTTTTCTGTCACGAAATTCTCAGTAGCAGCACGGAGTCTGGAAATGTGCCCGGTACGGCAATAGGCTCGCCCCTTATTACGTGGGACTAAAGTATATCTGGCGAAAAGTGGGTGTAGAAATACACCTCTGCCTACCTCTTCGGGGTTATAGGCGTGAGACTATGTATGTATGTAGGTAGTAGTAGGTACCTGTTTTACAAGTTATAGTTGTGCCACCAAAACTGTTTTATACAATTTTACTCTATAGCCTAATATTTTACTCTATAGCCTAATATTTTACTCTATAGACTAATATTTTACTCTATAGCCTAATATTTTACTCTATAGCCTAATATTTTACTCTATAGCCTAATATTTTACTCTATAGTCTAATATTTTGCTCTAACGCTGCATCGTTAAATCCAAAACCCGTATCGCATATGTGTGTGTATAGAGCAGGTAGACACGGTATTAAAGAAGGGACGTAAGAATCGCAGCTGTTCCTTTTAAGGAAGGTGAATGGTGTTCAATAGAACAACATTCAACATTCAAATCGTATTGTGAATATAATAGTTTTAGAAGCCATTATTATTAAACATGATCGAAATCACTGTTTTATTAGTATTTGATGATGATTAGTGTTTATACCTATTTATGTATAATTTTGTACTGAGAAGGACTTTATCCCGATAGTTTTTTAGGGTTCCGTAGTCCACAAGGAACCCTTATAGTTTCGTCATGTCCGTCCGTCTGTCCGTCCGCAGCCTAGCTCAAAGACGCCTGGTGCTAGAAAGCTGATATTTGACATGAATATAGACATAAAATATTGCAACAAAACTGTTGAATAAAATGTAGGAAAATATTTTTTTTAAGGGTATCTCCCCTACATATGTATATAGTGGGGTTGAATTTTTTTTTGGTTGAGTATCCCATCATGTGGGGTATCATTGGATAGGTTTTAAAAAATATTATTAGTTTGCTCAAATCATTTTTCGCTCAAGTGATTGGTTTGTTAAATATCAAGCTTTGAAGTGAAAAAAATTGTTAGACTCAAGTGTGTCCCCCCCTCTGCCGGCTAAACTATTAATTTGGAAGAGGTGACAAAAATCACAAATGTAGTACATATAACGAATTTAAAAGGAAAACTATCACGGCTAAGTAGATATCACTAGTTTACGAGTAATCGTCAGTTAACTTATAAATACCTATTTCTGTGAGTTTACATTGGGTGCGTAAAGATATACGTACTTTGGTATGTAATGTACTACGGTACTACGTATGTATAGTAGTAGTATATCTTGGAAACCACATTTTATGCTTACAATACATAACTGGATACATACCTAGTATTTTTCTAAACAAAACTTCTTTTACAAAAATTATTTTTTCACCAAAATAAACAGTCGGATTTGTTCGGTCTCGGTAGTCATAAAGATCTTTGACAGTCGTTGCAGGGCGTCAGTACCTTCTAAATAAACTGACACTAGTCTAAGACAGGCAGTCGCTCTGTGGAAAAGCTAATATTCAGCTAAATCCGGTTAGACTAGTAAGTGGACCCCAGATTGAAACTGGGATAACGCTAAGAGAATGATGATGTTTGTCAACACTTACCCTCAGCAAGCTGATCAGAGAAGACGACTGCCTTAGCCTTGGCGACTTGTATGCAGTGCAGCAGCGGCTTGTGGCGCAGGTTGCTGTTGATGAGCGCCGACACGGCCCCCACCTTGGCCATGCCCAGCCACGTGTACACGTACTCGCCACAGTTGGGCATGAACACGCACACCACGTCGCCGCGCTTCAGGCCCATGTGGTGCTGCATCACACGCGCCACTTGGTTGGACTTTGCGGCCATCTGGTAGCAACAATATTATACGTCATTGTCATTGCCTTTGAGATGTCTTTGTTCATTTATGACGAAAAATAATTTGGTTTTAAGTACTATAGGTGCAGGTAACGTTTGATTGCCGCAGGTATCATTTGAAAGTATGCATAACGTCTTTTCTCATTACTAATAAGAGAAAGAGTTTTTTTAATGCTAGTGGTCGTTCTTGAATAATCTAGAAGGACGAATATAGTTAAGTGCCTAAAGATAAATATTGAAGACAAAACATATTCATGTGAATTTTAATTTTAATCTGGATATATTTTGATTTATTGAGATTAATTGCTCTGTAATTAAAACTTAATCGGTTGTTTATTATTATCAGGTATTTTAATCTCGTCCGTAATTATGATTTTAGAAACAATATAATGAGATATTGTCTATGTGACTACATTTACGACGAGACGTCGCAAATTGATTTTACGGAAATGTTTGCATAAAGTAATTTCAATTAATTACCTATCTCTCGTTTAGAATCTTACGAACGTTTCTACATTTCCTAGGAAATTTATAAATTTACGGTCCTTGTTATTTGCCGATGACATATAGGTACATATTGTCTATTAGGCCGCTCTCACATTGGGCGTCAGCGTCAACGCAGCGGCACCTCGGCGTCGACACGGCGGGGTCGACGCCGCGTAAACATTGCGTTGCCGCCGCCTCTTCGTTGCGTCAGCCGAGCGTTCTTCAAAAGATGAAAGCGTTCTCAAAAAATGCTCGGCTGGCGCGACGTGGCGCGGTGGCAACGCCGCGTCTACGCCGATGTGCCGTTGCGTTGACGCTGACGCCCAATGTGAGAGCGGCCTTATAATTAATAACAGACAATAGCCATCATTTCGATACGCTAAACTGAAAGCCTAAACTTGTAATACCGTGAACTCTCTACCTAGGTACTCGTACCTACATGTAAATTATTAGATAAACAGCACAATTGTAAATAGGTATTTGCACCTAGAATGTATCTAACTGGCTTCGTATCTTCAACATTGTACAGTAAAGATCTCGTGACTTAATTATATTATAGACTAGAGGACGCCAGCAGCTACGCCTGCATTTTTTTTTAATTTACCCGTTTTGGCCGATCCCGTGGGAATTTCGGGAAATCCCTTCTTAGTGCACCCCTAAGGTCCCCAAGGAACATACATGCCAAATTTCAGATTCCTGCGCCCAATAGTTTCGGCTGTAGCGTGTCTATCAGTCAGTCAGTAACGCAAGGATTTTATATATTAAGATTAGATAGTAAACATCAGATTTCTCACGTTTGAACGAGTAGTTAAAGACATTTCGAAACGGTAGCATCATGTATCCGTTAGTATTACTTGTATAAAAATTGTAATAATAGATATTTCAGAAGAATTTATAAATGGCTAGTGTATAAAAAATTCGTACAAAAATGCTGTGTAATCTATCGTTTCCATATGTAACAGATCCTATTTTACAGTTTACACGGAGAAGACCCCTGTCATAAAATAATCATTTGCAATGCTATCTTTAGATTGCAAAATTCAGCTTGCCTGTCCGTAGAACAGTGATCCCATGACACTTGGTGGCTTCATGTAAATCAGCTTCAAGTCTACAGTATACAGTGTATCACTTCAATCTATACTAATATAATAAAGCTGAAGAGTTTGTTTGTTAGCAGGAACATCGCATCAACGCATCTCGGGTAGCCAAAGGGCATTAATTAATATTAGCGCTAATCGCTAAATTCAAAAATGTCTAGAACTGACAAAGGCTTTCGATATAATTATCACGTGGTCAATGAATAAGGAATTCCTTGTGTTGCCATGGCAACCAAGCGTTAGCGAAAGTAGAAACATAGTATGGTAGAAGTCAGAAGTAAATGCCATTTGGCTAGGCCCTCTGGTCCGATTTGGAGGAGGGCTATATAACATCGCTCTTTGAGCCACGGGTGCAGAGCATTACCCCTAAATAACGTGGATGTTAACTCGGGCTCATCTATTAGAACATAATTATGATTAACTAGAAGAGCCCGCGGTTTCTTACGCCCGCGTTATTTAAGGCTACTGCTCCGCTCCCGAGGCTCATAGCGTGATGTAATATAGCCTTCCTCGATAAATAGGCTATCTAACACTGAAATATTTTTTCAAATCGGACCAGTAGTTCCTGAGATTACCGCGTATCTTAAGCAAACAAAGAAACAAACTCTTCAGCTGTATGTATGGTAGTATTAGTAGCAAATTATATAATATGGGAAGTCTGACCTCGCCGAAGGTCCAAGTGCGGTCGCCGACGACGATGATGCACGGCGCGTCAGGGTGCTTGAGCGCGCGCTTGGTGAACAGCTGGGCGACGGTCGCGTCCCGCCGGCCCCACCGCTTCGAACGGACCATGCCGTTCGCATAGCGCCATAGGAATCTGGGGAACAAAACAAAGATTCACAACACATTCAAAAGTAGATATTAGAGGGAAGTGGTTTCCATCAATCGTTAATATTTTAGGGCAGGATAAAGGGTACAGGACCTAATCTGTAATAAGAAAAAAATTAATTTTAGGAAAGTGGTATTTTTCTACCTAAACGGTAATTCGAGAGGTTTGCTTTGTTTTGAGGTTTGGTTTGAGGTTTAAGTGACTATAGCGTTTCACACAAAAAGCGGCGACAGCCTAATGAACTAAAGCCATCATTGCGTTTTGCATTTTCTCTTGTAAACTTGTTTTAAAGTGTTAGCGCGATAACGAATTACTATTTTCACGGCCTTTGGGTGTTATTCACGGCATTTAGGTGTATTGGCAGCATTCATTGGTTGCACGGCCTTTAAAATGAAAATAAAACTCTTTGAAGACGAGAAAACAGTGGACCAGTTCTCGATTGCGTGTTGTAGTCTCAATGACTCGGGATTCGTTCGAAAGTCTCGTGCACCATAATCACAGTTCTGTTCAAAGAAGAAATATCTACACGAAACTCGGTCGTTATAATAAATGCAAGCTTAGCAGTGTCCGTGGCTTCACCCACGTGATTATATTAATATTATTCTTTTGTATAAAATCGAAATAACTCGGTTACTCTTTATAAAATCACCTATAAAAATAGGTTTACTGACAATATTCATTTCGATCGAAAAAGTATCTAAGTAATAGTTTTCTATGTAGCATGTCACTTGATAACATTTGATATTACTACTACATGATAAAGTGAAATGACCTGACCATTTAGATGCCGCTCAATATTATTTCATCCACGAATGACCTTATTTCAAGGTTGAAAAATATTTTCCTGTCTAATACAATTTTGATAGATGTTGCGAGGGAAACTTAGTGCTTACTTGTGCCGGCAACACTAAGTATTCGACGGGTACACTTCTCGACATTGTCATTAGACTAATCAACCATCAATCATTCCTCATTCGTACGTACGTTGTAAGCTAATGAGATATATCATAAAATGAGTAGGTACTTAATAAGCCTGCGTAATACAAGTTAGGTACATAACATTTTAAAAGCACTTCAATCTACTAAAATTACTACTAAGTACACGTCTATGTAGAAGTTATTTTGTTACTTATTTATGCTGGGAGTTCCTACTTATTTAAGTTACACAGGACTTTGCATGATGTATAATGGCGCACATTACATAGGAAATTATGATTTATGATTAAGTACCTATTATTTAGTTCCATTATTTATATAGACTCACGCCTGTATATCCCCGAAAGGGTAGGCAGTAATATGACGCCCACATTTCGCCAAGAATTTTTAGGTTTCACGTAATAGAGGGGCGAGCCTATTGCCGTTAATGGGCACATCACCAGACTCCGTGCTGCTACTGAGAATTCGGAGAAACCCAGTAACACTTTTGCCCGACCCAGGAAACGAACCCGGGACCTCCAATCTGCAGTCGCATACGCTCTCCACTGGACCACGGAGGCAGTCTGTATTTAGTTCCAAACAAGATTATTGGGTAGGTAGGTAATCGATTAAGTACGATACACAAGGCATGAAATAGAAACAGGTGTTGTACTTCCCCTAGGTTCATGGTTTAAATCGATTTTCAGTCCTTTTTTTACAGCTGACGACCTTCTCGTATTAAATATTTATAAGAGAACGGTAGCATAACATTCACAAACGTGACCAGCCAAGAAAATCTCACGCCTACTTCGAAGCACTAACCACCAGCTTTTTGTAGTCACTATAGCATTGTTAGCCAACAGGAAGATTTGGTCTACTATACCACGCTGGCGCTACTACGGTTAATAAGGTATAAGGTTTGATGCTGATTTTCCGTCTCTACCGCGGTATAAATTTTAGTTTGTCGCATCTTACATAGGGTTACCAAATGTAAATGGAGGGATGCCTGTCTATGGCACCTAAAATGCCTGAATTTTCAGAAAAATGCCTGTCTAAAAAAGACGCTGTAGGTAATAAGGAAAAAAAGCCAACAGATATTAATGAAGAAGGATATTTATTACTGATATTTGTCAGAGGACATATATTTTTTGAATAGTTTTCTTTTCTAATTCATTAACGTAAAAATCTTCACAAGATACAGTTTTGTAATTTTCCTGAGTAATCAATAAGTATTGCTTTTACTGATTCAATTGTCAGCCGATTTTTTTATTTCACTGGGCGTTGACAAGAGAAAACGTACGTTTAAAATGCCTGTCTCAGACCAATGCAAATGCCGGCCGCACGCCCGCCTGTCTAAACCTTAAAATGCCTGTCTAAACCTTAAAACGCCTGTCAAATGCGGCAAACTCCTTTCATATTGTAACTCTAATCATGCAACACTCATGGAATGAAATGAGGTAGTCACATTTTGTATTCTTAATCCGTCACCACGTGGAAATCATTTACTTCAGTTTTATGTGTAGGTATGTCCATCACATAATTTCAATTGCAATGAAAACTGCCTGTAAAACAATAGCAGGCGGTGGAGAAAACAAAACATTTTTTTTTCATGGGAAAACTAATTCAATAACGCGAGATGGAGTTCAGCGCGAGCGATACAATAGGCGTGTTTTGGTATTGATTTTTTATAAACACGTTTATTTATATTACGTGGTAGCAGAGCGTGGCACTACCTGCTCTACATATAAGTAAGTACAATAATCGTAGCACATAACGGCATAGTTGATGAAGACGTGCTGGTTCTGTGCACAGAGCGCAGCGGCACAGTGCTCGCTAACGAAAACATTGTGCATGCTACCGTACAATCCACGCTACAGTAAGCTAGAAACATTAATAGGTACTAAGGAAGCCATAAACGGCATTGCGGCTGCCGCGCGCGCCGGCTAGTCACGCGACACCCGCTTGACGTACTAGTAATCCTATAATTAAATGAATACAAATACGACCTTCGTAGCAAATAACCTTAGAAAATCTTGGCTAATCATTATTTAAAAGCGGAGGCTCCATGAAGGATGATTCTTCAGCTACACGTTATTATAATCCAAGTTCAAAAGTAACCTATGCCGGCTATGCCGTACTTAGAGATAACATAACATAACTTCACGCCTTTTATCCCCGTAGGGGTAAGCAGAGGTGTATACACACCCACATTTCGCCAGTTATGTTTAGGTCTCAATCAATGTAATAGCCTGATGCTATTTACCGGGCACATTATTAAGCGAGCGATAATTAACTTTTTTTTAACTACACTGTAGCCCCATCTCGCCAGGTCCGGGGTACCTGGGGATCGAACCCGAGACCATCGTCACGGCAGTCCGTTACGTACACCACTAGACTATCGCCGCTCTACTTAGAGATGTTACGTACTTTATTATTAAACAAAATTATGAAACTAAGCATCTTACAAACTTTTACCAAAAAACAATCAAGCAAGGTAGGTACTTAAAATCAATTCAACGATTTGAAACGTGCTCAGACTGATAAAAAAACTCTATTGACATTTTATGTTAATGTAGAGGTTACTGACAGACTGTACATTCACCTTAGCGTGTAAATAAATATCATCCTGAGTGTACGTGTTGCTAAATATAAAGTATTATTGACAAACCTGTTGTTGTTACGTATGTATCACGTATATGGTATGGCAACTCTACCGGCGGCACATGACCTATATTTTGTCTGATAATGTTTTCGTTAATTTTATCTGATAGTAAATATTGCATCTCTACGAAATGAGATAAAGTATTTTTTATGAATATACACATGTAGATAACAACAATATAAGTAGCTAATGTCCCGTACTAACTGAAACAATATGCATGTACTTTCAATCGTATAGAAAAACCGAGAAGTTTTAAACTCCGTGCTACAGCTTCACGGCTTGTGATTGTCGCATTTACAGACACGCTGCAAATCTTTTCTCTCATTTAAGAGAAACTTTCGTCTAGAAGTACCGTCGACGTAGTTTAGATAGAAATATTTATCACAGATGCTGATAGGACTTAAGAAGGTCCTATCAGACTGACAGCCGGTTGCAGAAACGATATTTAAAATTTTAAAACGAGATTAAACCCTAATCTATTATTAAGTCGTTGCACAAAGCCAAATTCTTGTAAAATTTAATCCTTTATTAAATTTAATTTAAGAAGAGTCAAAGCCTACATTAAAGCGCGTTTTACGTTGCACAAACAGCCATTAGCGTGAATTGACACGTGAGAATTTTAAATATGACAGATGTGAATTTTAAAATCTAATGTGAGCTCAGTGAGGTATTAAAGCTCTATCGTTGTTGAATTTATCTCTGTTCCATAATCTTATTGTACATTGAAGTGTTTGTTGCCAAATATAGCTCTATTAAATAATATATTTCAATGCATTGTAGTGTTTTACGGTATTGAAGTGGTTTACAATGAATACCTAAGTTATGTCTTAACTAGTCTTTCATCTTTGTCTGATCCCGAAGAAGATTTTCCTCGCGGTCAAATTCCGGCAAGGCGAATATATTTTCAAGGCATGACGGCGGAGACTTACGTATTACATACAGGGTACCCATAGAAGCAGATGACCAAATACGAAACATTGTAGATAAGGAGGTTTTAGGTGGTTTTAGAAGGCTTTAAGTGGTAGAGCTTTGCTGATTTCAGCACGAACAGGCCAGCTCGACCGGGGAAGTACTACCCTCTCACAGAAAATGGACGTAAAGTAACAGTACCTAAACTGTTGCGTTTCGTTCAGTGAGTGAGAGTGCCGGAGGCCCTAGCCCCTATTCCTTCTCCCCTATCCCACTCCTTATCCTATACCTTTTCCCAACCCTAAGGGGTGGCAACGGACTTGTGACTCCTGTGGTGTTGGTTGTGTCCATAGGCGGTGGTAATTGCTTACCATCAGGTAATCCGTCTGCTCGTTTGCCGCCTATTACTATAAAAAAGGAACCCATGTCTCAAAGAAATAAATAATAGGCTAGTTGACAAAAAAAAATTTATAAGTCCGACCTTTAGATTATTCAAAAATAAGCGATACGTATTTTTTTATTTGTAAATTTAACCAAAAATGACCAAGATATAGCTCATTAAAGTTACGTATAACGTCACGCCGTGCTACATTTTTTCGCACTAGATGACGTCACACGTAACTTTAATGGGCTATATCTTTGTTATTTTTTATTTAATCGAAAAAAGAAAAAAATACGTGTCCAATATTTTTTTATATTCTAAAATACGGACTAAATAAAATGTAATTATTTTGACCCTGGAAACTACCCTATTATGTTGATGGTCAGACACAGTTTTTAATTCGTTTGAGTGTTTTTGCCACAGGAGCTTATCAACTGAACAGGTCTTGGGTGATTATCAAATAAACACAAATCCAGTGTGTAGATTAGTGCAAAGAGTTCTCAAGCCCTAGCAAAATTAAGCTCAAAATGTATTAAATTGCCAAACAGGAAAGTTCTACGTCTACATTTAAGATCTACGGCGAGTTGCAGCTAGAAATTGATGGATTTCCACGTGTCGTAGGCGCTTTCGATTGTACTCATTTTAACATTATTACCTATTAGCAGAGGAGGTCATCATCCAAGCTATAGATACCAGTGCAAGAAGAGATACTTCTCCATAAGTGTTAAAATAATTGTCTTTATTCTATCTAATTGAATTATCACAACAAAACACATTACAAACAAAATATATAAAAATATTTCTTTATCGTATGCAATTTAACCAATATATCTTGAATAGTATAACAGCTTATTTCCTTCTCTCTTCTCTCATTTTGTGACTTCCACATAAATGAAATAACTGGGCATTTTCATATTTGATTTTATGTTAATACAAAATACAATAGTAGCGTATGTATTCAGGTTATAGAAAATCATCATTCATGAATGGTATTAACTGCATTATAATTGGTCAATCATTATAATAAGCGCCAGGCTCCCTCTTTGTATGAATTTTTTCGGCTTTTCAGCTCAAAACGTAACAATTTTACTTAAAATCGTAAAAATGATTCAATACAACAATAACATAAACATGTCAATTTTTGACAAAAGTTTTGATAGTCTTGACCACAGATTTACTAAATATGTATATTTAGAATTACACCTCTTTGATATATGTGACCATTACGTTTTGTTTAATGAAATTTTTACTCATAGTACATTTCATAGATTATTGTGCATATAACTAAACGGAAATGTTCACTCTTTTCGTTCACTTGTAGGCATTAGTTCTTCATTAGTTAAATGATGTTTAATCAAGCGTAAAACGTGTTTGTGCAACGCCATTAAATTATGACACACATTAGCGATAATCTCCCTTTAAGTAATAAAGAATTAATTTGAAGCTTCCTGCAACCGGCTGTGACTCTATTAAAAAAAAGTTAAGGTGGTATTGCCCTAATTAAATACCATACGTACCTAGTTGGAAGTCATATAGCCACGTAGGTAAAACATTAGTGTTAAGTATAAAACATTTTTTCAACTAATATATTAAAAATAGGTACCTATTTTAATAAAATTTTATGCCGCGACGTAGGCGACGTTATACCCTCCCTACTCACATGGGCTGAGGATAAATATTAAGTAAGATCCCTACTTCTTTTTGATTTGTGTATCCGCAGACAATACAGATTTATGTAAATCTTTCGATTTCGGCTGGTAAAAACATCTATCACTTATCGATACGCCACATTGTGTAACATCTACATTTTATTCTATCGCGATGCCAATACATAATGTCATAAGACTATGGTACTCACATTTGACGGGTGGTCTCTCTAACCCCTGCAGTAATAAATAAGTTGTAAATTTTACCGATTGATGGCGATAAGGTATTGAGACTAGGTTATCTTGACTGTCAGCCGTAACGATTACTAGCATTGCTAACATAGTTTAAACTGTTTTACTTATAGATAACAAACACACAATAGACTATAAATAATATACATTCCTATATACGTCTGTATAAGTGTAGGTACATGTGTATTCATATCACGAACCACTTGCGATTTGCTCAACTCACTGTTATCAATCGTGTGATAAAGCCGTAACACAGAATAGGATAAACGTATAAAACTTAATATTTGTCGACCATTGCTAAACTTTCTCCAACAATGTCGTTTCTTGGACAATTGTTTACAGAGTTACTTTGTAAGCGTTTCCCTTGTCCCTACTTCCTGCCTTATGTACAAGGTTTCGTATTATACGAATGGGCACGTGCTCACGAAGTACGCAAATAAAACCCCGTGTTCTTACTAGCTATGATGTACTGAAGGGCGAATCGGTATTACAAGATGCGTTTTACATGTCTAAATATGCATGTTACGAAGATACTTTGCCTCTTTTATAGTCATATATCATTATGAAAGTAGTACCTAAATCCGTCTTTACGCTAAAACAGAAGTTAAATGCAATCAAGACACAAAAAGTCAGTTAAAACCTCTTTCATCCTTCATCTTTAAGTATGAGTAAATCAATGGTGTTCATCTCGCAAACTCGAAAACAGCTGACTCGATTTGAATAGAACAAATCCTTTTTTGTATTGTTCGCCTCGATACCAAGGTAGTCTAGAAAAAAACGGCAGGAAACCCAAAAGACAATCGCGAAATCAAAATGAGTAATTATTCTGTGTGCGAAATTTTCTTTTGTTAGACAGGACAGAGCCAGGCCGTTCAAATAGGAATATTTAAATACATACATAGACTCACGCCTGTTTCCCCGAAGGGGTAGGCAGAGGCATATTAAACGCCCACTTTTCGCCAGTGTTTTGATCCCACGTAAAAGGTGGGCGAGCCTATTGCCGCTTATCGGGATATTTTGTTTATATATATTTAATATTTAAATATTAAATAAAAATATGTGATTTATTAAATTCATAACAATTGTAGGGACACACACACATACATACTATGTAAGTTTCATCGACACAATCCTCATCTTTTAAGTTTATTTTATATTCAGTCCAGATTAACACCTCGCTTCTTTGCCTGATCTGTTATAAACTTATATAGTAAATATAGTATAGTATAGACTAAGTAAAATACTACCTATACTTGATTGCGATCTACTTAACTACCAAAACAATTTAATCTACAATGTTGAATATTTATCGACTTAAATATTTCGGTCTAGGCTGTGATGCTTAATTGCGTGTCCTGATTATTTAATTAAACAGGAACGCCATCATTATGAAGTGAAATGCATGACCATGATGAGCAAAGCTGAGCTAAATGAACGAATAGAATTACAACGCCGTAGAAAAGTAGGTAAATGTCAACGCTGTAAGGAAAATAACACAAGATGCTTAATAACAATATAATGAATAGCCTACAAATCTACATGAAGTCATTCTTTAGTGCAAATAATTATTATGAGTTGTCATTGGAAAATTATTGGGTCAAATTGGCAAAATAACCACAGTTACACATTTCTGCTTTTTACAGCTTTTCCTTTCACGCTAATATACCTAATTCTACGATTGGTTATCCCACTTGCATTCAAGACGCTTTGTAACCCGGGTTCCGGCACTAGTCTAACCAGATTTGATAGAATATTAGCTTATCCTTTTATTGTAACTATTATCTGCTTCTTATTTTACAATTGGTAAACATGTTCAAAGCAGGCAAATAACTATAAAAGTGCCTCCTACAGGTACATCATCATTTCTTTATACACTTAAATAAAATAAATAACAACAATACAGTATTATAGTATTTATCATGTGGTAACGTAAACAACAAACCTTTGTACTATACAGTATCTCTACGGGCGAAAACAAAGAAGACAAGCTTGTTCATACGCACGATAAACATACAGCTTCTCTTGACAATACATATCGTGGTATTTTTTCAAATCATCTTTTTACACGTACGATGTTCCTGATAGGTAGGTATATCTACCTATCAGGATCTTTCGTCTCAGCTGAATTTATGATCCATAGACGACATTTCAGCCAAAGCACAGATTTAAAACGAATAAACGCTGAATACCTCTCATCTTATTAAATTGCTCTACAGACTGTCAGTTTATGAAAATAGGTGGAAAAGAGATACTAACTCCTATAGATATTAGAAGTTTTCGAAGCATAGCTTTTTTAAGGCTATCTCAAATATCTTTTCTAAGGCCTATACGATCGTGTTACATTACACAAGCCTTACACGTTTTATCGGCCGGAAAATAAAAATTTAATGTTTCTTTGCCCTTTGTTTTATCGAGCAAATTAAATAAAAACATGTTTTGATCTTTAAAAGGATCTTTCAAATATCTCTTATTTTCGACATTAATTTCAAGTGTTTTCTAAATGTTTGGCAAGTTGCGTCTTAGGAACGCAGTGTACGTAGTTGTTTTCTTGTGTACTGTCAGCGCTGTTCGTTGCTATTTATCCACGGCTATAAATAAATCATTAGGCTAAGATGAACATTAATACAAGTTTGTCACTACACCGCCAATTTTACTTGTCATAATATGATGAGTAAGGATTGCAATTATTTTAATTGCGCACCACAACTCTTAACTGAGATTGAAATGGCCCATTTGCTTTAATCTCGGGTCAGGTATTATGGTTCTACTACAGTAATTAAAGTTTATTATTGTTTACTTCTGAGAATGAGTGTTAGGTAAAGTCTCTGAAACATTTGAATAAAAGTAAACCTTTCAACTTAGGTCAGAACTGCATCCTTGTTGAATTTGGTTTACCTAGCGAAGGATTAAATAAAATATAACTTATGTTTACCTACTCCTAGGGTTCAGGCTTATTCTTTGCCTTTCACTAGAATTGGGTACCTTTCTTCCTTAGAAGACAAAAATATTTTAAACGTTAATTCTGAATTTCCTAAGGATCAGCCACAGGTCAAATCGAAGAGATGATAGTTGCCAGGACAAATAACAAAGCAGAGAAAGTGCGGCATCTTGAAATGAATGCAAATATCTGAATGAAAGGTACTTAAATGGCTGAAGTGCTACCGATCAATGTAGAAAGATAAGAGTAATTTGAGCGTAGTAAACACAAAGATAAGTGAGGCGTTTGTTGGCAAATATTGCCCGTATCAAGTAGATACAAGATAACATCCAGTTAAATGTTTCTTTGTCACGAAATTAAAGATGAACAATATAATTATGTACATAATATAAAGTGTACAAACGTTTCACGTTTAACTGAATGTGACGTAATGATAGGAGATGAAAAAGTGGAGCAAAAGAACGAGTTTGTGTATTTAGGGTCTAGGTACTTAGATGGAAAATGTGAGGGCGATATTGAAAGGAGAGTGAAAGCAGGAAATAGTGTGAATGGCGCCTTACAGTCCATCATCATCAGCAATGGTATTATCCCAAAGCAAGCTCGCCTTGCTATACTGCAGGGAGTTTTGGCGCCCACACTGATGTATGGTAGTGAATCATGTGTATGGCAGAAGAAGCATAAAAGTAGAATCAATGCTGTGGAGATGAGAGCTTTGAGGAGTATGTGCGGAGTAAGGCTGATAGATAGTGAAAAAAAGTGTTACGAGAGAAGTGTGGTCTAAAAGAAGATGTAGTGACAAAGATTGAAACAGGAATTTTGCGTTGGTTTGGACATTTGGAACGGATGGATGAAAGAAGAAATACGAAAGGAGTGTATCGTGCGAGAATGAATGGAAATGTCGGTAGGGGACGCCCTAGGCGGACGTACGCCGACCAAATAGGTGACGTACTGAAAAAGGGCAAATTAAAAGTACCCATAACCGACGCGCATGCATGATGACGTTAATGAATGTCGAGGAAGCGCAAGAGGTATGTTTGAACCGAAGCATGTGGCGTTCTATAGTCTCTGCCTACCCCAATGGGAGACAGGCGTGACGACATAGATAGATAGATAGATAGACAAACGTTTCAAGATCAAACACTAGAACTATTTTATTGCTAGGTTTGAAGAAACAGATCGGTTCAAACTTTAGACTTGTCGAGGAGCACAGATCAAAAGACACCTACTGAAAATTGTATACTTACTACTTGTGAATTCTTTGCAAATGTCAGAGTATCCACTTGGCAGTTTCTTTTCAAACCGGGTTCTAAAATAATTAGACCCTAAGGAACTAGCCAATTACGTGTGTAATTCCCACATAAGTGCTAATAAGTAAACGAATCGTATACAGTACCGGTTCGCACTGTATAAACGTACTCCGACTAAAGTTCAGGTCGAAAATAGCCGCGCGGAGGAGTATGTAAACAATGTATAGGACGACCGAGATCGTCGATTGCTCCCTCGAAAAGGTCACATATTTAAGCATCCGCAACGTTACATGAATAATACACGAATAATAAATCTAACTCGAGAGCAAAAAAAAACGAATTCGGCGAAAAGGAAATATTTCAGCATAAAAAATGTCCTTACATACTAGGTAGATATCATTGTCTACGGCTATCCATGTGTTCAGTGTTTTTGTAACTCCGTTGGGATATTTCGTTGTTATATATTGTATTTCTGTTCAAATGTTATGACTTATAAATACTCTTTATTAGTATTGCTGGATACAAAGGTCTTTGTTCGGCGGCGCGCGGTTAGTCATTTCAACCCGACATCGTAATTAGCTTTTAATTGTTTAGCTTTACATAATCGTCATGTAGAACTTTCTTGAATAGTTAGGCATAATAGACGAAGTCTTCAAAAACGTAATATATTTTTTTGTGTTGGGTAGAACATTTTAAAACAACAAACACGCGTTACGATAACGCGAATTATAAATAGATGTGGTACAAGGTTCATCCCAGCAGGAAGAGTTTTAACGTACACTTTACACGCTACAACACAAACGTAGTTCTACACATACTTACAAATTGAAGATATTAATATTTGCCTTACTTATGTAATACGTAGACAGGCAAATGTTATGCTTGTATGTTTTTCTTATCTTTATTTTTGTAAGCTGCCTGATCACTCAGTGTGCATGTCGCCGATTGAATTTACATATTCTATCTAATTTTTCTAACAGATGCCTTTATTATGGACGCATTCCAAAACACAAGCTAATGGTTTTTGGCACAGTTAGTGATGAGTACACGAGTAAGTATTGATTACACAGCTCTTGGGTTAAAGTTATCGCACCAGCTTTTACTCTACCTACTTTCCTTTAATTACGCTCTACGTTGTCATTTTGTAATAGGAGAGTTACTCCTAATAGCTTGTTATTTTGGTCTACGATCCATTATAAATGGTTTATGACAATATTTTAATTTTCCTGCAGCTGGCAGAGATCATTTAAATTATATTCCTTTGGAGAGGCCTGCCTATATCCAGCAGTGGACAGGCTGATAACGGTAATGATGTAGAGACATACCATCGGCAACATTTAAATACCTATTTGACAAGACAATTGTTATTTTAGTCCTCAGTATGGCAGCCTATAGTCGACGTCATAGCATGTCGCCAAAGCGGCCAACGCAGGACCAAAATTTATGAACCATCAAAAGTAATGTCTCTAACTATTCGTCCTGCCAAAACAAGCGAACCCAGTGGATGCTATAACGTGACGCAATCGGGCTCCATTTGCAATCGGCCAACATGAGCTCCGTGTATCGCAGACTGCGTGGCGTATATACACCATCGATTCTCTATGAAATAAACTAGGTCACATGCCTAGGCTATTATTTAATCAACTTTCCAGTCGTTCAAACCCAAGGACAAATTGTTTTCCAAGTGCACATTAATCATTGAAGCCATTAGATGTTGACATTTTAAGTGTGCCTATCCCTAAATTCAAACAACACTTGACTCTTGAACTCACAAATAAAACCCGAGCAATGAGGATGATAATCCAATGGTTAAATGAGTCTATCATGAACATTTCAAATGGTGCATATCCAATACTTTCTGTTGTAAACGGATGCATGCAGAATTTATTTGAAACCAAACTTTGTTCCTGCCGCAGCAACCTTGAACTGGGGCAAGCGCAGCGCAGGATGGCCGAGATATGGCGTCGACATATCTGAATCATATGTGAGCATGTGCTAGTTGCCACTATATAATATAAGCGGAATTGCGTATTAGTTATTATTATGTATAAGGAAGTATAATTTACCAGCATGTTGTGTATTCGCTGATAGTGTTTAATTGACAACAATACACAGCAAAAGTGCTTCAATGTTTCAGTTTCAGGAGTAGTATTGGTATAGGTATTCTCTAAATAAATATTGCTTGCTTAATTTGGAAGAGGTTTGTATATTAAAACTCGTCCTTGTTTCTTCCGTGATGTATGATGTAGAAAGGCAAGTAGTGAGATGTCTACGAGCGTGCTACGACACGAATCGAACTTCTTTATCTGTTTTGGTATAAAATTATTAATCAATGTAAAAAATATTGCAATTATAAAATACTTATCTGTATATGAAAATAATACTGACCGGATGGTGAACAAAACAATTTAATGAGATCATTTTAGGCATAATTATGTATGAAACAATCAAATCATTTAGGTAGGCATTGACATACAATCAGAATCAGAATCAGAAAATTTATTTGCAAAAATACTGTTGCAAATGGTGTTACAAAGCAATACATACATGATTCAAGTATCTTGACCAGCAATATAGCGGCATGCAAATATTATTTTTATTACATAAATTAAATAATTAAGTATAATTAATAAGCCAAAAACAAAAAAAATAACAATTCTAAAATCAATATAAATAATTGGATTGGATGTCAGAAGATGTCATTAGAAATTATACTAGAAAAATTGTCAAGATAATATTAAATTTGATTAAATGGCTACTGTAAGTTATCAATTATCATTCATGTAATCTGCCAGAGTGTAATAACATTAATTTGTTAATAGTTCATTGAGTATATTCTTAAAAATATTAAATGGTGCTTCTTTAATAGTTTTGGGCAATTTATTATATATGACAGATGCCATGTGAAAAATGCTTTTATGCATAAATGCAGTGTTAGTTTTACGCACACAAAGCCTATGTACGTCTCGTTGTCGTCTATTATATAGGTCTGAAGCCAGCTTAAACAAATGTGGATTGCGTTTAACTAACAAAGCTACTTCCGATATATACAAACATGGCAGAGTTAATAATTTATGCCTAAGAAAGTATGGTCGACAGCTATCTGTACTTTTTAATACAAACATGGCTCTAATACACCTCTTTTGCATCTTGAAAACTAAGTCCTTATTCGCTGAGTTTCCCCAGAAAACTATTCCATATCTTAATATCGAACCGACCAGACCATGGTATGCCGTCACGACAGTATTTAAATTGGCTATTTGTGTCAGTTCATGTAGCGCGTAAACGGACCTACTGACTCTTTTACAGAGCGCATCAATATTGTGGTTTCCATGTGAGTTTACTGTCAATAGTTAGCCTTAGGAAACTTTTGTTTGGGTTTCACGAATGAGTTGACTTCCATGATGTATGTTTAGATTACCCAGTGGGCCGGCCCGTTGACTAAATGACATAAGGGTGGTTTTGCCAATATTAATACGCAGATTATTTGCATCTAACCATTTTATTACATCATGTAGTGTGTTATTTACTTCTTGTTCGTAAGTTTTAGTATTAGTACATTTTATTACAACTGTACTATCATCTGCATACAGAGTCATAGGATTTAACGTGGCTTTTGGTAAATCGTTAATGTATACAATGAATAGGAGTGGCCCCAGGATACTTTCCTGAGGCACGCCATATATTATTTGCCGTTGTTTGGAGACGTATACAATTTCCTTTTTATTTTTACATTTACTTTACTTAATTTAGTGTATTGTACGCGGTTCTTCAGATATATTTCGAGGAGTTTAAGTATATTGCCTCTAATACCATACCTCTTGAGCTTGTTTAACAATATGTCATGGTTCACATAGTCAAACACTTGCGTCATATCCATGAATATTGCGCATACCGGTGTGCGTTTGTCCATATTAGTGATTACAAATTCTAAAAAGTCGTAAATTGCCAAATTAATTGACTTATTGCGCCAAATTCCCTTTTGTTCTTTGACTAAAACTGCTTGCTTCTCTAAAAAGTTGCTTAGAGCCTCATAAATGTACCTCTCAAATCTCATTTTTCTTATGGATCGGACGAACCACTGTTATTTTTAATTGTCGGGAAACACACCCGTTTCTATGGTTAAATTCAAAATGTAACTGAGGGGCCCAGCTATAATATGTGCCACTTGCTTTACAACCTTAGTGCAGATGCCATCATAGCCGACACTCATAGTATTTTTAAGAGAGTCAATAGATTTCAATATTTGATGTGGGTCACTAGGTTTCATAAACATAGAGTTATGAGAAAGTGTTAAATAGTGTTTAAATTGATGATTAATTGAATTACTAATTGGTGATAATATCTTGTCAATAAAATAATTATTAAAAATGTCTGCGATCTCAATAGGATTTTTTTATAATATTACCATTCAGTGAAATATGTGTTATGCCTTCTTGTGGTTTGTTTTCCTTAGCATTAGCATTTATGAGTTGCCATACAGTTTTTGTCTTATTTTTTTAAATATTTATGCTATTATTGTTAATTGCTTTTTGTGTTAACTTTATTATTTTTTTAAGTCTCTTAGTGTATTGAATAAGCTTTATTTGATTAGGCGGAGTAGAGTGTTTCCTATAATTCAATAAGAGCTCACGTTTTCTATTACTACAGGATTTTATGTCTCGTGTTAACCACTTTGGCTTTTTGTGAACGCTCACATTTATAATTCTGTGAGGAAAACACAGCGAATAAAATAATTGGAATGTATCCATGAAGGTATCGTAAGCCATGTTCGCGTCATGTGTGATGTACAAATCCGAAAAGGACAATTGCCCCATATAGTATTTAAACTTCTCAATATTGGACTTGCAGTAGTCTCTTCTGGTAATTTTCTAACTTTTTATCATACATATTTTTTTAACGTTACACTTTAATAACTGGGCAGTGTGGTCTGATAAAGCAAGTTCGATAACTTCTGCCTTACATTTATTTTTAAGATTATGAGCAAAGTTATCAATGCATGACCGAGATCTTAATCTAGTGGCTTCCCTTAATTGAAGCTTTAAGTTAAAATCCAAAAGAAGACATTCAAACTTTAAAGCTACGTTGTCTTGCTTTAGGATGTTTATATTAAAATCGCCTGCAATTATCAGCTCATGCTTACTATAATTTTTCTGAACGTATCTAAGAACCTATTCTAGTTTATCAAAAAAAATATTTAAATTAGAAGGAAGAGGTACACGATATATACACAAAACAACAATTTTGTAGTCTACCAGTTCGATACCACAGCATTCAAATACAGTGCAAGCTGAAAAATTTACTACTGATGGAATATTTCGCCAAGAATGGCCTATCTGCACATAACTACATGATCCACCTCTGTTAGAGTTGGGTCTACTGTAACATGTAGCAAGGGTGTAATTTGTGATCATACTGCAGTCCTCATGTCCTGACATCATGAAATGTTCTGTCAGACATAACACATCACCATTGATTTCCTTGTCTAGTAGGTTCTGTAAGCAGACAGTTAAAATATTTGATTTGGCTCTCAACCCTGCTATATTCTGATGGAGAATGTGTAGATGCTTATGCCCGAAAAAGTCTATTTTCTTCAACCGGCGATGGATTTCTTTGCGTAGATGCGTCTGACTTTACTTTTAAAGTATCTGACTCTTCTATTGTTTCGCAGTTGTGGTATCTGATTTCTTCCAACTCGCGTATAAAACTGCATAGATCATTAAATATTGTAACCATACCTCGTTTGTTTATGACGCCTGATCGCCAATCGCTATCAAATATCAATTACACAGTGGTTAGTTAGATTTTTATCTGTGTAAATGACACTGACGTATACCTATTTTACGGAAATGTTACCTACTATCCATCTTTGTAAAATATACAAAACAAATTATATTCAGATAAATAAAGCTAATTAATGTTCAAAAATATATGAGCTAATCATGGCAAGTGCTTACTGTTTACAATTTGATGGGATCTAACAAAACTAAACGTATGCATCTATACGTATACATGTAGATACCTATTCTAAGTACCTGTTACGAGTCTACAGGCATTTCTCCCTGTCGAAGAATGTCAGCTTGTAGCATCAATGTTTGCATCAACGAGTTCAGAGGCTATGTTAACTTCTAGTGTCTAATCCCTCGGGTAAGCACAAGAAGTTAATTTTCTCTGGTAGGTTGGTTTTTTTTATATTGCTCCTACAGTACTAGGACTAAAAGAGCGCAAAAATCTTTTAGTAGTCATCAGTGTCATCGCTTCAAGGAAACCCACTTGCCTTGAAGTTTGTATCTACAAACTAAGATCACGCCATATATATGTGGCAGAGCTGTAATAGAGAATCAATCGTGGCAAAAGTAGAAGACTTTTTATGTTTAGGAAACAACAATATGTACCTATTTGTGAAGTTACCCCAACAGAATCGTTTACCGATTCAAGGTCTAAGCAAAGACAATTCTTTACTTGTCTCTGGTCTAAGTTTATATGATTATTAAGCGATCCGTTAATTAATTATTCCCTCTTCATTGTGCGTGATTCCTTTCAAATACTTTGTTAGAAAAACTCAAAGTCAAGTGGATATATTATAGTCGATATCGGCTGTCTGGCTAGGCGTCCTTTTGATCAATTTACGAATTCCGATCAAGAACATTAAGATTAGGTATTTACCGATAACGGTATTTGAATATTATGTATTTTAAGTGTTTTTAATTTGTCCTAGTGTACCTATGTTTAATTTTTGAAGGTTAGTTTGCTAAATATTTTATGCGGAAGTAAATCTAATTCAGTAACGCAGATATCATAAGTATGCTTTATTAAACATGTTTTGCATTTATTAACATCCGTTAGTCTTGAGAGAATAGATCAAGGCCTCGCAACAAAAATAATATCTAGTATAATATATTTTTATCACTACAAAAGTGTAAATTTGCTATGTTTTCCTTTAACCACTGTGCACTGTCAGCGACGATCTACAAATAGATTGTAGATTCCCCATCACTCAAAGAGGTCAATGTAAGAATCGGGTAAATGTCTACTAGGAAAACGTTACATTTGCAAACAGCAATGCTTTTTAAAACGTAGATAAATCCAAAATGGTGAATAGTCAGGTAGGTAAGTCTGGTTCTATAGGTAACCATTGTAAAAATTAAATATAATTAGGTAATGATACGACTTATACTACTTAGGTATTAAGTCTATCTCGATTTAGCAATAAATATTGTAGCAGATTTTTAGTTTTGTAATACTCATCACAATACTATAAAACATCCACTTTTGTGGGCTAGTACAAAATTTAGAATCCCCGGGAACGAAGCCATTGGCAACGACTCGATAAACTGCGGTTTACAAAACTAACCGTAGAATTTTCTTACCGCAAATGCTGCTATATACAGTTTTTACTGACATTCGTACAGAACAATAGTTTTACCTATTCGTGTACTTGGCAAGTTAGAAGATAATATATATGGAATGGAACTGCCAATCTTATGATAATCTTGATTTATCGACTGCACAGATAGAATTCAATTATTCATCATCAACCTTTAACAGTCTACGCTGGACTAGGCCTCTCCTTTGAAAGGAGGAATTGGCCTACTATAAAACGCTGGACAAACGGGTTGGTATAGGGTTTGTATCAAGTTTTCCTTCTCTTAAAGTGGTGTTCTCTGCATAGCATGCTCCCTCTGTCGGCTCTTACGACACCCATGGGATGATATGGGGTGGTGACAATCCGTATTCTTAATCCGTCACCACACGGACTATTCAGTTCACTTTAATTGATAGACTGCAGTTAATTCTGCTATGAAATTGTTCAACAGAGCGTACCTGCAGTCTTAATTAAGCTTCGTTTAAATTAAAGTGTTTGACCAAAAACTCATATATAAGTTTATTCAAGCACTAAAGTGCCCCAAAGGTTAATTTACCACATGTGAATGAACTCAAAGCATACTGCAACCTACATAGATAAGCAAGAAAGAAATCGAAGACTAAGGCTGTCTGTCCACCAGACCGACGCGAATCAGCGGAGCGGAAAAACGGAGGAACGCTGAGAGGAGTTGCGGATTATGCCTCCTCACCAATACAGAGTGAAGAAATAATAATACGGGGAAGAATTTCGAACTGATCAGTCATTTGAGTGGCGACGAGTTATCATAGCAACAACATAAATATTGTAAAAACATGTTATTACCGAGCATTTCTTCGGGTTGAAGGGTTTGCGGGCTTCTTCATTCCGCGTAAACAAACGACTGATGTGGAACCAAGGTTTTATGAAATTTTATTTATTGGTCAAAATTACTCTGAGCTTCCGAGGACAGTGGAACGGTAGAAAGCGATGATATTTACATACAAAAATTTTTAGCCCGTATGGACATCAAACTTCACCTGGTCGATAAACTGCTGACCATGAGAACCATTTTTCATTCGACAAATTTTAATGACCTAAGGAACTGTACATCCCACAAAGATTGGATACATCATCTTAAAACAATATTGTACCTATCTTCTGCAAGTGACAGGAAAATTAACTTCAAAATGGAAACCTTAGCATGTGGTTGATCAATTGGCATTGATGTAAGGCGAGTGACATAACTACAGATTTTTATGTACCTACCTACCTACATAATTACTGGATATATCATTGGTAGTTACTGAATATACCAGTGAAAGAGACAGAAATATATAAAAATAGTATTTTGTAAGTATCTTGCACACTTTCATACTCAATAAGTTAAAAGCTTTAGTTAAATATTACAAACGAAACCTAATTTTTATTTACGTCGGTAGGTACTTACTTATAGTTATTATTTTAAATATGAAATAAATTCTAATACAATATGAAAACACATCAGAAAGCTTATCGCAGATCAAGTATTCACTAGTATAATAGTCGATCGATATAATTATGCTAGTCATTTAATGTGTCTACCTATATTAAATGACTAGCTGTGTAGTCAAAGTACAGTAGTATGTACACCTACCCTATAAGTATATTTTTTGTAGATGTTAAGGCGCTATTGGTATCGTATATAATTTATTTCAAGAATCACTCGTATATAAAATAATATTTTATAGTTGTCCTTATTCATAAGGACAAAATAACAAATATACAGAGCGGTCGGTTTATAGGACCGGCATTGCGTTCAATGTTTACCAGTCGGTCCCCAAATCTCAGTTTATTTCCCAGTGTATATTGCTTTTGATATCTTTTATCCGTCATATCAACAATATTATCTATTTATCACGCAATATAACTAAATTATCGCCGTGTAATCAAGTATATTTAACTGATAAACCTGTTATACACAGATGGCAAAAATATTCCTGTTATGCTACGGCTACCATACCGGTTAACTGCTGGCTTATTAAGTAATGCGACGTCGATACCATGCAATGGTTAATTATTTATTCAACAGACGTCACCGTCACCAGTCCTTCGATGTACGAAGGACTCGGAGTGTACTTCCAAAAAACCAGTAGGTATTACGTACAAAATAAAATATAAACACTGCCTAAAAATAGGGATTTATGTCCCAATCTCATTATTTTTATGTTAAATATTAACTAAAGCTAGTTGGTAAATCATTGTTTGTTAAGCTCTGTGTATGGTTCTCAGACCTTAGTCGAAGTCCAATCTGAATATTAATACGACGATTAACGTTTCGGATTGTTACAGTGTCATGCCATTGTTTCGACAAAAATACTGTGCACTGCGTTTTAGAAGACAATTGGGGAACGATATTTCAACTAACGGTTTAATTTTAATGAAATCAGGAAGTGTGGATAATAAAACGTGTTACTTTGACAATTACCTACGTCAATATTTGGCGCAGGGTAAACTATGCAGGTGTTTGAGGTGTTTGTACAAACGACACAAGGGCAGTTATGATGAACGGTTACTTACTTGACATCTCTCGGCAAGGTTTTGAAGAAAACGTAAATGTGCCTCCTGTATCGGTAGACGCATGGCGCTATGGCGAGGATGACGAATATCGCCGCCTTAGAGAGTGTACTGAGCACGGCGGCCATCGCGGCGGCCAGTGCCATGAGAGCAACGATTGCTGCCAGAATCGCGTCCATGCTGGCGAACAGCCCAGTAGGGCGCAACGCGTCTAACTATACACCGGTAACAGATAAACAGTACGTGCTTGTACGATGCGCGATCACTACGCACCGGAGACGCGCGCGTCCATCGACACTGAACAGTTTCGTATAAATGCGGGAAGGACGCGGCGCGGTGCGTGTGGCGTGTGAGCGACCCGACCGCGTCAATGGCGGAGCGCCGGCCCCGAGCGCCCCTCGCGCCAGCTGCACATGCGCCGACAACAGCTGATCCCGAGTGGTAGGCGCGCTATGTCACCCACCCCGGTTTACTCATCTGATCTTGTGGATAAAATAATACCGCTACAGGACGAGACAGTTACAAAATTTTCGCGGATGACTTTATATTACTGACGTTTTACATTATTCTTGATGTTCACTCGAAGTTCCAAATTTAAATAAGTCATTATTTTTGTTACGCAAGTGCATAGACAAATAAAGTTGAAATATCAACTGAACTTATTGAATATCCAAAGCGTATTTACTTTCTAATATTACACTATGCCCTTTGTTCTTGTATGACCGTTTACAGGTGATAAGTGATAACTGTTATTGTTAAAACCCTAATACAGTTGTCTTTTTTGAAATAGGTAAGTGTAACAAACAAGAACCTTTTGTTCTGTAGTCTTAGAGTGTAGGTAATAAAATTGAGGAGAGGGTTATCCAAAAAGCTATAAAAGCTGAAGCTGCCAGAGCGAAAGAATAATTGTTTTCTGTCACAGTAGTAAATCCTTTAGCGAAGTGTTTAATAAATGTGCCCTATAGCTTTTCAGTTACTTATTCCAGAAGTCAAGGTTTAAACTTTTAGTACAGTAAGAGTAAAAATAGTCTACTCTACTACTAGAGTAAAAAGAGTCATTACCATCGTCAAGGCGTTATACCGGTTGCATCCACGATTTATGCTTTTCCACAGAGCGATTGCTGTCTGAACTCTGCAACCTATAGCGTATCCCAGTACGAGTGTATTCAAAGAGTGCTGTGCTGACTACCCTATTGACTGTCAAAGATTTCATGACAGCGAAAACCTAAAGTCCGGTGCTCTCCGAGATACGAGGCAAACGTTGTTACTAGCGTAGCGTAGTAAGTAACTAAGTACTAAGAAAATAACAACATTATATCTGACTGTCCAGATGCAGTTCATGAACAGTCCAATACCATAGTTACAAAGACGGACGAAAAGAATAAGTTATTGGAGTGGTTTTGGACTAAGCTGTGGCGTTTGACACAGTCTCTGCCTCACGACAGTCACGATAACTCGATAAGATGTCTCGGTTGAGTGTCCAAAGCACACAATTGGCATTCTTCGCAAGTTACCCCTCGGAGCGTACCTACACAATGTTTTTATCTTCCCAACACAATTGGTATACCTCAGGCCAGTATTCTAGGACCTACACTGTTCCGTATTTTATTCAACACAATCTGACCTGATCATTACTTTTGCTGATGAAACAGCACTTGTTTTTCGGAGTTTTAAGGTCTTGGAGTTATTAACAGATAAAAAAACAGGCTTATATTGAGGTACTGTCTGCGAGAGTGCCCAAATTAGCTGATGTATTTAGGAATAACCAACAACACAACATAACAAAGTGTTAGCCTAAGTGTTATTCTGATGTTTAAGCTATACTACTGCAAGGTTTAATCAAAATCCGTACAAAACAAACACTCTTTCACATGTATATTGTATAATAAGTAGATACAGGACTGTTTCAGTAGTTACAATGATACTATGCTTGACCGTCTGGTGAGTTGTCTCAGAATACATACAATTAAAATAATAAATACTGATAGATACATGATTGTTAAAATCGCTCTCTTATAGTCCTTAGGTACCGACAACCTTCAGTTGGAGAATAAAATCACGTAACAGTAGGAGCTCATGGTAGGTACTACCATACTGTTGCTTCATCGGTTAAGTCACACATTGGATTACTAGGGGATCATGCTGGATAGTGGATGGGCATTTTATGAATAAACACGCAAGCGTTTGTTCATAACCACCGCAGTGGAGTTAACTTCAAAATGATTAAAGGCAGTGGCCGCGATGTCAAATCTGCTAACTAATCTTAGTCAAGCGTATCCAGCCGGAGGCTTAACGACATAACTCCATACTGGTGACCATTTGTGGGTCACCAGTATGGACTGACAACCTAAGGGCATACAATAAAATTCTCAAGGGCCACTAAGCCGCACACTTTCCTGCTGAACCAAGTCGATGTCACCAACGTCGACGGACACCGTAGTGGTGTTAATAGATACTAGCTACTAACCAAACGCCTGCAGGGGAGTTTCACACCCCTACCTCCAAAAGGCGGAATATGAATCCTCGATTCGGGTTAACATAGAGGTTAAAAAGGCCAAGTCACAGATTCAGTAATTTAATTAAGCGTAGGTGAGTGTGATTAAAATCGAAAAATACGTATCCACACGGACTAACTACCCATATTAGATAGCTACGTAACTAAATCAACAAAGTGCAATGAGTCACTTGCCATAATATTTTCTTTGTGCCAGCACAAACTGTAAGTACCTACCAAGTACTTAGCTTCCTAAAATAATGGTTAGGGTGACATACAAATTGTCAAATCCAAATGTTAGCTCCAAAGATTAAACTATTCATTCATCTAAATTATTTATAAAGTCGGCCTAGAATTCATAAATCCTCAAATAACTTAATAAAATCTTGACAAGTTTACCTAATTGTGTGGCCTCTTACACGACCAATCCGCCAATTGGATCTAAGATAATATATTCGCTTAGCAATTATTATCTATATTTTGGCCTACGTTAAGATGTTAGTCACGTTTGGACTTAAATATTAAAATTTATTGAAGCTCGTATGGGGTTTTTCCTGAAGGAAGGAAATCATAATAATTATAACTAAGGACATGTTTCTTTTAATCATAAGGCTTGCATGACTTGTCATCATTCACTCTTTGTTAATTAGTGATCGAGCACAGAGCTATAGCAATGAATACAGATTTTAAATATCTATGCTCTATGGCTATATTGAAGACGGCTGTCGTAGTGGTGTTATACCCACGAAATATTTGAGTAAGAAAGCTGTTAGACCGTTTTATCTGGTCATTATCATTCGACAGCCCAAAGAGACACACGGCCTCAACCTGAGGCTGTGTTGTGTGCGAAGCTCTGTGCAGCTAATGCTCCTGCTACACCTGCGTCTTAACGCGTCAATTAGCGCGTTAATTTAGGCGCTACTTAGATGTGGCCAACGTTTTAAAGCGTTAAAATACTAATTTCCAATGCGAATTTTTTAACGCGTTAACTAACGCGTTATTGGCCATTGCCATTAACGTTAACGCTGCGTGGTTTAGCAGTAGCATTAGAGAAATATTAATACCTTTTTTAAATACTATTTCATGTAGGTACAGTTTACTATTATTAATGAACTTTTAAAACACTAAAGAAATGACTTGCAAAATTAACCCAAACTGGTTATGAACCATCAGTGTCAATCGTGCATTTGATCTCTACAGCGCTGCAGCGCCACAAATAACGAGTTGCCACAAGGCAGTGTACTGGCGCCCAAAGTCATCAATATTTATACCAACGTCCACACTTGATCTCCGGACACATCTCGATTTGTTTAAGGAAACGAATTGGTGCTTGCAACTCGAACCATAATATTTGAGCAAGCAGAGGTACGTCTAATCTATTAAACTGAAAATATCCTAAACATAATCTGATGAAGACTCAATCTCACGCATTTTAACCGCGTAACAGATATGCGAATCGTCGAACGTCTCCTGGCAAGGAACTCCAATTGTCCACTGCAGTCATCCAAAGTACTTGGGCATGTCACAGGAACGAATTTTGACTTTTAAAGACCTACTGTCAAAACCCAGATAACAATGCAAACTTGCCAAACTTGCAGCAAGTTTAAATCAAACTTGCTAGTTTCACTGTGACAAACTTGCATGAAGTTGGTTTTTCAAAGGATTTGGATGACGACGAGCACAGGTTGGTGAACGGTCGACCTCCTAGATACAGCAGGAGGTGCTCGACGACCAGCTGTTGTCGGACCACCAACCTGTGCCTTGTACCTGTGCAACCTTTGCAAAAGCAAACTTCATGCAAGTTTGATGCAAGTTTGTCACTGTGAAACTAGCAAGTTTGATTTAAACTTGCTGCAAGTTTGTTGCTATCTGGGAATATAAAGATAAAGAAGCATTTGGCGTAACATGTTCTCCGCTGACAATCTTTTTCCATTAGTAGAAAAGCTAATTCTGGGAGTCGAGCTAGCTTGGTCAACCCAGCAGGCACGCAGGTTGAGTAGCCAGCTAGGCAGTTCTAAGTATAATCTGTCGAAATATGGATTTGGAGAAGCTGCCGGTCTCTGTACATATTGTACCTACCCAATAAAATGAAAGTGCGCCATGTAATAAGTTTGTCTTGGTCCTAATTCCTTTACATAACCGATCCAATAAGTGTTCGGTTTTTAGTTTTAAAAGAAACTTTAAACAATAACTGTTTGTTTGTTCAAAACTTATCCGCTTTTTTACCGTCTTTTCGATTACGGTAACCCGCCAACAAGTGCCAACTGCCAACAATAGCATAAATAAAAACCAAAGTGAAAAGGGATACCAATAAAACAAAATTATTTTGTATGAAAATATACATTTTAATGGAGTTTTCCAACATATCCCATACCATTAAATAACCTTATCAGTAAAATAACAAACACAAGAGAAAACAAATAACCTCTCAGTCTTACGATAATAGACTGGAATAATTTATTTGAGATTACTGTAAAATTAAATTACAATATAAATATAAACGAGGCAAGTATCTACAGTACCTAAAAGCTTCAGTATCACTTTTTGTACAAAAATATAATAATAAAAATAATGAGAATTCTTGGTTTTTTATTTGATTTAACATTGTCTGACAATGGGTATTAAAATTATTTTTTATTACACAGTTGTAATAAAGATAACGAATCTAATTAGTAATTTTCCAACACCTTATAAATTAGCGTCAAGTTGGTTATTTAAGTACATTTTCATAGAAAGCGTCTTTCAGCTGCATTCATATGTATTAAATATGATGAGGTATGAATGTTGACTAAAAGATTTATCACCTTCGCAGCTAGTGCGCTGACATTTACGGCCTAGGCTTATGAAAAGAAGCTAAAATACGGATTTACAATCCAAGAGAAGTGTCGTACTAAACCTCAATTTAATTTTCATTAAAGGTATAATTATAACATAATTACTATACATATACATAATTATACTGCCAACAACGAGAAAACTGATCAGGAACATGTTTTCTTTAAATGCATGAGATAGGTATGATGATATTCCAATACTTAGTTTAACTTTAAAATATAGCGAAGATTTGAATCTTACATAATTTTATTTCGCCCTGTACTTTGATATTTGCATTCTTAAGTTGTAAGAAACTTATAAATATTTAAACGTCCTTCAAATCTCGATTGCGATGCGCAGGACAAAAAACGGGGTCTCGGACCAAGAATTTTAGATAATTTGTTTGCGTCCCTTTGAAAGCTTGAACAATCGAAGCCATACGACCCCTTGACATTGGCGATGTGACTATGTTTCAAAACACAACATATTTTGAGTAATTTTGTCTTACCCAATTTGTGAAAACTATAAAGGAAAAGACTAAAAAAGAATAAAGTACCTCGAAATTACTTGTAATAAGGCTTAGGATAATTATGATTTATGAGTTAGCTACAACAAACTATGTGTAAATTTTCCTAACATGTTTCTATGATAACAATGAACACATGAAACACACGTCTATAGACTGATAATTCACATATAAGAAAGCAGTTCTTTACCACATCAGCTGAAGCTCTGTAACCTTATGATTTTAATCAAAACACTTCATGCGCTAAGTTTTAATCTACGTAAAAACACTAAAACATCTTACGTTTATAGTACGAGATAACAATGCAAAATTTCTACGTTCATAATAATACGTTTTTAATAGAAATACCGTTCATAAAGTTTGTAATAAGTAAAGTATTTATGCCTGTGAAAATATGTACGTATTTACTAAATAAGTGAAAGTAATAGTTAAAAAGATATTTAAGACGCTGACAACAGCCAAATAGGCTTGTCTCAAACAATTTGTTTGCTAAATCTATAAAGTTTGTGACGGCGGTAAAAACATATGTTAATCTTGAACATATTTCTGAGGACCCTGTTGTATTCAAAACACGCTTTTGAAAAGTTTTCTCGATACAAAAAAATAGTAAACTAACCTCTTAAAATGATCTTCCAACAAAAATATCTGCATTACTTATCAACGTACGTTGGTAAAATTTATCATATTTAAATACAGAACTTGGTTGTTTTTTATTTTTCACTACTCAACTTATTTTAAAGTAATTAATTTATTTTTGAACAACAGAGTAAAGAATTGTGTGATAAGAGGGTGTGGTGGGGTAAAAGAAGATTGTAGTGACAACCATTGAAAAAGGTATGCTAAGATGGTTTGGACACATGGAGAGGATGAATGACGAAAGACTGACCAAGAAATTATATAAGTCAAGTGTGAATGGGACAGGAGGAAGGGGAAGACCTAGGTCCTAGACGGACGTTCTCTGACCAGATTGGAGACATCCTAAAAAAAGGACAGGTTAGAAGTACCCTTAACCGAAGAGCATGCATGAGAAATTTGATGGCAGTATATGAAGTAAGAGAGATATGTCAGGATCGTTGCAAATGGCGTTCCGTAGTCTCTGCCTACCTCTTCGGGAAACAGACGTGAGTCTAGGTATATATGTAATTTATTTTATGGTTTGTAAAAGTTCTGAACGTCCCGTCGTCGCCGCGCTTCTCTTTCTTATGTATACAATCCGACAGTGACAGCAGCAGCTCAACTCAATAGCGGTTGTCAGCCCCTTAATTTTCATTGTTTCATCCATCATCATCCTCTTAGCGTTATCCCAGTTTCAATCTGGGGCCGCTTACTAGTCTAACCGGATTTGGCTGAATATTAGCTTTTCTACAGAGCGACTGCCTGTCTGACCTCCGCAACCCGAAGGGATAGCGATATTCCATGGTTTAGACTAGTGTCAGTTTATTTTAGTAGGTACTGACGCCCTGTAACGATGGTCAAAGATCTTCATGACAACCGGGACCAACGGCTTAACGTGCTCTTCGAGGCACGGGTCAAGCGATAATTAACAATTCAATACACACAACTCCGAAAAGTCATTGGTGCGCGCCGTGGATTCGAAGCCGATACCCTCTGCATGGCAGTCTGTTGGTATCTCCACTAGGCTATCGCTGCCTTAATTTTCATTGTTTGCGGACATAATATTTTCAAATGCAACCTTGCGAGTCTGTTTTATTTTATTTGTATGAATATTAATACTATTTAAATGAAAAATAATACGAGAACGTAAAAATCTTGTAGAGATCTTGGACTATTACAGACTTTAATCTCGAACCCTCATATTATCATGGATCACATCATTGTAAAACATAATTTAAAAAACTGCATGGAATGGTAAACTATTTAAAAAAAGCTTGCATTTGTTGGCCATAACAACAAGGCCAGCAAAAATGATTATACATTGATATTATATACAATATTTAACATAAAAATATTCTATATGAACATTGGGCCCCTTATGCAGCAAAAGCAATCATTTTTCACTTTGTATTCTCTTTATTTTATAACAATTTGAAACATTTTCAATATTTTATTTCATTTTGTTATCTTTATATCTATATTTCTTGTGTGCGTGTGTATGTCACTGAACTCCTCCTAAACGACTGGACCGCTTCTGATGAAATTTTTTGTGTGTGTTCAGGGGTACTTGAGAATGGTTTAGATTCACAAAAAAATTGCGAGTAAATAAAAATGGCGGTAGGTAAGAAGTTCGCCGGGTCAGCTAGTTTATTAATAAAATTGAAACATTTCAAGTTGCCCCTTTGAAATACCGGTTTTATTTAATCTCAAGAAAAGTAAAAAAATTCGGACAGCCGACATATTTTAGCAAAAAATTGAATAACTTTTTTCAGGAAAAGTATCTTTTTGGGTATATTTACCATGCTAGATCTATTCTGATCTTTCATGTTATACTGGTAATTACGTTACGACGGAACATCGCTACGACAGACGTACTATAAACACGTTATTTGGTCTACACACATTTCCAACAACTACTATTTTGAAGACGGATTGACCACCATTTAACTCTGATTCTTACAGACAATTATTATCATTACATTTTGATTCGGACAGAATAATAGATTTTTATTTCACTGTCTGTGAATGAAACATAATAGGTAAAAATTCTGGAAATATGGTGGCATCTCCGTGTCCAAAATAAATCCAAAGTGGATTATAAACATTAGAATAACAATGCAGATGTAAAATCAACACTGATTCAATAAATACATCTAAAACATTGTATGTCATTTGAACTATTACCTATAAAAATATCGAAGACAGATCTCGGTACAATCACAGCCTAATTTGTCCATTCGCGATCTTTTCATACTCTTCTTCGCCTAAGGGCAGGTAGCGATTTAATTTCAGATCTAGATAATACAGCTTGTCTTTTTTCGTCAACTTCGGGTCGAACGCCTCCTTTTGTAGATCAGTCTTCTTCATTTTAAACGTACCTAAGTAGCAAAAAATAAAATAAGTAAATAGTTATATTGTTTTTAATACTTTACCAGTATTGTTGATAAGTCATCCAGCTATGGTAAATGACCTTTGTAAGGAGTGTCCACTGTTCAATGTTAACTGAAAGTACATAGGTTAAAATATTATTATAGTAACATCCGTGTACTAAATTTTTGTTTTGTAATAATGTTTAACGTAAGTGAATTTTATGTCATGTATCTATTCATTTGTAAGCAATGTTTCCGTATTAATCAATGTAATTGGTTTTATTACCGTTTTAATTAACTATAAATAAATAAATTACAGAAAATTAACGTCTGCCTCAAACTTATAAAAAAGAGCACAAATTTATAAATTGCAATCACAATACTAGTCTCAAACCACTGACAACTGCAAGGAATTGTATTATTCCTTATACAAGCAACGACGAACTAGAAGAATGTACAGTCATCATTTGCAATGTAAACTGTCATTAAGCAATACAAGCTTACCCGTCATATCCATACTGTCCATGACCCGTATGAACACAGGTCTGGCGTACACTGGCAGGTCTCGGGCCAGGTCATGCGCCAGTTTGTCCAGGTCGAGCGTGCCGTCAACGTCGACTATACCGCACATGCCCGCGCGACCCTCCGTGTTTGGCACCTACGGAACAGACGTCATGATTATAATACATATCGTACAAAAAATAAGATCAGTAATATTGGTTTGGTATATAAAAGGCATCTTGAGCTAGACTGGACAACTAAACATCAAAAGGAGTAAAAGAATTGAAACAAATAACATGCAGACTAGGAAGGAAATATGCAATATTTGTAAATCACAGCTTCTTTTCACTGCATATATAAAACTCGACAGTAGCAGCGAGTGTTGTAACGATAAAAAAAGAGGCTTGTTCACTGATAGTTCCCTACGATTTAAGAGATAAATTAGGATTTTCTTATCTTCATTATGAATAAGAATTTACGCGTCGTAAAAATTAGTAGTAGAAGTTTTATTTTTGTGCAGGATCAAGAGACTGTTGACCTGAGTATATGGTTTTAACTTCATTCAGTTTTAATCTCGATGTCTCCGCGCGTATTAAAAAATAAAGGGTCTTAACAGACAAGTGATCATACAAGGGTTCAGTTTTTTCCTTTTAAGGCACGAAAACCAAAAGTACCCCGTAGTAACGAACCCTTCGTGTGCGAATCCCACTCGAAATCATATTTATTAGCTTAAAGTTCTTTTTCTATCATCGTTTGTTTAAATTTATAATCCTACAACTGTGTATCCACTTACTTATGTAGTCGATTGTACTAAATAGAGTTGGACACTTGTCAAGCTAATTGCGATGATATTTAATACTCAGTGAAGTCGATGCCACATAGATCTAAATGTGGAACACATCCATTACTGATACTAATAATAGATACGATGTTTTAATTATTACAATGTAGCAATGGATAGTGATGCATTAGGGCAGTATGTATACATACAGCTATTACAATAGCTAATTATGATAGAGTATGGACCTAGTTTTACTGTTTTGTGGCAGGGAGATAGATTTAGAAAGAAGAAAGTAAGATGAGGGGATTTGTCATGATCATGAGGCAGCATGTCATGGCACAAACCGTTATTATTATTTACAACTATAGGTATAAAATATTGAAGTAGAAAAGTACAAGTGTGAGTATGTATGTCAATTTGTGATCCGATTATAGTTGAACACAGATTTTGAAGTAGAGTAATTAGACTGCCTCCGTGGTGCAGTGGATAGTGTATGTGTCTGTTGATCGGGAGGTCCCGGGTTCGATTCGGGTCGGGCAAAAGTGTTACCGAGTTTCTACGAATTCTCACTGGATTCTCAGTACGGAGTCTGGTATAAATGTGCCCGGCTCGCCCCCTATTACGTGATACCAAAACTTCATAACATGGCGAATTGTGGGTGTAATATTACACCTCTGGGTCTCCCTTGTTTGACCGAAAGGAATTTGACAAATTTTCATTTCCCAAAAAATATTTCGCATAATTTCATTTGCCAAATTATTACTTAGAACAAAATATATTCACAAAAAATTGTAACGCAAACCTAATGTTTGGGAAATAAACGTTTAAACTATAACTTGTTTACCAACTAATCTTTTTGACATTTTTTATTTAGTCAAATATTTCAGATGGAATAACAGTTTTTACGCAAAATTAATAATTATCCTAATCTAAATACCTAGTTTAGTTCCGGGTAACATACTAAAAACAATTTCTTTTTTCTATTAATGCAAGTTGTTTCTGGCACTCGCCGGCCGCTACCGCGGCACCGCTCGCTTCGCTCGCTCGGCTCGTGCGTAGGAAGGAGGTCACAGTTCTAACCTAGCCTAACCTGACCATGTTTTTAATAATTAACCTACTCTAACTACTTCCATAAATAAACTAATATCACCAAACGTTTATTGTCTGAAGATCGTTTGCTGTAATAAATCATTTGATTAAAGACCAAAATGCCATAATGACATTATACTTAGTAATATTTTGCTAAGTAAAAATTTTACCAAATGAAAATTTACGTACTAAAATCATTCGAAATGTTGCAATGGTATAAAAAAAGATTGCTAAAATTAGTTTGGGTAATGAAATTTTGGCAAAATATTTTCGGCAAAACGGCAGGATCCCTACACCTATGCCCACCCCTTCCGGATACAGACGATATTACCTTGCCGAAGCTAGTTTCAAGCTCAAAATCTGATTCTAGTAATATTATTGAATGTATCATGACAGCCCGCTATTTGAGAAGATATTTTTCACGCCCACATGAATGAAAAAAAAAATGGACTGGCAATATGAAAGTTTAAACACGTATACGTACGAGTACGCCATAGACGACAGCGTCCCTGTGGTCGGCGACGCGCGAGATGGCGGCCTCGACCTCCGTGGTGGACACGTTCTCGCCGCGCCACCGGAACGTGTCGCCCGTGCGGTCGCGGAAGAACAGGTACCCGAACTCGTCCGCTACTATGATGTCACCTGGAATAACACAATTTATATTTACTATCTTTGGATTTTAAATGGCTCTTTGTGGATCTGTCTAGGTCCCTTATATACTTATCACTTGTGTTGGTGTCTTCACCGTTGTACTATAGATGAAATAGTATATAGCTACCTCTATAGTACATTACCTCGAAACGAACAATGTGTAGGCTCTACAGAAGGTGTTATATTATTTGCTGTTTTGTGAAAGACAATTCCCGCATTAGGACTAAATCCTATATCACGGGGGACTTTACAAACATACAATGACACAACGGACGGACGAACGGACACAATGGACACCCAGACTCGAAAAAACAATTTATGAATACCACAAAGTGTTGTCTCGTGTGGGAATCGAACCCACAACACTCGCGCAGTGTCAAGCGGCGAGGCGGCCGCATAAACCACTACGCTAACCGTGCAGTCAAAACACAATGTAACAAAACAAAACAAACACAAACGGCTTTAACGATTTTCTAGAAATTTTTTAGTATGCAAGGGATGTCGGGGACGACAAATCGATCTATCTAGGATTAATTTCTTTTTTTTTGGCGATGTGCCCGGTTACGACAATTAGCTCGCCTCCGATTACGTGGCACCTAAAAATTTATTGCAAAATGTGGGTGTAATATTTACACCTCTGCCTACCCCTTCGGAGATACAGGCGTGTAACTATAAAAAATAAAAAAAAATCTAGGAAACACAATTAACTAAAAAAATACCGAGCGAAAAAAGTATGTACCTGGATGACCCAACTATGGGTCATCCAGGTACTTTTCAATTAGGTAATTAAACAATCCGGTGTGTAAGATAATAACAAGTTGAATAGCATTGAGATAGCATAACTACTAGAGTAACAAACTCCTAAAATTGACGTTCGAAATAACGTGGCAACCAGCCGAGATAGACGATGTAGCTTTGAAACCAATATGCACCTTAGACAAAACCTATATTCATCTCTTTCACTTATTCAAAAATGACGTTCCAAAACGTAAATTTGAATGAGACAACAACTGAACGTCAATCGTGAAATACGGTGTTCTCCAGTTGTAAAAATGTTTTCCCCGAAAACATAACGGAAAAAAGAAGCATCCATACATACATTGTTAAATAAATGAACCCTAAAAATATAACACACCTTTTTTGAGCAGTCGTGTAAAAATTGGTACCGAATTGTGTAGGAATTCAAATGAACAAAATAAATGTTCGAAATAAAAATATTTTAAGGCATTTTGTTGTTGATTGTATCTCTTCGATTTCTCTTTAAAAATAAAGGAATTAAATCTATAAGAAAAAAAAACGGGAGCAAAAATATTAAAATAATAATTTACTGCTTCGTATTATAGGAGGAAAAAGTATATAATAGGAAACAAGGATTGAGTCCTATAATTCCGGTACCAAATGACAACGCTCATCAAGTTACGAAACTCCCGTAAAAATAGGAAATTCAATATTTTATTTATTGACAACATCGTGAATTTCAATGATTTTTTGCGATTTTTATTGTAATTTGCAACAAAATGTCGTGATAAGCAATTAACATGAGCGTGAAATAAAATATCCTGCCTCTTTATCAACGTAATTTGCAATATTTCACTGAGTATCGAACCTTTTTACGATCGTTGTCTTTTCGTGTCGACAAATTTGACACTTGAGGACAATGTGACAGTATTAGGTCCACGGACCCATAACACATGGCAACAAATATATGCGGTCTTTGCTAATCAGTTGTTATATAGATCAATGTTGAATAGTATATTAAATACCTGATATAAAAGCGGCGTCTCCGTGCTTGAACACATTTCTGACGATCTTCTTCTCGGAGGCGTCCTTGTCGACGTAGCCCAGGTACTGGCGCGCGGGGTTGTCCGATTGTATTTTACCAATGAATACACCCGGCTCATTGGGTTGTGCGAGCTGTAACAATAGAAATATAGATCATTTGTACAGAAAATACTAAGTATTGTAGCAAATTGCAAAGTTTTGGACGCACAAGCTTATGCTTTGTCGCAATGCAAGTGCCGGTAGTTACAAATAAAACAATTACAAAAAATCTCAATGTAAGATTGCATTATCCCTAACATTTGACAAAAAATTAAATATGAAGCATCTCATAATTTTTAAACTCATTCATAATGTTTTTATTACCGCAGGCTGCAAATCATCGAATTCGGTCCAAATGTCAGAATAAGATTAAGCGGCTTATTTTCGATATCAACAGGTTTAAAATTGTATAAATTAATGTCATACCTGACAAAGTCCGACACCGTTCCGGATAGGTTCGCCCGTTTCCTGGTTCACTTTGATGATTGCGATCGGGTACACGCTCGGGAATATCCTGGACACAAAACCGATAGCACCCGGCACGCCATCTGTATTGGCTGGAAATATAAGATTTAGATCATAAATTTCAAAATTATACAATATTCCGTTTCTAAAATATTAGGCAGGGATTTGGAAAGCTTATTGTAGGTATAGCCATATTATTTTCTTCGTTTAAATAGTATAAGTACTACAATGTTTCAGAAACATTAAAACATTATCGAAGTAAAAATATGAAGCTTACCTATATTGGCATTTCCTTCTGTCGCGCCGTAAAATTCGAGGACTTGCTTTATGTTGAATCTTTTAAGGTATTCTTCCCAGATCTAGAAAAGAAATTAAGCCTTACCATAATGATGGAACAAAATTATCTCGTGAGCATTCGCATTGTGGCATAAGAAAAGATAAATACCGAACGCTTTTTAATACTCCATGTTTTATAATAACAGTGATAGAAATGTTACGGTAAAATATAATTCAATATTTTTTTATTTTGCGTAAATGCTGTGATATCTCCTACAAAACTGCCCAGATATTTTAGATGATGTCTTAGCAATTATCCTTTGACATTTTAACAAAAAGCCGACTGCAAATTTAATTTCTAAACTTGTAAATATCTACAAGCGAATTGAGTCTTCTGTTTTTGAAGAGCGTTGAAAATCGCGAGTGTACTCACTATTACGGATGGTTTTTATTTTACGGGAACAGTTAATCGGTTGATTGTACCTATATGACGCTTTACTTGAGTATGTGAGTAAATATAGGTAAATAGTATGCACTTGCCTGTAAACGAAGTCCATTGCCGTATATGACGCGCACGGTATGTGCCTGGTCGGCGGGCGACGGCGGTGTTGCCAGGATGTAGCGACACATCTCGCCTATGTACTGGGCACTCTATGGATTATAAAGTAAAATTGGCACTGTGAAAATGGTATAGATATGAAATTGAAGTAGCGTATGCTAACCTTTGGCCCAAGTTAATAAGTACCAAGTCCTTATGATATACGCAATTAATTCTCGAATAACCCCATTTTTTCCTTAGTAGTTAATTATTGAATCTTCTTCAAGCTCAATGTCATTCAAATAACAAAGAATAGTGTTTTCTGTCTGTCTACAATTTTGCTAATTTTTATTTTTTTGTAGTATATAGTACGTTATTTGATAATGCAGACATTACATGTAAAAACCATAGGTAATTTTACAATCTCTTCTTAATATTAAACGATACCAACATACGGTAAAATGCCTCAAAAAGTACCTTGTGTCTTTGGCATATCATTGACAAAACGTTAATGGCCTGACCTTCGGCATATTTGTTTACTTCCAAGCTAACGTTTCTTTGATAAAATAAACTTATTATCCACATAGTAAAAAAGCAGATAAACCTGTTTGTAGCGGGCACATAATTAATAAATAACCAGTTATGACACAATAACGATTATGTACAATTATAGTAAATCGAATAGCTTAACCTGGTAATAAGGGCGACGCGACGTAAACCTTTTAAGTGAATAATTTAATGCAATAATAATTTCAATTTATTCTATAGTATTTTCAATACGTCTACGAAAGAAAAGCTAAATTTGGACATAAGTTTTCGACGTTAAAGGCTATCCTAGAAATTAAAAATCAATGTATGCTTATACCATCATATATACAATCAATTAATCAGATCAAATGACAGACTATTTGTTCTTATTCATGGTGCAGCAGAAGTTAAAAAAAATATAGAACAAAATTGTGACCTGTCCTGGTGATCCATCGCAAAATTTTACAGACGCCATGAGAGTACCTACTCGTTATCGCATAACTGTTTTTGACATACATACAAAACCCGACTCAACGACTTATACTTTCGTCGCAACTATCGTGGCACTCACGCATTAACATAATTGTGTGGGATTGTGTTATTCTTTCACAAAATGTTTCATTCGCTAAATAGAGACAAAGATAATAAAGGGCATGCCTTCTCTTTTTCACTAGGATTTTTTTGTATTCTAGAAAGAGAATTAATACCCACTATGAGAAGGTATCTCTTTCGTACTTTTTTCGTTATACCTAATGTAATTTAACAACTTTCATGGGAACATGTAGTCATTTTCTTTGTCTTTTGCTAATAAAAAACAACGTCACAATAATTCCATACCAGACCAGTAGGTAACTAGGGATAGTCGCAAACTTTTGAACCTAATGATCTTTTGAACCGTGTTACGTTTATCGCATTTATAATTTGAATAGTCATAGCAAACGACAATCGGTATGAATACATTTGGTCATACTTTAAATGTGCCGAAAAACAATAGGTATATCGTCTGAATCAAATCGACCATTTATGTATATCGCGCATAACTATAATGTCTTTAGATACCTACTCGACTTTATACTTATTATCATAACGAGAAAAGAAACAGGGCAATGACCTGATAATAAATAATTACGTAGTATTATGTAGCTATCTACCGTAAATTGAGAAAAAATGGGAGCAAAAGCTCGCATTTTATACTTTTTGCCGTTAATTTTCAAACTTTATTTTAAATTCAGATGATTTATAGACTAACTTTCAAACTCAATTTTACCCCCTTAGGGGTGGAATTGGTACACAATATTGTCCAAGTGCCATGTTTCTAGCTACTGTAGTTTAGTTACTCTATCGATATTTCATCCAAGAGAAATTATTTCATAATATTGTTAATCCGTGTGGTTGACGGCATAGAATACAAGTGTCACCACCCCTTATCTTCCCGTGGGTGTCGTAAGAGGCGACTGAGGGATAACACGATGCAAATACCATCTTTGCGTAGAGACGGAAAACTCGACATCAAACCCTATACGACTGCCTCGTTGGTCTCGCGGCATAAATGTGCGCGTGGGATCGGGAGGTCCCGGGTTCGATTCCTGGGTCGGGCAGTGTTATTGGGTTTTTCTGTCACGAAATTCTCAGTAGCAGCACGGAGTCTGGAAATGTGCCCGGTACGGCAATAGGCTCGCCCCTTATTAAGTGGGACTAAAGTAGGTATATCTGGCGAAAAGTGGGTGTAGAAATACACCTCTGCCTACCCCTTCGGGGATAAAAGGCGTGACGTTATGTATGTACTTATGTATGTATATTGTTATGACAGTTTTGCTTACCGTGGCTTTATATTTGGCACAGTCCGGGAAGTACTGTGAAGCGGAGAACTTTGCTTTCAATATGACTGTGCACCCCATTATCAGCGCTTGACCTACACTTATCACGCCGCCTGCTGTGTGGTACAAAGGTAACGGGCAGTATATTCTATCAGTTTTCTTCAGACCCATGTAGTGGAGACCGACTGCTAGGAACACGAATCTGAAAGAGTAAACAAGATTTGTTTAAATAATGTTCAAAAATATTGCGCGTTACAGCGTCACGGTAATATAATCTAACAGTATTGTAACTGGGCCGCCTTCGTGAGTTATATACCTACCAGACGAGCCGCATGCGAGCTGCGGAACGATCGTGGCTGTGGGTACTCTTGGCACAGTCCGTACAGTCTAATGGGTACTCTGCTCGAGGCGCGTAGGTATAACTCGAGTTTCGTGCGTTTGTATGGAGTTACAATACTGTTAGATATTATTACCGTGACAGCGTTGAGGACAGCGATACCCTGTTAGCCTAGAGAAGATACCAAAAAACTCTCATGTCGAGGGTATCGGGTTACAAGTTTGAATCCGATAAATTCAAATCCACGGTGCGCATCACGGAATTTTCGAAGTATTGTGCGTAAACTTGTTAGTAAATTATCGCTTGCCTTGTGCCTCGGAGAGCACATAAAGCCATCGGTCTTGGCTATGAAGGTATTTGAAAACTCTTTTTTTTTTCTTAAAAAGACAACTCCCGCAGTAGGACTAAATCCTGTGTCGCGGGGGACTTTACAAACATACAACTAACGGACACAATGAACACCCAGACTCGAAACAACAATTTATGAATCACACAAAGTGTTGCCTCGTGTGGGGATCGAACCCAACACTCGGCACAGTGTCAAGCGGCGAGGCGGCCGCTTAAACCACTACACCAACCGTGCAATCCAAAAAAAATAATGGGGCGTTAGTATGCTTGAGTATATTGACACTGGTCAGTCATGGGATATCAGGATTGGAAGTCTTGGGATATCGCTATCCCTTTGGATTGCGGCGGTCAGAGGACAGTCACCCTGTACGAAAGCTAATATCCTGTTAAATCTGGCTAAACTAGAAAGTGATCCTCAGGCTTCAGGTCGAACGTCGTAGATACAATCGGGCGAACGCTAGGTTGTTGATGATGATAATGCTCAATATAGAGTTAACGAAAATCCTGACAATGGCTTGATCATAATCATGAATGGGTACAATCACCCTATTTTTAAAATGTTTGTTTTATTGCATTTATCTGGTTTAAATGTAGCGTGTAATGACTGTAATGTGTATCATCATCATCAGCCCTGTATATATACCTACTGTCCTACTGCTGGGCACGGGCCTCATCTCACTATGAGAAGGGTAAGGCCATAGTCCACCACGCTGGCCAAGTGCGGGTTGGCAGACTTCACATGTCTTTCGAGAACATTATGCAGAACTCTCAGACATGCAGGTTTCCTCACGATTTTTTCCTTCACCGTTAAGCAAGCGATAATTAACAATTTAAAACACACTTAACTCCGAAAAGTAGAGCGTATATTCAATTCTAATATTCTGCACAACAAAATTGTGAATAAAAAATATCATGCAACAAAACAATTTTTTGTTGCATGAGATTTTTTACCTGTTGTTTACTAATTTAGGCTCGCTTATTTCAAATCTGCACTCAGATTTTTTCTAGCAGCTCTAGTTTAGGAGTTACAGAGACATTACAGAATACATTTTAAAGGGGTAGCTTAAAATGTACCCTGCGTTTGAGTGTTGATATAGCTATCATCAACGACTTACTAGTTTTTGTTTCATTTTTGCAAGTGTTTTGTCTAGAAGGACCTGTGTAAACAATCCAAATAGATTTTGTTACATTTGTAGCAAATATACATTCAAAAAATCTGTTTTAATGGTTCAGATTTCTTGAAAATGCCTACATGGAGTACTTTCAACGTCTATTGGAATAAAAAACAACAAGCCCTGGATACCGGAAATAGTGTGTAAGACGTGTGTTTACGCTTATGTAAAAATAGCAAGAGGGATCCCTTGAACCTCATTAGTTCTATGATTTGGCGTGAACCGTCGAACCACCACGACAACTTTTATTTCTGCGTTGTAAAACTTAACAGGAATTAACCGCCAAACTCATTTAAAATGGGTTTATCCTGCTGTGCTGTCAGTCACTGGTCCTGCCCTGCGTTCAACTGATACATTAGAACCCCCACCAAGTACATCTCAGGTACGTCCGCACGAAATCGTTCAACGAATAGAGGAAAGTGACACAAGCTGCAAAAATCGTTTCCAAGCTGGAGTTTACGATGGACCGCAAACCAGAAAATTAATAAACGATGTAAATTTAGCCGTGAAATTAAGCCGTGTGGTTGACGGCATAGAATACAAGTGTCACCACCCCCTATCTTCCCGTGGGTGTCGTAAGAGGCGAGCGACTAAGGGATAACACGATGCAAATACCATCTTTGCGTAGAGACGGAAAACTCGACATCAAACCCTATACGACTGCCTCGTTGGTCTCGCGGCATAAATGTGCGCGTGGGATCGGGAGGTCCCGGGTTCGATTCCTGGGTCGGGCAGTGTTATTGGGTTTTTCTGTCACGAAATTCTCAGTAGCAGCACGGAGTCTGGAAATGTGCCCGGTACGGCAATAGGCTCGCCCCTTATTACGTGGGACTGAAGTATATCTGGCGAAAAGTGGGTGTAGAAATACACCTCTGCCTACCCTTTCGGGGATAAAAGGCGTGACGATATGTACGATATGTATGTAAATTTTACTGAAAGTATGACAACCCCTGAAAAAAATGCTTGGAATGAGTTTGTTTGCTCGTAAAAATCCTTTTGGGAAAGAAGTCTGTCGACTTTCCAAACCACGTCAAGCAATTCCTATTACACTTTCAGCAACTTGGATGCAACATGAGCGTTAAGGTGCATTTCCTTCACAGCTACCTCGATCAATTTCCTTAAAATCTTGGGAGATTTAAGCGAGGAGCAGGGAGAACGCTTTGGAGGAGCGTTACCAGAGCTATTGGAGTAAAAGTATAATGGCTGACGACTGTTGGATTATACAGAATAGTAGTAAAACTCCAACTCATTCAAGAAAGACACATAAAAGAAAGTTTTGTTCTAATTAGATAGTTAAATAAATTGATATATCACGGGAATCCACGCTTGTCTTTTAAAAATAGCTACCCTTCGTATCTCAAACACAAACATTCAATGCAACAAAAATGCTATTGTGCAGTTAATGCGAATGCCTGTCTGTTTGTTTCACGGCTAAAATTTAGACCCAAATCTGATAAAATTTATAGATAGTTTAAAATCTGGGTAACTAAATGACTAGGTACCAGCATTGTTTTATTAATTATAGAAAATGATCTATATCTATCTGATCTGATAGCTAAGTGTATATCACACTATTTACGAAAGCGGAAGATTCTAATATTTTTAATATTAATATATGTAACGATGTATCTATCATCTAGGTCAACTGTGAATAATAAGAACTAAACAGCCAATTAATCTGTCCTTATTTTATGTTAATGACCCGTTCTATTTCTTTTCATGAGCGGACAATATACATAGAAATCAGATTACAAAAAGACAAACACTACTTATGGAAAATATTAACGTACGATCGTTTCGGTTTCATTCTTTAAGGAATTTCTCAAATTAAGAAAACCTCTGTTCTCGTTAGGACATAAGAAAGATATGTGCTCATTGTCCTCTTGGGAACATAATTATCCCCTGGCTATTCTTACGTTGGTACTTTTAAGAAATTAAAATTAGGCGTGAAATACGTTTTAATCAAAGTTATATGATATAATCTTATATGCTTCTAAGTGATTTATGAAAAATTTGGTATTAAAGGCAAGATATTGCTTTTCATGTAATAAAACTGCTAAATCAGAATTTGAGATAAGCCTTTAAGGTAATGAAAATTCTTTCTTTATTTAGCATTAGGTATTTTAATATTAACAAGTATTTATTTACGCGTTACCAACTAGTGGTGCTGTCAGGGCTGAATGTTTCATACAAGTTGGTTATACTTGGATACTGACTTCGTCATAGCTATACGGGTGACCGGTTCCAAAAAGTCTCATGTGCCTCGGAGATCATGACATGTAAAGCTATCAGCTCCGGCTGTTATGAAGAACTTTTATAATCAAATATCCAGACAGGTCTTAACCATGAAATCTTGCTATCCTTTTAGGTTTCCTTAGGGAAATCGTTGTGTATAAAACCTAGTCTCTGAAATCTTATTATTAAAGATAACCTCATCATCATTAGAGTACAGTCCTGGTTGCGATTATTTTTTAATATTTATATTAAGGTTTGTAACTTTTTATAGGAAGCGGACCTTGGAATCCAAGGCGCAAGACTTGCATGGGATGACGCTAGGATAATGACGATGATGGACAAGAGCCATATGGGCGTATCTGCCGTGTAACCAGGCATTTAGCTAACAGGCAGGCACGAGCGATGCCGAGGTCACATCGTTTGTGTAACACAGAGAGATTAAAATACAATGAATAAATGCACGTCAGTATTGCTAACCACACGCGCTTTAATCGATAAGTAATTATGTATGTATGTAGCGCGCGCCTTCATAAACATGCCTTACCTACATATTTTAATCGGGTAAAAGTTCACGAACAATAAATTTCCGATAATGTTACGGTTACTCTTTATATAAGCAAGGCGGTTTTAAATGTCGATTATATGTAAATAATTATATACCTGAATATACGCCATCGTATAATGAGGCATAAACTATCCAGTAAGTAGCCTACCGATTAGGAACGTTCCAGGCTTCTAAAACATGTATGAGAATTATATGTAGGTATGCGTAGAAATTCACGGTCTTCATGAATTTAGTGGCGGGAATTTAGACCCCTGCGTCACCGGCTCGGTCAGTAAATGGAAGATCGTGGAACATTCCACTTATTATGACACTCTCCGTGTCGCAATGGCATAAGTGGGGCTTGGTACCTCACCGTTAACAGCGAGGAAATGGCAGGAAATCTTACTACCGGTCTATCAATTCGTTGCTGCGGTGTTCGAAAATGTATGTACACGAGTTAGGGACTTTACTTATGACACGCACGAGCAACCATATTCTTAAAAGGAAATAATTTCAAGTCACAACTCCGTTCATATTATGTAAGGCTCAGTAAATATGCGTCTCCCAAGAAAGAATTTAAAGTGCCGGGCATATGTCCATGCTATGTATACAGTTCGATGTAAGTGCGAAAATCACACTGCTACTCTAAATACTACATCCAACCGCCGATAGTTATATTTATTAGCATTAGCAAGTAATAGGTATTACATATTTCTTTCAATAAAGAGTAAAAGTAGGATAATCTGTATACATACATAACATTCTAACGTTAGGCCCTTCTCTCACGAAGCGACTCTCAAGAGATTTGTGTTTCATATCCGTATTCTACGCGTAGCTTGTGAGTAGCCGCCAAACATATTCAGCTAATTTCGCACACGACGAGACGCTTCGGCGACGCGTTTGATATCAGTCGCTCGCTACCGTCTTGCTGGTCGCACGCTACCTGAGTCGTTTATGCGTTGCATTACAAAATGGCGGCAGAATAAACTTTTAATATTATTTTTGTGCAGGAGCTCGAAAATTATCCATGTTTGTATAATTATAAGCTGCCAGAGTACGTAAGAAAATATGTTACAGAAAAGATGTGGATTGAAATTTGGAAAAAAAGTAATCTAACAGATTACCTATAAATAAATAGGTATACATTAAATTTATACCCAATAATTATATTGCCTTGGAAGCGAAGCATGTGCGGTTATTAGATAGTTGGCGAGATAATTTCTCAGATTTAGATTCAAATAATAATATGATTATTTTGACATTCTATAAAAATGACGACTCGTCATCATTCCCATGCAGTTCTCTTGCAGCGACGAATGCCGTACAACTGATATTTTTTTCGATGTACGAATGCACCTAGAATCTTCTTTAATATTTAGTTTATTCTTGTAATATAAATACTGAAGAAAATTGTCTTCATCGCTAGAGTCACTAGACGTCGTCGTATGAATGTTGTTATTTAAATGATAAAAAATAGTCGCATTAGCGTAGCACCTTGTGCGGTAACGAGTAGCATACCAGTATTCGATCATGGTTTGCATCTCAGTCCCGTAGCTTCGTGGGAGAAGGGCCTTACTGAAAGTTGGCATGCACGTGCCTTGAGAAGTGTAGGCGTAAACAACGAAAATACAGTAAGGGACTGCCTGAAATCCCCATAGGATCGGGCAGGACAGGTAAAATAAAAATAAAATGTGTGAGCGTAGCTGCTAGTCTGGTTGGATAGAAAATCGAAACCACATTTAGTTTTTTATAAACAAATACAATTTGATACAAATGAAATGATGTTTACGAAGCACTTTGTAGTCATCAATCAGTTGCGTTAACAGCGCGTGAATTATTAGGCTCTCCATAATGAAATCCAAATAGGTAATTATTGATTAATAACTGCATCTCCATCCGTTGTTACATTTGTTATTTTACTCACCACGATGAGACCAAAACGAAGGAAATACATAATTATGCATTTAGCAGTATATATTGGGTGTAAGGAACGGATAGGCGAAAACCGATACCAGTGATTCAGTACAGTCATGAAGTCATGATACTGAGGCCCTTTGGCGATCGAATTTTCCGGTCCAAATTTCTATGTTTGCATTCACTTTTCTAAAGCTTTTAAATATGTAGGTAGTTAGAAGACATTGCTATTTGTAAGATTCTTGGAATGTTTGTGAGAACTGAATCCCCGTAATGACAGTCAAAAACCTTCATAACAGGTAGAACCAACAGCTTGACGTGGTCACCGAGAAACGAAGTAAACGACTATTAAAAATTTAAAACGCATACAATTTCAGAAAATCTGTTTCAAGTTACAATACGAAAACTTTTGTGTAGTTATCTCCTACTGAGATATAGATGCTCAAAACACTAAATATATGAGTGTAAAATAAATTTATGTATGTTTCCACTGCCAATGTAGCGCTTAACCCCTCGTATGCCGGAACGCAGATCTACGCGAGACACAATAGCTTTTTAATTGTGTCTGGTATTCCGGCATACAAGAGGTTAAAACTATTGAGACAAACGGAATGGAGGTGTTTAATGGTACGTCCTTGCGTTTGTTCCAGTCCTTAATATAAATAATATAATGGCACATCATAAAAATAAAATAATACTTACCTAGCATTAGAAATAACAGCAGCCTTGGGCATGCCCGTAGTGCCGGACGTGTAGATATACAGTAGTTTTCCTTGGAAGCCATCTCCTGCACCTGCAGTCCACGGCGCGGGCGGCGTGGTCTCGAGTAGATTGGTGAAGTCTGTGATATTATCCCCACTACCTTTTGAACTTTGCGGGTTGGATGTGTTCAGCGGCCGATGTGTGAACTTGAACAGTTTCAGGGATGGACTCAATTCACTCAGAACGTCCTGCACGGCTGAAAAATGAAAAGGGGATTGAAATATGCTTTAAATTATTTATTTTTATATTCGAAAATGATGTCTTTATCTGAGTATACAAAACTAGAATAAATAATTGGAAAGTTGTCTTTATTAAAGTGATATTATCTTGTGATAATTCAAGTTCATATTCTGCTAACTCTAAAATCTGATAAGCATAAAATACCACTTTAAGTAAAATACATAATACCTAATATCAAGAGATGTACTAAACTCAGATTGTCTTAGCTCACGTAACTGCGACTGGTCATCAAGTAGTTAATTTTAAAAGTAAAAACCGTACGAACTGCTTCTCAGAGTTCAGTTCGATTTTTATTACTTTTCATTTTATTTGTTTTGTACCCGACTGCCTGGCCTCTAGCAAGGTGGACGGACGATCTGGTTAAGATCGCGGAAAGCGGTTGGATACGGGCGGTTTAAGACTGGTCTGTGTGGAGAACCCTAGGGGAGGCCTATGTCCAGTAGTGGACATCCCTAGGCTGACATGATGACCCGGTTGCCTAGAAGGCTTATTTTATCTTTTAATTAAAGTTTTCACTATATGCCACGTTTTCTCGTGGTACCAATACGGACTGCCTCCGTGGAGTCCGTGGTCCAGTGGATAGCGTATGCGACTGCTGATCGGAGGTCCCGGGTTCGATTCCCGGGTCGGGCAAAACTGTTACTGGGTTTTCCGAATTCTTAGTAGCAGCACGGAGTCTGGTGATGTGCCCGGCAACGGCAATAGGCTCGCCCCCTATTACGTGGGACCTAAAAATTCATGGCGAAATGAGTGTGTAATATATAACACCTCTGCCTACCGATACCGCTTCGGGGATTACAGGCGTGAGTCTATAAAAAAATATACCAATACGTAACTGCTAACATGGCTATGAAACATTTGCGTTCGTACTTAGCCTAAACCTAAAACAGCATTGTGGTTAACCGCACGCAGTTTTTAGCCGCATCCGGATAGTAACATGATTGACTGCTGGCCTAAGATTCGTGGACGGCCTTTTGCTATGCGGCGTCGGGCGTATATCCGCCCCCGCAGAGCGTGCCCAGCCTCTCGTGCAAACGGCACGCAACGCGCGTGCAGGTCGAGCGTGTGTATGTGCTGACGCGACACGCGACATACGAGTTGCTTTACAAAAAAACATACATGAGTGGTCGTCAGCACATGTGTAGTATGGGTATGATTCACGCGTCGTATGTTTCGGCAGCACGTATGTATATTTTCCCTAAACACGACTATGTTGGGCTAGCCGCATCGCAAAAACCGACACTTGGGGCACATCATATAACTTTCCAGCAGTCAATGTGTTAACATGAAGCTTTCACATACATAATAGCGCGTACTTTCGGTTTTTTCCCGCGACTTATTTGTATGAATCTGATGAACATGACGGATTTTTTTATATATATTTCAATCATTTAATTAAATGGTGATTATTTAAACTCTGCTAACTATTCTTGGTTGGATGCTTATAGCATATTAAATATTAACAATAAGTAATATTTCTAGATTTTCATTTGAAGGATCGGATAAAGTTCCACTTTATGTTTGATGTTGTAAATCCGTTATCAAAATTCATCACTTAATCTGTTTAGTTGGGGAACCGGAATGTCGTAGCAGGGGTAGGCCTCGCGCAAGGTGGACTGACGATCTTGTTGGGATCGCGGGCAGCGGATGGCTCAGGATCGGTCTATGCAGCGAGCCTTGGAGAAGGCCTATATCCAGCAACAAATGTCTTTCGGCTAATATATATGATGTTCATGATGACTGACGCGAAAAGAATTTAAAGTAGTCATACGTACGTCACAACGGTAGTACCGTGTAAGTAGTCGGTGTACTACTTATACAAAGCTGCGATGTGCAATGCTCTTAGCCGACCAGAGCATTCAGTGGATTATTTAAATTGTTACTTCCGTGTAACAATTAATACCGATGGCAATTAAACTGGGTTAAGTGCTACAAAAATAGTAAACACAACAGTGGCTTGAGGCAAACGTCTTTTCCGATTTTTGATTGCCTGCAAGGTCTTCGCTGAGAGGACAAGGCTAGATATTAATAGAGTAACGGATAACGGAAAATGGAAACAACCAGACTGTTTGTCCCGGGAATCTTCCTCGTGTAGGTACTTACGATCGAACTCACTGTATGCGTGAACTACGACGAGCTATGGTACATTCATTAGTATTATTAGGTATTATATAATTAATCAATGCTCTTTATGTTAAGAAGAAAGTCCACTACGTTTCTTACCTACTTAACTGATCTGATTATATTATATTTAATACTAATAATTATATAAAGCTGAAGAGTTTGTTTGTTTGTTTGATTGATTGGTTGGTTGAACGCGCTAATCTCAAGAACTACCGGTCCGGTTTGTAAAATTATTTTAGTGTTAGATAGGTAATTTATCGAGGAAGGCTTATAGGCTATTTAACATCACGCTATGAGCCACGAGAGCGAATCAGTAGCCTTAAATGACGCGGGTGTAACCGCGGGCATCATCTAGAATAATATATTATTGATACCCCAACAATTCAACATGGAATCGAAAGCAGACATAAGCAGAGACCACTTATAATTACTCCAGGGGGCCAAAAGGTTAGTTTTAGTTTATAAACAAATTTTTAAAATATCGAATTTTATCGCGGCACACGTATATCATGTTAATACGCATTATCAGCAGAAGTCGGCATTAGACAGCGTGTTTCGTGAGTTTTTAGAGCAATATTATAGAACAATATTATTCAGGTCCAAGATTCCCAAGATTTCTTAATTTCAGCCAATAGACGTAAACTGCTGGACCTTGCCTTCCCCTATGCCTCTCACCATATACACCAATGTCACCAATCATGTCAGTCAACCTTTGGATGTGGCAAAGACGACTTTAGTTTGGTATTTTTCCAAATAACTGTAAAATTTAATGATTTGCTAAACATTGCTTTTAAGATCGGTGAATCGATACATAAAACATTTATTTAATTTGTATAATACAGGTGTCAATGATTTTAGCAACCAAGTCTTTAATAAATTCCCTATTAAAGTACAATGGAAGTCAATCAATCAAGTCAATTTAAATTTGTACATTATTGTTAGGTGCCATCGAATTTGAGAATAGATTTTACAAATAATGGCACCTATGAAATTAAGCAACATTTTATATTGTTTAAGAAATTAGTATGATACGGAACATTGATGAATTTCAATGAGATTGTTAAATATCCAAAACTGCGTGGAACGTGCACGTTAAAACCAATTTTGTGAAAGGTACCAAAATCATACTACCTTATGCGAACATCTGGTTATGAAAAGAACATTCTTTTTTTATTTGCCCCGAGATGTTAGTGGCAGACAACAAAATAAAAATCCTAGAATGTCCACGATAATATCAACATTTATTTAACAATTCCGTCGCCTAGTTATCAGTGAACTAACGCGTGTACAAGGTTCATACTTAATGAATACTATGCAAAATCTGCTTACAATAAATAATTATTTATTACATACATACATACATACATAGACTCACGCCTGTTTCCCCGAAGGGGTAGGCAGAGGCATATTAAACGCACACTTTTCGCCAGTGTTTTGATCCCACGTAAGTAATAGGTGGCGAGCCTATTGCCGCTTATTGGGACATTTTGTTTGCCAGAGCCTCGTCCGTTGATCGGCAGGTGCACCACTTGCAGGTGAGGTTGGCTTGGGACCCTAAGTTCTTGGTGGGAACCCTATGCATTATTTATTACAAAAGAAAATATTCCGCTGCGCCCATGGGCAAGTAAAGCAACTTCATACAAATTTAATAAACGGATCCTGTTGTAAGATGTATTTTATTTAAAATGGTATAATGTATAATTATAATAGCGATAGTCTAGGGGAGAGACCGACAGACTGCTACGCAGAGGTCTCTTTTCGAAGTTATGTCGTATTAAATTGTTAATGATCGCTTGCTAAATGGTGAAGGAAAACATCGTGAGGAAACCTACATGTCTGAAAGTTCTACATAACGTTCTCGAAAGACATGTGAAGTCTGGCAACCCGCACTTGGCCAGCGTGGTGGACTATGGCCTTACTCATCTTATAATGAGAAGAGGCCTGTGCCCAGCAGTGGGACAGTTTATACACTGGGCCGATGATGATGAATGTATATAAATCGCGAATGCTTAAAATCAATTGTAACGCAACATCTCATTTGCTTAGATATTTAGATTTAACTGGACTTTGCCTTCAGGCTCCGCCCGCGTAACACTACTCAGCTTCCCAGCAGTTTCGACAGTGAGTTGTCTGCTTACACTACACTAATTAGTAAGTATTTTTTGTAACCTAACCTCAGGGATGTATCGTTTCATCGCTCAGTTATCGAATGTGAAACGGTTCTCTCGGACGGCAGTTAACCAACCACATGAATTTCGAAGTCCGAAACGGGATTCACTTGCTTGCAAAGACACGTAGATACAAGTCAAAGTAGGTAAGTGTGGCTCGACATTTTTCAAACTTGTTATATTATACCAGGGTGAACTACGTGAATGTTTTATGGGAGAAGTATAATATTTTGTGGACGAAGCACTTAATTTCTCTATTAATTCATAATTACTGCCATAAACCAAACTACAGTTTTGTTAACCACATTCTGGGACCAAAATAAGAATAGAAAATTCATTTAGATCTTAAACTACAGGCAATCCACTGAATAATATAGCGTATTTTTTGGTTCAAGGCTTAAACTTATACTTAAAGTTGTCATGAACATTACAAAAACCTTTAAAAAGTAAAACAGCAAGCCGACGAGAGCGGTAAAAAATGTATGGCGTCATTACAACTCAATTTCTGATCGTTATGTAACATGGCCTCTATGTATAGTAATTTTCATATATTTACTATCATATAACACTACTTACACACCTAATCAAAACGCAAACCCAAGTGAGTCAACAAACGAGTAGGTCATTGCTTACCTGTATAGTACCTATTCACAAAGCTTATAAAACTAGTTTTAAGTATTTGCAATGACTTACCGGATTGGTATTCTTCGGAGAAGATCAGAACGTCACATTTAGCGACGTTTATTGAATGTACGAGAGCTTTGCCCTTCTGGTTGTTGTTAATGAGAGGCGAGACCGCGCCAAGCCGCGCGGTTCCTAACCATAGAGCTGGTTGCTGCGGACAGTTGTTAACCAACAGTCCCACAATGCTGTCTTTTTTAACACCGTTTGCCTTTAACACTGCTGTCACCCGCAAACTGTAATCTTCCACCTAAAAAATTAATAGACTTAGACTATTGGCGCGTATTGACGACAAAATAGAAGTCCTAAGTCCAAAGAGGTCCGTATTAAGATGTGCATCTTGTCTTATCATGCTGAATGGCACACTAGCATAGACACGATACTCCAATCTAGCCTGAGCTAAAAAAAATTAGACGGTTCAACATGCATCTACGACAGACAGCACTCTGCTCAAAAAAATCAGTTGTTTCGCATTCAGATGCCGGAGATTTAAAAAACCGGAATCCACGTAGGCACGTAATAGTAGTTAGCACCTTTATTAAACAAGGAGCGGCTAGTATTTAAAGACCAATTTGTGGCAATATCTATCTGTAAATCTACACTTGCCATATGACGCGGCTAACGCAATTGTACTGTACAGGATAGTACAATAGTTCAGTTCCGTTCGCCTTGCCACTAATCTGCACCGGGTTCAATCTTTATAGGGGACACCGTGAAAACCGTGTCATCGATATTTACAATATACAGAAATGAAATATCTTATTTATAAACGTCAGTATCTAGTTTTTGCGGCAAATTGAACCGGTCTGCGTAAGTCGTAACAGAAATCGCTTTTGGGGCCGGATGGCTTTATGTATAAGGTTTGGTGTCTCTCTACCCAAAGGTGGTGCAAGTATTTTTAATCGCCTCTTACAACGCTCACAGAATGATAGTCATCATCCTCCTAGCATTATCCCAGTTTCAACCTTAGGTCCAATTACTAGTCTAACCGGATTTGGCTGAATGTTATCTTTTCCACAGAGCGACGGCTTGTCTGACCTTCGCAACTCAAACGGACAGCTATATCCCATGGTTTAGACTAGTGTCCGTTTATTCAGAGGTACTGACGCCTTATGACGACTGTCAAAGATCTTCATGACAGCCAGGACCGACGGCTTAACGTGCTCACCGAGGCACAGGGCAAGCAAGAATTAACAATTCAAATCCGTGGATTCGAACCCGATTTCCTCTGCATGGCAGTCCGTTGGTATCTCCACTAGGCTATTGCTGCCTTGGTATAACAACATTTGTATTCATTGTCTGTCACAACATATACAATAATTTCTTCATTGCAAATGTATAACTCGGTTCTGCGACGGATGTGACTAGCCCACTGCCACTTCAACGTGCTAATTCTCTGAGCTATGTTGATTACCTTGGTTCTCTGTCGGATCACTTCATTACGAATTCAGAGAAACTCCGAGCATAGCCCTCTCCATAGCTCGCTGAGCGATCTTAAATTGGTGGACTAATCGCACCGTCAGTGTCCACATCTCAGCACCGTAAGTCATAACGGGTAGGACGCACTCGTTGAAGACTTTTGTCTTAAGGCTTTGAGGGATGACGAAAAGACTCGACGGAGTTTCCTATATGCTGCCGAGCTGTATTCTTCTGCAAGCCTCCCTCTCGAAGTTGTTTCTACCCAACTGCAAGGTTTGCCCAAGGTAGACGTACTCCTGAACAACTTCGAGAGGGACCCCATTTAGGATAATCGGTTCCGGAGAGACATGCTCATTGAACATTATCTTGGTTTTATCCAAGTTCATCCGGAGACCGATGCGAGCAGAAGAATGAGCCAGGCTGCTCAGCATATACTGAAAGTCTTGCACAGTTTCAACCACGATAACGATACCGTCTGCAAATCTTAAGTGTGAGAGGTACTCGCCGTTTATGTTAATACCGCGTCCTTTCCAGTGCAGCGTCTTGAACATATCCTCCATTGCATTTGTGAACAATTTGGGGGAGATAACATCCCCTTGTCTCACGCCTCGATGCAGGTGGATAGGTTCAGACTGCTGGTTCTGTACTTGGACGGTCATAGTGTCGCGGCGTCATACAGATCTCTCAGCACTTGGACGTATCGCCAATCGATTTGGCACCGTTGAAAAAACTCCAGAACAGACCAGGTTTCAATGAAGTCAAAGGCCTTCTCATAGTCCACAAACGCTAAGCACAGGGGCTGATTATACTTCTCTGTCTTCTGTATAATCTGTCGCACTGTATGGATGTGGTCTATGGTGCCATATCCTCCTCGAAAACCGGCCTGTTCGGGCGGCTGAAACTCGTCGAGTCTACGCGCGAAACGGTTTGTGACGAACTGATGACCCTGGAAAACAGCTTATAGACGTGGCTCAAGAGCGAGATAGGTCGATAATTCTTCAAAAGTGTTTTGTCTCCCTTTTGGAAGAACAAAACGACTATGCTCTTGCTCCACGCCCTTGGAGTTCGCCCCGAGAACAGGACAGAATTAAATATGCGTTGGTGCTGCACCAGTATAGGTTTACCACCTGCCTTTAGCAGCTCCGTCATAATTCCATCTTCCCCGGGGCTTTTCCATTTTTAAGCTGCCTCAGGGCCACCATGATTTCGTCTTGGCTGATGTCTGGCAACTCTTTCGTGAAGTGGCGGGTTAAAGTGGCTCTTGGATCCTCGGAGTCGGGTTGGGGACGGGACGCTTTCGAGGTGTAGAGGTTGCCGTAGAAGCTCTGAACCTCCGCAAGAATCTCCGGCCTAGAAGTGGTGACTTTCCCGTCTGACGTGGTCAGCTTCGTCAGATGACTTCGACCTAAATGCTGAGTAAAAACTTTCGACCCCCGATTTCGCTCGATCGCATCTTGTATAGAGCGTGTATTGGAGCTACGGAGGTCGCGTCTTACCAGCTTGAAGATCTTTTTATTTAGATCTGACAAAGTGCCTGCCGGGTTTTCTCGTCGCGTCTCTATTAGCTGCAGAGATTCTCGCGAAAGTTGAGATCTCCTGCCGGTGTGCTGCGTCTTAAAGAGTTTCGTCCCCTCATCCCGAAGGATTTCCACCACTTTATAGAGTTCCTGGTCCGTATCAGCGTCTATTGCGGTTTCCAAGGCAGCGAACCGGTTTTCCAGTTTTAGCTGGAATGTTTCAGATCCAACCACGGATTGGAGGAAATTTGGCCGGAGCGTAGACTTCATAAGGCGAACGCGTTCAAGCTTATAATCGATATTCAGAATGCCTCGTACAAGTCGGTGATCACTTCCGGTGTTGAACCTAGTGATCAAGGAGACATCCCTAAATATTCGCCTTTTGTCCGCCATTATGAAGTCTATCTCATTTTTTGTTATAGTGTCGGGGCTTCGCCACGTCCACTTCCTTTTAGCCTGCTACTTAAAGAATGAGTTCACTAAGACCAGCCCCTCCTTCTCTAGGAAGTTGACGAGCATCTGCCCCCTATGATTTCTCCTACCAAATCCGTGTGGTCCTACTACCGATTCGCTGCAAGTATGTACTCCCACTTTGGCGTTGAAGTCCCCCATGACAACATTAAAGTGGACCTTTTGGGTGTTGTGTAAGGCTCTGGAAATGTCTTCGTACATTTCCTCTACTTCATCATCCGAGTATGCCGAAGTCGGTGTATACACTTGGATAACCTTGAGAGTATATGTCTTGGTGAGTCTGATCACAAGGTATGCTACCCTTGTCGACACACTGGAGATTTCTAAAATGTTGTCAGGGAGGACCTTATGGACCAGGAACCCAACCCCGCCTTGGGATGGCTGGTCTGCCTCCCTGATGTACATAAGATGGCTTGAATCTAGGGTATCCTCTCCCTCTCTCCGGACCTTGCATAATCCCAAAACATGCCACCTTATGTACTTCAGTTCCTCATCTAGTTGTGCCAGATGTTCGTCGAGCCGTAGCGTGCGTCCGTTATACGTAGCCGTGTTGGCGGTACGCAGTCGGTGTTGGCGGCCTACCGTAACCAGGGGATTCTTCGCACCCCCTGCCCCGCGGTTACCATGTCCACCGCCTTGGCCAGGAATAGCGGGGCGACCGGGAACTGGGGGCCGTTGCGTAAGCGTGTGTGCCATTGAGGTTGCCCGTAATCACCACACTGGGCATGCGTGTTGGTGATCGCATGGCGTAGCTTCTCGCACCGGTGACGCTGTTGCCCGTCACCGATCTATTATATATAGCTACGCCTATTTGCAACGGTTATACCGCCGTTAGTCGGTCGCCAGAGCCTCGTTCGCTGGTCGGCAGGATGCACCACGGGCAGGTGAGGTTGGCTGGGAGCTCTAAGATGTTGTTGCGCTCCCATGCATCCCACCTTATACCACCCCACCGATAACCGATGGAGTAGTCGTGTTCTAGAGTGGAGACCGCGCCTTGGCAAACGTAGTGTAGGACGCCCTCCGGCTAGGTGGAGTGACGATATACGCAAAATGGCTGGCAGCGGCTGGACTCAAAGAGCCGAAAATCGGGCTCAATGGCGTGCCATTGGAGAGTCCTATATCCAGCAGTGGACTACGGCAGGCTGATGATGATGATGATGAAATGTATAACTCTACTCATCAATTTGTATTAATGTGTGTGATCAAGATCATATATAGTCGTCATCATCACCCTAGCGTTATCCCCGTTGCATCCAAGACACAGGACTTGGAGCCCGAGGTCCTCTTACTGATTTAACTAGATATGACCGAATATCAACATTTCCACAGTGCGACTGCCGTCTGACCTCCACAAACCAAAGGGATAGCGATATTCCATGGTTTAGACCAGTATCAGTTCATTTGAGGGTACTGACTCCCCGTAACGACTGTCAAAGATGTTCATGACAGCCGGGACCGACGGTTTAACGTGCTCTCCGAGGCACGGGCAAGCGATAGTTAACAATCTAATACGCACTTAACTTCGAAAAGTCATTGGTGCGTGCCGTGGATTCGAACCCGATACCCGCTGCATGGCAGTTTGTTGGTGTCTCCACTAGGCTATCGCTGCCTAAATCATCGTACATAGTACTCCATTTAATTATAGGAAATTAAATGGAGTACTATGTATGAGCACAATGAATACTATACTAAAAACAACATAAATACTTACAAGGTCAAGTTCAAACTAAAAATGACAGCCAGTTATGTAATTTTACTTTGCTCTTAAATATTCTATGACTAAGGAGGTAAGTAATTCAGCTTGAAGGTCAATGTCAGAAAAATATTAATAATTATCATATGACTTGTAGTGATTGACAAGCTTACATTATTACAAAAGGTTAGTTAACTTTACAAACATATAATTTCACCTCTTATTTAAAAACTGTTTGTTGTTGCGTTGTGCAATGTTTCTGTGACATACTTTGTACTGCTTGATTTAATACAGTAGATCATTAACTACTTAATATTCTATGCCATGTGTATTAGTGCTGATTACAAAACAATCAACTAAATATAGTTCAAAGTTTAGTTCTAGCCTAGATTCTTTTTTTATTTGTTCTGATTAATGTTGAATTGAAATACATTATTTAATTTTCTGGTTGTAATGAGGTCTGTTATATTTAAGCAGTAGGCAGATAATATGCCAAATCTCTAATAAGCACACTGTTAAAAGTATTCTGACTTGTGATTTATAATAATTTATTTAAATGTACACCAATCTTGCGGTCAGATTAGGTACTACCCAGGTCTCTATATTTTATACCAAATACAATGTTTCTTATTTTGAAGTATTATTTTGTATAAAATGATATAATTCAATTTTATCTACTTGAGCACAAAATGTAAATAAATAATAATCTTTTTGTCTTAAAAATTTATTTAGTTTAAGGTTTGTTAATTTATTAATTAGGTCAGCAAACAACATAGCAAAGTAAAATTTTGAATACTAAGTAAATACAGAGAGATTTTAACATCAGCCTGCTCGCTTATAGCTGACCATATAGATATGATGAATGATAAAACTTTCTCTTTTACAAGTGGAAGTACAGTTGAACCGCAAGACACTTTCTATCTGAATTAAAAAACCTATACCAAGTTTATATGGGTTTAAATGTACTAATAGCACTTGGGTTTCTAATGTGTAGCAATATGCCTTGTGTGTGTACAGCTCATGAATAACTAATTGTTACTTCCAAATATACTTTGACCTGTTGAATTGTGCTAGAGCTACTGGAGTACTTTTATTATTTTACCTATATATTTCCTGGCAAATAGTGATTATTCACTATGGTATAATTATTATACATACCTCCTTGAATGTCCAGACTTCATCTTGGAATAAGAAGCAAGGTTTATCTGGATGTCTGTTCACTGTATCATGAAATACATCTGGTATGGTCAGATTATTTCTGGCAAATTTCTTTGTCAACCACAATATCTTGATGTATGAAAACAGGGCTCTAGAATGCAATTACACTTATCAGCAAGTTATCTACAACTCAAGTAATTAAATGATTATCCTTAAGAACTATAATTATATTAATTATGCATCAACAGACCTGTATGTAAACAAAACGGATACAAATTAAATATTTATGACAGAACGGATACGAAATTACTTTCATACTATTTTTGAACCTTTTATAATATTCGTAAACTATAGCATAACAAACTGTTACGATGACGTGCCAGTTTAACACTTTCTTACCTTAGATCTCGCGGCGCAGTCATTAACGCAACATAACACCATCTTGTATTAAATAAAACAAGATAAAGGAGCCCAATTATTGGAAGCAACAATATCATGCAAAAGAATCCTTGGGACAACCAAACGGCGGCACAGGCCGCCGCAATAGCAGCAAACACGAGCACCATCGCGACTGCCTTTCGCAACGAAACGCGTCTAACTGCTGAACAACGGCGACCCACCGCGATTATGGAAAGTGTGGAACGCCGTCGCAAACGTTGTTCAGCTTGCATATATCCAAATGGGTATTGGGCTTGACTCTCCTTTAGAACCCTTGTTTAGAATGTTTAGATCTGTAGGATAAAAACGTAGGTTCAATATTAAAAATATAACTATAGCGGCTAGGTACAAATAAAGTGATAAAAACTGTCGATGAGTTGATAATTTCGAGGACATAGAAATTAGGATGTTAGTTATAACAGACGTAATTATGATTAGGAGAAAAGCACATATATTTATTAAAAAATAAACAATTTATTGTTAAAATGACACTAATATTTTGCGGATATTTACATTTCAAAACATTTACGAGAATGTCGAGAATGTCATCGAGTCATCAAATTTGATCGATTTAAAGTGACACTTGACAGTTGCGTTTAGTTGAGTTGGCTGTGACCAAGGAGCAAGTCTAATTTGCTCCTTGGCTGTGACTTTGGCTGTGACATATTTTAGGGTTGAGGGTATTCATTTGATGTTGAGTATTATCATTAACGTAATATTATTAAGTCCGAGTATGATCAGTGATCACAGAGTGCAACGTTTTTGCAGTCGAGGGCACAAAACACTATTGAGGGTAGTGGGGACAAAAGGGTATTCTGCTCTGGCAAAGTACTCTAAAATATTGATTTCGTATTAAAAAGCCACAGAAAAATTACTTCGGCGAAACAAATACGCTTTCTTGCCAAAAAACGATGTTAACCCTTAGTTACATTCGCTATTTTAAGCCACACATATTCACTCGTGGGGGAGCTAGGTCCCCGATAAATTTGTTAAATTAGCGATGCAAAGATTCTAACTAGTGACTCTAGCGGCGAATTTAGAAGTTGTCAGGGTACGTCACTTTTGACAGCTCAATACAATTACCACTATAACCCATAGAGATATATAATAATAATAATAAACATTTATTTCAGAATCAAGTTCCATAATTTGTTAGTACCAGTATAAAATGCCTTATATCTAGTGTTAGTACATAAACTAAACTAACGGGTAATTATATAAATTAAAAACTAAATACACCCGCTAGAGACTCTCTAATCTACTTCACTACATGGAGTCGTATCCAGCGTCCCAGAATCGGAGAATCCCAGCGGTCTGCCAACGTCCTCAGGATAGTGTTGGGGCTGGCGTGAAACCGATATAATAATGATGCGCATCTCTTGCGCATGACGGTTGAAAAGCTGTCAACATTTGCGTCGGCAAACATACCGGATGCGCTGCAAAAACGCGGCAGCCCCAACAACACCCGGAAAGCGTTGTTGTATTGAATGCGCAGGTCGCTATATGCCTTCTGCGTGAAGTTCACCCACAGGCTGCACGTGTAAAAGGATACTTACTTACTTATCGTGTCGATGGCAACACTTTAAAAATATTTGGCCCAAAACTCGGCCACTCGGATGGCATTTGGCCTTGCCTCATACAGGTCGTCAAGCGTACACGACTCCGGGCCTGCAGGGCACGTAAGTAAATGGCCCATCGTCTGTGGAGACTCGCCACATCCGCATTTGTTCGTACTTGGGTGTATAAATCCCCACCTTGACAGATTGTCCCTGGATCTGCCAACCTGGGTACGCAGCCTATTGAGTGCTTTCCAGGTTGGCCAAGGAAGCCGGTATTCTGCAGGTAGTTTTTCCTCCAAAGGGACGAAGGTTGGAAGAGGGAATTTGTCACGCCATAGGTTTTCTCTGGCCTTGGAAACATTGTTGTCGCTGGCTGGGATGGTGCTAAGAAAACTCTTTCTGCTTTTCAACCTCTTCGTGGCTGGGCTTTGGCCATGCAATAGGCGTCTGCAATCTGTCTCCTGTTTCAATTTTTCTATGGCGCAGGCTACTTCTCTACGGACAGCTGGAGGTGCAATGCCTGCCAGTGGATATAGCATCTCTACCGGGGTCGGCTTCAGATATCCTGTAATTTTCCGGCACGTTTCGTTGAGAGCTATATCTACTTTTTTGGCGTGAGACGATCGATGCCAAACCGGGGGATGCATATTCGCCCGCAGAGAAACACAATGCCAATCCTGTAGTACGCAAAACTGAAGGCGCAGCGCCCCATTTTGAGGATGTTAATCAGAGCAGAAGGTTATTGCGTGCAGAGACCTTTTGTTTTATGTTTTCACAGTTGGCTTTGTAAGTAAGTGTTCGATCCAGAGTGATGGCCAGGTATTTTGGGTGGCTGCAATGAGAAACGGGGGTGCCTCGCCAGATGTTAAGGGTACGATTCGCAGATCTGTTACGCAGGTGAAATGCACAGGATTGTGTTTTTACTGGATTAGGTTTCAGACTATTTTCATCGTAGTAAATGCCTAGCTTGCACAATGCGGCTGATAGAGTAGCTTCCGCCTGCTCAAAGGTTTTGCTTTGTGCTGCGAGCGCTAAGTCATCTGCGTAAATGGATCGATTTGTGTCTGGAATCTTTGGTTGGTCGTTGGTGTAAATATTAAATAGAATCGGAGCCAGTACGCTACCTTGGGGCAGTCCATTCTTTTGTTTGCACCACCTGCTCTTATCCGTAAGCATATGGACTCGGAAGTGTCGATTCCGCAGAAGTTCTCCAAGAAGACGAACAAACTTCATATCGCCAGTGACGTTCGTGACCTTCCACAGCAGTCTCCGTATGTTTACGGTGTCGTACGCAGCTGAGAGATCCACAAAGACGACACCCGAGACTTCGCCAGCTTCAAACCCGTTTTCTATATATTGGGTGAGGTTCAGAACTTGGCCACAGCATGACTTTCCCGGTCTGAAGCCGGCTTGCTCAGGTATTAGTTTTGGGTCAATGATATCACTCAGTCGGGTAAGAAGCATTCCCTCCAGTAGCTTGTATGTGTGGCAGAGGAGTGAGATAGGGCGGAAGCTTTTTGGATCATCTGGGCACTTACCGGGTTTCAGAACACCTATTATTTTAGACTTCCTCCACAGATTAGGTATTTTTTCTGTCTCCATACATGAATTAAAAAAATTAAGAAGCCATGAAACCGCAACTGGACCAAGGTGTTTTAGTTGTTCTGTGGAAATGTCGTCCACCCCTGGAGCCTTTTCAAATTTCATATTTTTTATGGCTGACTTGATTTCTGGGATGTTGAACGGGCTACTCGTGACGCGATTTGGAGCAGAAAAATAACTGAGCGTTTTAGGTGTCCTTTTTGGTCGTTGTGGTGGCTTACTGTTTATAAGTAGTTGGTGTGCGACTTGATTTGCAGTAACTAGACACGTTTGTACAGCTTTTGGGGGCCCATTTGTGAGTTTATGGATTGTAGACCATGCCTTCTTACTGCTATGGGTTAGGTCGATGGAGTTGACTGTGTTAATCCACTTTTCTCGCCACTTTTCAGATATTTCGTTAAGTAGCTCTTCACCCAAATGAAGCGTTTCTTCAGAGAAGGGGTCTTTGTTGTAAGAAGACTCATATCGATCCATAATTTGGGCAGACTTTGGTGAAAGGCCTGGTATGTGTGAAGTGCGGCAGCCCCTGGGTATATACCGTCGAGACGCTACCGCAACAATTTTTACGAACTGACTGTAATGCTGGGGGTTCGGTGTTATGTTCAGTAAACAGTCGTCAATGCATCTCGAATAGTTATCCCAGTCCGCCTTTGCGTAGTTGAAACGTCGCTTGAAAGGTACTTCATTTGGTCTTATTATAGACTGAACAGTACACATAATGGGCCTATGCTGACTTCTAGGTATAGGGTAACACATCGATTTAGTACACTGTGTGCTTATGGATGAGCTGACAAAAATTAGATCAGGGTTGTAACCTCTTCTCCACCTACCGCTGTTAAATGAAGAAGGAATTTTAGGATTATGAATTAAAGTTAGGTTTAATGCATCCGCCCATTCTTCCACAGCTTGTCCGTCCAGGTTGGTATCACGGTAACCCCAGGAGATGTTATGGCTGTTGAAATCGCCAACAATGATTTTGATAGAGTGTTTATCAAAGTTGGGCAGCCTGTGAAAGATGAAAGGTACATTGGGTGGTTTATACACGGAAGAAACCGTGCAATTATTGAGCTCGACTGTTATCAATTCTATGGCGTTTTGAGTAGAATCGCACACAGAGACTATCGGAATATTGGGTCTAGAAAACACTGCACTGCCATATTTTGGGTGGGGAATCTCCGCTATAAGAACCATGCCTTCGATTTGGGGACTAGGTTGTGATGTGTCCCTGTGAGTTTCCTACACACATAGTATGTCGCAGCCTGTTTTGCGGCACAGGTCTGATAATATCTCTGACTTTGCGCTCGAGAAGCCCTCAATGTTCATAGAAACAATGCGTAAGGCGGGCTCTAATAAATGCCGTCTTTGTGGCACCTGAGGTGGAACCAGTGTTTGGCGGCGTTGGGTTGAATTGTGTTGTTCCATCGTGGTGAGAGGATTTGTCACCAAGACTCTGCGTTACCGAGTGCTAGGTGTCCAGGGTGCGCCGGACGTCGGGAATCTTGTTCACTTTTCTACGTCGCTCGGGGAGGCTCCTCTCATGCATGTGTAAAAGGATTGGCAGAAGGCTTTAAAAAGCGTTACTTTAACTTGTGCAGTACAACGGGCGAATCTACGGGCCAACATACAGCATCGGACAGCCAGCGACCTGCGCTCCCTTTCCACATCTAAATTATGTTTAAGATCTTCACTCACCCAGTGGCCCAAGTACTTAAATTTAGTAACTCTTTTTAATGGTATGCCGTCTAGTGTGACAAGTGGTACTTTAGAGTAGCTTTTGTTACCTGCTTTGAAAACCATCAGTTCACTCTTGAGTGCATTGTACTTGAGCCCGTGGGCCCTTGCATAGGATTCGCAAAGACTTAGCATCCTTCGCATTGCTCCAGCCGAAGGACTCAGCAGCACCATATCGTCGGCATAACTGATATTATTAATACAAGTGCCATCAATATGACATCCGATCCTGGTGCCGCTGAGCTCCCCGATCAGACTATTCATATACAGGTTGAAGAGCGCTGGGGAGGTTAAACCCCCTCGTCTCACCCCGCACTCCAACCTATACTCTTCCGACAAAGTCCACCCACCTCACACGGTTCACTTGGCTTCCATACCAAAATTTAAATATACCTATCACTTCTGGTGGTACCGAGGTTTCCCTAATTAGTTTATCCCATAGTATATTGTATGACATAATGACACTAGGTCAAATGCCTTTGACAAGTCTAGGTAACAGGCGTATATTGGTAGAGAGATATAGGATAGAGTGGCAGAATAGTACCTAACTCAATACTGTGTCGTGTCCGCCGGTGGGAGAGAGAACGCAACAGTTTAAAGGCCCACTGCATCTCTCTTTAACAACGCATGCTATACATTCTACAATGGGATTGGCAACTGTCAAAGTGTGTTGTCGTTGTGTCCCCAAACATTTAATTTGTATCAATAAAAACAACTTTTAAACTATTGATTACTGATAAACTGATATAAATAATAGTTACAGGTAGCACGCCAATTCACGCCATTGCGCAATGTTGTGCATGTACCTACTGTTAGAGAGAGATGCAGGGGGCCTTTAACTGTAGCGTTCTCTCTCGCACCGACGGACACTCATTGGCCTCTATCTGCCAGTCTATCCTTTATATCTCTATGCTATAACCTCGAAGCAAAGTTGTATTGAAAGCTGTCAAAAGTGTCGTACCCGGACAGCTTCCAAATTCGCCACTAGAGGCGCGCGGATAATCTTTGCATCGCCAATAGAGAATTAATAAATTTTTTTATAGACTCACGCCTGTATCCCCTAAGGGGTAGGCAGAGGTGTAATATTACACCCACATTTCACCATGAATTTTTAGGTCCCACGTAAGAGGGGGCGAGCCTATTGACCACAGAAATATTTCTGTGCTATTGACGTACCGGGCACATTACCAGACTCCGTGCTGCTACTGAGAATTTCCTCACGGAAAAACCCAATAACACTTTGCCCGACCCGGGAATCGCACCCGAGACCTCCCAATCCCACGCGCACATTTATGCCGTGAGACCAACGAGGCAGTTAATAATTTGCATGACGATTTATTTTTATAAAATGAATGAGAAGCACTGAGAAGCATATAAACAATTTGATAGCGTGTCTTTTTTTTTAAATTCAATCCGAAAATGACAATTTGCTGACGTTTTAAGTTTATATACTTAAAACGTCAGCAAATTGTCATTTTCGTAAACTTCTAAACTAAACTTCTAAGTAACTTTTTGGTCAACATTTTTAAAGTTAGGTTTACAGGTAAAAATAAAAGTTAAAAATAAATATAAAAATCAAACGACTTAATTTTTCCTTTCAGACATAAATTATAACCAAAATTACGAAACAAGAATAATATTTTGAATAATTTAAATCACATGCAAAATCACAATAGGTTTATTTATTTATCAATAATTGCATAGGTAGGACAGGTGTAGGCATATCCACTATTTTTGTATAAAAATATCTCCTTAATTCCACCTTAATCGAACTCTGTTTCATAGAAAAGACTTTAAATCTATTGAAAAATGTTTTCAACAAAATTTGGCTCAAGAAAAAAAAGCAATACGTAACAATAATATAATCAGTAAATTTTTATTACGTATCTACACTTTTTAGGTCCCGGACGTATCTCGGGAACCACAAATGTCAGTTCGACCATTTTCCGCACCCTGCAACTTTTCGGTCCATGATAAGAATACCATGAGCCACAAAAAGGTTTACTATTGTTTGACAAAAAACGTATAAAAAAGATCATTTTACAAACAACGTTTGAAAAACTAATCATTTGACAAACTTTCATTTCGCAAACATATTACTTTAGAAACAATCATTTGACATAATACAGGTTTCGCAAATGTTTTACTTGGAAAATAATTAAAATGTTAAATCATTATTTTAAAAATAATCATTTGACTAAATAATTCGTTTGCCAAATTGGTGATTGTACAAAAAGTTAGAAGACAAATTATTAGTTTTTAAAAATAAATAATTTCTAACCAATACTTACGCGAAATTTTGAAAATATTTAATTGCATGGTTGCCATTTTCATCTTGGACAGATTATTTATTGGCAAGTAATAATTTTGTATTAATACTAATTCCAAAGAAACTTAAGTCTTTAAAAAAAAATTACACACTGCCTGAATTAAGCGAAATAAGTAGAATTCGGTTCTGCGTTGTGGTCGCAGTTCTAACCTAACCTAACCAGCCATTGCTTCAGTTGACCTGAAGATTGTTGTTTTAACGTAGATTTTGGTTACTAAAATATTTACCAAGCAAGGCATTTTGTCAAATGTTTTATGCTTTACGTTGTTTTGCCAAATAACATGTTTTAAAAAATAATCAATTTGTAAATTAATGTTTTAGCATAATAACTTTTTTATAGTAAATATATTGTCTAATGAGTAGTTTATTAAACAATAGTTTGTAAATTAATAAATTTATCAAGTATAATTTTGTCAAACGTTATTTGTCAAATGAAAATTTTTCATTTGATTTTTGTCAAATGATCGGACAAAAGCGTAACGTTTAAAATAAAATTAAATTTACATTAAGTATTATGCCTGTTGGAGGACTATATCGCCTATATAGTCTCCCACGAATTCCAGTGACTGTCTCGTTGGTCTCCCGGCATAACTGTGCACGTGGCAACGTGGGATTGGGTTGGGAGGTCTCGGGTTCTATTCCCGGGTCGGGCAAAGTGTTATTGGGTTTTTCCGTTAGGAAATTTTCAGTAGCAGCTCGGAGTCTGGTAAAGTGTGGTATGGCAATAGGCTCGCCCCCTACTACGTGGGACCTAAAAAAATCATGGCGAAATGTGGGTGTAATATTACACCTCTGCCTATCCCTTCGGGGATACAGGCGTGAGTCTAAGTAAAATAAATAATAAAAATAAAATTTTTATTCCCGCGAAAACGCTGTCCGTCATTTTGTCGTGACGTCATAATGCTAACTTAATACGCACATAACTTCGAAAAGTTAGCGGTGCGCGCCGTGGATTGGATCCCGATACCCTCTGCATAGCAGGCTATTGCTGCCTGTAACCTATTCCATTTTAATCATTTGCAATATTACCATTCTTTCAATCAATAGCGAAAATGTGTGCTTATTATGTAAAATATGAATTTTGTAATTTTAAAACCGCGAACCGCGATATCTCACGAATGGTGAGTCGTACGAGAAAAAGTGTCTAGACCATTTTTGTACAAAATTGTATGATATCTACAACTTTGTCTGACCTATTTTCACGATAAAATTCAACGTTTTCGACAAAAAGTAAAAAACATAAATTTTGTGTTTGACCTTGGATAAAAAAAAATTGCAGAAGTAGGATTGATGGGGATTTTTGACTTTTTATTTTTAATGATGTATTTAACGTCTCTGCCAATTTTTAACTCTATGCGAATTATGTCTAGGTTGTAACTTATTTTTGTATATTTTGACTTGACTATAAATAAATGTGATTAATTATGTGTGGAATAATTTATTTAAAAATTTTTGAAGTTAAATTTTACTTCTAATATGTTAGTAAACTCATTTATTATTCTGCAGCCTACTGTCGATTGGTGATTTAATACAATTATTTAACTGTGCATACCGGGCTCGGGCCTCCCTTCAATTTGAGAAGGCCTAATTTGGTTTGGAAGATCTTTCGTCTTTTAGACGATCGAAATAATAAGCTTAAAACTTCCAAAAGGCAGAAATACGTAACGTGGTTTAGTATTCGAAAACCATTACGTGGTAATGATCTCGTAATTGACTCTCTCATTGCATATACTTAGTGATTATAAGTGATATAATAAATACTTATCAATTGCTTTAGTCACCTTAAAAAAAAAAAATTGTTTGGATTTATTCTACTAATAAACTGATTTATAATTAATAGTTACAGGTAGCACGCCATAGCGTAATGTTGATGTTGTGCATGTACTGTTAGAGAGAGATGCAGGGGGACTTTAACTGTTGCGTTCTCTCTCCCACCGGCGGACACGAATTGGCCCCACTCTGCCACTCTATTCTTATATCTCTATGACCTCGTACGATCGTTGACGCGACGAGTCGTTAGAATCCATGTTGACACTGATATGATGTCAATACTGTTTCGAGCGAACACGTCGAACGGTCCGGTTTTTTGAAGCGCGTTAGCGCGCGTGTAAGTCCGTACACTGAAACGACCGTATACGCGCAGAAAATACGGTAATCTGAAACCACCCTAAGCATTATACCCGTGCGAAGCCGGGGCAGGTCGCTAGTTATATAATAAAACAGTAATCATCAATAAATTGTTGACAACGTCACAACGTACCTACAATATATTTTTATTAAGTACCTACCTATTCGTTAATGTCATAGCTCCATGTGTGTTATACAGCTATACTATATGACTTAGGCACAGATGAGAGAATTAGTCTTCTCTCATCTATGGACTTAGGTTACAGACTGCCTGAGCAGTTTTAACTTATAAATACTTATTAACATTTTGTAAAATATAGCTTGAGATATGTGATATATGTTACTAGTCCTGTGACGCTTAGGACATATTCCATATTTTGTGTCGTTTATTCTTTTTTTTAGTAATTTTGGATTGTAAATGAAAAAATATTTTAAAATATCCAATCACACAAAAACTGTTAATTGCCTGTTCTATAAGTCGTTATAAGTCGAGCTTAACAAGTGCAGCACAATTGTTTAATTACAATAGGTACTGTATTATTTTATTTTTCATTATGTAATTATTTTAATATGGATCGATAGAGATGTGAAAGTCGATAGACGTAAATACAGGGCCGTCTTAAGCCGTGCCGGAGCCCTTGGGCACAGCAGAATTGGGGGCCCTCGAACACACAAAAATCACTAACAAAATTGGAGAAAATACAAACAGATTTTTACTACGAGTTAAAATGAGCCCCAGTGTCATGCCTCATTCTAACGCGCTTGTACCGTTTTTCATACACAGCAAAAATGTTCAATTTTCAAGGAAATTAGGCCTTGTTCACGCGATACCTATAAAGGGTGACCAGTCAGATCCGTCAACTTACACGCCCACGGCCCATATCAGTTACGTTTCTGCTTTCCAATGTAATGGAGCGAATAGCTACCTACTTAATTTAAGACTCTTCATGCAGTCCCGGCTTCGGTCGTGGTCGTTCAGCTGGTAGTCTTCTAATCTATCTTACGCACCTTGGAGAGTAGAAGGTAAACTCTCCCTGTTAGCCTCGATATAGCCAAGGCCTTTGTCAGGTTCTAGATCCTGTCAAAAGCCTTGGCCTTGAGTCTGGCACAGACCACTTCTGTTGAAGCTTCCACTCTGTAGAGTCCCTGAGGGACTCAACTGCAAATTGCAACAGCAACAGCTGTGCAAAAGTAGCCAGCTTCAGACGAAATACCAGCTACAGAAGAGTTGCCAGTCGGCAGCTTCTCGGACGATCGCAATATCAAATTCTTCTTAGACGGCAGCTGATCCAAGATTAAATTTTAATAATAATCGCGTCGAACAAAGCTTAGTGCTCTAGCTGTGTGCTTTCCCCAACGCTGTTCATCCTGCATATCAGTGACTTGTCCATTGAAAACATGGATTGCTTTGTGGATGACGCCACAGTCTGGCGAACTGCTTATTTTTTAAATTTATACATATTGTAAAATGGAGTCCCCTTTTCTTACTGTCTATGCCCTTTTTTCCAAGAATGCCATAAACTCAAATACAACCGAACAGATTTTTGTACGGTTTTCAACAACAGATGATTCCTGAGGAAGGTATAATTCACGCGGATGGAGACGCGGGCAATGTTTTATTGTAAATAAAACAGCTTTGTTACTTACATATATATGTAGGCATAGGTACTGATTATAACTAAATAATATAAAAATTTAGGAAAAATAACATAAAAATGTTTGTAATTTAAAAATATAAGTCAACTCTATTTACACTTCTGTTTTTGGAAACTATATTGTGACAAAAATGTTTTAATATAATATTTGGAAGAATTTGTTTGGTCCTTCAGGGGCCTGAGGACCAAACGTGTGTCATACGGACTCGATCACAATATTATTTTTATTGCTTGTAAATGTAAGTTTAAGTTATTCGATAATTAGCCGTTAATAAGTAAGCCTAATGAGCGTTATAATTTCATAAAAAGTTCATTGTGTATATCATTATGAAACCTAGTTTACACACACCAAAATTATATATATGGTTTTGAAAATAGGGACACAATGATTTTGTTAAATATTTCGTAAATGGAAACAAACCTAACAGAAAAACTATTAAAACAAACTCTTGGTGTTTCGCAAACGCAGTCTTACAAAAGTGAAAAGAACACTTTCCCATGTCGTGCGTCAGAATGGCGGGACCAGGTCCCCGATTTAAAATTTAGCACAATATCGGGTTTGTACTACATATGGACTATTTGTACCCAAAACGTGACATTTGTACCTCTGAAGATGAAGGAAATACTACGCTTTTACTGTAAAAGTGACGGGGGCATCTGAAACCACTACACAGGGCCAGGCAATTCACACCCGAAAACTTAGTACTACATATGTACGTGTTTATACTCAATTTTCAATACAATTAGAACTGCCATATTAAAGTTGTGTGATTAAAACATTGGTCTCGTCACTTTGATTATTTATTTTATAGCTTAATTCATATGAAATTCGTTAGAAATCGTGCAAAATCAAATGTGGAACCGTAGTACGTCGTTAGTACATGGACGTGATTTTCACATTCATAAACTGAGTATATATGTGTACATCAAAAGTTATTCATCGTAATCTTGGAGTCGTCCTTTCGACTTTTGAAGAACAAATGTTGCGTTAAACATACAAATAGTAGGTACATACATATGTAGTACCAACCCTGTATTGCGATAGACTTTATTTTAGTAAAGTGTGCACTTGAATCTCAAAATACACACGGACACATTTACAACCAACCCAAAGTTTTTATCGTTATTTATGCCTATAGACATAATTATAACAGCTAAAGAGGATAATATTAAAAAAAATATATAGTGAGATTTTCTTCCTGTTTACACGGCTGACATTGGGTGGCGACCAAGTAAGAAGTGGCGGCTCAATATTTTTAAGTAATCTTTGTTTAACATCGAATAAAGCGATATAAGAATAAGACTGGGTTGCACCATCTTACTTTAACAATGACAAAGATCGCAACATCTGTCAAAGTACCGGTTATGCAAAAAATTAGTTGCACCACTTGACAATTGTTAAAATGACGTCATAATTTTACGTTAACTGTAACCGCCCGATATTGGCCGGTTAATGTTATTGTTAAAGTCAGTTCTATTGTTCTATTGCTGATATGCATCGAATATAACCACCAAAAATGTCACTGCTTCGAGAAATACTCGCAGAAACTAGTTCATCTGAAGATGAATGTGATTTAGACTAGATAAGTGTACGGCAGCGATAGCCTAGTAGAGGTAACAACAGACTGCCATGCATAGGGTATCGGGTTCGAATCCACGGCGCGCCCCAATGGCGTTTCGGAGTTATGTGCGTATTAAATTGTCAATTATCGCTTGTCCCGTGCCTCGGAGAGCACGTTAAGCCGTCAGTCCACCGGGACTCATGTCATGAAGATCTTTGACAGTCGTTATAGGGCGTCAGTATCTTCTAAATAAACTGACACTAGTCTAAACCATGGGATATGGCTATCCCTTCGGGTTGCGGAGGTCAGACAGGCAGTCGCTCTGTGGAAAAGCTAATATTCAGACAAATCCGGTTAGACTAGTAAGCGGACCCTAGATTGAAACTGGGATAACGCTAGGAGGATGATGATGAAGTGTAAGGCCTAGGAAAAGAAAAGTGTATTTCTCCAGAACTGATCGATTTTCAAAATGGGACAACAAATCATTCTTGGCTAGATTTCGAGTCTCCAAAAATGTAGCGCGGTGGCTAGCTCAACGGTTGGAACACTCTCTGTGCTAGCTGCCTGAAATGTTATAAGGTAAAAATTAAAATAATAACAGATGAAAAGATAAATGTGACGGATGTCAGGAATCGAACCTTAGCTTGTCCGCCACAGTGCGTTGGTGGTGTGTGACTGGCGAGTCTACGACGCGTTTCTACGACGATGATCTTCTATGAGCTAGTGGACTGTATGGCTTCGATCTATTCGGGGCTTCAGAAATAAAACATCTTCATACGTTGAGAGCGATGCTGTTCAGGTGTTCGGTTCTGGATGACTACATAATATGGTTACTTGGTTATAAGATGGTGGTTGGGACGCCAACGAAATGACTGAAAATATGGTCGCTTAGCTATTTCGGAACTTTAGCTTAATAATGACCACCGCACCGAACATATGCACAACAAATCTTTATTTGTGATAAAGTACATACATGCATATATCTTCTATACATAGCTATATAGGTCTCAAAAAGTTCTATCGAACGGTATATAAACATAAACCTTACTGTTTGCATCAGTTATTCAAGAAAAACTATCGAAAAATGTTGTCACACAAGGGTCCGCCCACTATATTTTCTATAAAAAACTATGAAATACTATAGTTATGTATGTAATTTTGGTGGGCCGTTGTGTGCAACTATATGGAGCATCTAATAAAACAAACACCATGAATATTCAATTCTAAGATAACATATAGTAAAGCCTACGATGCATAAGTAAAATTACAAATTTTCTTAAGAAAACACTATCGTACCAAAGTTTATGATAAAATGCAAATGTTTATTATTACGATTATTTCGACTATATAAAACAATAAATAGCAATAAGAAACTATTTAAACATGATTTCAAGCCTATTCAAAGCTGAAAAACACATATAAAACTACTCTGTAAACAAAACAGCTGTTTATCAACTATTAATTATTCTTATCTATTACAACTGATAACACTCTTTTTATGATCGATATCTAAGTCCCAACGGTTAGCACATGTATAAGTTTAATGTTTATACACTACACGGCACTTCTTATTACCGATTTGCGAATGTTCACTATTCTAGCGTTATTTTATCACTTTGACGCGTCCGGGAACCGAACCCGGTCTACCGCACGATTGGATAGCACTATTTTTAAACGAACAATAAATAAGTATGAAATTTTGAGCACCAGGCCCTTCAACATATTTATCATTGTATCTATTTATGTACCTTTTTTGCCATTCTCTTGATATTCTCAAATTTATATTTGAGCTGCTTCACAGTGCGCGGGATCTCTCCAAGGGCATTAAATTCGCTTTCTATTAAAGTCCACGCGCTATCCTTTTGCTTACTACTTATAGCATCGGTTTTCTTACAAAATAATACATTTGATGTTTGGTTATTAACGATTGAAGTCTATCGACTTCGGCTCCGGTAAAGTTTACGCTTCTTACCCTGAAATATACAGAATTTAACGTAAAGATAGGCATATTTTTGTGTGTTGTAAAAAAAACAACACGCAAGTGTTATGACTTATGAGCAACGGAATAAGTTGTGCATACATACGTTGTTTGGCTGTTTACGTACAAGCTTTTTGTATTTGATGCCATTATTATCTTCTACACTTCGTAAAACTTGAACTCGTAATAGGTGTAGTATAAACAAGAAAGATAATCAAAATCTTTTAAAATTACGCGCGTTCAGCGCTTTCAATTCGTTTGACGTTTGTTATAATAGTTGACATCTTGACATTAGCAATAACAGCGAAGCTCTAGTATTGCCGGACTTAAAAAATAGTTCCCGCAGCGTATCGGGGTAGATTACGCCTCATTTGTCTAGCAACCCTGTTAACTTTAACATTAGCAATAAAAACGTTGGTGCAACACATTTTGCGGCAGCCGTCAAGTTTACTGTTAAAGTTATTGTAAAATTTGACTTTAGCTTTTTCTTTAACCGGTGATGTGGTGCAATCCACTCTAAAGGTATAAATCGTACTCGATAGCAGTGTCCCGTAAGTTTTGACTTTGTGGCAATTATATCTTTCTGATTGCCATAGCTGCAGAGTACAGTGGGTACTAAGTTTGCCGCTTGTTTGCCGATTGAGGAAATTCTAAAGCTCCACTAAAGCTTGCAACTCTTTTATCACTAGGCATTAGGGGTCGGGTTAGCTGAACACTAAATTAAATATTAGCGAAAATAAAGTAGAGCCACTATCATAGCAACTGTATTGTAAACAACTTTAAATAGGTAACGTACTATTGGCGAATAGTACAATATCATAAAATGTTTGTCTCAAAATGGTAAAATTATTTATTTATATTAAAAAGGAACGGACTCAGCATGGAGCCTTGTGTAAAGCCGATTGCCACTGGCAAACTTGGAAATTTACGGTCATTCACATGTATATATTCGGACCTATTATACTCCCTTGCTGAGATCGGTGGCAAATTAGTTCAGCTTTCAAAACTCTCACTCATTAAAGTAGATAAAGGTACGGACCCAGCATGCAGCCTTGTGAAATGTCAATAGCCACTGGCAAACTACGAAACTTACTTCCTTTTACATTTATATGTAAAGCCATTATACTTCCTTACTGAGATAGATGGAAATAAATTCAGTCTTTAAAACTGTCACTCATTGAATGAGATAAACTTAATATTAAAAAGGAACGCACCCAGCATGGAGCCTTGTGGAATGCCCATTGCCTCTGACAAACTTGGATATTTATTTCCATCCACATTTATTTATACTTAAATATTATACTGTATATGCTGGTTGCTATAGTGGCAAATAAGTTCAGCCTTTAAAACTCTCACTCATTGAAGGAGGTAAACTAATTGACTGCACGATTGGCGTAGTGGTCTAAGCAGCCGCCTCGCCGCTCGACAATGTGCCGAGTGTTGTGGGTGCGATTCCCACACGAGACAACACTTTGTGTGATCCATAAATGTTTGTTTCGAGTCTGGAAGTAAAGTACGACACAGGATTTATTCCTAGTGCAAGAATTGTCTTTAAAAATTACAGTACAACTTATTTGTGTGGCTTGTCACCTGATTCATCATGTCAGTCTACGGACATCCACTGCTGGATATAGGAAACCCCCCAAGGTTCTTTACACAGACCGACCTTGATCCACGCGCATTCAATCGCTCCCTGCAGTCTTAAAACCACTTTGCGGAAGACCTGCCTCTGCTGCGTCGTCCGATACGAGGTCGCCACTTCAGACCCCTACTGTCCCAACGGCCATCGGTTCTTCGAGCTATGCCGGCTGCCCATTGCTACTTCAGCTAGGTTAATAATTGTTGCCTGATTCATAATTTATTTTTGTTTTTTTTTTAATTTACCTACTTTTTTATAGGCTCAGGCCTGTATCCCCGAAGGGGTAGGCAGAGGTGTAATATTTATTTTTGTTGGATTGTTATAAAATGAAGTTCTCGATTCATTAACAAGTCACATGTCAACAATGGGTTCAGTGGCGTGCCATTAGAGAGGCCTATATGCAGCAGTGGACTACGGCAGCCTGATGATGATGATGATGCCAACAATATTAAATTCAAAGCATATTAGAAAACAGAACATACCTTACTCTGTTTTGAATGCTTTGGCTAGAATGGCTAGAAAGGCTAGAAATAGTGAAGGATAATGATTAATGATAACGAAGTAAAGGAGGGGAAAAAGATAAACATTTGTTTGTGTATTGATTTGTTTATTACTTACGTGTCTATTCCAAAACATTTACACTCCTACATTATAAGTACAAAAATGTGTACATTAAACAATAACATTAAATACTTAATTTTTAACTAGCTATTTATAGTTTGTGACGTGTTTTGTAAAATTAATTGAGCTACATTATGGAGCTTAAAGATCCATTTTATTATTATAAGTAGGCAAAGGAATCCGTTCACTTATATGCTAAACATGATATGCCATTGAAAAGGAATATTTTAGTATTAACGATACTTTAGAAAGCTACACAGCTTAAAATCTAAATACTTATGAAAATAAAATATATTTAAATTATCCACAGAGTTCTAAACATTTTATAAATAACATGTCAACTTAGAACAATTATTTGTATCAGAGATATTCATTATTTTTATGTGAAATACAATAAGCCTTCATTGTAACTAGTTAATAACTAGCTAAGTACAAAAACGGTTTGAGAACCGAACTAGTAACCAGTTAATAACTAGTTACATTTATTTAGCTCAAGCTTAGTGAGCGTACATTCACACGTGTGTCCTCGTATTACAAAACTTCATACTTTTAAGCTGTCTTAATTTATTACCTAATAATAGTAATAACACTAAAGCACATAATTATCTTTAATAGTCAATTAATTAAAATAAAATCACAGTCTAATTTGTCCGGTCACAATCTTCTCGTACTCCTCGTTGCCTAAAGGCACGTACTTCTCAGACTTGGTGTCCATGTAGAATAGTTTATCTTTTACTACTGACGGGTTATATCCTTCTTTTTGTAAGTCTACTTTCTTCATTTTGAATGTACCTGTAAGCAACATGCAATATAGTTAATAAAATTTGTTACTATTTATATTATTTCGATTAACCAAATTTACTTTTTATACGAGAACTAATTATCTACATTAATTATAATAGTTTCGAATTCCTCCGTTTAAAATAGCCAATTAAAATGCCCGCTCGGCTACATCTTCTTGGAAAATTTTAGACGGCAGCGGGTTGAGAGCATTCTGCGGTCACCACGTAAAGTTGCCTCGCTTTTTTCGTGTTTAGACCGTGTTATCGAGAATACGATCAAAACAACGAAAAATTAAAGTAATTAGAACTGAGATTTATGTTTCAATTCAGCCATTGCTCCAGGATAGTTAAATCGTCTAAACTCTAAAGGATGTTTATACGGACACTTCGATAAACACAAAGAAATAATGTGCGGTAAACTAAGTATTCACTCACCAGTCATGTCGACGCTTGTCATAATCCTAATGAATATTGGTCTGGCGTACTTCGGCAGGTCTTTCGCAATGTCCTTAGCGAGTTTGTCCAGGTCCAAGGTTCCCTCGATGTCGACTATACCGCACATGCCCGCGCGACCATCGGTGTTCGGTATCTATAAATATAAATACAATTTGAGTATTTCTCTGAGACTTCAAAATAAACAATAATTTGTCAAATATTTATATATAGTTATTAACGTGACACCAAGACAAATCCTATTGTTTTTTTTGTCTGTCTTAATATAAGTAATAGTTTGGTAAATTTTGGTTTTTACCTTCTTTAACGGGACATGCACTTGAAGACAGGGGAGGTAATAACATTTTGATAATATTGAAATACTTTAGTCTCAGTAACAAGATAAGATACAGACAATAACATGGGTGCAGCCGCGTAGACCAGCTAGTTTACATTAAACCACAACGTTACATAACTATCTATTTGGAAATAGTTGCGTTTTAGGCAATTTGATCAGCGTTACGTGAAAGGCCTTAACAAATCTTGGATCATGTTAATGACATCTGTTTTTATTTATACCGGCCGGTCCGGTGACGAACGCGCCAGTGGCACAGTACAGTTTGTATGACAATGTTCACGCGTATTCAGAGCGAGTATAAAGTTTGACGCACCCTATACGACCCGGAAACCAGTAACCGATATACTTTGTGTCCGTTGGTTGTTCATGTTTGTAAAACCCCTTCGAATAAAAATTATTCCTCGTGCAGGAGTTGTCTTATAAAAAAAAACATTTTTATTTACCTCCACGCCATAGACGACCGCATCCCTTTGATCAGTGACCTTCGAGATGGCAGACTCCACTTCCGTCGTAGAAACATTTTCACCTCGCCATCTGAACGTGTCGCCAGTTCGGTCCAAGAAATACAAGTAGCCCAGCTCATCAGCCATTAGAATATCACCTGAAATGTAAAAAGAATGATATGAAACGATAATTTAAGATTATCTGAAATGACAATTAAGACATAGTACCATAAATCGATGAGCTACCCAAAGTAAATGTTAATTTACTTACATCAGAAGTATATTACAATAAAAAAGATATTACTGTTATCGTAAAGAACACAGCACCAACTCTTAACAAGGACCGCAATAAGCCTAAATATGTATATATACCAAGATACCAGTGGCATGGCACAGGGCAGCGCAGCACATATTAAATTCTCTAACTACACGTTTGTAAAAAATATGAAGTACGAAACTGTATAAACTACGATGTGAATGCACCGCCGACGATAAAAAATCGCTGCCTCTATAGAAAATATCTCCATGCTAAAGTTTTGCCATGCTCAGCATCAGGCTGAGCCATAACAATAAGTTTAAGGAATATGAACGTTTTATAACGTCATGTAATAGCTTAGCAAAAATCAAATAGCACATTACAACTGACCTGATATAAATGCAGAATCGCCGTGAGTGAAGACATCTCTAACGATTTTCTTCTCGGAAGCCTCTTTGTCGACGTAGCCGAGGAAAGCTCTTGATGGGTTGTTTGGCTTGATTTTACCAATAAACACACCTGGCTCGTTGGGTTTCGCCAACTAGAAAAGATAATAAGATACCTACATCATAATAAAAAAATACAAAATAATAAAATTAATAATAATGTTCTCCCCACCGCTTGTCTATAAATGAAACTTGCCAACTGCGCGGGACATATTATAGTGCACAAGTGTGTGCGCAAACACAAGTGCACTCTCTATTTCTTCACTCTATTAGTCCGTTGGGACGCACAAGCGACACGACCCGGGAGAGATTGGACTCAGGACCAACGGCTTAATGTGCTTGCCAAGGCACGGGGGTGTAACACCGCCAATTCCCAGACTCCGAAGTTTCTAGTGGATAATTCCTAACAGAAAAACCCAATATCACTTTTTGTTCGACCCGGGAATCGAACCCGAGATCTCATGATCCGCCAGTCGCTAACACTAAAGCAGGGCCACAGAGGCAGTCAGAAAATACTTTTAAAGACATAAGCACTAGTAGATACTGAAATCGTTCTCATAGCGCACCGTTTTGGCCCGAAGTGCCTAAGATCTCTTAGGCACTTCGGGCCAGTGCATCAAGTCTGGTTATTCACCTAGTCCATATCAGCCTACTACACGATACCATCAAGCGCAGCTATGAAAATAATCAAATAATGCTCCTGTAACTACCTGTTCAAAGATACAGAAATTAGAAGCAATGAAACTATAATATCTTCTCTCGGTTTGCCCTACGATGTAGCTTTACCTTTCGAAAACAATCAAACCAGTTTGTAAGTATTTAAAAAGTGTGCCATGTGCCATAGATTGCACGTGAGCTGAATCTCAATAAATTGTCTCGTATCTGAAGTATGACGCACAAATTAACCATTATCTTTATTATAAACAAGTATTTAAAGGCATTCCACAAGGGTATATTTTGGGTCCATACTTTAAAATCATATTATTTTAAAATATTAAAGATATTTACAAAAACCATACTATCTATTAGATGGCGTGCATTGAACACATACACGCAACAAAACATAAGAGTTAGAATAGAACATATTATTTCCTCCAACAAATCATAAGTTAGTGTCACATTGCATGTCGCAAGTAAACAGGCATTAGTTCAACGTATGTAATTCAAATACCTAATAACTGGCTTTCTAGTACTATGTATGCTGAAGTCATCATTGTATTTTCAATTGCGACGTTTGTACTGGCATATATTATTTGTATGTATGTGTTTACCTGACATAGTCCTTTAGAGTTTCTTATAGGTTCGCCAGTTTCTTGGTCCACCTTGAGGGTAGCGATGGGGTATACCGCGGGAATGATTCTGGATACGAAGCCGATGGCACCAGTCTTATTGTCGATGTTTACTGAAACGTAGCAAGAGATGACGAATTAAACATTTTCTAAAACATAATGTAAAGAATTATACAATTATTTTAGAACTGGTAATGTTCATAATAACTCTAACCAAACTTCGTAAAATGAAGCAAATGCATCGCTCTAGCTTGTTTCAAAATAAGCAGAAGTATTGGATAAGAGTTATACCTATGTTAGCATTGCCTTCGGTCGCACCATAGAATTCCACAACTTTCTTAATGTTGAAACGTTTAACGAAGTCTGTCCAAATCTGGAAGCAAATTAACATAAAATTTATTATAATGTGAACTTTGTTACAAATCAAATCATTCTATAGCAAAAAATGTTTCATAAAGACCTGATGTACCTCTTGAAGTACTTTTTGGTTCGCCATGCTTAAGAAATCTTTCAATGCGAATTCATCGACTTTGACATGGCTTTCAATGTTTGCGTAGAGAAAGTGTATGTGTATTTTTTATTTTGTAAATTAATATAACCAAACGTACCGCTGGCCTCATTCCATTGCCGTAGACTGTTCGAACTTTGTGTTGCTTATCTGTAGGCGCCGGCTTCGTTGACAGAACGTAGCGACACATCTCTCCAATGTAGTGAGCCGCCTGCGAAGATTCACAATGTGATTTTTATTATTTGCGTACTTGTCAATTTGCATTCCTAGAGACTCAAATAAAAATTTTGCTAGCATATATCAAAAAACTAATTCCATAGTTACATTAAATTTGCTTCATCACAACAGACATTAATATTGCAAATACTTCACTTTTACCATACGATTGCATTGTGGCATAAACAAACTTTCACGAAATACCTCAACATTCTCCGTACCATTCATTTAACACGAGCAAAATCAAAGTCTCTGTCATTCATATCAGTGTACCCATAAAATCAGTAAGTAGCAATGATAACTGCACTTTCGCCAAGCTTTCACTTACCGTTGCATTATACTTGATGCAGTCGGGAAAGTATGATGACGCTGAGAACTTTGTCCGCAGCGCTATCGTACAACCGAAGATGAATGCTTGACCGACTGTGATGCACCCACCAGCCGAATGGTATAGAGGCATAGGACAGTAGATGACGTCACTTGTACGCAAACTACCCAAATAGTGGACACCAGATGCCATAAATACCATTCTGGAAATAAAAATATAAAACATGTTTACGTACCAAAAAAGGAAGTTTCACATTTTAATTAAGTACGAGTTTTACAAAATATCAATGATATGCAGACAAGAAGCGGTCATTTATTAAAATATACCAGGCACAAATATAACTAGTAGCTCTTTATCAAAATAAGTCGTAACAATCTTTACATTTGGAAATTGTGTATTGACCGATATTTGTAAATGTTTTTGTTCGTCTTATGTAGGTATAAAGTTTAAAATTTACTTAAATAAATGTTTGCCATTGATCTTGAAACATCTTACAAACTAGTAACGTAATTTTATGCACATCTATTTACATGTGTTCCAAAATTTATGACCGTGCGTTTTTAAAGTCGCTACCTGCCGCATCCGGGACTGGTCGTAAGCCAATCTGCAGCTGATTCCATTTGTCAGAATCGGTTCATGGCTCATTCAGAACAACCTGTTTTAGCAGTCACCGACAGTATGTAATTAGGTATATTCCATAGTTTTAAGAAGAGATTATAGCAAAATTGGAGCACAAAATGCAATCCACATTTGCAATATGAAAATATGTTTCGTTTGGGTTTTGAGATTTACCTTGAAGGAGAGATAACCGCTGCTTTAGGAAGCCCTGTGGTTCCTGACGTGTAGATGTACAATAGTTTTCCATTGAAGCCCTCGCTATCAGACTGGGCCCACGGCGCTGGGTTAGTGTTCTCCAACATCGCCGTGAAGTCGTTCTGGGACTCCACTACCCTCACAGCATCGGGCGAAGTGTTCAGAGGACGCCGCGTGAATTTGAATAGTTTCAGTGATGGGCTCAGATCTTTGGATATTTCTTGGAATGCTGCAAATAAAATTAAACTTATTCTGAATAAGTGTATAACATCAAGAAATAATATACAACTTGTGATTATTAATTCAAATATGCATAAAAATATTATTTTCGTATACCTATAACAAAGTTTGCTGTGAAATGGCCAGACGTTTTTATTGCGTATTTAGAAATAGGTGAGTCGAAATGTCACCATTTTTGCATATTGTTTCGGGTTTCAATAGTGATTTCAAACCCGAAAATGTCTCGTAAAGATGCTTTGAGTCAAATTTTAATAGATGCCTAATCAATTCTCTGAGAATGAGAAAGCCTGCTTGAGTAGTGCTTTGCTATAAGATGACATGCCAAGGTCTACTGAATCAGTGTGATGGGTTATTGCACGATTCTTATCGTAAGAACTGAAGAAATTTAGGCTTGTAACATTTTGAATTCGCCGATAAATTACGGCTAGGGTTTTCACAATAGGTAAGTTATAAAAAATGCGATTTCAGCCAACTATTGCAATTTAACTAATATATAAAGCCGAAGAGTTTCTTTGTTTGTTTGTTTGGTTGAACGCGCTAATCTCAGGAACTACTGGTCCGATTTGAAAAATTCTTTCAGTGTTAGATAGCCCATTTATCGAGGAAGACTATAGGCTTTATAACATCACGCTATGAGCGACGAGAGCAGAGCAGTAGCCTTACATAACGCGGGTGTAACCGCGGGCATCGGGCATATTAAAATAAGCAGATTTTACATAGTTTTCTAAAACGTAGAATGTCCTCAAAATAAATATTGTAACGTTTCCGTTACCTTCCTTTAACTACTTTCTTCAAATAAAATGTGTTGGCTTGGCATACTTGCTTGTATCAACTATTAATTACCAAGTATATCTATAGGTATTATGAGTATATACTTATATTATGACATATATACATACATACATAGTCTCACACCTATAACCCCGAAGAGGTAGGCAGAGGTGTATTTGTACACCCACTTTTCGCCAGATATACTTTAGTGCCACGTAATAAGGGGCGAGCCTATTGCCGTACCGGGCACATTTCCAGACTCCGTGCTGCTACTGAGAATTTCGTGATTTCGTGACAGAAAAACCCAATAACACTGCCCGACCCAGGAATCGAACCCGGGACCTCCCGATCCCACGCACACATTTATGCCGCGAGACCAACGAGGCAGTTGTATATGGTTTGATGTCGAGTTTTCCGTCTCTACGCAAAGATGGTATTTCCATTATGTTATCCCTTAGTCAGGGGGTGGTGACACTTGTATTCTATGCCGTCAACCACACGGATATTATGACTCACTGATAAAATACCAGTAAACTTGAAAAATTTGATTGAAAATTGTTTTTAGGATAACCCTAGTAAACATAAAGATGGTACTGGATTAGGGCTGTCTAAGTTTATGTTATAAGCAAAACCTAACTTCAGCGCTATTTAGTCTAGTATCGTGTATGTACTTACTATAAAGTAACAAAGATAAAAATGCCACAAACCTGTTTCAAACTCGTCGCTGTAGACAACTGCATCGCACTTGGCGATGGTGATCGAGTGCAGTAGAGTGTTGCCAGTCTGGTTGGTGTTGATGAGCGGGCACACGGCTCCCACCCTCGTCGCGCCGAGCCAGATCGCCGGCATCTCGGGACAGTTGCCGATCATCACCGCGACCGTGTCACCGCGCTTCACACCTTTGGACTTGAACACAGCTGACGCCCGCAAGCTGTATTCTTCTACCTGGAATTTGAAAGAAATTGGAACGTTAAGAGGTTGCCAATAATCTCAATGTTGAAGTATAAGTAAAATATAAGTAATTTAATAAGAATGAGTAACGCCAAAAAGGTTGTATCGTGAGCATGAAAGAATGCCCTGACACTATAAGGACAGTATGAACAATTTTAAACACATATTTCAATGAAAAAATCTTTCTGTATTGGTTGATTTAATAGAAAAGCTTTGATTGCCATAATCACACTCTCATGTTATACCCAATAATCAATCGTAGACCAGTTACATCTCTCAGCACGCCAAAGTCACGATTGGACAATACTTTTTTCTGTAATATTATGTGTTATCTCGCAAAAAAAGAGTATAGGATAACTATACAGGTTCGCGCAAAAAAGAAATTGGTAATACAAGTAGACGTAAACGTTGGTATTGTTGACACACTGTAGTCTGTAGGAACTAACTAATGTGGGTTACACATAGAGCTCTAATTGCTAATAGGTAAGTACTATTTATTACACCATATGTGATAAGACAGAAAGAAAATATAAAAACCGGGGTGAGCCGTTGAAGAGTACCTAAGTACCTACATCTACTAGAGCCATCAGCTCTAAATTTCGGTTGCATTTTCAAAGACCGGTATTGCAACCCGACAATTACAATCATAATGATCTGACCACAGATATGACTAATTCTCATATCTATGGATCTGACAGCAACAAAAAAGAGACTATAAATTCTGATTATAAACTAGAATAAAAAACATTTAAAATTCAGAATATGTAAACATGCAAATGTTATGCCTGCCATATGCATCTATTTAATGATGCTTTGCATACATTTAAATAATTAAAAAATCAAATTATTTTAAGAAATTCCCGTGGCGACATACCTATCAATACCAAAAGTGACCCAAAGGTCATTCATGTCATTGTTACGAAATAAAATCTACCAAAACATATGAGACTAAAGGATGTAACAATTTTAGGGTCTTATCTGTTAGACTAAGATTCAGAAAAGGACGCAATCTGCTTTCGGGTTTGGTTTGGATCGATTTAAGTTTATCCATAAACGTAGCAAATGTTCACTGCTACTTATATAGTAACAAATCTGCATATTAATAGACATTTGGAGGACTTGATATTAATACATTTACAATTAATTTTGTACATTTTAAAAATAAGCTATGCTACTATGCAGAGTACTATAAAGTGGATTTGGAACGTCACGGTCGGCAACACAGCGGATGCGGACGCGACAATTTAGCACTCTAGCAATGAACGGTACCTACCTACAATGATTTATATCCACGTACCTACGATCGTGGTAGTAACTGTGCCATTGTACCAATGACACATAAATTCTATTAGGTATAGGTCTTGCTTTCTATTCAAGGAACACTTTAGGGACGGCAGACAGGTGTATCACATGTCTCCCTGCTGCTATAATGTCCTCCGTTTAAATTTTATTTTATGTCCACATCTCTCGCACAGCATCATATCGCTATTTGTTGTAGCGCTGGCTAAACTAGTGGCTGAACAGGAAGAGACGATAATCGAGCTCAGTGGCGTGCCGTCTTGGAAACCTTTATGCACTAATTATGACCTACTCGTATACAGGGTGTAAAAAGACCCTTAACGAAAACTGAAATCCCATGTTGTACCAATCACTACGAACATTTTTTACTTCGGCACCATACCTCCCAGGTATGGTGCCGAAGTAAAAAATTAAATTACTGGTTCAGGAGATATTGAGACTCAAAGTTAGTATGGATTTTTTTTCTAATTAGGTACAAAATCGATGCATTTACCCCGCCAATATGTTCTTTAGATGTCCTATGACCTCATGGATAAGTAGGTATTTCGAGCATTGCACGCGCGCGCCTTGAATAGCGATTTAAAAAATGTGAAAACTTAAAAAAATCATTTCCCAGGTATTATTTTTTGATCAGTGTGACTTGGTATGATGTCCACTACGAGTAGACTTTGGCTTGGTGATGGGTCTTGTGACACCCTGTATATCTATTATCTAGCACTACGGCAGGCTGATGATGATGAATATTGTAAACAATGAGCAGGTAGCAAACAGCACATGCTGTTGTTATAGCGACATAATATAATTAAGCTATATATAATATCATTATTACCAATAAGCAGCGATAGCCGAGTGGAGAGACCGACAGAGTGCTAAGCAGGCAGAGGGTCTCGGGTTCAAATCCACGGCACGCACCAATGACTTTTCGAAGTTAAGTGCGTATTAAATTGTTAATTATCGCTTGCTTAACGGTGAAGGAAAACATCGTGAGGAAACCTGCATGTCTGAGAGTTTTCTATAGTGTTCTCGAAAGACATGTGAAGTCTGCCAACCCGCACTTGGCCAGCTTGGCAACCTTACCCTTCTCATAGAGAGAAGAGGCCCGTGCCCAGCAGTGGGACAGTATAAAGGGCTGATCATGAACCAATAAACAAATTAGTCAGGGATTAAACTTTATCAGCTATCTAAGATTTTACATTATTGCTATACGGATATTTATTGTGAACATCGGTCACGCTGTCCCAGGGTTCTGTAATAACCTACTAAGGCTAGGTACCCATAAGAGTACCATGGTATAGATATGACTAAACTATAAAGTTTAGTTCTGTCTATACCTCCAGTTGCGAATTGACTCTGCGACTAGTATTAGTATTAGTCAAATAGACTAGAAATATTTAACACAATCTGTCAAAAGTTTTGGATAGAGTAAGCCGCCCTAATAGGTAATTCAGATTGTAGCATCGAAAATCGTAAACAAGATACTCGTTTTCCTTTAGTCCTAAAATTACTAGCAACACTTAAAGTAAATATCGGTAATCTATAAATATTATACCTGTTGGAAGCTCCAGCTTTCATCTTCAAACAAAAAGCAAGGCTTCTTCGGATGTTTCAGCACCTTCTCATGGAAGATATCGGCCATCGACCAGTTCTTATTGGTGAACTGCCGAGTTAGTAGCAATATCTTAACATAGCAGTATAACGCACTGTAACAAAAGAAACATGTTGAACAAAGAAGGATTTTTCCAAAGCGTTTAACCAGCTTCACCTTTAGTGAAAAAAAAATCCGATTATACAATGGAGATGTTTTTTCTATTTGCGCAGAGATTGCCACATTTACCCTTGACATGTGAACATTGAGTCATGGAAACAATACAAAGGCTGCAAAGGACATACGGTTTCGCATATAAATAATAATTATGTGGCTCTTGAATATTATTCGTATTATATCCGTGTATGTCTGTATCCGTGTGGTGACGGATTAAGAATACGGAATGTCACCACCCCATATCATCCCGTGGGTGTCGTAAGAGCCGACAGAGGGACCATACTATGCAGAGAACAGCACTGTAAGAGAAGGAAAACTTGAAACAAACCCTATACCAACCCGTTTGGCCAGCGTGGTATAGTAGGCCAATTCCTCCTTTCAAAGGAGAGGCCTAGTCCAGCAGTGGACTGTAAGGGGCTGATGATGATGAATACTATTTAAAAATCAATATCACATCACTGCATGTGGATATAAAAAGATAAGCTTGACGTATCTATGACAACAATATATTATATCATATAACAAAATAGACCCCGAAATAACTTATTATGCATATTCAAAGAAACTTACTGTAAATCCCTGGGCGCCGTTCGCGCAGCGATGTAGAGCCATCTCCAGTAGAACGCTATGAGGTACACCACACATAGGATGGCTAGCACCTGGAGGCTGGTCTGCCAGTCCTGGAACACCCAAGTTATCGCTCCAGCCGCCACTAGCACTCCTAAAGCTAGCATTCCGATGATGATCCTACTCCAGGGTATCACAGTCTTAGGTCCGGTTTTCCCACTGCCTTTTTCTAGGTCGATGTCTTTTTCTTTCACCTATAACAAAAACACGCACAGCACATGACTTCACGACTGATAAACGTTCACTGCCGAGGACATATTATCGACTAGTCACAATTTTCGTATGCTTAGATTAGATTGTAGTGTTATCACTCATTCATTTTACTCTAAGTGTACCTAATCTTTTGATTTCCAGTAAAACTATGCCCAAGTTTCGACATTGCAAAATTTCAATAGACTCTATAATACAAGTGGCAATAAATTTACATCTTTTCGATATAAATTTATTGCACTCTGTTGTAAAAATAAAAAGAAAACAAATAAAGTAGCGTTGTAAAGTATGTGTGTTAGTATAAAACTGATTTCACAGTATCTACCTAAATCTATACCTACATGTATACATATAAATAAAATTGGAGTGTCTGTTAGTAATATACTACTTAAATGCATATGGATGTATACATATACCGAAATGAAATTTTTACAATTTTAGTCTGCCTGTGATTTCGCTAATCTCTGGAACAGCTGGAGCGATTTTGACGGGATGTTCACTGGCGGATAGCTGATGTACCAAGGAGTAACTAAGGCTGGTTTCAGAGTGACGCGCGCGGCACGCGTCGTCGGCCAGCGCGTCTCAACAGCGCGTTTGGCGCGCGGACCACTGTGAAACGAGTTCGCGTTTCTCATTGCAATGTATGAAGCTTCGGCAGCGCGGCCGGCGCGCGCGTCTCACACGCGGCGCGTTTGAACTGCGTGACTATGAAACGCTACTACTAATCTAGGGTAATTGTAAGCGCGCGCGTGTGGCCGGCGCCGGTCAAACGCGTGACTCTGAAACCAGCCTTAGGCTATAAATTAACCGGGTACGCGAAAAAGTTCCCTCAGCACGCGGGTGAAACCGCGGGAAACAGCTATAATACTTAAATGTCTTAAATTACGACTGAAATGTTTTGCCGAGTCGTTGACCCTTATGTAAATCTATCTCCCGTGTATTTATTGTAAATTTATCTACTAACAAATAGGTACAATTTTAACAAAACGTAGTTGTAGTAAGCAAAAGTATCTAAGAGGCTTCAATCAGTCAACAGCACAGTCAATTTAAGTACAAATTGCGTTTTAGTAAGTTTTTATCTATACATTTAACAAACAAAAATTGTATAAATACTGTGTCCTAGTATTCATGAAATTATAGTCAAAGTTTAATAAAAAACAAGCATGTCTAAGTACCGTTCAAGGCATCTTAACATAATTTCGAAATAGAGATAGTGTTTTTAATAATTGCTTTGATTGTGATTGACCTTTCGTTTCGCCCTTTCACATGACACGTAATAAATAATAGGTAATATACCATCATAATTAGGGAATGCAAATCTCGCGAGATTTGGGCTCAAGCGAGATCTCGCGAGATTATGAGGCCAATCTCGCGAGATCTCGCCAATTTCGAGATCTCGCGAGATTGACAGTTTTGTATGTTTTTATGTAAATAATCGCAATATTTGAATAAATTAGGACATAAATAATAACCATTTTAAGTATTATAAGATAAACATTACTTTTCACGAACTTTTCAATAGACTTTTATGCTTCAAAATTTGTTTGACGTACCTATCTGTCTATATTTTTTTAATAAACTTTTATGAAGTAAACTTTCACGGACGGATCTGTCAAATAAGAAATGAAAGAAACAACAAGTCTTCGCTTCTAATATCAAACAAAAATCTTTTAGTAATAATCATTTCTTTTATAATAAACAAAACAACGAGAGGCCAAAAAAAATTTACTTATCATCTATGTTGCTAAACTGAGGTATTATTATCAATTAGGTAAATAAAACTATATCAACTCTGTAGACTTTTTAGATATTACAGATTAATTAACAAAATATACCAATAAGGCAGACTATTAGAAATTACAAAATATACCATCAAAGGGACGATTGGTTCAGTTCAAATCACAAGCCATTATTACGAATTATTTTCAAAGGAGCTCCTTAAGAAGCACAAAATGTCCAAAGAATCGTCTGCTAACAGCTTCCTTTTCTGTTGGCCAGATAACCAGCCGCTGAGAAGGCCCTTTCGTATTCAACGCGAATTGAAACCGCAGTTCTCAGGCAGACATCCATGAATTGCAAAATTTTGCCATTTGACCCCCCGGACTCGTATAAATTCATTTCATTTTTTATTAATGCCGATACCGACAGATTGCGATCCGTCCGCGTCAGTTCGCGCTTCGAATAAGACGTTTTTATGCTCGAGTGCAATCTCGTAAATCTCGCGAGATCTCGCCCATTTTTCGACCGAGATTAATCTCGCTAAAAAAGGCCGAGATTTCGCGAGATCGAGATCTCGCGAGATCAAGATTGCATTCCCTAATCATAATCGTTATTTGATCCCAAGTATAGTTTGATACGCATGAATATTTAATAATTTTCCGGCAAGTGCTAGTTCGACTCAAACACTGATAATTTAGTACAAAATATTTTGTAATAGGTACGTAATACAAAATTATTTAACGTGTTTTATAATAGCGTAAAATTTACTTATTTAAGGTGTAAATATTTATGTGTTTCTGACACTTACTGACCCGTCTTACAGCGGTCATGGCCGCGTCTTGTACCGGACCGGTCGTAGAGTTGTTCCGCTACTACGACCGGTGCAAGACAGTTGCAACGTCGGAAACACATGGTAACTAGTACAGCCGCCCTCCCGCTCCCGACCTTAGTTCTGTATACAGAGAGAGAGGTCTTGGAATGGCGCCGTTTCCTTCTGTGAAGCTGTCTTGCTGGTCAAGACCTCCTCTCCCCTCACGTAGAGTAGGTGGTCGATTGATGATTCAAATACTTATTATCTCTCCTGCCGACTGTACAGTAGGCCTCACGAATATTAGGACGCTTACTTGGGACCGTATTAAGTTACGGAACCACAGAAACGAAGGTGGTAAAATAATATAATGGCCAATGTGACGGATTTGCAATGGGTACTTCATGGCGATGTAAGGCGTAAATTAAATTATGTAAAACACTCTGTTAATTTTTTGAGTTCAATTACTTTACCGAACAACAACCAATTCGGAATTATATGCACTGGAAATATATTATTTTCTTTACAAATAGTAGACCATGGCCAATTCGGCATAATACATTTACAAAATATTCCTTATGTTTTCTCTCAACGCAAAATCTCTACTTATTCTGTCAGCTAGTTGTTTGCAAAATTGCAATGCAGGCTCCTATACCTAGTATATAATTTGAGTGACCATGTAAGTGTATAGAAGCTAACCAAGCTTGCCTGCTCAATTACATGCCATTATGATCCCTACTTAGTGTCTAAGAAACGATTAAGTAGATATCGTATAGCTATACGATACCTACTAAGACTCTACAATTTAGGTACTAACACAGTACGTTGATGTTTTAAAAAAGACTTTACCAAACTATGTATATTCATAATTTGTGCGCTTAAAATGTATGGAAAGAGCAGGCATTCCTTTTTGCCTCAATGGAGACTCGTCGACATGAAATGTAACTCGGTTATGATATGAAATAGAGTTATTATTATAATTTATTATATTATCCCAAATATCTTAATCTTCTTATGTATAGACGGCTAATTATGCAGGCATAGGCACCATACTAATTTCAGATCAAGTCTATCCTCATTGGCAACCAAGGTTTTAATCTATATGGAAATGGGATCTAGACCCAATGAAAAATTCAACGGCCACTGGAGTCTGCTAAACTGCGATCCAAAAGTCGATAGCCTCTACAATAAAGTGATGGTTGTGTCAGATCTATACTGACTCAAAAGATATGCAGGAACGTTCATTATAGTACGAGAACCCATGAAGGGAATTTGGGATTTACTCGAGCGCGTCAGATATTGATAGCATCCTCATCAAAGTAGGAATGTTAATCTGATAATTTGCATAATGGAGGTAAGATTTCAAAATGTAAAAAAAAAGAGAAATTAATCGAGCGTGTCAGATTTTCTAAGGGGATGTTAAGTAAACCTAAAAAAGGCTAATCTTCTCGTTGAATAAGCTGACGATTTAGGTGTCACGCTCAGAACAGAAAAAACATAGAAATGGTATGCACCCAAATTACTATCGGAACCGCTGTCGCCAAACTCACACAAGTAAACCGATAATCATATATTGCACTACAAAGAAACAATTCGTTTGATTCGTAGTTTAAGTTTATTCAAAACTAGTCTATTTCACAGATTTGGAAATAAACCCTGCTGACCTACAAATAAGATTTATTTTGCTTTAGCAGTAGAACGTATTTACGATCTATAGTCATACTAGATTCGATTTACGAGTCAATTCCGCTACTCAACCATAGATGGCGGTATTCTAAGTTGTAGCAATTCTAAGCTTAATTACATAAGGCATATGGTTGAAATTTGCGTGATCGGTCTGTTTCTGCTTCTACTCGGTTAGGGCCGTACCACGTAGCACATTGGATTACTTTATCGATATCGATAGATGATGTGATATTTTGTTCATATAATAAGTGTATTTATCAATTAAATTTTATATTTAGTCAGTCAATGTTCATACAAATTAATAACATGTAACACGTGTGTTGTTAAGTAGCATAACAAATATTTTGAATACTTATTGACAGCGATGAAAATAAAACATGATTACTTACTTGATAAAAAAACTTAAAAATTTTCATTGATGGAAGCGCAGCAGGTTTCGTATATCTATAGCCTTTACTTGATATTATAAAATCGTCTTTTAAAAAATGCTCAGAGCATATCGTGCTTGATTTGGTTGGCATCCAATTAACTCTACCTGTTGCATCTATCCATTTTTCTTTGATGCTTGCATCTTTAGGAAATCAAAAAATATTTTAAATTATGTTAAGAGGACCTACTAATGCTTATTTAGTGATCAATGCAACGTTAGTTAAACATTGCATTGATCACTAAATTGATAAATTATACTTACTATTCACTACATTGATAAATTATAGTTACTATTCAAAACATAGATTATATTTTTGCAACAAAGTATCTATTAGATTGAATCTAATACACCTCTTAAAATAAATTACGTGAGTGAATAAAGCCGACCTTATACTTGGATTGTAATGTAATACTAAATAATAACATATAATAATATTCGTAACATAATTATGCTTTTTTTTTTTTTGGTATCGGGTTGGAAAACCCTCATGGAGTCCCTCCGCCCCGGGAAGGACGAAGGGGACTTTCAGACTCTTACTGACTAAAAACCAACCCGTGCTCCTCATGTACCCATGTGTCGGAGGGTAGGGTTTCACCAAAGCATGCCTCGCTACCCCCCGACGGGTATTGGCCCGCCAGATGGTCAGGCGGGCCCCGAACGAAACCCCCTTGGCGGCGGATGAAGGTGTTGGGCTCCGCCGCCAAAACACCCAGCGGCCGCAGAGGATAGGGAGGAGGGCAACGCAACACCGCATCTCCTCTTCCTCTGCGGCCCCACCGCGACGCAACGATGGTGCGCCCCTATTTGGTCGCGGGAGATAGGGCGCGGGGCAACGCAACACCCACACGCCTCTCCTCCCGCGACCGCACCCAACTGCGAGGGACAGACAGAACTGTCTCCCGCACCCGCACCATGGGACGCATCCTACGCAGGCCTCTACCAAGCCCACGTGGAGCGTCCCCTCCCGGGATCCCGCTTAGCTTCACCGTGGGTGGCTTCTAACCCACGGTTACTGAGCCCGCCCACCACGACAAGGTGGAGATCCCACGGGGGGGAACAATTATGCTACTACATACACACAACACCACCTAAGCAGAGCTTGTACTATGGGTACTAGACAATGGATAAACATACATATATACTTTTTTTTAAATACGTAGGTACCTACATATTACATTGTTCATAGAAACACCCACCCAAACAAAACATACATAATAAACATTTCGTAAATGTTTTATTTCCGTGTTTCGATATCAATCGATAATTTTAATATTCGACTTGACCACATCACTAAACGAGTAGCGCGGCATTTTCGAGAATGTTCTATTGAATAGAATCAATCCAAAATAAACTTTATCTTCGATATATAAGGTGCATTTTTACTAACCGTTCTATTAAATATTATTTAATTGAAACAAATTAAGGCCCACTTGCACAACGATTCTTAAATTGAATTAAGATGTATTTAACGAGAAAAAAATATTAAACACCACTAGCGTCTTGCACAACGAAAAATTTGTCGAGTAATATGATTTAAGAACTGTCAAAATTAATTGCCGAAAATCGGCTGTTTAGTGGCTAATTTTATTTAAGAACTGTCACACTGATGTTGTCATTTTGTCATTAGCGACGAAAATTATCAATAATTATATAACTGGACTGGACGACGCAGCAGGGGGAGGCCTATGTCCAGCAGTGGACGTCCCTAGGCTGACTATATATAACTGATAACAATGTACCTACTTGTGTTATTGTTAACCCTAGAATCCTACACTATTTGGCGCACATGTTATTCCTACCCTGGGGTGCTGAAACACCCCATACTAAAATGACTGTAATCCTTAAAATAAAAAAAACAATTCATGAAAATACGTTTTATTAAACATAATCGGTAACTTGAGATCACAAATCAGCCTTATTACACAAAGTTAAATGTAGTTTGAGCAACAGCGCTTGTAGGATTTGGTCCTTTTTTGAGGATCACTGCAATGGACTAAGTTGGCATCCGGTGACGGTCCTCCAAATGTTCATGTATCAGTTCCAAACCTAATTTCAAAACTGTCTGCTGAAATTTTATATTTGGCTTATTATTTGATCTTGAACACTTGTAAAGAACCCAGGAATTACAACTGGTCCCAACTTCTATTTCTTCCTCGCCAGATTTGTGGTTTAGAATAGAGCTTATTTCTTCGTAATTCAAAGCTCTGACAGCCATCCGAAACAAAATAAATAAACTTCATTGACTTTTACCTTCATAATATCTAAAATATATGTATTTAATTCATATAAGACTATTGTTTTAATAAATAATCAAATTTAATAACTTATTACATATAAATGCATCAATCGTAATAAATAAATAATCTTACGATTTTACTACACTGGGGTACTGGCGTACCCCACAACACTTTATACAGGCGACCACACAACGCGGTCCCTCGTCACGGTATAGACGTAACACGAGCGGTTGACACCAAACTAAAATACTCCGACGCGCGAATACGTGGATATTAACGAAATTGAGATATTTAGAAAACAAATCGGTGTGGGGTGCACCTGCACCCTATGTAGGGTTCTAGGGTTAATGCTCAAAAGATTCTAGTTATTATTTGTCAATTGTCATTTCGTTGCTAGGCGACGACAATGCGTTTTGTTTTATGCTCAAAGTATATATAGTCTAAGGTTTTATGCGAAACCATACGCATAACATCGTTAAAATCGTAACAAAAAGGCTTCATGCCTTGAAGCAAAACGTAGAAACTACTTTACCGACCTCATAAAATGTTTAACTAAATCTAAGCGTTGTTGTCGTTGTGCAAGAGGACGCTAAATACTTTTAACTTAAATTATTTTATGCTGTTAATTCTGTTCAACAAATTTAAATTAAGGAGTGACTTAAATCAAACGTTACGCAAGTGGGCCTAAGACTTTTATTGAAAACCATAGATTTATATGTACTAACGCACTAGATTCGCCCTTCTGTACAACGAAAATGTTCCACTGACTTATGGCTCGGGAACTATACAGCTCTTAGTTCGTTTGACAACTCACTAGTGAGCGCATGAAACCGCGGTCTGTCAATTGGCATTATTTAATTATTTATTTAATTGGAAAAAGACGTTTTCAGTGATTTTTTCTGTGCAAATCTGTTTTATTGCTTGGTAAGTAATCTAGTTTTTGACATAAAACATCTTAGCAACGAAATTACTAGGCAATATTATCAAGTTTCGTGCACCGGACAAGTCCATTGTGGGCAAGTCCACTGTGGGCAAGTCCATGATTAATAAATGAGGGCGAGTCCATTGTACTATCTGTCACTTTCACATATGCACGATATTAAGTTTGCAAAAAAGAGACACATACATACGCCGAGTTGTCGGCAGTTCTCGTCATAGAATAAAATTACAGACTGGACAAATTCCTTTGAGAATCTCGAGTACCGACTTCATATTTTTTGCTCTAGAATATTTGTCAAAGGTTGGTATGTAATTATTATTATTGTTAGTATATTATAAATAATATAGTTTTAAATTCATAGATTGGTGTATTCTACGTTCATACTCAGCAATGCCGTCGTGTGTTCTACGTTTTTGTAAAAATACGTCCAAAAATACAAATAAAGCTTCAGGAGTTACTTTCCACAAGTGAGCTATTTTACTGATGTTTATTATAAGTACATGCTAGAGAACAAAAAATAAATGTTCGTTTGTCTTCTTCTTCTTTACCGATTTTGACCACTTTTCTTGTATTTTTGAAGTTACCTACGTAGGGTGTTGAATATTAGGTACAAAAATTTATCTGTAAGTTTTTAACTAATAAGGTTTGTATCGCTCGCCTATTGGCCATATGGTTTGTTTCTTAATTTATTATGTTCTATGTGACAGCTCTTCTGTGTCAGGAGCTAGAGACATTGCTTCACAGAGTACTTTATATATACGGGCATTGCTTCCAAATGCATTAATAGTAAAGGATTATAATATATTGAAATATTCCACTACAAATTTAATCTTTTATTTACGCCCACCTAATTTTCAATAGGTTATGGGCCCAGTGTGCGCGAGTAAAATCCGCTGTGTTGAAAATATCTTTTTGAAAAATGGAGTCTTCCAAAGTTAAACGAAATATAAAACCGTTCAATGGCGAGAAGTATAGCGTCTGGAAATTTCGTATCCGAGCGTTGCTGAGTGAAATGAATGTGATAAAAGTTATTGACGACGTCCCATTAGTACGCGACGAAAATTGGGAGAAAAACAATTGCATAGCTAAAAATGTCATTATTGAATATCTTTCAGACTCTTACCTTGGATTTGCCAAGGAAAACATTTCGGCAAAAGATATTCTAAAAAAATTGGATGCGTTATATGAGCGTAAGAGCATCGCGACGCAATTGGCGTTGAGAAAAAAGTTGTTGTCGTTAAAATTAAAGAGTGAATTACCGCTGATAAAACACTTTACCACGTTCGACGAGCTCATCACTGAGCTACTAGCCGCTGGTGCAAAGTTAGAAGAAACCGATAAGGTTGCTCATTTATTGCTTACTCTACCTTCGACTTATGACGGAATCATAACAGCAATCGAAACCTTATCGGAAGATAATCTGACGTTAGCTTTCGTGAAAACACGGCTATTGGATCATGAAGTGAAGTTGAAAAATGAGTCAGGCGATATGAGTGCAAAAGTGTTGCACATTGAAACGAAAAGTGACAAGTTGATGAAAAGAAAATTTGATAATCGACAGTCAAATAAAAATATGAAACAAAAGGAGGATTCTAAGTTCATAAAAAAATGTCATCATTGTGGACGTAGAGGACATAATTATACGAAATGATTGTTTCTATTTCAAACGAATGAACCAACAAAAGGGTCCAAGAACATTACAATCTGTCGAGATAAGCGAAAATAAACAATCATCATCGAATGAGTTCTCAGGGTTTGCTTTTATGACCGGCGAATCTGAAACGCAAGACTATGATAACAAAATTACTTTTCTTCTAGATTCTGGCGCTTCGGATCACATTATCAATAGAGAAGACTTATTTACTAACTTTGTTGTTTTAGACACACCACTGAAAATTTCAGTTGCTAAAAATGGCGAATTTATTTCAGCTGCAAAAAGCGGCAACATGCAGGTTACCAGCAACATGGGTGTACAGGGTTGCTTGGAGGGCGTTTTGTACTGTCCGGAGGCTCCGTACAATTTGCTATCCGTTTCCAAACTGCAGCGAGCTGGCTACACTGTCATTTTTGGTACTGACGGTACGAGAATATGCAAACGAGGTAAAACCGTGATGAAAGGTATGTCTTCCAACAATTTAATTTCTGTAGACTTGGTGGCATCAGTAAGCGTTAGTCGTCCTGTTTTCCAAGCATGCACAAGTGATCAAAATAATTACAAATTATGGCATCAGCGCCTTGGTCACATGAGTAAAAATAAATTTATAGAAATAAAACGACATGAGTTGTTTGAGGACATAAATGAATTAAGCGCTGTAGTGCCGGATGATGATTTGTGTGAAGCTTGCATTAATGGAAAGCAGAGCCGGCTTCCGTTTAATCACGCCAAGGACAAAAGTCACATAAATCGACCACTATTTGCTGTCAGTTCTGAAGTCTGTGGTCCTGTCACTCCAACAACAGTTGATAATAAAAATTATTTCGTGATGTTTATTGATCAATATACTCATTATTGTGTTACATACCTGATAACATACAAATCAGACGTATTTGCTGCGTTCAAAGATTTTGTTGCAAAAAGTGAAGCTAAATTTAATTTAAAGGTAGTAAATTTGTTTTGCGATAACGGTGGTGAGTACTTATCTGCTGAAATGAAAAGCTACTGTGCTGAAAAGGGTATTTCATATCATTTAACAGTTCCTAGAACTCCACAGCAAAATGGTGTTTCTGAACGAATGGTGAGAACCACTACTGAGAAAGCTCGTTCTATCTTAAACGGTGCTCAATTTGATAAGGTTTTTTGGGGTCAAGCAGTTTTGACTGCAGTTCATTTAATAAATATAACACCTACTAAAGCCTTAAAACTTTTAAAAACACCATATGAGATGTGGCACGATAGGAAACCTAAAGCAAAATATTTAAAGGTTTTTGGATCGACAGTCTTTGTGCATAACAAAACGACCAAAGCTAAATTTGATGATAAATCATGGAAAGGTATTTTAATGGGTTATGAACCAAACGGTTATAAAGTTTGGAACCCAAATTGCGAAAAGTTCGTAGTAGTCAGAGATGTTATCGTGGACGAAACTAACTTTTTGAAGTCCAGGCCTCCTTGGAAGTCTGAAGAGAATATAGAAAATTCTCATGACAAAACTGATAATGACATTGTGTCAAAGTCAGTGTTAAGTAAGTTCCGAGACTACTCTGAAACAGAACTAGATAGCTCAAAATCTAGTGGGCATGATGAATGTCCAATTAAAGTTCGCAAATTGAACCATGATACGTTAAGCGAGGTACGTTTTGATAATTAAATGACTAGTCGTTCTGAAAATACAAACAAAAATATTGAACTTAGGAGGAGTGATAGGATTAAAGACAAACCCCCTGTTTCATATAATGAAATTTATGACGTAGACTATTTAATGTGCGCTCAGACAATTTATGCAATTTACCAAAATCATTTGAAGAGATTAAGCATAGAATTGATAGAAGTAAATGGGAAAGCGCGAGAAGGGAGGAACTTAATTCATTACATAAAAATGAAACGTGGAGTTTAGTACCACGACCACCAAACAAAAACATCGCAGATTGTAAATGGATTTTTACCATCAAAAATGATGAATGTGGACCTAAATTCAATGACTAATTTCAAAAGATATTTGATGAGCAAATTCCAAATGACCGATTGAGACAAAATAAAATTGTTTCTGGGCATAAAAATCACTAGAGAAGGTGATCAAATGTCTTTAGACCAAAGTGCATACATTAAAACAGTCTTGACCAAGTTTAATATGCATGAGTGTAAACCTGTGTCTACCTCTTTAGAAAATAAGTTAAATTATGACGCATTGAACTCTGAGGAGAGATATGGCGCACCTTGTCGAAACGTCATAGGATGCCTTATGTATATTATACTATGTACTAGGCCAGATCTAAGCGTCAGTGTAAACATACTGAGTAGGTACACACACAAAAATAATAAAGAATTATGGCAATGTCTTAAACGGGTATTAAGGTACTTAAAAGGCACAACCGATCTAAAATTGTGTTACATAAGATGTAAATGCAATGATATTTTGTGTGGGTACGTAGACTCAGACTGGGGTGGTAATGATACACAGGATAGAAAAAGTACAACCGGGTATTTGTTTAAGCTCTTTGACCAGTGCACGATTTCCTGGAATACAAGAAAACAGTCGTCAGTCGCGGCTTCTTCGACTGAAGCTGAGTATATGGCATTATTCGAAGCAGTCAGAGAAGCACTGTGGCTTAAATCTTTAGCAGCCAGTATAAACATGCACATCACTGTGCCAATTGTCATCTATGAAGACAATAATGGTTGTATAAGTATAGCCAATAACCCAACATGTCACAAACGGTCAAAACATATTGACATAAAATATCATTTTTCTCGAGAACAAGTTGAGAAAAATGTAATAAAATTAAATTATATTCCCACAGGTGAACAGCTAGCAGACGCACTGACAAAAGCACTACCTGCAATCACGTTTCAAATGTTGAGATGCAAAATGGGTGTACAATAGTAGTGTGAATAAGTGTGTAGACAAAATACAAGATTTTATGTATTTAATTTTAAACATAACAATATTTAATTAGTGAAATTGAATTTTTATGTTGATTTGAGAACTTAAGTTGAATTGGTCTGGTTGGCGGTTTTACTGGGTTTTCCCCAACCCTCGAACGAATGTTGGACCAAATTGTAATTCCCCAGTAAGCATTTGGAAGTATATGTGATCTAGTTAGGTAGTAGTTTAAATTGATTTTTGTTTGTATAACTACCGATTAATTTTTGAGGGGGCGTGTTGAATATTAGGTACAAAAATTTATCTGTAAGTTTTTAACTAATAAGGTTTGTATCGCTCGCCTATTGGCCATATGGTTTGTTTCTTAATTTATTATGTTCTATGTGACAGCTCTTCTGTGTCAGGAGCTAGAGACATTGCTTCACAGAGTACTTTATATATACGGGCATTGCTTCCAAATGCATTAATAGTAAAGGATTATAATATATTGAAATATTCCACTACAAATTTAATCTTTTATTTACGCCCACCTAATTTTCAATATAGGGCTTATTATATTATATACGGTCCACAAGCGGTTGCTGTTGTCGCGAACGAAAAAATATTCCTATAGCAAGGAAAATTTCGTGATCTCAGGTAGAATATTAATAAAAACATCTACTAATATAATATCTATGTTCGGTTGCTTGTGATCATAAATACAGAAATATCCGTGGAAATGCATTCCATATACACAGGTGAATGGCAAATTTATGTACACAAATAAAACCAGGAAACCGCTAAAATAACAACCCCTTTATAATCAATATTGCTAAGTGTGGTTGTGTCGACGGAACTCTGTTCCGGGCATCTAAATCAGGCTGAATTAAGTACTTTAACCACGCCGAGTTATAAAACTAAGAATTTACCATCCTTCAAGCCAGGCGTTTGCAACTTTGCAGTAACATACCTAGTAATTTATATAAATTTAATTATCTATTACAATCTATATATCTATCTGATTGTATTTTTCTGTGTCCACGAAACATCAAGTAGGTAAAATAAACAGTTTGTCACATTTGCCTATATACATTCATAATCTTTGACGAAATGACCTGCTGGCGCATGCGTAGTCAATCAGTCTGAGTGACATGAGTGACAGTAATTTTGTTCGAAATATCATCTCTATATTATCTATCTCTATGTTGAAAACAATGAAAATTGTACTAACCGATGGTACGAAACACCTCCATTTTTAATATTTTTTCGCCTGCTATCATTTTTGCACTCCAAAACGGCACAAAACGGCATAGTTATAGAAATGAAACTGTGTCACGAAACGAGCAATTCGACGCGATATAAGAACGTGACTGGGGCCAGTTAAGCGTTACAACGCTTAATTGTGACACGCGTGCCACGCCTACTTACCATTTCCAGTGTAATATTTTCTCTTCCGTGGTGTCACGCAAACTCGTGGCCATTATTAGAAAGTTGCAAATGTGAATGAGTGAATTCGCCGTTTTGAAATACTCTAACGCGTCAGATTAAGATATATATGCTTTATCCTAACGTCCTAGACGTGCTTACTACACTTGCGTGCGTAGGTACATAATCTGACGATTATCTGGAGGGATGAAGGCAACAGCTCTTTTTTAAACATTTTGAAAGTCTATAGCCGCTCCCCCCACCGATGAAAGTTATACATTATTTACATTTTTATCTTTTTATCATCTAAGCTTTTGAAACCCAATAGGTCTCTATGACACTCGAGTAAATCCCAATTTAGCATCGTGGGCTCCCCTACTATTAAAGTTTTTTGATAGGTATGTACCTATGCTAAAAATATTTTATATAGGTACACCGCCTTTGATTCGACTATAAGCCGGAGAAAAACATTCATAACAGCTCGAACTGTCATATGGCTAACTTCCAATAACTGAAAGTCATGTAAACAGCCAAACATATTAGGACATAATTATGCCTAAGTTAATACAGTGCATATATTTTGTTTACATAAAACAGAATATAATTTCATGTTTACGTATGTGTTTAGTATAATTTACTTATGAATAAACATGGTTGAGAATAATAGACAATTCTGACCTGTAGCCTCATGTATGTAACTCATATAATATTTATAAATATGTGTAGTGTGTACCTGTCAGATAGGTGCGTATTATCTAAGTCGTATCTACTCATGGGATCTGTATTGACGTAAACATGTATAATTCTTAACGAATGCCATATTCACGGTCAAGTCACTTATTCATCGTCATAATCAAATTGTAAACAAAGTTTTATTAAAAATTATTAGTTTCTACCTATCTTTAGTGCTCGTATATGAAGCTTCCATAAGTCATGTACATAATAAAATAACAGCGAAATCTGTAGGTATGGGTCATAAATAATATAATTTTTTTATAATTTTTATAATATATTTTTATAATTTTTTTGGTCATAAATTCGGTATTCCATGGTAGGAGTGCTCTTGAACTACATGAAACATATAATATGTATATTGTTGACTTCATGAAAATACGGACAACATTAAATGACAATGAAATGAAAATTGGTTTTGTTTGGAACTCCAATGCAACAGTTACAATATAGTGAGAAAAAGAAAACAGTTTAAGTAAGAGCCAACATTATTTTTCACCAGGAACATAAACATATTTATAACATATTTTGACTGCACGGTTGGCGAAGTGGTTTAAGCGGCCGCCTCGCCACTTGACACTGCGCCGAGTGTTGTGGGTTCGATTCCCACACGAGACAACACTTTGTGTGATCCATAAATTGTTGTTTCGAGTCTGGGTGTTCATTGTCCGCGTTAGTTGTATGTTTGTAAAGTTCCCCGCGACACAGGATTTAGTCCTAATGCGGGAGTTGTCTTTTAAAAAAAAGAGAAAATAAAAAAAGAGAATTTTACGTAGGTATCTATTTACAGTCAGTACAGTCAAGGTAGAATATGCAATGTAGCATAGTAGAGTGTTGCTCTACTCTCCAAAATGACGCGACCCAAATGTTCGCTTCCTTTTTTAGTAACTTATTCGAGTACTAGTGCTCCAGGAATAATCAAGTGCATAGCAATCACGGGTCCAAAGTAGATCAAAGCACGGCACAACAATTTATAGATCATACAAAGTGTTGTCCTTAACACTTCGCTTTGCAGTTGCACGCACGACTGGAAGGGTATCTAACTATTCAGGCCGACTTTTAAGTTTGAACACCCATACATACATACATAGACTCACGTCTGTTTCCCGGAGGGGTAGGCAGAGACTACGGAAAGCCATTTGCAAAGATCCTGACATATCTCTCTTGCTTCATTCACTCCCATCAAATTTCTCATGCATGCTCTTCGATTAAGGGTACTTCTAACCTGTCCCTTTTTTAGGATGTCTCCAATGTGGTCAGAGAACGGCCGTCTAGGTCTTCCCCTTCTTCCTGTCCCATTCACACTTGACTTGAACCCCCATGTGTTTGAAAATCGCCGAGTACGGCAAACGCATTGTGAACATCTCTATGCGCTAATTAACATTATCTCAGTAACACATATAATATTTTCGATAGTCATATTTATGTAGCGGGTCTATATCCCGCCGCCATTGTTTAAAAAGACAACTTGAAAATCTCAATCCAAATGAAATCGAGCACTTGGATGAATGAACTATTTATTTACTTAGGTATTGTTTTAATCCAAACAAACTCGATAGTCGCAGCCAGTAGACCTAACGCCCCATTGGCAATGGTAGAATCATTTAAACGTTTAGCTATACTATAATACGATGGTTAAAGGAAACTAGTAAGTATAGTGTATAGCGCGATGAGGCTGCATTTAAACATTTTAAAATATTGCGTACATACATTCATCTATGTCATTCATAAAAAAATTACATCGCGTTACTCATATTAATAATATTAGAACCGGTTTGTGATAAAAATTACTAATCCTAATTATGTAAATACATAGGTACATACAAGGATTATGATTGATAGTAAAGATTTTCTTGCTTAGTACCTACCTACATAAATAAAATGTTATTTTGTGAATATGCACGATGATTTCCAAAAAAAAAGATTCCGAAGAATTGAGAACCTCCTCCTTTTTTTGAAGTCGGTTAAAAATATATTTAACCTTTGATATAACTGACATAAATAATATATCACTAATATGTTATTTTATCGATAGTTATTGAGTGGTGAGACTGTTTGAAGTGAAACTTTATGAATTTTAGTAGGTATTTATTTATAAAAAGCCTAGCAAAAATAATGCGCTTCATCAATATTCAAACACGTGATCAAATAAATCAAATATGAATAGGTATCTAGCTATAGGCAATTAATATCCTAAAGTTTGACCTTCCTTATAACATTATTTATTATTTGCTATAAACACCGAGCTTCGTCTAAAATTGCTACTAAGTACTTTGCAATAAAATAGACAATATAATAATATATCTAAAGATTTGTCACTTTGCACTTTACACATTCAAACGGAAAAAAGGTTTACTAAAAGTTTCTTCTATTGATTTTATTTGTATAATTGAAGGTATAGATATTAATAATAAATACGCACCCAAACAGTCCGTAAACTCTTCAATAATTTAAATATATCCTCATTGACGTCACGGTGGTCTAAACTTGTAAATAAATATAAAGATAACAATAACTCACACACGTCTTACACAAACCATCAATCAACACAAACTCCGTTGTTTTTACTTAACAAGAATTTTCCTTACGTTAAGCACTATTATTAAACCTGTGTATTATAATGACGTCATTCATATTGTCTGCCTCGTTCGTCCGGTTTACTCTTGATCTGTAGGTCTCGGATACGACTTCTAGTTCTTTACTCTATAGGTTTTCTGGAGATTGATTATTTATTGCCGTTGTTGTTGTGGTCGAATCGAACAGATTCGATCGCCAGATTTGTAGCTTTACGAACGACTAGAGCGTACTCTGCATCATACAGACATAGCTGTATTCTAGGTTTAGATCAGTATCAGGATAGCTGAGGGCGTGTTACAACTATACTTGCCTTGGTGACCTTCGGCACCGGCGTTATGTCCTGTCCTCCGAGGCACGGAGCAAGCGACAAATAATAAAATTATCTTTGACTGCATGGATGGCGTTGTGGTTTATTGGTTTCTGTGGTCACTATAAAGCGCCGTGTGGGTTGGATTCGATCCCCCCACAAGACAAAACTTTATGTCATTCACAGTTTGTTCCTGCATTGTAATCGCAGACAAAATCCATTTTGTCTGAACATTAAAAGAATACGAAAAAAAAAAAGGAAATAAAATGAAAGGAAAAAGGCAATGAGTCTGAGTTTGTTTCGGCTTTTCTTCTAAATAGATAATTTACTTCAATGTATAAGTGTTGTAAATAAACAAAATGCAGAAATAAATGTCTTTACGTTACTGCAAGTCTGGATCACATCCAGATGTTATTTGTTTCCGTTGCTTTAATGTTTGTAGAGTCCCTTGCATGCCAAAGACAAGGTACCTCTATATTACTGCTTCTTTTAAGTGAAATAAGATTAGATGTAGGGGTGGCTAGGTCTAGGTTTCTGACAAGACCTCTATTTCGAGTGGTAGTACCAAAAAAACGTTTGTTGGTAAAATGCTATGCCTAAAACTTTGGGGATAGGTACTTCGACAGTATAATGTATGTCAATAGGTATTCCAAATGATGTAGTTTTCACCGACGCGTAAACTTTATGCACATATTATGTTGAGCTTCGTTAGAGCCTTAGACGGGTCATCTAGAATATAAGTGATCTGTTTGCTTTAGTGCTGCCAATATTTATAAAGCAATATAGTTTCGCACAGCTCCACTTGCGCGGGTTTTGGTTATCACGGCAGTGGGTAGGCCTACTATTCCATAGGTAGGTAGGTATTTACCTACTATTCCGATATGTGCACAACTGTATAAGCTGTATTAGGACAGACAAAATTCTTGCGGTAATTTGACTGCACGGTTGGCGTAGTGGTTTAAGTAGCCGCCTCGCCGCTTGACACTGCAGCGAGTGTTGTGGGTTCGATCCCAACACGAGGCAACACTTTGCGTAATTCACAATTGTTGTTTCGAGTCTAGGTGTTCATTGTGTCCGTTAGTTGTATGTTTGTAAAAGTCCTCCGCGACACAGGATTAAGTCCTAATGCGGGAGTTGTCTTTTTTAAAAAGAAAAGAAAAAGAATTTATGTATGGAAGAGTAACAAACATCCATCCTCACAATGTTTCGCGTTTATATATTGTAATAGTAGGATCTCTTACCTCAAACTTATGATTGTTCACTTCTGTTCTGTTCATGTTGTTGTCAACAACCATCTCGCTGGCAGTCATCTTGACTACAATCTAGAGAGAAGCTTTCAAACGTAGACTCTTTTATAACGTTTGATAGTCCATGTTTAGGAGGCCTAATTTTGAAACTGTCACCTGAAACAAATAAAAATACAAGTAAGTGATTGGATTTTAGTAGTTGGCAGATCATCAGTTTATTTCGATTTTAGAATCAACGAACAGGTTTATTAATGTACGTTGTGCAATAAAATAAACGTAATTCAAGAGACATAGAGCGTGTCGGTAATGTTAGAAAATGTTACAGAATTCGTTCAATGTTAAATACACCAACAGCTTGTAAAAAGTTCTAGATCCATCTGTAACGTCAACTATACTAGGTACCTATATGAAGTCTACAAAGTGCAACAAACTGCGTACAGTCAGAGCACTGAGTGCGGTGGCTTAACAGCCTTCGGTAATGACTTCAAAAGCCATTGAAGGTTTACTAGCTGATGCCCGCTGCTTCGCACGGAGATTTTAGGTAGATAACATTAAATCAAGCTTTCGTTACCACTATAATAGGTATATACAAAATTACTTGTGCTGACTGAAGTATCATCGCAGTACCTTATCGACTCAAACTAGCACTTAGATAGAATTTGGTCAGGGTTCCTTTAACGACGACCGGTTGGCGCAGCGGGAGTGTAAGCGACTACTACGCCGAAGGTCGCGGGTTCGATTCCTGCTCAAGTCAAACATTTGTGTGCATGAACATGGATGTTTGTCTTGGTTTGGGTGTTTCTATGTATAATATGTATGTATTTACAAAAAAATGTATATATGTATGTTTATCCATTATCTAGTACCCATAGTATAAGCTTCTGCTTAGTTTGGGACTAGATGGTGTTGTGTGAATGTGGTAGAATATTATTATTATTATTATTAATGACGTATAGACCCATTTGGAAGGGATTTTAATATTATTTCACCCAAGGAGGTCACACAATGCGTGGAACACCGTCGATTGTAGGAAGCCAATATTTATACTCCTAGCATTATAAAATAATAGTAATAATAGCTTAGCTTTCGCTCCATTTCAACCTCATCAAGTTTAATTTCCGCAACTAAATATGGTGCGTCTCCAAGGTCTAATCTACATATTTGAACGCTAAAATTCATCGAAATTGGTTCAGCCGGTTTAGACGTGAAAACGCAACAACCATAATTACATATATTTACAATAGTAATAAGGATTATAATTTCATGAGCTGGTGCTTCTACTGACGTGCGTCTATTTTAGAGACTAGACTATATCTAACAGGCTACATAAAATCTAGATATACATCGTGTGTCGTATAAGGAACTACAACATATTATATAAATACTTAAATTAAATAACATGCACCCGACATACTGGTAACCTTTTAAAATATTCATTCAATCCTTATAAGGCGTACCTAATTAACTTGTTTTATATTTTCTAGTTTATTGTATTAATAATAGAACAGCCTGATAGAAATTTACCTAAATTAATACGAAATTGCCATGTTAATTTTATCCTTTATTTACTAAAAGGGTAGACCGAGGCGAATCGGATCAGTGGGTGAATCGGATCAGAATAAGAAATTTGTGAATAATTTTAATAAAGCGTTGATACGGAACGCAAGCTGTTGGCAGCTCACGAGCCACTTCTACCCTGCACCTCCTGCCATCGGTTTCGTTTTGATACGACTAGTACATCAGTGTCAGCGGCCCTCGCCAGTGAGTCGCTTTTTGTGCGCGTTAAAATTTTCGCGCTTATCAACAATACATGCTTACTATTTCTTGGTGTAAATCTAAGAACTTGTGTTAAATCTTTGCATTTTATAGCTTAACCGGCTTGGGAATACCTAGGTCTATTTTAGAAAACACTTTAGTTTTTAAGCATAGTATTATAGCTTAATATGTAAAATAATAATTTCAAAAGTCTTCAATATGGGGTGATTCGGATCGCGTCATCGGGGGTGAATTGGATCACTTATTTAAAATGATTTATTTTATATTAGAGAATATTTAAGTATTTTTGTTCAATCATAGATGGTCCACACATATAAAAGACAAACAATAAAGGAAAAAAGCAGAAAAATGTTCCCCAAATAAAAATTATAGCCCCGAACAAAGTACTGGCCCAAGAATTAATCTTAGGTCTGGCTGCTGAGATTTAAAAATTACCATACACGAATTTACAAGGAATAGTTTCTCTCTCCATTGATGTCATTAAGATACGTCGTAGACAATAAAACCAATATTGCATTTGACTCCACCCCAGTGTAAGATAAATCTTTAAAAAAGAAATGCTAAGAAGAAACTAAAAACTGCCGGAAAAGACGTGAAAATAAGAGAAACTGACTGAATACCAAAGAAAATATGAAGAAGAATAATAATAAAAGAACACTTTGAATAAAAAGCAAAGGTTCTCGTGCGAAGCACAAAAATTGGCTTTGTATTTACTGATAACAAAAATCATTCATCATGTGAAGAATGGTGCCATGAAAAAAGTGCTGATCTGGGTGGGAAAGAAGGCCCGTATCGATTTGATTTATGTTTTAGTTAATAATATTGTTCTGATTATTAATTCTTTTTATATTGCTTTTGATACAAAAGCCTATAATGCTGGAAAAACATTCATTTTATGTATGATCCTATTCGCCCCGATAATTGGAGCGATTCGGAGATTTCTCTCTTTCTACCTTTTGCTTAATATTTTGCACAATTTATGAGTAATTTGAATTTCGAAATGTTTAATGCTTAGCAAAATAACTACTGATTGCCGTTTTGGCAATTAAAGTTAGGTACATAACTTTAATTGTTACACTTTAGTATGTTTTTTATGTCCTCAAATAAAAAGTGATCCGATTCGCCTCGGTCTACCCTACATTCTTCGTTTGGTTTTTCCGTAATATTTACAAAGAATAACAGATAGATGCGGATCGGATTACACATAGATGTGGCAATCGCAAAATCAGATGATGTTGTAATCGTGATACAGTGAGCACGGCTCAAATTATTGTCTATTTTTATTGTGTCCGAACTACCGTTGATATATACCATTGTGTGAGTGATAAGATACAATTACGTCGATATTACGTTGTTACAACATATGTGTGTATAATAGTGTATATAATAATATGTGTATAATCGCTTATCTATACAATGGCTGCATTATCTTGCATCTGACATTCACTACCTTCCGTGCTGCTTGTAAGTTAATCTGATCTTCGTGCTGGATAGCGCGAAGCAAGATTAGGAGAAGTACTTTACAGTATACCCTTACGTTAAATTATTAAAAATATAAGAAACATCGAAGACATTCAAGCTCTGATGTATAATTAATAATTATATGGTAGGTAGAGTACCTGCTGGTATAATTATTTGAGCGAAAACTATAAAAAGGCGGATCCCAAAGGTAATCGGGGATTCGTGTAATGTCGCTGCAACGGGAAAATGTGACGAACATCGTGGTGGTTTAAATCAGCAGACTCCGGACCAAAGCATGAGTCACGGGGATCCAGGGCCGTTCCGACTCAATGCAGCGCCTGTGTGCGAAATCTATGAAGCGTCTGTGCAGTGGCGTAGGGCGGATGACCTTTCTTTTTTAGTCATTATTATATATATTTTTTAAGTGTTATAATTAACGCATATCACGGCGCGCGGCGCGCCTGTCACTCTGGCGCCTGTGTGCGCCGCGCACATTGCACATAGGGAAGGTTCGGCCCTGCGGGGATCTACAGAAGAAAGGAGAGCTAGTAACAGAGTTGCCACGAACAATAATTAACGTGAAAAGCATGCAGCACAGCATTCAGCTCTACATAGATCTATAGGTAACTACACAATTCATAACCTAGTCGTGGATACACAAACAGATAGATGGCAGGCAGGCAGTATTAGTTATTTCGGAACGAGGCAGTGTCGTTGCTTCAATATTAGTAAAGTACACATTGATTTCATAAAAAGAGGATTATATTTCTTTAGCAGTCAAAAATCAATATTTAATCATACACCTCGAAGAATAATACCATAAAACAAATTATTTATTGGAGACTAATATTTTTCAAAATCAATCTACCATTTCAAATACATTGTATTGTTTGCACTATTATAATATTAGGGTATACTGTGGTCTTAGAAAAAATCCTTGAATCTGATAATGCATAATTACTTAATTGGATTTAATATTTAATCATGTTCTAATAAAGTAAACTCGTCAAGGCTTTGTAAATTTAGCCGAAGGCCGCATATACATACATATACCATGTATTTTAAGGTAGCGTTTTCCCGAAAAGTACCTATGTAAGTACTCAAGCCCAAGAGCTGAAGCTACCTATAACATTTATTTTACAAAATATGTTATGAAATAATTTTGACAGCAGTGTTTATTCGTAACTAACTTCAAGATGTCGATGATTGTGAATCGAACCTTAGGTCGCAGGACCTAATTTATATACTTTACCTTGCATTTGGTAGCTATATTTAAAGTCAAAACTAAAGTCTATACCAAAATTTCCAACCAGGATCCGAAAGGGAACTAGACTTTTTGAGGCAAAGAATATAGGTCTGCAAGCTCTTGCTGTCCATATACCTGCCTAAGTCTAATTTCATAATCCCACTCTTCGACACAAAATATCAATAAAAATAGCAAACAAGAAGTGTTCTTAATTTTATGTGCAAATAATTAAATTTCTTGTAGGTAAAAGGTATGCGCATAATGTACTGATGGTGATAATTATAAAACCGTAATAGCAACGGCTATTGAACACTGACAGAATGACCTTTTTATTTTGGCGGTTCCGTGACATGAGTTTGCACAAATGTTTTAAAGGAAAATAAAAGACAAACGACAAAGTTCTCAAGCGCATAAAAGCATCAAATAAAAAATATTTAGTCAAAATGTTTAAGGAAATAATTCAATTGACACACATTTTAAAACCATTTTAAAAATGAAAAAAGATCTTGCTTCAAATGTCGTGAAGCATAATACTTATATTAATCCAAAATAGAGAAACTAGACATTAATTTACAAACACACTGTTAATTGCCAAATATACATAATAGTTTCAGAGTAAATCCGATTTTGGCTGTTATCCTTTATGAAATGATGATGTCCTTTATGAAATGTTACTTAACTTCTGTCCGGTTTACCCATGACTCACGAACAAAAGTATGTCAAGATCACGCAGACCTACCAATATAATATGTTATTACAATATCCTTCTACAAAAAATCCGTTAACCCAGAATCAGTAATAGAATAGTGGATAGACCAACAGACTGGTATGCAGTGTCTCAGGTTCAAGCCCATGCCATGGCGCGCACCGCCGACTTATCGAAGTTATGTGAGTATCATCTATAACTAACACAAGAAGAATTAAATCAACAAGTGAATATGCAGAATTCAATCTATTCCTGTTCATTTCTATGTCTCCTTAGTAATATGTGTTCTCACTGCTGTGGTGAAAAGTTATGTGTGCTACACGAGAGCAAAGTTTTTTGTATCTCGTGCTGTTGAGTCCCTCACCACGCTCAGGATTCTAACTTTGATTCACTCGCTACGCTCGTGAATCAATCATAGAATCCTTCGCTTGCTCGGGACTCAAAATCAGCACTCGAAACAAAAAACAACTTTGCTCTCTTGTTACACAAATAACTATTATTATCACTGTATTATAGGTAGGTATAATATTATTGGAAGGAGGACGATGTTTAGAATGTTTAGTTGAATTATTGAAAATAATGAAGGAAAACATTGTTACTTAACTTGCATAGCTGATATGTCTCGATAACGTTCTCGAAAGATATAAAAATAAATAAATAAATAAACATGTGAAATCTGCACTTGGCTAGCTTGGTGGGCCATTGCAAACCTGAATTCCAAGACCTTGCCTTGGAGATCAGAGATTGCCCTTAGTACTACTGGTCACTGATATGTTTGTGAACCTTTACTAAATCATTTCAATGTCATATGTCATAAAAAGGTAGGTATAATAAACTAAATTAATTTCGCAGTCTAGTACGGAAGGCAAGGATAAATGATTGCTATGAATTAGAAAAAAAACATGATTAAATTGGATGTTGGCCTTCGATCATTAACATATTAATCCATCCACATAATTTGTGCTATTGACAGTTACTATGGGTCATAGACATCGGGCGATGCCTATACATTTGTTTGACGCACAATCACACTGAATGGGAAACTTCATAGTGAAAGGAAAGCGAGTGTCGACAACCTTTGATAAACACATAATGGACAGGTAAGCTGAAGAAAGCGAAGCCGAAATAAATAATATCTTTTTATAAACGGTTTAAAGTTAGTGTTAAACACGTATCATTATTTGTATCTTAATTTGAAATTGTATATAACGCTTACATCATGTGTAAAAACATTATATAAGTACACAAAAAATACATTTATTTAAATGGATAAAACCTCGCTTTCGTCCATGCTGATTCTTAATGACGTGAAGCTAATGATCGGATACATTATTCTAAAGTTCAGGGTGATGAAGTTCATAACAGCAGATTGATTAATAATAGATAACGTAGTGAGTAGAGAGTTGAACTGTTTGCTATATTACACAATATAGCTTTTTTAAGTATAAGGATAAGTAAGATATTGACAAAATAAATTAAATAGTACATAGTAAGACAAAGTAATGCAGAACAATGGTCCGCCAAACATTTGAAGAAGGCAAAAAGTTTAATGACATACCTATTTGAGTAAAATGTAGGACTCGACCTTTTATTCATCACTAATATCGGCATTTAATACCTGTCATGGTGTGGTTTTAAATAAAGCCTATACAACAAATAAGCTTTGTCATGTTGCATAATTAATATAATTCTTGAAGGTTCATTGGACGGAGGCGATTAAAAAGGTGAACTCAAAAATTTCGCTTTTAGTCGTTAAATTATTGAATCATCATCATCAGCCTTCCAACAGTCCACTGCTGGACTAGGCCTCTCCTTTGAAAGGAGGAATTGGCCTACTACGAGGGTCAAACTGAAAGTTCTTAGAAAATCAAAAACTGATTACATTAGCCAGTTATTAGTTTTATTATATCTTCAAAATATTGTCCATTGACGTCAATACACCGCTGCATGCGATGGAACCACTGGGAAAAGCACTTTGCCCACTCGTCCTTAGGGGTCTCTTCAATGGCATCGCGATACGCAGCCACCGCTTCTTCAGCATTCATAAACCGCTTTCCTTTAAGTTTTTCTTTAATTTTTGGAAATAAATAAAAATCACAAGGCGCGAGGTCGGGGCTATACGGCGGGTGACCCAGTAATTCAACGTTTGATGTCGCCAAATAGTCGATCGTTCGCTTGGCGGTGTGCGACGAGGCGTTGTCGTGGTGAAGGAGGATCCTACTGCGAGGTCGTTTCTCTCGAACTTTTTCCAAGACAAGTGGCAAACAATTGGTAGTGTACCATTCTGCAGAAACTGTTTTTTGATCCTCTAACACAATTGTTGCGAAATGACCAATCCTTCCAAAGAACGAGGCCACCATTTTTTTTCCCGCACTTCGATCTCTCTTCACTTTAGTTGGCAACTCCTCGAAAGGAAACACCCACTGAGCAGATTGTCTTTTGGTTTCAGGATCATAACAGTAAATCCAGCTTTCGTCACCTGTTAGTATGTCGAACACAGCATTTGAGTCACCTCCGTTAAATCTTTCAATCATTTTACGGCACCAATCCACACGATGGAGTTTTTGAGCCTTAGTCAAATTATGAGGTATCCACCGGGCGCAAAGCTTCCTGACCGCTAAATGTTCGTGGAGGATTTTGTGCACTTGACTCATACCGATGCCTAAGCTTGTCCGAATCTGCTGATAGGTCACTCTTTTGTCAGTCTCTATCATACGCCGCACAACACAGATGTTATTTTCAGTCGTCGCCGTAGAAGGCCGTCCCTCACGTACCTACATCATCAGTGAGATTAGTGCGACCACGTTTAAACTCATTAAACCAGTTGTAAACAGTCGCACGAGATGGGGCTTCATCGTGAAAGGCCAATCGTAGTCTATCATAACTTTCTTGTTGACTTAAATGACATCGAAATTCATAAAAAATCATTGCACGAAAATTTTCTCGTGTTAAATTCATGTTGACGTGACACAGACAATTTTCAATTTGCCGCCAAATCGTAAAACAAATGACAAATGAATGAAATATATACTCAGTAATATTGGCAAAGAGTTCTATTTTCAAATTTTAGAATATTTTTTTTATTATATTGTTTATAAGTGGCCAGTTCTAAGAACTTTCAGTTTGACCCTCGTATTGAGACCGTGCACGACAATAGCGCCACCTAGCATGTGCAACTATTCGGGATTATGCCAAATAATGACATTTCAGTATTTTATTGCTTTCTAGTATGTAATTATAGTAAAGATAAATAAAAAGACGAAGTGGTATTTTTACTATCAACGGTAATCCACTGCTGTCGGTATTTCAATTCGGAATTCAGTACAGTCAATAAACTCTTGTATTGATGTAATCTGGACTGAAACACTTTGTCATTGTTGCTTCTACGGTGGCTCTATTCGGCCAAAAGATTAAATTAGTAGTTGCACAAGCTAGATTTTGTAAGATCAAATGAAATATTCGTGAGATTGTGGTTCTGTTGTACACCAAATAGTACACTCAATGCTGAAAATGTCAAGCCAGTTTTCATTTTTATAAAAAATAAGAAGTCGGTATTTAATGGAAACTGTACATTTTTACATAATAATATGTAGTTAATCTTGTTACTAAAAACTGCAAATTGCTAAATGACACACCAGCAAGATCTAGGAGTTCTTGATCATTTTTATTGATGAAATACCAACAAATTATTGGCTTTTTGTTTCGGTACATTGATTATCATACAATATTTTGTCAGTGCAAAAGCTTTTATCTTTCATTCTTGCATTATTAATTGCTACATTTTTTTAAGTTGTTGCTATATCCACTTGGATTTCAGCATCTGAATGATCACTGTAAATGAATCTATTATAAATAATGGTTGTTTCTTTTAAATTCGATTCAGAAAACAGATCGATTTGGCATCCTTGATCAGCCACACGAGGTTCGATTTGATTAAATTTATTTTCATCTTCAACTCTTACTCTTACTTGATTTGATGTGATATCTAAGACTTTTGTGGTACTACGTTTTATAAAACGTATATATCTAGCTAACACCTGTGACTCTCTAACTTTCTTCTGTCGATATATTTGAGGGAATATCGTAGGAACATAACTTGGACTTGTTTGCACGTCAGATTTTTGCCTCCAATAAAACGTTCACTACAAATTGTGTCGTGACGTCTTGGAGTCCATGGCGAGCCGTCAACACTGAAAAATAAAACATTATTTACTATCACATAAAATACAGAACAAATAAAAATAATTTATTTATTAAGTATCGTATCTAATCTTTCTTTGATCTTATTTCCACTCTACCGTTGGAAAAATATAGAATTTGTTTACACAGACTATTTGTGTCGTTATTTTTGCAGTCCACAACACAACAACAATTATGACCCATTACAAAGATGATAATATTTAAGATCAAGAATCAAATTATCAGATAATGTATTTGTTGTGACAAAATTCAAATCAAAAATCAAATTGACTTCCCGAATAATTACGGATTTCTGCCACGGCATATTATTCTGCCACATGCGCTGCGATCGTTTTAGCTACCCCCTCCATGCACTTCGCACGTAGCGAATACCACGCTGGCCAAACGGGTTGGTATAGGGTTTGTATCAAGTTTTCCTTCTCTTACAGTGGTGTTCCCTGCATAATATGCTCCCTCTGTCGGCTCTTACGACACCCATGGGATGATATGGGGTGGTGACATTCCGTATTCTTAATCCGTCACCACACGGACAGAACACAAATTATTGAATACTGGATATAAATATACATAAATGATGATGATAACACATACAGACGTTTTGGTTTCCCAAGGCCGACGGTGATTGTCGGCTTATTTCTTAGATTTTGAACGTTTACTTTAACTAAAATTATTTCCGTTGTCTGCAAATGTTATTCTTGAACAATCAAAGAACAAACTTTTTTGCAGTAACGTCAACTTATGGGAATTTATTAAAGTCGAAGATTTAGTCTTAGTATAATTTAACAACACAAATTCGTAAATAGTTGCAACTAAATCTTAGCCTACTTGTAATTCCCAAAGGCGTCGATATAATATAAAACTGGTGTAATCAAAAACAACAAAATTTCGAGATAAAGCAACGACTAATGAGTGAGTAAAGTATTCTTAGTTCATATTGTGAATAGGTATGTTTACAATATTTTTAATTAAAGTTCTAGGTATTTTCAGTGCTAGCTTCAAGAGCATCGATTTCACAAACAAACGTTCATCCTCTATTTTATTTCCTAACCGCATATCATCCCATGGGTGTCGTAAGAGCCGACAGAGGGAGCATATATTATGCAAAGAACAGTGCTGTAAGAGAAGGAAAGCTTGATAGAAACCCTATACCAACCCGTTTGGCCAGCGTGGTATAGTAGGCCAATTCCTCCTTTCAAAGGACAGGCCTAGTCCAGTAGTGGACTGTTAAAGGCTGATGACGATGATGAAGAGCTATGGTTTGCGGAGATCGACAGTCGCTCTCTCAGCTCTCTGGAAAAGATTATTAGGTATGTCCATTCTGGTTACTTTCAGTAAGCGGACTCCAGATTCCACAATAAAAAGTATTGGATACAACTTGGATAAAGCCAGAACCAGTGATAAACATGAGCACATCATATCATCATCATCAGCCTTTAACAGTCCACTGCTGGACTAGACCTCTCCTTTGAAAGGAGGAATTGGCCTACTATACCCCGCTGGCCAAACGGGTTTGTATCAAGTTTTCCTTCTTTTACCAGTGCTGTTCTCTGCATAATATGCTCCCTCTGTCGGCTCTTACGACACCCATGGGATGATATGGGGTGTTGACATTCCGTATTCTTAATCCGTAACCACACGGACCATATCATAGTTCATGATAATTTATATCAAGGTCAGGGTTTGTTTCTTGCATGCGAGGGCACATTAGGTAAATACAGTTAAGTACACAGTACATTGCACGCACTATATGTTTGTGTAGGTACATAAAACGATTATGTTTGTTGTTGACTGTTTCTCTGTTTGCATGGCATACAAAATAATTGAGCTGCAACTGCTACATGGTGCTAATTGATTAGCACCTTGAATAATCCAGGTAAGTGCTGTTTAATGTTTCGCATACAGTGCACTGAAGGTCGCGCTACGAAATATCAAGGCTCTACGCAGTTTGCCGAAGCTTATCCCATTTTATTGCTTGGTCCTACATTTGGGTCCGAACGAATTACGTCAATGTCAGCATCATCATCATCCTCTTAGCGTAATTCCAGTTTCAACCTGGGATCCCCTTACTATTCTAACCGGATTTGGCTGAATATTAGCTTTTCCACAGAGCGACTGCCTGTCTGACCTCCGCAACCCGAAGGGATAGCGATATTCTATGGTTTAGACTAGGCTCAGTTTATTTAGAGGTACTGAATGATGCCCTATAACGACTGTCAAAGATCTTCGTGAAAACCGGGACCGACGGCTTAACGTGCTCTAAGAGGCACGGGAGACGCGATAGTTAAAACTTCAATACGCACATAACTCCGAAAAGTCATTAGTGCGCGCCGTGAATTCGAACCCGACACACTCTGCATGGCAGTCTGTTGGTATCTCCACTCGGCTATCGCTGCCTTGAATTTAGTCAATGTATTAAAGTGTAATACATTTTGCATAACACCTTCACAGCCTGTAGCAGTCCACTGCTGGGCTTTAGCCGATCCTAATTTGGTTCACAGTAGCACCGTGAAGGAATAGGACGATTTGGCCTCCTTTACCACGCTGGCCAGATGGGTTGGTACGTGATGCCGAGTTTCCGTCTTTTCGCAAAAAATTCTATTTGCTTCGTGTATTATCAAAATTATTTGGGGTTTCAATGGGATAGCGATATTTTGTATCCTTAATGATGATGTTACTTATCTGAAATAAAGATTATTTTATTTTATTTATTTATTTAATCCACCACCGGTTTTGCATATATGACATTAAAATTACGGAATGAAAAATACCACTTACTAGGCGAATTTATAAGTATTTAATATAACACAAAACGGACTTGCTCAAGCGTAGATTCGTTGTTTCTGAAGTATCTTAATAAATTTGAATAAAACGAAGATTTAGGCTGTCTGAGACAGAGAAATAATGCAGCTGACCATTGAGTTTCTTAATAACTATCCTTATTTGTGTCAACTCAGCTTTAGCTTCTCCAACCCGCACAATGAACTTTACAATCTCTCCGTGGAGGTTAGTCAACTCTCATTTGAAAGAAAGTTAGCACTGTAAACATTCTGCAACATGGTTGAATACGTCTGTCAATATGTCCATTGTACATCACTCGAGCCACCTCGACTAAACCGTCTATTTTCTTAAGTACATATTGTTCGTGTTGCAAACTGCGACAAGTTACATCACGATTTGCATATGTCGGACAAAGCCGCGAAGCATTTCCTGTATAAAACATAATATTGTATTTCATATTATCTTTACAAAAACCACATGATTGCTACTTTAAATAAAGTCTTGTGTGAAAACTGGAACAGTAGTTTAGAGGAATTGTCAATTTTCATTCTTTAGAAAAACACATGCCTTTTATTTACTGCTTGACGTTGCAGTTGTATCTCATCATCATCTTAGCTGTATTATCTCGGTTGCTAACTAAGACCTGTGCCTTCAAGCCTCAGGACCGCATTTTTCGTATACCTTCTCCTTTTTTTAGGCTTACTTTGGGTTTGGGAGGCCTTGAACATGCTAAAGCTCTCATGAAACCACCGTCTCCGTAATCCTACAGCAACATCTGATATTAATATTTTAGAGCACAGTACGCCAATAGTTTTACTGAATAAACAACAACTAATTTACCTTATTGTATACTGTCTAAGCTTCCATTTACAGAGGTGTTAATTTATCTCAAATTTAACAAGAGTTTAGTTTAAACATAATATGGGGATCGTGAAAACCTTATTTATACGTCGACTGTACGTATTTATGATTTTATTATAAAAGCGTAAAGCTCTTAAACTCTGATTGAACTCTCTTGAAGATGTGAAATTTAATTGGTTGATATTAAAATACTATTTTCATTCAACTGTTTAATATTCGCCAATTACAAAGTTGTGGTTTTGTAATTTTGTGAGATCACGTCTAGGCCCACATATGATTTCACTTTCTAAATCTTTTTCTAATGCACGCTCAAGACTCAGAATGCAACTTTTTTATAACGCAGATAGCGCAAAGGTAAGGAGGTCGCCATGCGCCTAATATTATTGTAACTAGATATTTTTTAAGAAAATGTTCTCCAATTCTGCTATTAAAATCGTGAAGATCGATTTTCTGACAGCTTCAGTACACACAGGTATGCCGTTTGGTGCTAGCGTTATGCTTTTCCTAAAGAAGACTGAAATCCGAAGGTGGTTGTGTGTGACGGCTAGCAGAATAAACATACTTATACCGATTCCTTTATCTTACCGCTGACGGTGATAGATGTTCTAAACAGCCACGACCGACGTACCTATTATGGTTCTCTTCATAGTGCTATTAAGAAACATAAAAAATATACAAGACACATAAAACTTAATAAGTATAAAAACAAACATTAGTTCTAATGGATACCTAACTCATTATATATTTTTTATTTGTTGACGTTAACAATTACTTCTGTAGTGGTTTTCCTGATATACATAATGTTTCTTTAGCAACAGATTAACATACAGACGCTCATTCAGCCCTTAATTTCAGCGATAAAGCTGATTTTCCACCAGAGTGGCGAGACGAGGCGAGGCGAGGCGAGGAGAGAATTGAAATTTGTATGGCAAATTTTCAATTCTCTCCCAGCGCATCTTTGGTGGAAATAGTGTGGATTGGCGAGAATATGCGAGGCGTGAATTGAAATATTTGTTTGTGTAAAAATGAACCGTATTGCTTCCAACATAGAGTATAAATTAACTTTGCAACCGAAACACGCTTCTCACGATAGACATTGCGTGTGTATTGCAAGACGAACTCAAACAGCACTGTACCTATATCTTTATCTAATGAAGCCTACGGGCGGCGCAGCGGTCACGCGCGAGCTCGCGATGTCAATTTTTAGTGGAAAAGGGTCAGTGCGATTTCAATTCTCTTCTCGCCTAGTCTCGCCTCGCCACTCTGGTGGAAAATCACCCTAAGACTACGTAAATTTTGACAGCAGTAACTTTGTACGGTAGTGTAATGTCCACGAATTCGATCGCCATTTTGAGAAGCTGCCTTCATCCTTCTATTAGGGTAAAATTGCTTTGACATGATGATATACATAAGTATAGGATATATTATATCGTTGACTAATAAAACAATAATGCTTTGACTTACACATTGTCGTTTAATTTAAATTTTCATGAGTTCGTCAGTTTCGCTTTTACTTGTAAATAAACATGTCATTTTCTACGCAATCTAATTGAGGATAATAATATATATCTAAGCATGAAGATTTGAAAAATCATTGATATTAGTTGCATTCTTTGATTATTATATTGACCTGCTCTATTTAGACAGGTTTATAATCGAGGATACGAATCCTGTAAAAACAGCCTTTTAATGTAAGATGATATTTTATGTGATGCATATTTTCCGCACGATTTAACTTAATGAAACTTGAAACAAAAGAAAAATTAGTAAGTAATAGCACAGTGGGAGATACGTTATTTTCTTTCTTTTTTGTATCCATACAAAGCAAAAATGTAATAACATCGTCTTTTGATCATCTTAATTTAAATCTTCGATAATTAGAACTTCTTTTATTTTTCTTATTCGAAATTGAAATTATATTTCTTATTCGAATTCCCATGTTTAACAGTGGAACAACACTACGCATTGCTAGGTATCTACACATCACAAAATAACACTAAATAACGAAGAGTAATAAACATTAAGATGTAGACCGTGACCATCTTGACTCGGTACTCCATTGTTGTCACTATGAAAAATGATCTAAACCAAGCACTAGCTTAGATCATAATGTAAGGTACAACGTAAACATATTTTCGCGACGTACGCAGTAGCCAGGCAAAGAAAATAATCTAAGAGATTATTTCAAAATCTTAATGTCTAAGATTTTGACTGATTGATTGCCGTGTGGTCGACGGCATAGAATACAAGTGTCACCACCCCCTATCTTCCCGTGGGTGTCGTAAGAGGCGACTAAGGGATAACACGATGCAAATACCATCTTTGCGTGGAGACGGAAAACTCGACATCAAACCCTATACGACTGCCTCTTTGGTCTCGCGGCATAAATGTGCGCGTGGGATCGGAAGGTCCCGGGTTCGATTCCTGGGTCGGGCAGTGTTATTGGGTTTTTCTGTCACGAAATTCTCAGTAGCAGCACTGAGTCTGGAAATGTGCCCGGTACGGCAATAGGCTCGCCCCTTATTACGTGGGACTAAAGTATATCTGGCGAAAAGTGGGTGTAGAAATACACCTCTGCCTACCCCTTCGGGGATAAAAGGCGTGACGATATGTATGTATGTATGTGTGTAATGTCTAAGACTATTCTGTTATAGATTAATTACAATTATTAATCAATTAATATGCCGCTGCTTTAAATAGTTAGAAAAAAATATAAATACAAAAGAAAAATTGTCCGTCCCAATATCTAATGTGCAACACCATAGTAACAAACGTACTGTATTCATCATCATTTCACCAAACGTATCCCGTGTTTGAGTAATTTTACGACTTGGTTCTTTATAACGATTTTCTTAGAAAACATAAAAAAAGGCTTGTTTTTGTTCATGTATTGAAGAGTGGTAACAATACCAATACGTTATATAAATGCAGTTTATATGCTTTTTAGTTGTTATGATCCGTCACAGCTAGTCCTGTACGTGCTTTGGAAAGGTAATACCCGTAGATCGTTTTATGGATTGTTTATTAATTTTTTTTCTTCTTGCTACTTAAACAGCTAATAGGTAATTAGCTATGGCCAAATGGTAATATTCTACTGGGCCTTAATACAAAATTTCCAAGAACTTAGCTAAGATCTGAGACCGTCATGAGAGACAATGGTTAAGTATTAACAGGTAACATTATCTATAGTGAAAGCATCATAAATCATTGCATTATAGCCATTTTGTCCAATCCAAAGTGAATGGCATGTGATGTGTATGGAAGTATGGGAAGAATCGTTAATGCACTTTCCTGGACATGGAATAATCATGAATCTCACATTATAGCTTTTCTCAGAGACTATAAGGCTTGATATTACCCTAATAAGAATGAGTATTACCTACTTGTCTGAGGCTCAAATACTTACAAACAGCACTAATATTGTATCACTGATATTGACGCGTATCTGTATGTCAGTTTATTTACATACATACATACATAGACTCACGCCTGTTCCCGGAGGGGTAAGCGTAGGTTTATTTACAGGTATACATTATTGTCACTGATAGTTGTAAGTGTTGTGAAAGGGGTTTCGTTAGTAGGTATGTAGAAAACCAATTGGTTTTCCACATATGGCAAATGATTAGAAGGCAAATTCTTTGCATCAATAAGAACTATGTTTTTTGTACTTGTTTGCCCATTTGTAACTATTTATTTAACGCCTAACCAAACGTACTCCTCTTGTACACAACACAGTTTTTCATTACGAAGAACATAAACTATAACTAGCATCGTATGATGAGAATTTGATTACCTTTGACAATTAGTTGCTCACTGTATATTTAAGTGTCAATTATTCAATTAAGATCTCGATAAACCTGTAGGTATACTTATTATAAATCTACTAATCGTTTACACTGGCCAAATGTTTTCCTACTTATAAGTGTCTATTACCACATTACGAATTTACGATACGATTTGCTTGAGAGCATGCATGAGGAATCTGATGGGAGTGAATGAAGCAAGAGAGATGTGTCAGGATCGTTGCAAATGGCGTTCCATAGTCTCTGCCTACCCCTCCGGGAAACAGGCGTGAGTCTATGTATGTATGTAAGTGTCTATTAGTGTGAACTTAAAACAAGACATCGACTATGTTTACGATCATTATGAAATATTTTTTGTTCAAATATGTGTGTTCTTCTAAAAGATATACCGACACTAACAAACATTTAAATACTAGCACTAAACAAATTAATAGAAACTTGAGTAATCATCATGCTGAAATTTCTATTGTAGTCTCTATTAAAAATTAAAACTACGATGTACGCTACAATAAAGCTTATGCAACAAAAATAATGTATAAAACTTATCGCAGCATCATTGAAAGTTTACGCTCATCATGATACACATTATTAGATTATTTCATAATGTTATGAATGGACTTTCAAAGTTATTGATGCTGTCAAGAGTTATTATGTTATGTGAAAGTGTTGTGAGCTTACCGGTGAAAGCTGTATGAGTATTCGTGTTCGAAGCATCATTGATACATATCTAACAAATCTGTTGTGGTTATGTTGCTGAGGTTTCTTGCGCCGTGCTGAGCCGATTTGTCATCTTGCAAGTTTCTTTTTTAAGTCATATTTAGAAAGGTATTGAGCTTTTTGCTGCTTCACTGCTGTACTTTTTTATAAATCGGCGCTGATAAAAAGAATTATTTTTTGCTAGAATTGTCTGCGACATATTAAAGTGTGGTTGCGTAAAGATACACATCTTTTGTGTCCTCGGACAACATACCTATTTACAAAATAAAATAAACTTTTGGTTCGTGAGTTGCGATTAGTTACGACCCGAAAAGGTAGTAGGTATTGTCTGCTAATACGTACCTCACGTTGAAAACAAAAGAAATAAAGAAAATGTTTTCGTATAAATTTATAAGCACTTTATTCACAATTTATTATATGTCATCAAGAGTCAAAAGGTATAAGCGTGATGTAGCATTAAATTATTTTCCCAGACTTTTAAAAGGAACAATGGAAAGTTAAAAATTAATTACTCGAGAAAATAAAGATGTTATCGGGTGATAGAACTAGGTAGGTACATGTTGATAAACCCAAACAAATCCAATAGGTAACTTTTTCTGCTCGTAGTTTCCTCATAAGTCTTTAAGAAGAATACTACATACTACAAACAAAGTTCAGAGTAACGGTATACTAGTACCTCAGCAAAGGCCAGTTGCAAAACCAAGATTAGTCACATTTGTAAACTCCGCATAATTTGTATGCATTACAGGTATACCACCAAAGTACAAACGCAAGCCTTTGTCAACATCCGATGGCGATTAATGTGTCATGGTAAAGGCTTTTGAACTTGAAGAGAACCGTCCGTCTTACGATAGTATTAATAATCAGCCATTTATGTATGTAACAGCTGTGAACTGACCATTGAACCTGTATAGGACCAAATACAGTCAAGCGATGGTTGAGTATTTAAATTTAGCTGCCTAGAACTTCATCTTATCTATACCAAGACGAAGAAAGATACAGGTAAGTTATAAGGAAATCTTCTGGTTGAGAGAAAAATACATTTTATATTATCGTACTGTCTGTAGAGAGTTCAAGACACTCGAGAGTGGTGACGGACGAGAGTTGCTCGACCGAAAGTTTACAATCGCCTTCACATATAAGTTTTCTTACAATGTCTCCCTCACAGATAAAGCAGTTCACATGATAATAAACTTAATTGCTCATAAAGTTTCAATTATAAAGACACTTTCTCTCACTTTCTACGACATTACAGTTTTCTGTTTATAATAAAATGTGTCGTTTGTAACTTCATATGAACATTGAAAATAATTCAGCTGCCTAATATTTTCCATGCTTGTCTTCCACACCTTTACACTTGTTTTTTTACACTTTTATCTTTCTTTGGTCCGTGTGGTGACGGATTAAATATACGGAATGTCACCACCCCATATCATCCCATGGGTGTCGTAAGAGCCGACAGAGGGAGCATATTATGCAGAGAACAGCACTTTAAGAGAAGGAAAACTTAATACAAACCCTATACCAACCCGTTTGGCCAGCGTGGTATAGTAGGCCAATTCCTCCTTTCAAAGGAGAGGCCTAGTCCAGCAGTGGACTGTTAAAGGCTGATGATGATGACCTCCTTAAAATTCCTATAGAGCGCAGTTTTTTAAACATTTTAAAGAGTGTGTGATTATTGGAATGAGCAAGGAAGTGGTTTATCAATATAGATAACACCATATAAACAATATAAAGGTTATAACAGTTTGTACTATTATTATGCCACACACATAACATCAACAGCAACGAGCATTCCCTACGGTGAATGACATTCAGTCCAGCGCAGTGTGAGCTAAATCTAACATTACATCTATGACATTTAATTCTCACTTAGGTAAGGTAACTTAAGTAACTTAAGAAATAAAATTTTAGTCAGTATCTTACTAGGCAATAAGTGTCTGACTTAAAGAGTATTTTGATGTGCTCAGGGAATAACTGGTGTCAGTTTATTCATAGGAACTGACTTCCTGTTACGACTGTTAAAGATCTTCATGACAGCTGGGACCAACTCGACGGCTTAACGTACTCGCCGAGACACGGCACAATAATTAACAAAATACCTATACAAATAATATCTACTCAACTCCGAAAAGTCAGTGGTGCGCGTCGTGGATTCGAACCCGATACCCTCTGTATAGCAGTCAATTGATATCTCCACTCAGCCATCGCTGCCTCAGTCAGTTGACAAATGAGACCAGCCTTGCCTATTTCTTTTTGTCTGTGCTTGGATCAGACATTGATTCCAGTATCTGTATATTGCGCAATCTTAGCTAAAGGTTGATGAGCTCTACCAATTGATTTCGACAGAACTGGTTTTAATTTATCAAAACACGAACTTGCTTTCATCTTCTTGCAGTTAAAACTTTAAGTATATAGTACCTAAATTGTAAAATTTTAGTTTTATCGACATATTTGTCGGGTATTTCTATAAGATAATCTTAAAGTAAACTGTAATACTACAGATGTAGAAACAACAAACAAAACAATGTCAATACTTTCATTTCGGTTCCATTGAACTATGCAACGACTATGAAAAAACACAAAGAACCGATTAATCTAGTTTACATACATATACTCACGCCTTTTTCCCGTCGGGGTAGGCAGAGACAACAGAACGCCACTTGCTCCTATCCTTACAAACCTCACGCGCTTCCTCTACACTCATTACTCTTTTCATACATGCTCGCCGGTTGCGGGTACTTCGGACCTTTCCTTTTCTTAGGATGTCTCCAATTTGGTCGAAGAATGTCCGCCGAGGTCTGCCGCGACCGACTTGCCCACACACATTTGCCTTATATATCTGATTCGTCATTCTTTCTTCACTCATTCGCTCCACGTGTCCAAACCACCTAAGCATTCCTTTCTCAATCCTTGTCACCACATCTTCTTTCAGTCCACTGCTCTTTCGTATAGTTGCATTCGGAATTCTATCAATCAGTCTTACCCCACACATACTACGCAGTGATCGCATCTCAACTGCGTTAATTCTACTTTCATGCTTTTTCTGCCAAACCCAGCTCTCACTTCCATACATCAACGTGGGGACAAGCACTCCATTGTGAACCGCCAATCGTGCCTCTTTTGGCACCGTCTGACCGTTCATAAACGCCCACAGTGCTCCATTTACACGATTTCCCGCAGTCACTCTCCTTTCAATGTCTCCCTCACATCTTCCGTCCCTTGTAAATACGCTACCCAAATATACCAATTTCTTTTATTGCTCTACAATTTCACCTCCAATCGTAATATTACACTCAGTCACACTTTCATCTTTTTCAAACACCATCACTTTCGTCTTTCGTGCATTAACTTTCATACCTTTCGCTTTAAAGCTCTTTATTACTACTTTATACTAGATTAATCTAGTTTACTAGGCTATATCTATGATTAATATTTTAAAGGAGTAGGTATGCTTTGTTTGGTATACTACTTCGACCACATGCTCTCCAAAATATTATTAAACATACAATCGCGACTCTAGCATTAACTAATCACCACTCTATCTAAAACATCAAGTATGTTACAAAACACTATTATTTTGTAAAACGCCGAAACAATTTACATTACGGAGGCTTTCGTCACGCCACCACATCTGCTATTATCAAAAGTGTCGTGAACCAGCAGTAACCTACCTCAATAATACACGACAACATTAGATAATCAATATACTGTTATGACTCGTTATCTTAACAGATCAGCGCTCTCGACACGAGGTCACAACAACTCCGAATAATTAGGACATGTGAACTGTGAAAGGCAAAGGTTTATTGACGTCAAATTATTTTTATTTCGTCTCCAGAACTTCAATGACGGAATCTGTGTGATATTTTCGATTTTATTAGTGCGTCCAACTAGTCAATTGGATGTTTTTGAACTTATTATCGCCCGTTTGTATGCTGGTACCCTAGCGAACGTTCTTAAGCTAAACAGTAAATCTTCCAACGCGCGTACGCAGGTTTGCGTCAATTGAAGAATATTCGATGAGCATAAAAGAGATTTATGGATGGGACGTGGTTTTGTCATGTTACTAAGACGAATCTATACATCTATACATATAAATAAAATTGGAGTATCTGTTTGTAATATAAAAATAACCGCTTTTTACTAAATGCATATGGATGTATAAACGGTACATATACCGAAATGACATTTTTTAAAATTTTTGTCTGTCTGTCTGTTTGTTCTTGCTAATCTCTGGAACGGCTGGACCGATTTTAACGAGACTTTCACTGGCGGATAGCTGACGTACCAAGGAGTCACTTAGGCTATAAATTAACCGGGTACGCGAAGTAGTTCCCTCAGGACGCGGGTGAAACTGCGGGAAACAGCTAGTAATATATACTTTTCGATGTACGTAGAGATATGTAATTGCTATCTGCTGAGGAAAGTTGAAAAAGTAAATATTTATTACTTACACACTTTCTTCGAAGTAAACGTGTGTTGTGATGATAAATAGAAGAACTACGGTCCACCTGACACAATAGGTGTCGTAAAATTCTAATTAATGCCGAGTGATAGCAGAGATTTAAACGTGGACAATCGATAATAGCACAAGTTAATTATTCAGTGTGTACGTGGAAATCGAATTGATTAACTAACAGATGACAAGAGGTTACGCAGTATTGTTAAGTGACTGCTATAACATGATTTAGAAACTAGACGTTAAAACTTTCTGATACTATACACTTGGGAAACGAAAATTTACTAATAGATAGTTAATGCATTGCTCTATAAATGTGTTATGGCCGTAGGTATTTATATTTGAAAGGGATTTAATGCATCCTGTGCAGGTCCGATCAATCCATAATGTTAAAAAATAAAAGGGAGTTTATATGTTTTTTACGCTTTTATTCGTAACGGCGCGTACGAATAAAACCGCTTTTGGCAATAAAGGCATTTTCTGATATTGGGTCCTTTAAGCGGGGCGTGAAAAAGCTTTTCTCAAGGCCGTCAAGGTGAGGGCCATCATACCATAATGCCATGCTGTCTGCTGGGATGATGGCCATCACTATGGGACTTCACTGACTGCTTAACATCAGGCAGCATGGAGTCAATTTGTTCGGCAGAAAAAAAAAACATTGCACAGACAATTAAAACAAAATAATCAATTTTAACCCAAAAACACCGTCTCTACCTACCGTTCTCTGTGATTCAAAGGACCTCTGCGTTCAAATGTATTCTGGGTCTACGGTGTTTATTTTAAAGATCAAAGAAGTACTATTAACTTTATAATTTTATTATAGTGATGCAATTTAACACTTAAAATATGGTCATATGTATGTCCTCGTGTGACATCCACACCTTGATTAAGAATCTATTGCACGTGCTGTATAAAAATGGTTCGTAGGTAATGTAATAATTTTCATAAGATTTATAACTATATGTTAAGATCTGCAGTCACTGACCCTTAAGATACACTGTCTGAAATATGTTCTGTGGATTGCGGAGGTCGAACGGCAGTGGTTTTACGGAAAAGCCAATAAATTATATTCTGTCAAATCTGGCCAGAGCAGTGGTTCTCAAACTTTTTCGGGGATGGAACCCTTTTGGGTAACCAAGTATTTGGCGGAGCCCTAAAATACAACAAACGCGGGTCCTACGTGCACTTTAAAGCCATTTTTATTAAACTGACACGTACATCTTCGTGGAACCCCGGGGCTCTGCGGAGCACACTTTGAGAGGCTAGAGATGTAAGTGGACCCCAGGCGCCAAGACAAAAAGTCTTGGCATGTAACCGAAATACCTAGGAAGATTCTGATATTAGCATAAAAATGTAAGTCTGGTTGTCCATAAGCATTGCATGAGAAGGGTTGGTGATGATGAATCCCAATGATTCGATTTTTAAACTTTCATGATAGACTTCTAATAATAAAATATTGCCAAATGTGCACATTTTAGAATTGAATGATTTGGCGAAAACCGAAAGCGTCAATCAAAAACATGTATCGAAATCTGGTCAGAACATCTGTTGCCGTGTCATACAGTACGAAATAAATCAACAAATGTATTTACGTAACAATATTTCGTCGTAGTTACGTCAGCACCGCGCACCGAGGTGAGGAGGCCTACCGACACACCAAACACACCGAGATGGTTTTGTAACACAGTTTGGCAACAGCTCAAATTATATTCCTACACCAAATGTGAAATTACCGTTAGCTAACTACAGATCTCACGCGTAAAACTTGGCTTTAAAACCATTTAACGCAGATATAAATCTAAAATAATTACGTTAATTTTGACTAAAAACAAATTGAAACTAAAAATAATTATTAAGTACATCGTTAAATTATCTATATATAAATGCACTAATGCCCGCGGTTACACACGCGTTATTTAAGGCTACTGCTCCGCTCCCGTGGCGTGATGTTATATAGCCTATAGCCTTCCTCGATAAATGGACTATCTAACACTGAAAGAATTTTTCAAATCGGACGAGTAGTTCCTGAGATTAGCGCGTTCAAGCAAACACACAAACTTTCAGCTTTATATATTAGTATTAGATTAAAGTCGAAATTCTAATTTCGTAAACAGAGGCACAGAATAGATAGTTCTTAACAGAGGGTCTAGTACGAGTTTGCACTCGATCGTCACGATCGAGGAAAGCTAGTCGACGGGAACAATTTCCATACATTTTTTAAATGCGCCCCCTAGCGGTCTCTATCGATCGCTACTCTCCGTTAGAGGCGCCTTTGGAAAATGTATGGAAATTGTTCCCGTCGACTAGCTCTCCTCGATCGTGACGATCGAGTGCAAAACTCATACTAGACCCTCTGATTCTAGAAAATAATAAGTTTGAGCCGATTATTTACAATGCAAAGAGGTTACGTTATTTAAAGCTTTAATTCCAAAATAGAAATAAACAACTTAACTTGCATATAGTTAAGTGCTAAATATGCACTCTCAATAAATATTTTGAATAGCCATTAGTTATTTTATTTATGGTTATCTATACTTATATAATAAAGCGGAAGAGTTTGTTTGTTTGTTTGTTTGAACGCGCTAATCTCAGGAACTACCGGTCGGATCTGAAAAATTCTTTTTGTATACGATAGCCCAGTTATTCCGGAAGGCTATAGGCTATATAACATAACGCTTCGACCCTTTGGGGCTGGGCAAAAGGCTAAAAAGGCTAAAACATAATGTCGGCTAATCTCAGGAACTAGCAGTCGGATTTAAAAAATTGTAATTGCCTATGATAGCCCTATTATTCCGAAAGGCTATAGGCTATATAAAATTACGCCACAACTTTTATGGGCCAGACAAAAATAATAAAATGGTCAAACGAGAAGGGGGAGGGTTGGGTCAAAGGCAAAAAAAGGCTAAACGAATAGGATACAATCTATATGGGTATCGTTTTCGAGATTTTCGGGACGCTGATTATTATTATGAAATTTATTTAGTGATCCAAGATGGCGGACGGAAAATCAAAGATGGCGGATGAGAAAATTTTAAATATCAATATGGGTATCGCCTTCGATATTTTAAGGGGTGGAGAATCGAAAAACAACATCTATTCCGTAATCAAAGATGGCGGATGGGCAATCAAAGATGGTGGATGAGAAAATTTAAAAAAGTCAATATTGGTAACGTCTCCGATGTTTAAAGGGATGGGGAATCCAAATACAACATCTATTTCGTGATTCAAGATGGCGGATGGGAAATCAAAAAATGGCGGATGGGAAAAATTTAAAAAATCAATATGGGTATCGTCTCTGATGATTTAAGAAATGGTGAATCCAAATACAACATCTATTTCGTGATCAAAGATGGCGGATAGGAGATCAAAGATGGCGGACGGGATTTATTGCTTGTAGAACTTGCATTTTTGGAATGTCATAAACAAATAATAAAGACACAGACCTCTTGCAAGGACACTAATCGTTCATCAAAATTATATGAATATATGTGTAAACCAGTTGACAGAAAACGTTCATGTAATTTGATAAAAAAGGGTACTATCCCGTACTATTTCCAATCTCAACCGAAGTTGAACGTCACGTATAACTTAAAAACTACTTCGGATAGTATACCTGGCATTTCATTTAAAAAGGGAACAATACCTTATTACTTTTGTAAAAACACTGGCATAATGGACCAAGAAACAATGCAAACATCAAGTAAAAAATTCTAATGCAGAACAGAACGACTCTCAGTCGGGGCCCATTCAAATTTTACCAATCAAATGTTCCCAAGGGGCCCCGACTGTGAGTCGTTCTGTTCTGCATTAGAATTCTAAACTACTGGCCTTGTTTCTTTCTTTTTAGTTTTTATTATTTTTTACGCAGTCGGGTTTTTTGTTTTTCTTTAAATTATTATTTTATTTTATACTTTTTTGTTATTCACTGTTTTTTTGTTTGTTTATCGTTTATACTTGAAGTAAAAACTTAAATCAATAAGTAACAACATAAGCGAGAATGATTGTTTTGTTAAACAACTTTAAATCGTTATATATCCTAAACTATTATTTAAAATGAAAAATGATAAAAGAAACCTAAAGATGATTTTAAAATACCTATTCAACGACACCCCACATGACATAGTTCATCGACATTTTATTTTTTCATTTTGACAATATGACGTCTGGTTGAGGCTTTGGTAAATTTTGATTACTGTCATGTCTTTAGTGACACTCGCAAGGTTAAGACGAATCGATTGACGTAAGAATCATCAAAATCAGCCTACGCATTTGGTCTCTAGAACGCCACATAGAAACAAACATACATACATACATACATACATACATACATAGACTGATAAACACATTACCCTCCTTTGCGTCGCGCAGTCGGGTAAAAAGGAGCTTTTTCGTGCCTAAAGTTGAATCCAATATAACTATATTTCATCAAAATATAGCAGGTGCAATAAATAAAAGTGAGGATATTATTTTTGCGTTATCTGAGTTTTCAAAAAAATCAAACGACATCGATATAGTATGTCTCACTGAGACATTTATTAAAAAAGGTACGGAGCATTTGTTAAAAATACCAGGATATAAACTGGTCGCGTCGTTCTGCCGCAACGCAAAAAGAGGAGGTTCTTGTATTTTAATCAGAAATGACTTTGACTACAAAACATTACCATCCCTACCTAACCTTGCCTGTAATTTTCATTTCGAATATTGTGGCGTGGAGCTATCAACACAAAAAATTATTGTAATATGTATATACAGAACCCCAAATAGCAACCCATATGCCTTCATTGAAAAGATGGAACATCTGCTGTTAAAACTGTCACATCGAACAAAGAAAATTATCTTATGTGGTGATTGGAATTTTGATACTCTTAAACCAAATAAGAGTTGTTTAGAACTCATAAACACACTAAAAAACTTCAACATACAAATTCATATCAACTTACCTACTAGACAGCAGGCATGTATTGACTTAATTGCAAGTAATGTGAAACACACCCGAGCTGAAATTCACTACTTGGGACTTTCAGACCATGAGACTGGGCAAACATTAACAATTAAAACTAATATTAAACGTCAGAGGCACAGTTGGTATGAGGAGGTAAGAGATTTTAATAAACATAATGTTGATAAGTTTTGCCATTACATATCATCACTGTCCTTTTCGGAAGTCTACGAAAAATGTGATGCAAATGAAGCTTTTCAGGAATTTCACAGTTTGTTTGCACTGATTTTTAATTTATGCTTTCCGATATTTAAAGTAAAAAAAAACAAATAAAGTGAATAAAAATACATGGTTGACAAAAGGATTAAAAAAGTGTTGTATAAGAAAAAGAATTCTTTACCTAAAATGTAGGCAAGTAAGTGTTGATAAAAAGAAAAATGCTAAGTTTTACAAAAGATATTCTAATATACTTAAAAAATGCATACACAAGTCAAAACAATTAGTAAATCACAAATATATAAGCAAAAATAGTAACAAATGCAAAGCTGTGTGGCAAATCATAAATCAAAATATTGGCGACATTAATAATAATTTAGGAATAGACAAAATAGTATACAATAATCAGTTACATACGACTGCACATGACATAAGTAATTTATTTAATAATTTTTATATTGACTTGACTTGACTTGACTAATAATAATGACTTTAAATATAATATTGACGATATAAATGAAACTATGGACATGGACAAGTTAAATATTAATTCAATTTTTTTAAGCCCGACAGATCCAATTGAGATATTTAAATTAATTAACAATGTCAAAAATACAAACTCCGTAGGTATTGATGGTATTAACACAAGGATGGTAAAACTCTGTGCACCCTACATATGTGAACCCTTAAGCTTTATCATTAATATGTCATTTGAACAAGGTACTTTTCCCACGATCCTTAAAAAGTCAATTGTTAAGCCCTTATATAAAAAGGGGGAGTCAACAGAAATGACTAATTATCGTCCTGTTAGTCTTATACCAGTAATGTCAAAAATTTTTGAGAAGGCAATGTTGAAAAGGTTACACGACTTCGTGTTGAAGGAAACGATACTAAAACAAGAGCAATTTGGTTTTCGAAAAAACAGTAGTACTTACTTCACTGGCCTGCTTCAATCTTATTAAAACAGTTACTGAATGTGTTGATGATAGGATACCTGTAACGACATTATTTCTGGACATGAGTAAAGCATTCGATTTTGTTCACCATAAACTTCTTCTTCATAAGCTAGATAAGTACGGAATAAGAGGAATCGCTAATGATTGGATTAGGAGCTACTTAAAGGACCGATATCAATGTGTAGAAATATCTAAAATAGAAAACAATAAAAAAATCACATGTAGATCGAATTACAAATTAAATAGATTTGGCGTTCCACAGGGTAGCGTGCTGGGACCATTTTTGTTTTTAATTTACATCAATGACCTACCTAATATTACCCACCACAAAACTATTTTATTTGCAGATGACACGACACTTATTATCAAATGTGACAATAAAGACACGTATGAATATGACATAAACTTGACGCTTAACAAGACAATTAATTGGCTACTTCATAATAATTTAAAAATCAATGTAGATAAAACGCAAATGATTCAATTCCAAAACTATAGAAAACAACATATTGAGTTAAATGTAAATTACAAAAATAATAAAATACAAGAAGTAAGCTCTGCTAAATTTTTAGGTCTGATAGTCGATAAACATTGCAACTGGAAGGCACATGTTGAATATGTTTGCAACAAACTTGATCGATTCGTTTTTGCTATCAAACGGTTACGACAAACAGTGTCAACGGAAGCGGCCCTAAGTGCATATCACGGATACGTGTCATCGGTGCTGTCATATGGTCTCTTGCTCTGGGGGAACTCGGTTGAGATTGAAAAAGCATTTCGGGTGCAAAAGAAATGCGTGAGAGCTATATGTGGAGCCTGGTTTACTGACAGCTGTAAGCCATTATTTAAAAAGTTCAACATCCTGCCACTGGTTTGCATGTACGTTAGAGAAATCTGTGTTTTTGTTAAACTGTATCCACAGTATTTTAGTAAATTTTCTGCAACAGAAGGTAGAAACGCTAGGAATAAATTTAAACTTCTCCGACCTAGGTGTCACTTAGATATATATGAGAAACATGTATATATAAAGGCCATAGAAGTGTATAATAAGTTACCAGATACATTTAAAGAATTACCACTTACTATATTTAAAAGGAAAATTACAACCTGGCTTGCAGAAAAATGTTTCTATACTCTAAATGACTTTATGACATATAGAGAAAATAATGTAACTAATTAATGTTAAAATTTCAATATGCGATCATAATACTATGTTTTGACTTTTACACTTATTTCAGTTGACATTTATATACAATTATTGATTTACTATTATAAATTTACAATTATACATGACATAAATTTTGACATTAATTACTTAATAAATACTAATAAGCAGAATTTAATTGGATTAATATTATTGTATAAGTTTAAATATTTACGCACCATTGTTATGGTAGAATGTGAGAAGACTTTTATTTTACCTTAACACGACTATGTAACCACATTTCTTGTAAATAAATGCATTTCATTTCATTTCATTTCATTTCATTTCATTTCATCAATATGGGTATCGTCTCCGATGTTTGAAGGGATGGGGAATCCAAATACAACATCTATTTCGTGATTCAAGATGGCGGATGGGCAAAATTTTAAAAATCAATATGGGTATCGTCTCTGATGATTTAAGGGATGGTGAATCCAAATACAACATCTATTTCGTGATCAAAGATGGTGGATAGGAAATCAAAGATGGCGGACGGGATTTTTTTTTAAGTCAATATGGGTATCGTCTCCGATATTTTAAGGAATGGGGAATTCAATATTATATAAAATCTATGTTTGTTTTTGCATCATTTATAGACCCTGGAATGATAAGAGATTAAGCGCTAAGTCAATGGTAACTTTGGAAAAGGGGCTTGGAAAAAGGGAATTAAATAAAAACTCTTAAAAGGCGATACGGAGTTCGCTGGGTCAGCTAGTCGTATAGATAAATGAGAATAATCATAATTAATATTCCCACCGAAAAACGAATCGCAAGCTGATCCATTTAGTACATATATTATCGATGACCCGGGTTCGATTCCCGGGTCGGGCAAGTGTTACTGGTTTTTTTCCGAATTCTCAGTAGCAGCACGGAGTCTGGTGATGTGCCCGGTGACGGCAATAGGCTCGCCACCTATTACGAGGGAACTAAAAATTCTTGGCGAAATGTGGGTGTAATATTACACACCTTTGCCTACCCCTTCGGGGATACAGGCGTGAGACTATAAAAAAAATATAATAATTATCGATGAGCTGATCAAACTCGGACTAGAACACAGAATATAACTCTACATGATCTGTGGACTAAATCCTCAGGGTGCTAAACGCCGATCGAATCGAAGTGAAACGTGAGCTTGCTGAAGTTGTACTAAGCTCCACAGGTTTATTTGCCACGACTCCGTCAAAAACTTAAAAGAATTTGTATAATTAACGGTCCCTTTCGCTTCCATGTTAAATTAAAACACGGAAGTATTGTGAAGGATAACTGGAGTTGAAATGGAATCATTAATAAGTTTACTCGTATTTGTAATTTTCTTTTGTATTTATTTTAATGTCGTCGTAGAACTAAATGTGAGCACAGTTAATTAAGGAGGGACATTACCTATATTTTATTGCCTAGTATTTTAATAGCCTATTGATGCTTTGTATTTATTATGTGTTGAACAATAATTCGACGTGCGAAATATTTTATTGTAAAAAAAGCCATCCCTACCTAATTCCCTAATTAAACAGACGAGGTATTTCTTTCAAATAATAAAGATAATTTATTCAGGTCAACGACGAACATTTTAAATTATACGATACTCACATTAGGTTATCAGAATACCGCTTTTGAGTAAATTCAAAATATAATAGATATCAATCTCATATAAAAATACGAGAATTGGGCCACAGATGAATACATCAAAATTTAATATTGTGTAGTACTTAAGCCTACCTCTTGCAAAAAGTACCGTTATAAAGTACTTACCTACGTATGTAAGTTTTGATTATACAGTCCATTCACAGTTATTTTACCTCTGACAGATGTCGGTGTTTATTTTCTTTATGTTGGAATTGTACTCTGTGATGACAGGAATGTAATAAAGGGTTACCCGTGCATAACATTTTACCCAATATTAGTGGAAATGCTTCAAAAATTCAAATGCTTGAAGTTCATGGCCGCAAAGTGATTAGATTACCGCCGTACCACTGCGAGTTAAACGCAATTGAACTTATGTGGAGTCTCATTAAAAGGCGAGTCACAAGCAAAAATTTAGGACAAGAGGCAACCAACATTGTGAATTTAGCTGAAGAAGCTTTTCAATCTATCACTGCAGAAGACTGGCAAAAACAATGCAAACATGAGCGCCACATTGAAGACAAGCTTCGTGAAACAGGTGGGTCTACGGATGCTGAAATGGACAGGTTCATAATAGAATTAAATTCTGAGTCTGATACAGGATATGACAGCAGTTACGAATCATCATAACATTGGCAGTCCACATGGATCATTCTTATAGACTCACGCCTGTTTCCATGCAGGGGTAGGCAGAGGTGTAATATTACACCCACATGATTCTTATTCAAAATAAATATGAAAATTAAATTTGCAGTTGTTTAGTGTTTTTGTATTTGATAATTAGAACCTCACGTTGGCGTAATTATGATGCTTTTACCTTTATGTATTAAATAGACAACATTTTTATTATAACTACTTATCTTCATAGGAAATTAGTTATTTCGTAAGAAAATAAATGTACATGCATATAGCCATGCCAATATCAAGAGGTTTTGTTACAAACATTACTTCCAAATATTTAATACGATCGCTTAGGCAATAAAAAAATAAGTACATTTTTAGCAATAATGTATATTTAAAATGGGAGTATTATATGCCAAATATAGCAACACAACGCCCAGGTTGGCCAATCTAACAGTTAGAGGTAAAATAACTGTGAACGGACTATAAGTAGTTTGCATTGGATTTTTCGCGTGATTAAAAAAAATACAAATTGTCTTTACCCCACTCCATTCCGCGGGTGTCGTAAGAGACCACAGAAATAAATTGAACTATTTACTACTAACTACTATTTATTTCTGTGTAAGAGACGACTAAGGAATGCACACCAAGCAAATATTATCTTTGCAAGAATAGGGAAAACTCAACATCAAATCTATAGCAACCCGTTTTACTGTTTCTACGGGATATATACCACGTAGGTACCTTTGTTTTGAGTAACCGATATTTCGGCACTGTTGCAAGCGTCATATTCACGGCTGTACTGTATAGTGCCGAAATATCGGTTTTTCAAAACAAAGTTACGTGGTATATATTCCGTAGAAACAGTAAAAAGTATTGATAGTGACCACGAAAGTTTTAATTCCTATACTATAGCAACCCGTCTGGCCAGCGTGATATAGGAAGTCATAAAGTTATTGTGACGAAAATTAGGAACAGGCCTATGTCCTGTAGTGGACTACGAAAGGCTGTTATGATAATAACCTAACTTCTTCCTACATAAAACGAAATAACCTTGAGAATTATAACGCATAATTTTGTGCCATAACTTAAAATAACGCATACTAATCGTCTGCTTGGGTAATATTTACAGTGGCAATTAACTAATTAATTACCGCATATTACAGCACTACCAATTGTTTGCGCTAGGTGTGGGCAATAGTGGGTAGGTCAACCATAATCCATCTCAGGTGAAGGACGATTAGTTGCGAATGCGTTCCTCTAAAAGTCTAATCCTCCAACATGTAATTGCTGTCACTGTCGGATTGTATACATAAGAAAGAGAAGCGCGACGACGACGGGACGTTCAGAACTTAAAAAAAACATGAAATAAATTAAGTACAGAAAATGTATTGAATGGATTAAAAAAATAAAACAGTATTTCGTTAGTATATTGCTTGTTGAATAATTTGTCAAAAAATCAGAATGATTGTATGTATTGTAATATGGTTTTTACTCGTTACAATATAAAAGGTATCTTTGTGATTTTTTTCTATCGATTAAAGTAAGTTGTATTATGTTTTCAACACAGTACTTAACTAGACTATATCCTGAAGAATATCATATATTTTTCTGATTGTGTTAACTGCATGGAATCATATACTTTAAAGCATTATAAAACTCGCGTTTAGTTCTTTTAGTCCCCTCAACTATCGACGACGCAGCGACAGCGTTCATCATAGATACAGAAATTAGAGTAAATTAGAAAGAGAGCATTCCCATGACAAATAATGATAGACAAAAATGTATGAAAGAGATACTTTTAAAGTTATCATTGAGATATTCTTATTGATGTTATTCTTTCTTTATATTATTCTCAAAAAACACGAACCAAAAAGGCAGAGCATGATCATTTACTCTCTTTGTCCTGAGAGACGAAACCTTCACAAAATAAACCTTTCTGAAGTGAGCTTCAGGATGCTTTATTTTGTAATTAATATTTCCTGCAGTTACTTATACTTCACTTACGTGCACCCGACGCGACTGCTGCGTGCACGCCTCGTCGACGCTAGTCACACGTCAGAGAAACACAAGTCAGTGGGATGGGAGCTTAAAATGTGATAATATGTTAATATTTATGACCTGCTATTGTGAATTCAAAACATCCATTAAATAACTAATAAAAATATATTGACTGCAGTCAATCGCTATTTTATTGTCACAGGTTTTAATAGATCTTGTGGAGCGTCGTATTTAGAGTATAAATATGAAAATTTACGTAGTTAATAATTAAATGAATATTTTACTGAATGCAACGGAGTAAAATCGAGTATAGGTACCTAGAAACCTTTTATATTAAATAGGTATAGCAGAAGGTGAAGAAATAAACAGTGCGTAATATAATCGGACAAGTTTAAAACAAAATAAAGGAACTGAGTTCCGTGAGTTTATTTATAGAAGTCCTTATGCGTGAACAAGTCTCTACGTAAGTAAAATGATCTTTAACTCTTGTTTAAGTTGGTACATACACATAATTATCACGAGTGACTTCTTAACTTTAATAAGTGTTTACCGGTTACTCAAAGCAATTACATATGGAGTAAGCATGAGTACAAAATATGACAACATATTGCCATCCACTTTTAAGAGGGCTGAATAAACTCATTGAAAACTTAAATCTTACACGAGCGTACCTACGTACGTATGACAATATAGAATTGTGTATTCTCTCAAGGTGCTGAAGGTAGGTAGAATGGAGATAAATATAGACCGACAGTTGCAATTTTTTTAGTCAAAATCAATTTGAGTTTCCCATTATGGGCCGGCCTTTTACTTTTGCCTTCTCTAATGAAGAGCCTTGGTTGATTCCTTAGTATATATCGATAGTTGATTCATAGATAAAACGTAACAGGTTTCTTCAAAAAAGGTTAAGGTACATAAATTATGTACTTAAATCGATTTTAATCTTCCGCGATTTATATACGCCATACAAATTTATTTAATTAACTAACTAAGTTATTAATTTAAGTTATAAACATCTCTGTTTCCTCCTCTGACGTTTTGACAAGGTTACGTCTGTCGCGGTCGCGGATTTGTCTGTTAGGTAAAAGCGATTTAGACCCGTTACATAAAATTTAATATGTCACAAAGATGTGATGTCACAATTAAATATTAGAATCAAAACAGTGATTGATTAAGCCGCTGTGTCAATGAACAAGTCATTGTTAGGTTTTAAATAAATTGTAGGACGAAACTTGCATACAAAGCATCCCACTTCTTTAATGAAAGCTGGTATCCGAAATAGGTGAGCCTATTTAAAAATTCTAAAGGCCTTTACGTCCGAATATTTATCGTTCTAATGCCATATAATAGGATTATGCTTCGACATCTTTATTACACAATAAGTATACCTACCATGGTATTCTAATAAAATTAACATAAATTAGGAAGCAGTTGACTTGAATTATGTAAGCTGATCATGTATTCATATCATAGATCATATTTTAACAATTAAAATATTCATACCTGATGCATTTTCTCAAAAATCTCTCTAAATTCCTATTAGGTAAGTACATTGGTTTTCTCCATAGCAAGGTATAAACAAAATGCATGTGAATCACACACAAATGTTTCTCTTGTATATACAGGAATCGTACCTGCAACCACAAAAATCAACGCATGGTAAATGACAAAGTAACCACAAAGATATGCACAATGCATTTAATAAAAAAGCAAGTATAAAGTACTTACAAAACAAAGGATCATTTCTGCAAGTGCATTGTCTAGGATCAGCAAGCGCGTTGAGAGTTTTACAGCTCGGCTTGTTTCATGTACCCTTTTAAAAGATTTATCAATGTAGAGAGCTACAATTTTGACAATAATTCGGAATTTTGAACACTATAGCGTTTACTTTCCGTTTGTAGCGCTCATAGCGAGACTTGGCTTGCCGTTCGTAACAGATCGGCAAAGTTAAGCAACGCTTGCACAGGTTGCCACTTGGATGGGTGACCGTTTGTGGCATTTTCATCTGAGCGCTACCGTGCTTCGGAGGGCACGTAAAGCTGTCGGTCCCGGCTCTTGTCTAAGGATAAGGGTCGTTAGGCCATGTCGGAGGCCTTTGGGCGGTCTGAAAACTCCGACACCAGAGTTGGCCACACACTCACACGAAAAACAAACAAACTTTCCCGTGGCATGTCTCAGCTTCGTCATAAACATTCGATGTCCGTGACCCGGAAGCCAATCTCCATCCTTATCATGCTAAATGTAATGGGATGAGCATATCGACGTAATCTATAATTATGTTGTTATATAAAATCGTCCATTGCTAAATGCCAAGAAAGGTAATTAATTGTATTATCTAATCGTTGGTAAATTTAAATTATAATCACAAACGTACGATATAGACGGGGTTGTTACAATTGTAATCCGGATATTTCAATAATATACATATGATTAAGGATAAAGAACTGCTATGTGAAAAAATGTGAAAATGTGCCTTATCTCAAAAAATACTGACTACCTACATCTTGCTCAAAACCAATTTTCATTCGAAGTTTTCATTAGGTTCGACAAAATATATTTTTTTTAGTTTTGACAGTCTTACTTTGAGAGTTAGAGAGAGGACACTCATTTTAACCGAAAGCGGTTAAAATGAGTGTCCCATTCTGTCCAACGCTTCCAAAGGGAAGCGTAGATCTTTTAAATGATTGACTTTTAGAAATAATGGTTATGGGAACCTCAATGTAATTTTTAAAGACCCATCTATTGATATACCCGCATGTAAGTATATGAAATATGAAAAAATATTTTATCATGTCAATTTCATGTATGAAGAGCCCTCCCTTATTTTGTTTTATTTTTAAGTTTGTAAACACACCCTGAAGTGGTTTAGAGAAAACATCTTTAAAATTTACCAATTTTAAAATCTGTAATCTCAATAGTTACGCCATAGAGTGGCGGTGACATACGGAAAGACAGAAATGGTGAATCTATAAGGGTTCCGTTTTTTGCAATTTTTAGCTACGAAACCCTAAAATTGCGATTATTGCTCACTGGTTAGGCCACTGGATTCCCATCCAGTGGATCTCAGGTACAATTTTAAAGCCATTTGTCGTATTACGTTGTTAAATGAACTGATATATTATAATACTAGTATGAATCATGGAATTTTGATTCCATGATTTAGAACAGTTAGCTATACCTAGCTTAGAAAGCAAAGATAAGGTGTGACAGCTGTTCTATAGAAAACCATATTTTTATCGAGTTATTGCATGCCTCTGAAAACCACTGCGATGATGTTTATGGTAATCGACATCGTAGCATATTCTCACTATTAAAAGAAAAATTGTATGATTCCAAATAATAAAAAAAAATTGCCTCATATCTCCCAGGACAAAATTATTAAAAGAGATATTGACTCATAAAACCAACTGGTGAAGCAACAAGCTTAGGCGAAGAAAAATTGCTAGTTTTGTCATCGTAGATCAAAATGTGTATTAATCTTCTACCATAACTTTTAATCACCGGTTTTTATGTTTGCTGGCCTGTAATTATCTAGAGAATTATCCGAACGCAAAGATACATAAAACAGTTATAAAAAAACTTCATCAAAATGTGTGTATGGCAAGAGCTGTTGTAATAATCAAGGACGAAGTTTCAATGCTCGCATTTGGTTTTATCTATCTATCTTACCATGACCATAATTCGAATTTTTGCTAAAAAATACTATGCAATTGACGTAGTAGTTTTTTTTAGCAAATTTATTGAATCTTTGAACGCAACAAATTTTATACTAAGATATCGGCGTTTTTCCGCCTCGTATTTCTTATTTGCTTTATTTTCTCGACCAATCGGACAGGTTAATTTAGGTAAGTAGGTATATTAATTTATCACATTAGTTAAATTATTACACGAAGTTAATATATTTTCAGCGTCTATATGCAATACCTCAGCACCATATTTTTGTCTTGAGGATCACGAAAATCTTTAAACCATTAATTTCGGACTACAGAGTTAGTACCAAAAATTGCTATGGGTACCGGAGTTCAAAGTTAAGCAGTAACATTACCTATATCATAAAGTCACGTAAAATATGCACATTTTATGAGACTACAATGTTGATCATTACAACTAATGAGCGCTATTGCACCGTAACAAAAAATAATAATTGGTACCTACTCACATCAAAATATTACATGCCTATGTTGAAAAAAATTCATTGTTTAACCACAGATAGAGAGATTTTTAAGGTACGGGCGACCTTTGTTTATGCGACACTCTGGGCAGTAAGTAATTTAAATTGATCTTTGCGAATCAAGATTCTGTAGACCCTTACGAGGCCCTTTTTCTTTGAGGGATGTATGTAATTATGTTTAATGAGAAACGCAATATTACTAATAAATAAAGTGAGTAAAAGTTTACTTGCCGGAAAATAAAAATTGGTGAATGTTTGACCGCCGCCGGCCGCTTTTGGTAAGGGATCTCTGGCGGTTGAACAGATTTCCACCCCCTAAATACGTACGTCAATGAAAAAGAAACAGGTTGGAGTTGAATTTTAGCTACCAAGTACATTTAAGAATTACGAACTATAATTTAAATAACACTGTTTGCTGTTCTTGTGTGCTTAATTAGGTTATTACTACAAACAAATTACCCTACAGCTGAGTTGATATTCAGCACAGGCATCACAAATACACTCTGCAATGCCCATGTTTGCTCCGCTTGCTAAACCCTTGGCATAAGTCATCTTACATACACAGGCATTATAGGCAGGATTCAGTTTTCGTTAAGGGTCTTTTTACACCCTATATATATGAGACTGCCGACTGGTAAGTCGCGGATACATAATAGGTCAAAGCAAAGCTATTTTATTCGGTGAGCTACGTCGGGTCTTCTCGTCGCCTATTCCGCAAAGCCTTAAGACAAAAGTCTTCGACCAATGCGTCCTAGCAGTAATGACGTACGGTGCCGAAACCTGGTCACTCAAGGTCGGGCTGGTCCATAGATTTAAAGTCGCTCAGCGTGCCAGGGAACGAGCTATCCTTGGAGTCTCTCTAAAGGATAGAATTCGCAACGAAGTCATCCGGAAGAGAACTGGTGTTACCGACATAGCTCGACGTATAAGCAGGCTGAAGTGGCAATGGGCTGGCCACGTCTGCCGAAGGACCGACGACCGATGGAGCAGACGAGTCTTAGAGTGGAGACCACGTTTCGGCAAAAGAAGAGTAGGACGCCCCCAACTAGGTGGTCCGAAGACCTCAAAAAGGTGGCTGTGGCAGGCTGGATGCGGAAGGCAGAGGATCGGTCATTGTGGCGCATGTTGGGAGAGGCCTATGTCCAGCAGTGGGTTGCAATAGGCTGATTGACTGAAAGCTATTTTAGCTACTCCGCAGTTTTAATATCCGCTCTTTCTCTCACGATTTTATAAACTTAATAAATATAATTATTCTGTTAGTGTATTTGACACCTAACTCGTCTTAAATGGGTGGACCAGTTTTGCTTGTTTGTGGGTATAATATATGCATACATATTTGTGGGTATATATCAGCAGGACAGGTAGGACGGCGCGTTGCGTTAGCGGAGTGCACTTGTAAAAATATATTATTATATTCATGAAATAAACAGATACACTTTTGACCTATCTTTTCGTCGCTAGCGTCAGTCAGACTATTTATGCACATACCGAAGTATCGTCGTCGTCCTAGCGTTATCCCAGTTGCATGCAAGACCTCTCGCCTTGGAGCCCGGGGTCCGCTTACTAGTGTAACCAGATTTGAAAGAATATCAGCTTTTCTATAGAGCGACTGCCGTCTGACCTCCGCAATCCAAAGGGATAGCCATATTCCATGGCTTAGACCAGTACAAGTTTATTAGAGGGTACTGACTCCCCGTAACGGTGTCAAAGGCCTTCATGACAGCCGGGACCAACGGTTAAACGTGCTCTGCGAAGCACGGAGCAAGCGATAATTAACAATTTAATACGCACATAACGTGAATTCGAACACGTTACCCTATGCATGGCAGTTACTACTCAGCTATCGCCGCCTCAATGCACATACCTAAGTATAGGAAATCTAAATCACAGCGTAATCACAAGATAAGTAACTTTAATTAACAATAAAAACTTGTATCTCTACGTACACAAGATTGTAGCTTGCGTCCTTGATATTGTCGATCAAATTGTGATTGAACAGCAAATGCCAGTGACTTTGCCATGGCCTCTAATAAAGCAGAGTAGTAGCATAATATTACTAATTATTTATTTATGCAGCAAGTTTGAAAAAATCCGTCAGTTTACAAAACAAGGGATTATTGTAATTATTCCCTTGTGCCGTTGACTTTGTCGCCTACAATGAGAGGCTAACGAACTGTTACATAAATAAATCATCTTAGAATAATTATTAGATGCAAAAAACGTTTGTTTATATATGTACCTGCCTGTTGAAACTAGACGTGAGAAGATAGCTCCAGTTGAATATATTGTAATATCTAGGTATAACCGGTACCGTCGGGGGGTAGCGACGAATGCTTATGCGAATCCCTACCCTCCGACACACGGGTACATGAGGAACACGGGTTGGTTTTTAGTCAGTAAGAGTCTGACAGTCCCTTTCGTCCTTCTCCCGGGGCGGAGGGACTCCATGAGGATTTTCCAACCCGACACCAAAAAAAAAAAAGAGGTATAACCGGTAGGACTAAACTTAAGCCAGGCTTCGCGCGGTGCGTTTGCGGACGAATGCGCTCACCTTCTCGACTCGTGCCGCCCGCATAACCATGCATCGTGGCCTTTATAGGTACATATATATTTTTTTGTGTATCGTAATCTGTAACAAAGCATTCATCACACATACCTGGGTTTGTCGTAGGTGGGAACCAAATTCTCGATTATAAATGTTTTCTAGATAAGGTCATTGACCACTAGACCAAACAGACAGCCGAAACAGCATTATGGTGAACTATATATTTCATAATGTTACTGTGTAGAAATCTCAACCAATAAAGGTCTTTACTTTCGACGTAGAAGGTTGGCTTACCTTACATCAAAAAGTGTATAAGTTACATAGGTAATTATTTTACTACATAAGAAGATATTATTAGAAACTTATATTTGTTAGAATCGTCGTGTTAAGTCTGAAATATTATTTGTACTCACTCATTATTTATAAATCGTATGATTAATTGTCTGTATATTATTATTAAATTCGATGTATGTCATCCTTTACAGTATAGTAAAAAATAAATCAACTGCTGCTCTATGATTCAATCCTGTACCAAAGGGAACTTTCTCATGTAGACAGGATTAACCCACAAAAGATAACGCTATGCTGAAGTGTAATACGGTCGCGTAAACAACAATATCACCCTTGAGGTCAAAATATTATGGTTTCTGCCTGTTATTCCAGAATAACGGGCCGAATCCATAATACTTTTCCATAATATTTTAATTATTCACTGCTGGCAGTGAATAATTAATTTAAATAGGTAACTAATTCTACGGATGCCGTAGAAATTAGTATTCATAAGAAACAGTAACTTTTGTAAATCGATCTGTTAATCGAAAGAGCGTATAAGCGTACGATTCCTACTAAACGTTTTTGTTTCATAAACACTGGCATTGCTGCACCGTTATGGAGAACGTAATGGGGGTCTCGACAGCTAATAGCATTGTCTCATTCAGCCTTGGGTTTTATATGTCGCGTAATCAACCATCGTCATTATCTTTCTCAATGGCACATGGTACATCTTTAGTTTTATAAATAATTTCCTATCTACGATTTATTCCTATATTATATGATTTTGAGTAGATATAGGAAATTTTTCTTTGTCCATAAACTGTATTTTTCTGCTTTATCCAGCTTTTTCATATTTCCTTCTTTTTCTATTTAAAATCGACTAGTAGGACTTCTAAACAGAAACAGTTACCGAGATCGACTAAATATAGACTAATGTGTTGCAAAACATTTTTACGACATCTTAACTCTTTGAAAGTCAAATAGAAATAAAATGTCAAATGTCGAATAGAAATAAAATGCAAATAACGAATTAATTGACAGATGACATAAAATAGTGTAAATCCAGAACTTAATCCAGTATTTATTAGATCTTGTTTTGTAACTTAAACAAAACAAGTAATTAACTAATTATGACAATTTTGTTATATTTATACACTTAATTGTATTTTCATTTATTCAATACTTATGCAAACGTCTGGTCAGTTTCGACATTCCACTACCTATTCCCACTAACTCGCGATGTCCGCATCCTGGCCGTGCATATTAGTAGGCGTTGCATCAAATTTCCCATTTCGTTGTATGAACATTATAGTCATTATTTTCACAAACGCATTGCTTCTTAGATTACCTAATCTACTGTCATTTAGTAGACGCTAGATTGAATTATTAACTTCACGATGACTCAATTAAAATCTTATGTGACATAAAAAGCAATACCAAATCGCATCTGGTTATTAAATGCAGATTGCTTTTGGTTTGCAGAGGTGAGATGACAGTTGCCTAAAAGAAAAGCCATCATCGTCATCGCTGTCCCGGCCTCGATTCTACCTTCACTTTGGATCCCGGGGTGAAAATGCAAATATTCTATAAAACCTGGTTAGATCAGGAAGCTAACTTCAAGCTCAATAGTGAAGAATGGTAGGATGATGATCACCTAACTGACAAAACAAGGCGATGAGTGATTTTGTTACTAATTTATGACTTTGATAAGATACTTTAATTTTGAATTATTTGTCTACTTATTTCTTTGTAAAAATATTCGATTATTTATTGTATTTATATTGTTTTGGACCTTGCGTTGATGAATTAGTCATTTATTAGGTTTATGACTAATTCTAAACAAAGAGCCTTAACCGTTGGACCTTTAACTTGAAGTCTTGGCAGTTGATATTTTAGGGCTGTGTTACATATGACACACATATGTGTAAATTGTTTCTTAATATACAAATGTACTGCATTATTAGCAGCTTAGTGGAATGCAATTTTCCAACAGGATATATAGACCCCACTTGAATTTGATTGTTGTGCACAGCAAATCGGTAGATTAGTAGTGCTATTTTAGTATAGCTCATAAATAAAGGAAACGAAGTTTATGCAAGCTGTCAAGATATTAATAATCAGTGGATAGCGCCGACGTAATACCACTACGATAATGTTTATTATCATAATTTGATTATTTAAGTAGTATTTATACTTTAACACACTAAATTTGTATAAAGTATAAACAACATGATTTATAATTAAAGTAAACTACTTATTCAAGAACATGGTTGAAATAGTAAGACTCGTTTGTTTGATTTTTTCCTAATTTTGAAGCTACCTAGATAAATAAATCTCGATCGCATTAATAACATTAAATAGATTTTTTGGTCATAGTAACTGGTACTTGTTATATTTTAAAACTAGTTATTATAAACTAGATATTGTCTGTATGTCCTTTTTAGTCTCGTTTGCCAGTGAAACGTAATACATGCTTTATATTGTGACGTCGTTCTAAGACGGTTAATAAAAATGTGCTACTACACGTGCTTTAAGTTCAAGGTTTGAACGTTAATCATATTTTTTATCCTAAATTCCTTTGTGTAAAAATTGTCACGGACAAATACAGACATCAAGTCAATTACAAAACCTGTTATTGCAACGAAGCTGCTACTTCGGATCAAGCCCACACATACAAATATTACAAGCCAAAGAGGACAATCACATCTCGAAAAAGGTTTAATACAAATCGGGGTCTCGTGGTCACCATTATCTTTCAAAAACAATTTTTCAGGAGAAAACATCGAAAAAATCAATGTAATATTTTTTATGGCATTAAAGTAACTTTTAATTGAGAAGGCCTTCTTTCGTTATATTTACAATTTAAAGCGTATTAGGTCTTTCTTTTAGATTGTTAGGAATTATCTCATCCCAATCCTTCAGTTACCTCACTTATAGCAACAATTTTAGCCATGTACTTTACTAGAGAAGATTATTAAATGTCATATTAAATTTCATTAATCTTAACTCAAACATGATTGATAGCGTTTTAATCTAACCCACGCTAGGTCAGATTATTAGGCAAATAAATTCGATAAGGCCAAATAAAGTGGCAAGGAGGACATATCGGTAGGTATGTGGAATGAATATTAATTAAAAGTGTAAGTAAAAAGAACTTCATTTAGATTCTGAAGTCATTTTCTAGACGTGACAAGCAAAATTAAAGTGATACCTACATAATAACCTACAGTGTTTCGATCATGCCGCATAGATACGGGGTTCCGCAGAACGGCATTGTGCGAAATACATATTATGGTGAAAGTGTGTTTATTATTTAGAAAACAATTTTCAAGATTAATTAAATTAACAAACGCTGAATAAAAAATCCATAGTGTTATGTGAATGTTTAAGTGAAACATTCTTATCAAGATCTCTGAGTTTGTCACATTTCCTTTGAAAGTATTTATGAAAAAAGAAACTTAACGGAAATTAGGCCGATGTTACAAAATAATAAGTTTCTATTTGGGTTTCAATCACTAGTATGTATAATAGGTACATACAAATTTCGGTTGAAATTAAGTAGGTAGATTATATTTTTACAGAGATAGAATGTTTCAGGACTCAAGGGTTTCAAATGGCTACGCCTACATTAGATCATTGACGCGATGAATACGTATTATAAACATGTGATATATAACTTTATTATACTGTTTTAATATTTAATTCGTAACATAACTAATTGGGTAGGTAATATTTATATTATACCTATTTAATACTAGCAATTAGCACAAATTAAAAAAACTTACTTTTAGGGTACCGTAGACAATAATTTTCTAAGGTACCCTAAAAGCCAACAGACGTCATTACTTAATGCCTATGACGTATATACTACACCAACGGGATTACAAGAAAGCTTGACATCTTTATGTATAAAGATTTTTGGCAGCTAAATTGGAATACAATATTCTTGCCTAAATATCTACCTAAATACCCCGAAAGGTAATACAAATAGGGTATTTGACTAAAAAAATCTAATTAGTCCGTCAGTTAGATTATGGAAAAATATTGGACACGTATATTTTCTTTAGTCACGTAAACAACAAATGAAGACTACAAACTTCGCTGAAAACTCGTGTGACGTCACTTGCCAGTACACTTTTTACTGGCAAGTGACGTTACAAGCCCCCACTCTTAGACGTTTCTCCATCTTTGATGCGTTTTATCTTCGTAATTTTTTACTGATTTGATAAAACAAAAAATACGTATCCAATATTTTTCGATTATCTAACTGACGGACTAATTCGATTTTTTTAGTCAAATACCCTATTGTGATATCTCCGCAACCACAACCATTGCAACTTAGCAAGCCGGTCGAAACGTCGGAAAAACTGAACCTGAACTGAACTGATTAGTGTCGCAGGCGAAATCTAGTACTACTACTAGACTTCGCCCGCGACACAAACCGTGTGAATAATTCACAAAGCCGTACAAAGATTCGTTTGGTATTTTTTCAAGTTCATCCCGTTCATACAGACAGAGAGAGGCAGCAGCAGCAGCTTTTTTGCACCCGTTCATAGTGTTCATACTGACAGAAAAAGGCAACCGCGGCTTCTATGGATACCTATGTATAGAGTACATACTATACCTAGACGTTTTTTATTTAACGCCATTAAGACCCACAGTAAAAAGTTGCATGCATTTGTATCAAGTAGGTATTTATTTTAAATTTCGCCAGGAACGGACCTAATCTATATGTTATTGGAATTTTATAACTCAAGGTTTTAAACTTTGCCTGTCGTAACATACCTGCGTTATGTAACGCAACTTACGTACGTTGTAACATCACATCTAACAAGTAGATATCAATTTCGATGGCCCTCAACTACAGAATATTGTTTGTAATCATTTGCGTTAACTGTACAAAAACTCTTGCAAAAGATACATAACATAAACATAAGTTGATAACACAAAAACAAAACCTTATATATTATATGATAATGTGTGTGACGGTTTGGACAATGTTGATAGTCAAACATTCAACGATTTAAAATACATACAAACATAGTCTCACGCCTATAACCCCGAAGAGGTAGGCAGAGGTGTATTTCTACACCCACTTTTCGCCAGATATACTTTAGTACCACGTAATAAGGGGCGAGCCTATTGCCGTACCGGGCACATTTCCAGACTCCGTGCTGCTACTGAGAATTTCGTGACAGAAAAACCCAATAACACTGCCCGACCCAGGAATCGAACCCGGGACCTCCTGATCCCACGCGCACATTTATGCTGCAAGACCAACGAGGCCGTCGTATAGGGTTTGAGGTCGAGTTTTCCGTCTCTACGCAAAGATGGTAATTGCATCGTGTTATCCCTTAGTCGCCTCTTACGACACCCACGGGAAGATAGGGGGTGGTGACACTTCTATTCTATTCTGTCAACCACACGGCACGATATAAAAATAAGCATTGATAAACAAGAGAATGCAAAAAAATTAAAAAATGACCTACTTAGTATGCAAGGTGCTATGACATGTAATTGCCCTCTAAGATGTCACAATTCCAGATAAGAAATATTCAGTAAATAGAAAAGAAACTACGGTATCTACGAAAAAGAGAAGAATACCTAGCAGTGCAGCAAAGTTGTTGTATGGATGTGTTACTGTTGGGTGTTTCAGCGACTGTTTCAGGGTCTTATTTTGGTTTAGGAGGACTTGATGAGAGTGGGTTTATCAAAGGCATCACTAACGTTCAGTGCCAGTAAAGTCATTTGTCATTACAGAAATCTACGATACTTTAGTACCCTAGGCCTCCTTCATCCCTGAAATAATAATTGAGTCACCTACTAGTCGCCGGCGAACAAGCCACTGCCGTACCAAAATACTTAATACAATGCTAATATGTATTATATAATATCCGCGAATAAATGTAGATATGCATATTGTATCACCAGTTATTAAAATATAGATAATTAATACGAAAATGGTAGGTATTTGAAATTCATTGATTTTTTGGATGGACATAAGGTGAACTTTTCGGAATCAAGTAAAACCTGTGCTTCAAGATAATTATGACTATACCGGGAAACGAACAGACGATTTGGATGCAGATGCAAGATAATTTTCCTTGTCTTTATTTTAACATATGAACCGGATTACATTTTAATGATATACTTAGTTAAGTTATAATATATCATATTATGCGTTCTTGTCTCTAAGCACAGATTTAACAAATTCTATAGTCTTAGTCTCTAAGTATAAGTGATGAAGCGTCTGTAAATCGTAAAACGATTGAAACAAGTTTTCAAAACGAAATGAATGCTCAAGACAAAAAAAAAACAATCTTCCGGTAAGATAAAAAAATAATTGATGTTTAGTTACGTATTAATAAATAGCAAATCATGATTGACACATAATAGACCTAAGCTTAAAAGTTAGCACTTTAATCTTATTTGATGCAGCATTTAAAAAGAAAACAGTATCCTGTCCGAAGTTCCGAAGCAAAAGCTTTGTGACGCGAGCGGATTTTATTTTCTTTTTGGGATAAACACGAAGCATTGACCTGAGGTAAAGCAGTTTCATAAGTCATAACACATTCAAATATGATTCTTCAAATATGATGGATTGATGAATTGAAAAGTAAGGTAAATGAATATAAAATTATAATAACTTACAAGTTTATTATTATTACTAAACAAGGGCTAAATAAACTTCGAAATTTGTTCTGCCCTTATCTATGTAAAAGGTATTTACTAGGCGTTTTTGTGAAGAACCTATCTTCGTCTTTGACGTTAGAACTAATCTCGAGATAAAATAGGTACCTATGTGAAGGAAGACCTTTCGCGCATATTCGTTTATGTTCGAAAATTATGTAAATCTGGGACTAAGTTTGTTATTTTCATCAATCAAAGTGCTTACTGTCCTAGCTATTGTGAGATGCAATGGAAATTGAGAAGTACAAATCCACATGGCCCACACGTGCCATGCTGCGTTTAAATTTATTTCGAAACAGAATTTTAATACCAACTTGTTATAATATATTTAAAGTAGATATAATTTAAAATGTATTAACTTAACATTACAATTAGGTACAGAAATAGACAATACATTTTTAATCCATATAAGTTTTTATTACTGTTAATAAGTTGCTAGGTCAATCAGAATAAATTGCGCCAAAAATATTATAATGATAACTCCGCTAGATTCATTATTTTAAAATAGTTTCTAACATATTGAAATAATAATAATTATTATTATTTATATGTTAATCCCCTTGAATAGTTTTGCAAATACGTACATAATTATTATTAAGATAATGACTTATCCATTTATCTGATAGTATTGGAATATCATTTCGTACATACTAACTGAGCGGTTTTTAAATGATAATATTAATGTGATAACGCTTATCATATCGCGATATTTTTAAGAGCATTATTTGGATTTTATTTTGTTTGTGTGTAAAATACGCATACGGATATTTGCATGGTATCGAATGAATGGCACAGCGTTACCTAATGATTATAATTATTTATTTATTTATGGGAGAAAATGTTTATTTTATATAATGGCATAGATATTATGAAAATATGTGTATGACTGACATAATCGTAGGGCCTAAACTGAGTGCTGAAGCTAGACTATATATATTTGCACAATGGGTTCCTATCATGCCATCTAAGTACCTAGTAGTCACTCAAGCAAAATCATTCAAATTTCCACCCCTAAGAAAGTAAAAGAATGCAAACAAAAGCTAGTTTAGTATAGTTTGCTTTTGTATGATCTAGTTTCTGTGCAAAAATTGTGCACGTAAGGTAAGTCGTATGCAAAATAATCTTTGTGGGTGTAATATTTACACCTCTGCCTACCACTTCGGGAATACAGGCGTGAAACTATAAAAACAAAAAAAATAATCTTTTACAATTACAATTTAGATAATACTTTAATGAACTATTATAATACGGCCACGCAATACACTCAACTTATACTCGGGGCCATCATTATGAGTTGCACAATACTTTATATTCTTAACGTAAAAATCGAACTCAAGGCACTGAATAAGTTGATGAAAGCGAGACGATTTGTTTAACCACTGTGCTTGTCGTGCAGCGCTGTCTGCTATGACTTGTCAATGAGTTTTAAAACCCTGATAGTTATGAAATGTCGCATCCATCTGCTGACTATAGGTAGGGTGTACTAAATAACCGAAATAGATGCTTCATTCGAATCACATTTGCAATATTGTTAAATAATGTTTGGATTTTTTTTTGTATTTAAGATAGCTCATTACAAGTAGGAAAAGGAAAAAAGTAATTAGATTTATGCTGCTTTAAAATTTTGTAAAATACTGTTAGATCGATCTTTAAAAACACCGGTCGTTTCCTAAGATAATTTATACAGGGCAGTGCATCTCTAAAATATTTAGAATAAACTGACAGTTACATACCTACGTACGCAATGCACTTAGATAGCTGCTAGCTGGGAAGATTAAATATTTTCAACTTCATAAAAGTTCAAGCTAATTATTTTTTACATGCTGTGAAGAAGCTGAGAATGATTATTACTGTTCATTGTCTGCTTAATGTAGAGTAGTATCTCTCTAAGATGTAAAGAAATTATGTTTTATTGAAAATAATGCTGAATAAAAATATAGATATTTACTTTATGATAATTAATAGTTTTTGGAAAATGTTATAAGCATTGATGCTTAATTAATTGAGATAATATAACTATGTGACACTGAATATATTATTATGTTTGTTATTATCGCAGTTTTTACGAACATTGAGGTAGGTATAATATTTTTAATGTTAGTTTTACAATAGTATTATGTAAATGATTAATGATCACGTTTTTCATTTACACACATTACATAATGCGATATATTCCTATTACATAATTATGATTTAATAATTGTCTTATCTTTTATAAATAATTGTAATTTAATTCTACACGTGCACGAAATCGTAAACTAGGTTCTAGGTAGGTGTCTATTTTATTACCTACAATTTGGAGACAAAAAATATTTATTTATTTATTTTCACTGACATAGAATAGGCGTCATAATTGTTTATGTAATGAACTAGCCTCAGCTCTACTTGAATAAGTTTTAAAAAAAAAATCCACTTTTCATAGCATAACATTTCTGAAAAAACTTACCACTAGTTTTTCCAGACTACAGGAACCACAGTTCAAAATTCCTAAATTAATTTTATGTTGCACAGATTTTATTTTATTATAACAAAAAGTTTTAATACAACTTTTGTATTTGTTCCGATACGACGTATCGATATTCGAAATTCGAATTTTCACCGTCGTGTTCGCGGCTCGCGTGCTAGCGACTTTGTGATTGTGAGAGTCGAGCGACGTGGAATGGAACGGAAGCGGGACATGGAGAATCGTAGACTGCGCGTGTGGGGTGCCGGCTGCCGGCGACAGAGAGATTACACTACCACGACACCAACACCACATTGTCACCGTGGGACATAACAACATAGGATTATTGTGGGACGATTCATGCCACTCGGAAAAAAACACAATCAGCCTTCAATAGGAACTAGAAAGTCGCATCACGCGACACCTGATGCATGTTTGATTGAACTCACTTATTTGAAACAATTTACTTACCTGCTGCATAATTGTATTATATGTCAGATATTGAGATGTCAGTTTAATAGAGATTCGGTTGTATTTCCTCGTACGAGTATATTGTTATGGTTGGATGATTGGAAATAAAGTAGTTATAGGTCAAGACATTGCTTGCGACGGATCTCTACATTCTGGGAGCTGCTACAACAAAGCAAAACAAAGCAGAATGTGGCTAGCTGGTATCTGAAAAAAAGGACTCGCTATTATGTTTGTATAAAATAAATAAATAGGTACGTACCTACCTTATTTTTGCACCAACTCATGCCTCAGAAAATATATCAATATTTTTTTACAAAATAAAATAACTTACACCAGCACCATGTATCATATAGGCATATCATTTTGACAATTGAAATATATAAATCAGGATAGACATAGTTATATTTTATAATAAATTTTACTTTACCCAATATCTTTACAATATCACAATTTGAGAAGAGAATAAAGATGATTTAATTTTTGATTTTGTAAGGGTACCTACCTACTTACCTAGTGGCAGAATCCGTATCTACTTACTCCGCTAATCATCATCATAAGAGAACCTTTCGCAGTTCACTCGCACGTTCAACCGTCGGTACTAGCTGTCACGAAGATCTTTGACAATCGCTAATAGGGATCGACACTCAGATAAACTTATACCGGTCTAATTAAACCATGGAATATCGCTAACCCTTTGGCTTGTAGAGGTCAGACAGCAGTCGATCCGAAACCCCGAGCTCCACGGCGTGTAACTCTTGGATGCAACTTGGATAACATTAGGACGATGATGATAATGAGCATGGTGCCTATTGTGAGTCAATAGACGTTAGGTTAAACATGTAAGTACTTAGGAATTGGAGTGTTCTACCTCTTCTTAAGGTTACTATTTGTTTCGTATTTTTTTAGTCGCATCTTACCACACCCACGGTATAAAATGTGACTATGGCACTTTGTATCCCTTATCCCAGTTTAATTGGTCAGGTCTACTCCCTCTCCTGCGCCAAGATTGTCTTAGATAGTCGCTTCAGGCAACAGAGCTCTCTCGAGGTCTGTGCTTATCAAGGACCACCAGGTCAACGGCAGACGGCCTCTATCACGTCTGTGTTCAGGTACTTTTAGGGCAATATTAACAACGTGATCATTTCCGCGTCTCTTAACATGACCTTACCAACGAGACGACACATCACTTAAATGCCTTACATAATATATAAAATCTAACTGACGCGATTGACATTGCCTTTCCCAAATAATGATAATTATATAAAAGCAATTTTAACAAAAACGCACAAAATAAAAGTTTGCCGATGCGACACGAAATAAATCTGGACACCTGAATGGTAAGAAATTGGGGTGTGCGTTAATAATGCACATCCAAATGCTGGGATAAAAGGACATCCATCCATTTTCCAGTAGTATGACGCGAGTAAGGAAGTGCTTATCCGAATCGTTTTTCAAATAAAATTAAACCTTTATTTTATCTCTGATTTTGGTTATACAGCGTTTTCAACTTTATAAGTTGAAAGCTCTAGATTTAATCAAATTAAAATTAGAGAGAAATTATTTAATACTATTTTAACAGAAAGCAGTTTGTGTGTGTACGTGTACCTACACGGGATACTTTTTGTATTTTATTATAGTGCTATAAGTGAAATCTTGTAAATGGCTTACCGTTACCTATCATGTTAATGTTATACTCTTTATGTAGCTGTAAGTTTTCCATATCATAAATAAATAAATAAGTTTTACTTTACAAATAAATGTGAAAGTGTGTTTCTTTGGCTTCTTTCACGTCGCAACGGAGCGATGTTATGGTATGATTTTTATGTGTGGAGATAGGCTTAGGTTATAGTGATAGAGATACGCTACTTTTTAACGTAATAAAATACGGGGTGTAAAAGACCCTTAACGAAAATTTAAATCCCATATTGTACAAATTATTACCAACATTTTTTACTTCGGCACCATACCTGGGAAATTAGTGGTTCAAGAGATATTGAGACTCAAAATCACCATACAATTTTATGAATTAGGTACAAAATTGATGCATTTATCCCGCCAATTTGTTCTATAGATGTCCTACCTATGCACCCATAGATAAATAGATATTTCGGGCATTGCACGCACGGACTTTATAATTGCAGTTTAAGAAATGTGTATATGTAAACAATCGTTTTCCAGGTATTATTTTGGCTTAGTATGATTTGGCATGATGTGCAAAACAAGTAGTCTTCGGCTTGGTGATGGGTCTTTTGACACTCTGGATATATAACACTGCACTACAAAATTGGACTTTTTTTGTTTCATGAGATTTTTTACCTGTTGTTTACTAATTTAGGCTTGCTTATTTTAAATCCACACTCAGATTTTTTCTAGCAGCTCTAGTGTAGGAGATACAGGTACCGCCTCAAAATGACCTCTCCATTTGAGTGTTGATATCGCTATCATCAACGTCTTACTAGTTTTTGTTTCTTTTTATCAATGGTTTCGTCGAGAAGGATCTGTGTACACAATCCAAATAGATTTTGTTACATTTGTGTCAAATATAGATTAAAAAAATCGGTAAAAATGTGTCAGACTTCGTAAAAAAATACCTGCATGGAGTACTTTCAACGTCCATTGGAAACAAATAACAAGCCCTGGATACCGAATATAGTGTGTAAAACGTGTGTAGAGTCTTTACGGATATAGAAAAATAACAAGAGGGATCCCTTGAACCTCATTAGTCCTATGATTTGGCGTGAATTCTGCGTTGTAAACATAACAGGAATTAACCGCCAAGATTGGTCCAAATGGGTTTATCCTACTGTGCCGTCAGTTACTTAGACCTATCCTGCGTTCAACTGATACATTAGAACTCCAACCAAGTAGGTACATCTCAGGTACGTCCGCACGAAATTGTTCAACGAATGGAGGAAAGTGACACAAGTTGCAAAGATCGTTCCCAAAATTAAGTGCTAATAAGTTAAAAGCTGGGAATTTCGATGGACCCCAAATCAGAAAATTAATAAACGGTGTAGATTTTACTGAAAGTATGACAACCCCTGAAAAAAATGCCGGGTATGAGTTTGTTTGGCTCATAAAAAACTTTTTGGGAAATAGGAAGTCTGTCGACTTTCCTGGCCACGTCAATGCGATTGGATGCAACAGGAGCATTAAGATGCATTTCCTTCACAGCTACCTCGATCGATTTCCTGAAAATCTTGAACATTTAAAAGCGAGGAGCAGAGAGAACGCTTCCATCAGGATACTCGCACTATAGAAGCGCTACCAGGGCTATTGGAGTGAAAGTATGCTGGCTGACTACTGTTGGATTATCCAGATTAGTAGTAAAACTCCAACGCATTCAAGAAAGTCACATAAAAGAAAGTTTTGTTCTAATTAAATATTTATATACATTTTTATACGGCGGGAATCCATGATTTTCTTTCAAAAATAGCTACCCTTCGTATCTCAAAAAGTAGAGCTGCTAGTAAAAAATTTGAGTACAGATTTGGAATCAGGGTAGAAAATGCAGCTAGATCCATAAAAAAACATTCCATGCAACAAAAATGCTGTTATCCTGTGATCATTTATTATATCTAGCCCACTCTCACGCGATCGAATTCCTGTAAGATTCAAGTGAAAATACCATAGATCTACAGGACGATTTTTTGAGCCTAAGGCCCAATTTCACCACATCTGGATAGGCTTTATCTGTCAGATAAATTCTAAACGGAATGAAATTTGTATTACTTATCTGACAAATTAATTTAACAGGAACATATCAAACAGCGGCGAAACTTTAAGGTTTCATATCGTATGATTTAAATACACATACATAGTCTCACGCCTATAACCCCGAAGAGGTAGGCAGAGGTGTATTTCTACACCCACTTTTCGCCAGATATACTTTAGTCCCACGTAATAAGGGGCGAGCCTATTGCCGTACCGGGCACATTTCCAGACTCTGTGCTGCTACTGAGAATTTCGAGACAGAAAAACCCAATAACACTGCCCGACCCAGGAATCGAACCCGGGACCTCCCGATCCCACGCGCACATTTACGCCGCGAGACCAACGAGGCAGTCGTATAGGGTTTGATGTCGAGTTTTCCGTCTCTACGCAAAGATGGTATTAGCATCGTGTTATCCCTTAGTCGCCTCTTACGACACCCACGGGAAGATAGGGGGTGGTGACACTTGTATTCTATGCCGTCAACCACACGGCTATTTAAATATAAGTTTATTTTATATGCTATTTCTGTGTGTGTATAGACTTAAACTGTGTAGTCCCTCGTTGTTGATTGATCGGCTAGTAGGAGCAATGTCTAGTCAAGTACCCCACTGACATGAATGACTTGGAACTCTATGGCAGTATCAATATAGAAACCTAATTGTTTGCCTAACAAAGTAAAGATTAAACGATGGCTATGTTGGTAATAAACATAATATTCCTATAACAATTTTCGCAGACAGATGTTCCAAATAGCAGATTGAGTATATTCTAATAGCAAAATTATATTACCGTATCAAATTTATACTACCTATTTAGTTTTTATTTAGTAGTACTAAATAAAAACTAAATAGGATTATTTTGAGAGACGGAATATTCTACATCCCTATTTTATCCTGTCTGGCAAACACAGCGCGACATTGTGTCACACATACAAATAAGTAGTGGTTTCGACTAGACGACTGGTTGGCGCCGCGGGAGTGTAAGCGACTGCTACGCCGAAGATCGCGGGTTCGATTCCCGCTCAAGTCAAACATTTGTATGCTTGAACATGGATGTTTGTCTTGGTCAACAACAAAAAAAAAGTATATAATATAGATTATGTATGTTTATCCATTATACAAGCCCTACCTACCCATAGTAGGTACAAGCTCTGCTTAGTTTAGGACTAGATGGTGTTGTGTGAATGTGATAGAATATTATTATTATCTTAATATATATTATCCTTGCGTTACTGACTGACTGACAGATACGCTACAGCCGAAACTATTGGGCGCAGGAAGCTGAAATTTGGCATGCATGTTCCTTGGGGACCGTAGGGGTGCACTAAGAAGGGATTTCCCGAAATTCCCACGGGATCGGCCTAAACGGGTAAATTAAAAAAAAATGCAGGCGTAGCTGCTGGCGTCCCCTAGTTATATTATATTATTGTTATTATCAACATGTACTGTGAAAGGCTGTATGATGTTCTTTTTTTATTAGCTGTACCTAGTTGCTCGAGGGCGAGGGTACCTCTTTTAGATACCCATAATGTTTATAATGACAGCTTTAAGAAAAATAATAAATGCATATATATAGCATAGATTTCCAAATAACAATTAATATCGGTTAACACAATAACTACATCCATCATATAATGTGGACTTGTAGAGAATAATGGAGTATTTTGGTAATTACATTAAACCACATACAACAAAAACAACAGCACGTTTAAATATAGTTACCATTTCCCACCGCAGGTTCTATAAGTAACTTTTTAATGGGCTGATTTCATAAAGCAATTATTCGGGGCATGTACATATGGCTACTCTTAAAACTGCATACAGCCAGCATAAGTAGACCTGGTACCGTATAGGCCTGCCATACAAACACAGATCAGCATTTGTCAGGTCACGTGTAACTCTGACCAAAGCAAAATAAAAATGGGGTATTTCCCTCTCGACTTGCGTCAAAGGCCTGAGGTTTTGCACCTTGCACGTGAGGGATAAATATAACTTTATTCTGGTGGGTGCTACGATTTCGATAAATTTTTAGATTGGTCACATGAAATTCATTACAATTCAATATGTTTCAGGCAAAACTCATAATCAAATGGAAGGAGTTTTGATAAATTACCAAGTTGACCTATATGGACTTGACTAATACGGGGTGTCACAAGACCCATCACGAAGCCGAAGTCTACTCGTTGTGGACATCATGCCAAGTCATACTAACCAAAAATAATACCTGGGAAACGATTTTTTTGAGGTTTTACATTTTTTTAATAGTGCATTGCTCGAAATACCTACTTATCGATGGGGTTAAAGGGCATCTAAGAACATTTTGGCGGGGTAAATGCATCGATTTTGTACCTAATTAGAAAAATTCCATACTAACTTTGAGCCTCAACATCTCCTGAACCAGTAATTTCCCAGGTATGGTGCCGAAGTAAAAAATGTTCGTACTAATTAGTAAAACATGGGATTTCAGTTTTCGTTAAGGGTCTTGTTACACCCTGTATATTATGAGTCGGTCAAGACTGTGCAAATCATCCTGCTAAACTCCTCACTTATCTACCACCTTGTACAAGAGATGAAGTTGACCATACGTTTATGTATCGAATTGTCGACTATGCCGCAGCAGATTTTACATGGTATATCAACCACCAAACCCAGTACAATATTGCGGATCGCACATCGTCTATGCGTAACAATCAAACTCTGGACAAGGACGTTTCGATGCCAAATCTATTATCCTATAGATATCAACTGTTACACGCACATATAAAATAAATGTTAGTACCTACTTACTTAGGTAGGTACTTAATTATATTACATAACAACAGATTTAATAAAAGTAATTTTTTTGCATTCTGTGAGAGGTGCATCTATTTAGTTTCTCACAATGTGTATAAACACGTGCGGCGATTCCGCGTAATTATGACGCGGAACCCGCTGTTTTTGTGTTGTAGGTAGCTCTCCAATAGAGTAAAATATTAGCCATACTTTTATGTCATACCCTTCCTCTACATTCATCTCCGATGGTGATAAGGATACAAGGGTGATAAGGTAAGACTGCAGAGGTGTATTACACACCCACACTTTGGCAGTTATGTTTCGGTCCCAATGTAATATGGGGCGAGCCTTGCCGTCTACCGGGCACATTATTAAACGAGCGATAATTAACATTTTTAATGCACATATATTAATCTGGGGTTTTTCAAATTGCCTGCAGATTACGCAACATCGATGACGGGTTGCCTTCCCAAATTCAGACATGGGTACTGCGAGGAAGCTGTGCAGCATTCTACTAAATTTAATATATTTGCCGCGGTATGCAATTGACACGATTCATTCAGATCATTTGAGAAATCGGAGGACGAGCTTATTGCTTAACAAAAAGTAATCTATTTATTTAACACTTCTAAGAAAGCAGGGCTCTAGTCAATGCCCAGAGCCAATGTAATCCCTTAAAAGAGACTTTTAATAAGATACTCTTGTCAACAACAGAATACGATACCTACACCTGCAGTAAAATAACCAAATAAACTTTACTTGTGACGTCGCGTCGGATATTTCAAAATGTTGCACCATATTTTTAAACACGCAGCTTTAAAGATTTGCCTTTGCTTATTTATGTTTCATTTATTTGAAGTTTGCTCAGATACTTGGTCTGTCATCTTACATAAATACACATTAAATACATACATCTTAAACATTTACAACAAAACAATATTATAGATAATAGTCAACATGGGTTCCTAAAAGGAAAAAGTACAGGTACATTACTAGGAAAGTTTACTGACGAAATTAATAATTACTTAGAACATAAAAAAATTGTTGTAATGATAATGTTCGACTATAAAAAAGCATTTGATACCCTGCAAAAACATACCCTTCTTAATGCGATGGAGGAGTGCGGCGTGGGAGAACCACTGAACCAATGGTTCAGAGATTACCTCACGGGGCGCTCCTGCCGTATTAAGGTGGGTGAAACACTCAGTGACAGGATGCTGGTGCGCAGCGGGGTGCCCCAAGGATCGGTAACTGGTCCTATTTGTTACCTAATGCACGTAAACAGCTTGTGTGGAGTGCTGCGGCATTGCTCTGCATACATGTTCGCAGACGACCTGTGCGTGCTGCGTGCTGGCACTGACATATACAGAACTATCCAATTAGTTCAACAGGACATAAATGCAGTCGTTAAATGGTCGCACGACAACGGGATAATTCTAAATTCAGAAAAAACCAAATGTTTAATCGTTCGCTCACCATATTTACAGCTTAATGTCTCTCCACCTAATTTGTTTACGCATGAATACATATGTCTACATAACAACTTAGTAGCCTGCAATTGTAAACCTATAGAAACTGTAAAATCTGTTACATATTTGGGTGTAAAAATAGATCAAAGCTTCTCTTGGTCTCAACATATAGATTTTATTTGCTGTAAATTAAGAATATTACTAAGTAAGTTCTATCACTTAAGTTACAAGGTTCCTATTAATATACTAAGGTGCCTATATTTAACTCTAGTCGAATCAGTGATCAGTTATGCTTTGGATACCTATGGACTAACGTTTAAAAGTTATACAGATAAATTAGAATCACTACAAATACGATTTCTTAAATTACTAGTAACAGAAAAAACAAAAGAGAATTGTAGGGGCGACTACCGTAAATTATTCAAAATATGTAACATCCTACCAGTAAGTATGAAACATAAATATCTTCTGTTATTAAATCAACATGGTAAAAACGAGCATAACCTATCACTGGTTACCAATATGCATAACACACGTCTGATGACCGCAGGTAAATTTAATGTTCCCAGAGTAACAAATTACTACGGCGACAGAACATTGAAAAAACGTGTACCATATCTGTTGAACAGATTGCCCGCGGACATCACACATAAAAACGATAAAATTAAATTTAAACAAAAACTAAAAAAATATTTGTTAAATAACATTTGTTAAAATATGTAGGTATGTAAAATAGTATTATGACTCTTCCACAGTCAAACCGCTAAACCGGTTTTGTGGAGCACTATTAATATATTTATTGTAAAACTGTAATAAATAAATAAATAAATAAATAAATAAATAATCTAACTTTAATTTCTTTGAAAGTAGTATGCGTAACGCACCTTGCGTTACGCATGCTGTTCAGCATTGAAAAATATCGATTAAATACGTCATATCCTATGATAATATGGTGACTATCCGAATTGCCTGGAAGGAGGCGATTACCGCTGCCTAAGGACACCCGACACCATAAGGCAATAGGTTCCAGAGGAATCAGTACAGTGACAAGTGCGTTGCTGACCTCGGTGTGAAAAGTAATAGGACGGGCGGGATGAGCGAGACGGAAAAGTTACTTTTTATTGAGAGGGAGGAATTCACCGGTCGAGCCGACCCATTCATGCTGAAATCAGCAGGGCTCTACTACCTCTGAAATATAAATTTTGAAATTTATAACAATTTTAAATGCTTATAAACAATGTTATGTTGTCATACGTATAAAGTATTATTTATCTAATGTGTTCATTCAACTATTGATCAATTAAGAAACATGATGTACTGCAAGCTTAAACTTTCTTCTGGTGAGTCTCTTACAATGTATTGCAGTCGAAACAAAGCTTTAGTGTATATAATCAGTCTAGGTATGAGGTCAAGGATAAATAAACCTATATTCAAGAAATATGTCCAATTTAGCCCGCAACCATGGTATCAACATGGTAAGCAATAGCTTACCGTGTTGATATCATTTTATAATATTACTTTTTAGCACAAGGGCGCAGTAAAGAAATGGGGTCGAAAAGTTATCGTACCTACCAATATAAGTTGGATTTAAGAATCGTTAAGTTCACGTTGTGCACTTGTGCAGGTTTCTCTGGGTACACATAAAGGAAACGGTAAAAAAAAAATACAAAACGTAACTGTTTCGGATCTTATCTTGCATGACATGGACCTAACATAAATATTAATGTTCATCACTATAGATTTTCCACTTCCCTCAATAACTAGGTACCTATAAAAATGTTTTTTACGTTACTCGGTATGTTCCTACTTGAATTAAAAACTGTACATGAAAAAGGGTATTAAGAACTTGTGTCAATTGTGTATTAATTCAACAAAAATAATTAAATAAGTATGTACCTAGCTTATATAAACAGGGATGCAGCTCCCCAAATGAAAATTATAGGGTCATTTCGCCTGTTCGCGTCCATCCCCCTATTCGCGTCCATTTTACGGACCTCCCTTTAAAAATGCTCGAAAATAAGTATACTAACACACTAATAAAATGAAAAGTCAGTATCGCCAATACCTCTACGTATAAGAGACACGCACAAATAGACAAAAGTTCCGTGCGCCCAGCTTATCCTGTTTAAAAAAATTAGTTAATCTCGGTTGTTCAACAAAAGAGTGCAGATGCGCGGGATATAAATAAAAAAATAGTGTGCAGCGGCGTGTTTGACGGTAAGTATTTTATTGTTTTATGTGAATTTTAGGATTCATAGCTGTTTCTAGACATTAATAATGAAAAGACGAATAGTATGAATTATGAATTAGCTTGTTTTTTTATAGTTAACAATTAAAATAAGGTGGACGCGAATTACACCACCGAATTTATAAAACTTCCACTTTGCGTCCACAATGGACGCGAACTCGTCTATTTATGATTTCTTTAGTTGCTTATTTTTATGTGATTAAAATATGAGAGAGAAATTGGGATTTTGTTTATTTTAACATTAATAGTATGCAATTGTAATGACCAATTTGCGTCCACATTATTATGATTGTAATAAAAGATACAATCGATATAATAATCGATCACAAGTGGACGCAAACTATACCTGCAAGGGATAATATTATAGCAAATTGCGTCCATATTTTCATGAAATAGAAATAATCGCATAAATACATTCTATATATATATTTTTTTTTATAATTTAAAATGCATTTTTGGTTAAGACTGAGTTTAAAATTGAATTATTACATTTAATTTCTTTTATTCCATACTTTTCCTATTCAAGATGAGTTCTTAGGAGACAAGAAAGAAGAAGGAAAAAAATACAAAAGATGATTAAATAAAGAAAGCGTTTTGTGATATTCGTGAGAAGAAGAAATCGATAAGACAAATATGTACATAATTATGTAAAAATTATGCTATTCCGAAGACCACAATATTGGACAACATGTATCGTTATTTTTTTATCTTTGATTTTAAGTTCCATCGATGTTGAGAACAATAAATAGTTATTTATAGTTTCTATAAAGTGATTTAATAATGATAATAATGTAGATTTTTTATAACTTTAATCTTAAATATAGAAATTGTTAAAAGCCAATCTTTCTTTAGATTGTCTTAACAATATCACCCTTATATGAAGGATTATAAGGCTGATATTGTTAGGACTAAGCTGGTGGACGCAAACTGGTCCACAGGTGGACGCAATTTGGATTTTTTGGACGCAAACTGGGTAAAATGCGATATTTTGAAGTTTGTTCAATTAAAAAAAAAGACAACAAGTTTCGAACAAAACTGAAAGTTATTATTAAAATAGACTATATAATGAACGCATTACATAAATTTTTCATTGAATCAATTTGCTGGAACATTTTTATTTTCTCCTTCAAACTTGCCAACTGCACTAAATGGACGCGAACAGGCGAAATGATCCTATTTGATTTCTGTTCAAGGTAAAATCATCGAGGAGAAAAATAACTATAAAAAATGTTTATTTGGGCATTAAGGCGTATCTTTACAGTTTTTAACAATGCTCGGAATAATTCTGATAATCTACCATTCTAGCTGTTTCTACTATGATTCTTGCCGATCGCTAGACCTTCTTTTTATAATAAGTACCTATAAAGATTTTTTTACAAATTCATATGCATAAACTTTTATTGTTTTCTGAATAAAATGTTCAAATATTATAATAACTAGTTATTCAAGTAGTTAAAATTCGGTCATTTAGCTTTTTTTGTGTGAATTCTTTGTGACGTTTGAGATATATGAGATAAAAACTTTTTGTAATGTAGGTATACCTACCTACCTATCCATTGATTTATTAGTCATTCTTAGTTTATAACTACAGCATCACATTAATATTTTGTTGTATGCTCTCTGAATACTGCATGGTTAGTTAACCTACTATTTAGGTTAATCATAAAGTTTTATAATTAACCTAAAGTAGTACTACCATAGTGCACTGCGCTAAGTTTATTTACCTAATTTAATTTTTTTATCTGCACCATATAAATAAATATTCCTATACCCTGTACAAGTTAGCATGATCTTTTTGACAGAGTGATGGGAAACAGAAAATATCAAGTAGTCCAAAAAATAACGTTTTAAAATGCTTGTAACTGTGACGAGATGGTCTGGGTGTGTTATGTGTGAAATGCTTTATTGCACTAGACATATAAAACATTGGGTAGATAAGCGACGGTGGGTCAATATTCATAATAAGTACCTATTTAATATTATATGATTATTTTTGACCACCCGCCAAATGTAAATAGGTGGCTCAGACCATGAAATTAAACAACTTTCCCAAAGAAAAACGGGTCGAAAAATGAAAATAAAAATTCATACCTTCCATACGAAATCGACCATCTGTTCGAGCCGTTTTCTATGGGAGGTTCGATTTTTTTAGTGTTTTATTTTGTATGTAAAACTTAAGGTTGAAAAATAAAATAGTTTTATCTTTAAAACAGTTTTTATTAAGAATGAGGAGCACAGCCAAGATCATCATCACCAGAGTCGTCGGAGCTTGTGTCATCATCTCAAACTTCAATTGATATTTCGAGTTCAATAAACTTGTCGAAGTGAACGTCGCGCCAGTCTGATAATATTGCTTCTTTGACGTGTGGTACTATATTCGCCCAGTTTTTAGCGGTCACTTGACCACAAGTTTCTTCCAAAAAACGGAGCATTTTGTTTGCGGTGAAGGGAGGAGATATGTATATTGGTACGTGCTGCGTTTCCTGTGAATGAAATAAGTGATTGTTAAAAATAATACTATAAATGAAATAGATGTTAAAGAATTTATCAAGAAAAATATATTTTTTACTGGCCTTTGATTTGTGCCCATATCAGCTCTATGGCATTATATTGACAATGATAGGGTGGCAATCTAATCACTGTGTGACCGCGTTGCTTTGCTGCTTCGTCCAGTAAATATTCTGGCTCCCTCGGTTTGTGTATGGCTACCAGGCCAAGCAGTTCGCACTTGAGCATTGTCATGTCGGCATTTACGCCCTTGTTTACGAGCCACTCTATTAAATCGGCTTTTTTGTTTGCCGTCGTCGGAGCCTTGTCAAGTTGCGTGGAATGATAAGGATGCATTATCCATTAGTATTATATGAGGACCATCCAGGATGTCCATCATTTTATAAAACCATTCCGAAAAAGTTTCGAAGTTCATCTCTTCGTGATACTCATTAGTTTTTTTATTTAAATGCCAGTAAACACTTTGGCACAAAACCTTGGGCAGTACCTGCGTGGCAAATTATCAACCGCTCCCCTTTTGCTTCTGGTACTTTTGTAGACGATTGGGCAGTATCATCGTTCCATGTTTTTTAACAGTGTGATTGGCATTCAACCAAGTTTCATCTAAAAACACAACTTTTTCCCAATCGGTAATATTTTTGGCTTTTCTTAAGAAATCAACTCGTTTGAGGGCATTTCCATAAGAATCTTGCGGTTGTTGGATTTTTGGTAATGAAATCCAATTCTACGCAATAGTTTTGACAGCGAGGTTCGACCGCCGTCATATAAATCGGCTTCTCTTAGTATCACCAGCAACTTGTCAAGTGTGGGCAATTCTTTTCTTGAATAATAACCATAAATGTGGTTCCGTATGGCCACACATTGAAAATCGTCAATAGTGACGGACGTTTTTTATTAGGAGACGACATTTTATTCTCCTCATCACCTTCTTTACCATATTTTTCCGTAGAGATTCGTGCCACATTAGCTAATCCAATCCCCAATGCGTCAGCTACACGTTGCCGCACTTGAGACAATGTCAATAATGGTCCACCATTTTGTGTCTCTCGCTCAAAATCATCCCGTAAGCGAATCACAAACTCACACGTTTCACTGTTGAGTACAGCTTTTTTCGCCCTTTTAGGCATTTTTAACAAAAGCTCAAAACAAAAAGTTAAAGGACCATGTGTCATTTTGGACCCACTTTTGGACTTTGTTCAACAGTGATGAATTATATGTCATATGAAAGCTCTTGAAGTGTACTTTATTTTATTCTATGGCAGCTTAGCTCAATTCCAGCGCGAAAATGGTGTTTCGCTACATTATTGAAAATCTGTGTTGTTTTGATATTTAATTATAATTACCTGCCCATTAGTAGCTAAATACAATAAAAGGACATTTGACTTCCTCAGTAGCCCAGTGGTAGAGTAAGCGACTGCAGATTATGAGTTCTCGGTTTCGATTCTCGGGTCGTGAAAAAGGGATATTAGGTTTTTCTGTTAAGAACTATCCAATTCAAAGCTCAAAGTCTGGGTTGGCGGTGTTACACTTGGAAAAGTTTGTCGTTGGCTCAGATCAAATAAATAATGAGATATGGCCGCACTTTTATACGCGCGGCAATGTCGCCACTTTTTCGACGCCTAGAGACGTGTACGTATAGGCTTCACGCACACTACGCACGCTATGCCAATCAATCGCGCAATCGACACTAACACAAACAATTTTATGTGCGCTTTTAAGCATGTTGCATGACGGTCAACCAATGTCAAGACTAAATGGGCAGCAGCGCCTAGAATCAAACATTTCCGCCCCTGCATTCGCCAATCCGCCTGCCAAGCTACATACCGAAACATCCAAGTGGGTAAGGCCTATGTCTTGCTGTGGGCAACAGGCTGAAATGAAATGAAAAAATGTGCATTGCATAATATTTCACGCGCATTTGTAATTTACAAAAAAAAAAGTTTGACGAACCAAAACGCTCGTTTTGCGCTGGATTTGAACTTAGCTGCCATAGAATGAAATAAAGATCACGCCAAGAGCTTTCATATGACATACGTTTTATTACTGTTGCACACTTTTGAAAAGTGGGTCCAGTGTTCATACAAAAGTGCCCATGGTCCTTTAACAATATGTTACGGGCAGGTAGTCTTGCTTCCTCTTAACTTCTTCCTTTAACCTCTTCTTTCCTCTTCACTTTACTCCACATTACTGACCCCGAGTGTTCCCGACATTCGGCTTATATGGCCAGTCGATGGAACAATGGAATGCGTAATTCAAATTAGAATTTTATATTTTTTTTTTACCTTATTTTTCTAAAAATAGTTATGCAGCTGAAGAGTTACCACCTACTAGCCAAAGAGACCCCAACCAAAAAGACGAAAGAAGGTTCGTAACAATAACTTAACAATGATCTTTAATATTTTTGTAATCGATATTTGTAACAGTTACTGCCTGTTATTCGTGTCCCATCCGTCCGACCGATGTAACATTGTACAAGCGTCTTAGTATAATTTTCAGTGTTCCTATTTAAATTTTACTTTGAAGCAATAAAAAGTCTTAAAATTTTGGGATTACAATTGAATCTTTATGGACTTTTGTGTTATAATGTATTTTTTTACTATTTTTACAATTTTTAAAATCATTAAATTAAGAAAATATTATGTTCGTCATTGCAAAGTTATGTCGATCAGAAAAAAATACATCTGTCAAAAAGATCAAGCTAACTTGTACAGGGTATAATGCCGCATGTATTCTTTTTAAAAAATACATAAGGTAAGTCGGAATGGATTGTGAAACAAAGGGATTTAAGTCAAATGCATAAAATTATGTTTTGAAAGTATAGTCAACTTGTTTCTATAATGTTGACAGCAATCTTTTTGAAACAATATTTTATGTCAAAAAATGTTAGTAAAATTGGTCTTAAGAAAAAAATATGTAGGAGAAAGATGTAACGCTGAAGGGGTAAGATTGAAATAGTGACTAAAATCGTATTTATGGTCATTATGCTTGTGTGGTGATCAATAAACCTTCTGCTTCAATAACCTAAATAACTTAAAAATCTGTTACATTCAAAAATCGCATTCTAAATGCAAAAAAAAATAATTTATCAAAAAAAAATATATCGATCTTACCCTGTTGAAACGGCTAGCAGTCAGGGGTTCTCAACATGTTATGGATATTAAAAGAATAAAATAATCATGCTCATGCATGACTGTCAAGTCTAACTTGGGTCGATAAATAAAATACACGTTTTTATTTAGCGTAGCGTAAATTATAATAATTTTTATAGAATAAACCACGACAGCAGAATACAATTAAACATTATTAAAAATATTATTTCAAAGGAAGTAATTCCTAAACATCACAGTTAAATAAAATCAGTCGGTTATAATTACTACTTTTAAAACTAAAAATAACCTTTTATCAAAAATATAAAATTTGCCTTTATCAGATCAGTTGGTAATTCCGCAAAGCAGATGTAAGTAACTACAATATAAAAAAATACGTACTCGTACTTTTGCGTCCCTTAATAATTAATAAAAAAAGAACAACAAAACTAGGCACTCTTGCCTTTATAAACGTTAGCAAACATTACTATTATAATCACTGCCAAATTGACATTAAAATTCTAGATAATTGTAAAAAACACCGTTCTTGCGTTCATCAGAACGCAAGAAATCACTGAAAACTAAAGAAGATTGAGGCCCGTGACCTTTTGTATGAGTTTCGTAAACGGGGTAAGATGGAAAGTTTTATATTATCATCTTACCCCGTTAAATTTTGCAGGGGAAAGTTTGAAAGGCACTATAAATCTTAAAATACGAGAAATATACCTACTAATCACCACATTATAGAGCATATTATACTTCAAATGTAATTACGAATATCAAAACAAAATGTTTGTTACTTACCTTTGTAAGGAGATACAGCGAGCGGGGTAAGATTGAAAAACTCAATTTTTCGAGAGAAATGTCATGTATACATACATATAAATACCTACGGAAAAATGTCAAATAACACACGAGTACCCTCACTTAGCGACTGACGCAGACTGCGGGGCGGGGCAAGATAAAATGGTGTCCACAATGATATTGCCAGCATTAATAGAATTCCCTGATATTCGGCTTTATTATATTTGTTTTATCTTACCCCGTTTTTAGGGTTCCGTAGTCGACTACGAACCCTTATAGTTTCGTCATGTCCGTCCGTCTGTCCGTCCGCAGCCTAGCTCAAAGACGCCTGGTGCTAGAAAGCTGATATTTGACATGAATATAGACATAAAATATTGCAACAAAACTGTAGAATAAAATTTTGGAAAATATTTTTTTTAAGGGTATCTCCCCTACATAATTATATAGTGGGGTTGAATTTTTTTTTGGTTGAGTACCCCATTATGTGGGGTATCATTGGATAGGTTTTAAAAAAATATTATTAGTTCTCTCAAATCATTTTTCGATCAAGTGATTGGTTTGTGAAATATCAAGCTTTGAAGTGAAAAAAAACCGGCCAAGTGCGTGTCGGGCCACGCGCAATGTAGGGTTCCGTAGCTGCCCATAATGACTTGCTGCAAAGGGTATTAATGAACAACAAATCCGACTGTTTATTTTGCTAGAAAAATTATTTTAATAACCTAAGTTTATTTTAATAATTTATAAGAACCTAAGTTTTGTTTAGAAAAATACTAGGTAGGTATGTATCCAGTTATGTATTGTAAATATAAAATGTGGTTTCCAAGATATACTTCTACTATACATACGTAGTACCGTAGTACATTATATACCAAAGTACGTATATCTTTAAGATTAAGCCAGCGCGCCCAATGTAAACTCACAGAAATAGGTATTTATAAGTTAAACGACGATTACTCGTAAACTAGTGATATCTACTTAGCCGTGATAGTTTTCCTTTTAAATTAGTTATATGTACTACATTTGTGATTTTTTTCACCTCTTCCAAATTAATAGTTTAGCCGGCAGAGGGGGGGGACACTTGAGTCTAACAATTTTTTTCACTTCAAAGCTTGATATTTGACAAACCAATCACTCGATCGAAAAATGATTTGAGCAAACTAATAATATTTTTTTAAAACCTATCCAATGATACCCCACATGATGGGGTACTCAACCAAAAAAAAATTCAACGCCACTATATATGTAGGGGAGATACCCTTAAAAAAAATATTTTCCTAAATTTTATTCTACAGTTTTGTTGCAATATGTTATGTCTATATTCATGTCAAATATCAGCTTTCTAGCACCAGGCGTCTTTGAGCTAGGCTGCGGACGGACAGACGGACGGACATGACGAAACTATAAGGGTTCCTTGTGGACTACGGAACCCTAAAAAATTGTTAGATTCAAGTGTCCCCCCCCTCTGCCGGCTAAACTATTGATTTCGAAGAGGTGAAAAAAATCACAAATATAGTACATATAACGAATTTAAAAGGAAAACTATCACGGCTAAGTAGACATCACTAGTTTACGAGTAATCGTCGGTTAACTTATAAATACCTACTTCTGTGACTTTACATTGGGAGCGCTGGCTTAATCTTAAAGATATACGTACTTTGGTATGTAATGTACTACGGTACTACGTATGTATAGTAGTAGTATATCTTGGTAACCACATTTTATGTTTACAATACATAACTGGATACGTTTTTCTATTTTTATATGCACATTGATTACAATGTGATTCGGACTCAATTTGGGCAAAATATTAATATAACTTATTTTCTAATATTTATATTGTCAGCGCCGAATCTTAACACCGACTTTTAATTTTGCCAGAGGTGCCATCTAGTATTACTTAAAATATTATAATTTTAGCGGTACTTTTGCCCCTAGATGGCACCACTGGCAAAATTAAAAGTCGGTGTTAAGATCCAGCGCTGCCAATATAAATATTAGAAAAGAAATAAAAATAAGTTTTTGTCCAAATTGAGTCCGAATAACTGGTCGGTAGAGTAGAATACTGTATTCTTTATTGCACACCATTACAGCTTATATTACATAGTAGACTTACTATTCAAGTGTTACTTTTTGAGTGCAAAGATTTCAAATTAACTAATAATTATGTGATCCGGCCAGGTAGTAGGTATTTATTAAAAGAAAGAGCTACAAATTTAGGTGGCGGGTAGGTACTCATCACAGATGTGAGAAGTATACTTCTCACATCTGCTGCAGCTAGTTTAAAAATAAAATATCTCACTCAGTCGCCTTAGAGGATACTTCTTGTGCGGCTTATGCCTTAGTCAGTTCCGTGCATGCAGCTCGGTGCTCAGTGGGCGGGCGCAACTCGTGCCTATAAATAGCACCCGAAAGCCGCGCGCCGTTCATTTCAATTGTATGATTTGTAGCCAGTAGCGTAGCGTGGGGGGGGCCGGGGGGGCCATGGCCCCGGGCGGCACATTTAAGGGGGCGGCAAAAGACGCCGCGAAAAAATAAATTGTTGAATACTTGGCGCGCACACTGACACGATCCCAGTAGGATCGCGTCGTCGCAGTTGCGGCGGCGCGGGCGCAATAGAAAGAACAACAATCGAAAACAAAATCATCATGATTTTCATTACGTGAAGACTTGCTTGTCCGTTTATTAATTCTTGAATAGGTTGCAATATTCCGGTGTTCTGCGAGCCTGTTATGAGTAATTAATAAATCCATATATCAGGGCCGAGCCGCTCCTGTGTGCGATGTGTGCCGCCCCTATTACCATGGCGCAACTGGCGCACACAGGCGCCAGGGCAATAGGGGCGCGCGCGCACAGATAAATTAATACAACATAATCTTTATAGTTGAATAGGGAAGAAAGCAGGTACAGCTCTCCTACGGCAATAGTCACACTGCGGTTTAACTATACGCTATTTGAACTTTGACTCCAATATTTATAATATTTGCGATAAATCAAAGCCGATTATGTCACAAACTACAAACGCCTTCTGCTACTTTTTGGACACAACAGCCCTAATTCCTGACAGGTTCGTTATTCCCGGCCAAAGACGTGGTGGCGGATACGGCGGCGGTGCATATCTTCTGTAAGACTATCGGGCTACGGCAGGCTACCAAAATCAATTATACAGTATACCTTGCGTCTTACAACAAACATAATAATCTACGGCAAAAGAACACCTCGCCGAGCTCAAGATAGAATTAAGTCACATAACGTGGCACATCATAAGTCTTCGCTCTGCAGTTGAGGCGACACAATCCAACGACACTACAATCGTGGATGGCCGCATCGTGAACTCGAAGTTCGAGATTCTTGAAGACGTTGAAAGGTTTTATAGACACTTGTTTACCTCGCGGGCAGACCGACGACTAGTGCCCTACTGACGCACCACTACATCGAAGCCGTCCCGAATGTCGAACAGAGTGCTGAGTGAGGCGTGGTCGGTTCTTAAAAACAACAAAGAATCTAGTGATGACGGCAATTCATCGGCATTTAACTTATTAAAATCTATAACTGACTAAGCTATACATTATATTGCAGCAGAGAAACGGCCGCTGCCGTGCGCAACCCATTAACACCGCTGAGAGCTGCCACGTTTTGCCGTAAAATTATGCTCTATGATATTTGAGCAAGTGAGACAAATCAAATGACAACAATTCTTTTTTAATCCTTTAACTCGTTCAGCGTGTAAAGCCAAACTAAAGGACATACTAATAAACATACAAACATACCAAAACCCGAAAAACGTTATACTTTTGCAGAAACATTGGGTTAAAAAGGGGGCGGCGAATTGCCGAACGGCCCCGGGCGGCAGAAACCCACGCTACGCCACTGTTTGTAGCGAACGTACGTCTTTTGCGGAGCTCTCACGGTGAATACGAATGCTACCTATAAGATTGCGATTGTCGCTCTGAAAGTTTTTATTCATTTTCGATACCAGTATTTGTGTATTGATTAATTATAATAGTTAAAAAAATTGTTAAGCCCGTATTTTTAGTACAATTAAGTAACTCTGTCTAATTCATTAATTTCACACTAGTACCTACCCCTTTCTTTTTTCATTTGCTTAGGTGAAATAAAGTAAAAAGTAATTCTGTAATTCGCTAACTGTAAAAACATCAAAATGTACTCATATATTTTGAATAACAGTAATCACATAGAGGACGACGCTGTGCGTGCCTTTCATGTTTTGTTAGCCCAACATACGTCGTTCCGACCGAGAGAGGTGTCTCTTTTTTACTACCCGGAGTTGATTGAGCCTGTGCTTCAAGACGCATCTCATTTACAGATTATATATGGAGGAGAGATTGGAGCTGGAGTTATAGGACACTGGACGTGCATTTATTACATTAATGGAATATTACGAGTTTATGATAGTTTATATGATTGTTTAAGCCCTTCGCAACAAGTTTATGTAAACTCATTATTTCCATATTTGGATTACACCAAAATACAATATCCCAGTGTTCAACAACAACTAAATACCATTGCCTGTGGTGTGTTTGCCATTTGTTTTGCCACTTCATTGGCATTGAAAGTAAATCCGTCTAATATTAATTACGTAGCTGCCGACATGCGACAACATTTATTCCAAATGCTGTCTAGTAATGTATTGGAGCTTTTTCCGTCTACTACTACTGTAAGAAGAGTTTCTGGCCGCCCACCCGCAAATTTATTCCGAAGCATACAAACAAAAAAACAAAAATTAACCATAGAAGCAAATAAAAAAAAAATGAAAAGGTCTCAAAACAGGTCTCAAACAGAGCAGTCCCAGGTTATTGGAAGTCCTACATATACCTCAGATGGTACTCATAAAGCTGGAAGTCCTACGTTTACCTCAGATGGTACTCAAAACGCTGGAAGTCCTACATTCACCTCAGATGGTACTCAAAAAGCTGAAAGTCCTACATTTACTGCTGAAAATATTGACAGTTCTACATTCACAGATAATACGCAACAAATTGAAACCGCCCGATCTAGTTTAACATTAACCGATAAGACTACTCAGGAATTTGAAAGTCTGTCAGTAACGCGTACTACTTATGAAACCACCGAGGAAATATGTCCAGTTAATCTTAAAAGACCTAGCCTAGAAATGGGAGAGTCATTAGCTAAACGTAAAAGGTCAAATCATAATTATACACAGACTAGGCAAAAATCTAACTCGGCAGCTCGTCGGGCCAGTCGTCAGATTCCCGGTGTCAGGCAAGCAGAGCAAGAACGTAACACCCAAGCTCACTGCACTGCCCGCTCAAACCCTGTCTTTCGGGAAGTCGAGCAACAACGTGACAAACACGCTCATTGCATTGCTCGCTTAAACCCTATTTATCGAGACAACGAGCAACAGCGTAACACGCAGGCTCACCGCATTGCTCGTCAAGATACGCATTATTCACAAATTGAGCGATATAGAAATAGTAGGGCTCGACAGTCAGCACGGTTAGATTCTATTCAAGAATGGGAAAACGTTACTCAAAAATATCTCAGTAACATAAAAGATGGACATACCCATCCTTGTTCATGTTGCGGCAGGTTATGGCACAAAAATTCTGTAAGAAAGCTTACAAAACATGCCATTTCAACAAAATATAATGCAGACTTTGTATCAACTGTATTTTATTTGAACCCCGCGGACAATTATGCAGAGTTTTGTGGCACATGTGCTAAATATATTTCTAAAGGGCAAATACCGCGGCTAGCGGTAGTAAATGGATTAAAATTTCCAGATATCCCAGACGTCTTGAAAGAACTCTCTCCAATGGAAGAAAGATTGGTTAGTCCCCGCCACGTATTCTTGAAAATAATTCGTAAAGGTCAAGGATTAGGATATCAGCATGGTCTATCAGGGAATGTCTTAAATGTACCTGTAAACGTGAATAATATGGTAAGAGCTCTACCTCGATTAATACATGACGATAACATTATTACCGTAGAATTAAAACGTAAATTTTGTTACAAGCATGGACGAAAAGAGCAAGTCCGACCAGAAATGATACGGCGTGCTGCAGAAAACTTAGTGACATGTGATTTATTTCGCAAATATAACATAGAGTTGGAAAATTCTTGGAAAAATAATGAACCTGAAGAGACCGTTGAATGTACATGTCACTTACTAAATGATGAGGAGGGCAATAATGGTGAGTCTAGTGTTATTAATCCTGGAGGAACAGAAACTCTGTTAGATAACAATCAAGATGTAATAATAGTAATGGCACCTGGAGAGGGTGAGAGGCCCATTTCTTTGCTTTTTGATCCACATCTTGAAGAACTTGCATTCATAAAAGTACATTGCGGTGTTGAAAGGAAATTTCATGTCAACTTAACTCATTCTGATATTACTCGATCAGAAATCTCCAGAATCGATAGGCGCGCTGTTAGACCTGATTACCTTTTTACTGCTCTAAAGAAACAACAAACTATTGCTGTAAAAAATAACATTACAACCTGTTTGCGAAAAAAAACCGTCAAAGGCGCGCCAGTGCTTGCTTGCAATGTGCTTCAAAATAATTTTGTCGACAATTTAGTTCAGCATGATGACGGATATCGGGTCCTTAGCGGAATAAGGAGTTCTCCTGCTCACTGGGAGAGTGAAAAGAAGAAGTTATTAGCAATGGTAAGACAATTCGGTGTTCCATCATTGTTTTTAACTTTATCGGCTGCCGAAATGCAATGGACGCCTTTATTAGTATTGTTCAGTGAAGTAGTCGATAACAAAAAAATTACTGAAATTGAAGCAGAAAATTTGTCATACGCAACAAAAGCTAGATTGATACAATCTGATCCCTTCATTTGTACAACATATTTTGAAACAAAGCTTAAAGAAATACAAAAAACTTGGTCATGTCCCTGGCGCTGGTCCTTTCATAAATTATAAGATCACTCATTTCTTTTATCGTATTGAATTTCAACATAGAGGATCGCCTCATGCCCATATGATGTTATGGTTAGACGAAGCTCCCACTTTTGTTCCCGGTGATGCAACATCTGCTCGAGAAATTTCGAGATTTGTAGACAGTATCATTTCTTGTGATGGCAGTGATATATCTGATGAATTGAAACGAATACAATTACACAAACATACACATACCTGTAGGCCTACTGCGGATCGCTTATGTCGCTTTGGAATACCATTTTACCCTATGAATAAAACTAGAGTAATTATTGAGCTTCCGAAAGATAATTCGGCGTACAAAAAAGCTAAAGAAACGGCAGCGGCCATCCAAGAGAAAATGCAAAATATTCCAGAAGAAATAAACTCGTTTGAAAAGTTTTTAGACTGGATTGGTGTTAATTTTGAAGATTATATTTTAGCAATTAGAAGTTCTTTGAAACGACCTACAGTTATTTTGCAACGGAGACCGCAGGATGTATTTACTAATCCTTATAGTAAAAAAATTTTAACTTTACACAAAGCTAACATGGATATACAATTTATACTAGACCCATTTGCGTGCGCAGTTTACATAGTTGACTACATTAACAAGGCTGATAGAGGGATGTCACGTCTTTTGCGAGAAGCTTTGAACGAAGCTAAAAATGGCAATAAAAACGTTAAGGAGTCATTACGGTCAGTTTCAAATATATTTTTAAACTCCAGTGAGATTTCTGCTCAAGAAGCCATCTACATTCTCGCTGGTATACCGTTATCTAGAGCTAGCGAAGCTGAAATGTACATAAACACAAGTTTGCCACAGGAACGAGTGCATATCCTTAAAAGTCATCTTGAATTACAGAACCTTGCCCCTAATTCACCAGATGTTTTTCAAAAGGGTAATATTGACTATTACTCAAAACGACCACTATCATTAGAAAATATAAGCCTGTCTTATTATGTGGCATATTACACTTATTCTAAAAATAGACAATCAGCTAGTTCAGTAAAACCTCTCAACAATGATTCTCAACTAATTGAGAATACTCAGATCGTTGATGAAGAGGAAGGAAGCTGGATTCCTTTACAAGATCATTTAGGATTTATACGAAAAAGAACCAAGCCACGAGTAATACGATTTCGTCGATACAGTTACGTTGATGACCCAGACAATTTCTACAGGGAACAATTAATGCTCTATACCCCTTGGCGAAACGAAGATGAAGAACTACTAAATCCCAACGTAGACATTAAAAACAAATTTGAAGAACATAAGGAAATAATAAAAACAGGAAGCATAGAATTCAATAAGTTAGGTGATGCTGAAATGTTTGACAGATTATTAACAGAAATAAGGAATGTAGAGTTAATAGCCGAAGAAGACGTCCAAGGAAGGGGAGTCAATGACGGGGCCTTTGAGGGATATGAATTTGAAACTCAAATTGGAGATGTGGAATCCGATTTTATGCCTGGTGGAAATCCAGGACCTCAATTGTGTGGCGACCCAAGTACATTTATTGCGCAACCACCACAGATGTCAGAGGATGATTTTTTAAATCTTTGTAGAAAATTAAATAATGTACAAAGAGACATATTGCTCCACATCTATCAGCACTTTTCTGTAACCTCGCCATCGCCGCTGAATCTATTTATCAGTGGGGGGGCTGGTGTGGGCAAAAGTGTATTGATAAAAGCGATTCACCAATGCTTGACTCTTTTATTTAACAGAGAACCTGGTAGTAATCCCGATGACCTAAAAATTATTTTGTCTGCTTTTACCGGTAAAGCTGCGTTTGGAATTGGGGGCCAAACAATACATAGTGCACTAGGACTTCCAGTGTCCCAAGCAGGCAATATTTTGCCAGAGCTTTCACCAAGTGTAGCTAACACTCTTGCTACAAAACTAGCAAAACTCCGTTTAATTATAATTGATGAAATCTCCATGTTAGGATCCAGGACATTACATCAAGTTAATCGTAGGCTTCAGCAAATATTCCATTCTTCTATATTTTTTGCGGGAATTTTTGTAATAGTAGTTGGGGACTTAAGGCAGTTGCCACCGGTTGGTGATAACTGGGTATTTCAAGCTAATGCTCGAAATCCACTAGCAGCTATAGCAGGCACGCCGCTTTGGGATTTATTTGTATTGACAGAATTGCATGAAATAATGCGTCAAAAAGATGATGCAGCCTTTGCCGCAGCATTGAATAATATGGCCAGTGGGTCGATGACACCGGAAGATATAGATTTAATAAAAAGTAGATGTTTCACCAATTCATCTCTTCCAAACTCATGTGAAGGAGCAGTTCACCTATACAGCAGTAACCGCGAAGTAGATGATCACAACAATAGAGTTTTGTCAACAATGAATTCTGAAGGAACGTTATCCCGCGCTGTGGATAGTGTATGTGGCGAGTCGAATTCGAGTATGAAGGCTAAAGCATTAGATACAGTGGCCAAGCTACCTACCCAGCAAACCTATGGTTTGCCCAAAAATATAACGTTAAAAGTCGGAGCAAAGTACATGATTACAGTCAACATTGATACATCAGATGGATTAGTAAATGGATCTACAGGAAAATTGACTGCAATCGATTTTGCTGTAAACAAGTCTACTGCTGAAAGAAGGCCTCTCAGACTTTGGTTATGTTTTGATGATGCAAATATAGGGAAATTGAAAAGGTTACGGAGCTCAGCATCTCTCCCTCATCACAAGACAAGACTAAAAAACAATTGGACTCCAATCGACCCAGTCACATATACTATTAAAAGATATAAATCTTCTAATTTGCAAGTTCGTCGTAATCAGTTCCCACTGGTTCCAGCCGAGGCTATTACAATACACAAAAGCCAGGGGTCTACCCTAGAAAAAGTAGTCGTACACATAAAGCCCGGTATTTTGAGGTCAATGTTATACGTTGCTTGTTCACGTGCCACCTGCGCTCAAGGTTTATATATTGTGACTGAATCTTTTCGTCCTCCTCGTCCACCATCTGACCAAGATTCCGTTGTGGTGGAAATGAGAAAGCTGAGGCTAAATCCATTAAAACCCACATATAGATTTTTAAGAGAGCCACACATATTATGTCAAATTATATTTCATAACGTTCAATCCCTACGTAAGCACTTGCGAGATATAGTATGTGATCCTCAGATAATGGTCTCCGATGTTTACTTAGCAGTCGAAACTTTCAGCTGCCTTGAAGATTCCTTTGATTTAGACAACTTTAATGAAATAATTAGAACAGATGGCCCTAAACAGTATTCTGCGAACCCTGGTTTTGGAGTATGTGCATGGGCAAAAGATCATCATCAATGTTGTAACCCGAAATCTTACAGCGACTCTGTCAGAGGTGAACACTGCGAAGCGGTATCTCTGGAACTAAACAATGTGAAGATTATAGCTTTGTATAGGTCGTGTAAATGCCCTGACAGTCTCGCTGTTTGTTTTGTAAGTAATTTGTTACCGCTAAATAACAACCCTTGCATAATATTTGGAGATTTTAATGAAGACTATCTCTGTAATGTCAATACTGCGGTATTCAAATTATTACATAATGCAGGTTATAAATCTTTATTACCGCCGCTTGCCTCTACACGTGGTGGTACTCAGATAGATAACATTTTTTCCAACTTCCCCTGTGAAGTTGGGTTTTATAACTCTTTCTTCAGTTACCATCGCCCAATGTGGGCCCGTTTTTAGTACCGTGTGAAACATATGTTATTATTAATAATGACCATTATGGGCAACTACGGAACCCTACATTGCGCGTGGCCCGACACGCACTTGGCCGGTTTTTATTTTACCCCCAGTCACCTTACCTACTACGTACGTATACTATGCGTATGCGCATATGCGTGTGAATATTTTATGCATTTAGTTGTAAGTAGTTTAAAGGTGCAATTCCGAGATGGGCTGCAGACCGCAATCTGCAACCGCAAACTGCAAGTGACATCACTAGTTTCTATTAATCTCTATGAAATTGATTCCGAGCGCAGCAACACTGCGGCCTGCAGTCGCGGCGCGCCGCGTGCGGTCGCGGCACGCAGCAACCGCACGCTACAGCGCCACTGCCAGTGATGTGGCGGAATGCAGACAGTTCACACGTACAAAAATGTCGACTTTTTCAGAGGATGATGAAGAAAAATTAATTAACTTTGTTGCTGGTCATTCAGTCATTTATGACACATCCAACCCAAATTATCGCAATAATTTGGTGAAAGATAATGTGTGGAAAGCAATAGGAAAGGATTTGGATTGGTTCTATAACTCGTGCAGTCGCGGCATGCCGCTGCGCTTGGAATGGAAGCAACCGCGACCGCAGGCAGCACTGCGGTCGACCAGAGCCGCTAGCCGCAGTGTCGCCTGCGGTTGCAGTCTGCAGCCCATCTCGGAATTGCACCTTAAGACAGCGATAGATATCTCAGAAACCATTAATTTTGGACCCCTAGTTGACAAGGGTCATTTTGTTGCAAATGACATCAAATATAACCTCCTTCAAGTAATAGGTCGAATTACCAAACATGCTGTAGGTATTTGATGGTAGAGTCCATTTAATCTGCACATGGACCGTTAACGTCAGCCCAAGTGAACTCAAACGAGAAAAATATTATTACCTAGTTTATTGTTTTGATTCTCGTTTTATTGGTAGGTATAGCAGCTAAATCAACAACAAATGATGATCATATAAAACAAGATTTTTATTACACTTTTTCATCACCATGACGTGCACCTGCGCAGGCCCTTTCCAAGCCCACCCGAAGCGTCCACTCCCGGGATCTCTCTCTTAGCTTCACCGCGGGTGTCCAAGCCACGGTTACTAAGCCCCTCCACCACGACAATCGTGGTGGAGATCCCACGGGGGGGTTGGCTGCCTATCTTGTATAATTATTATTATGTGCCAAATTGCATGAAGCCAAGTTTAGAAATAAATAGTCTTCATTTCATTCTGTCTTTATTTTTTATTCTGACTTTACCTATATCTGACCGACTGCCTCCATGGTCTTGTGAATAGCGTATGCGACTGCTGATCGGAGGTCCCGGGTTCGATTCCCGGGTCGTGCAAAAGTGCTACTGCGTTTTTCCGAATTCTCAGTAGCAGCACGGAGTCTGGTGATGTGCCCGGTAACGGCAATAGGCTCGCCCCCTATGACGTGGGACCTAAAAAATCATGGCGAGATGTGGGTGTAATACACACATCAACAAAGTCTAGGGATATCTTAATCCTAAATTATTTACGAGTTTATAGTTTAGAACCTTGTTAGTTTCCACAAAAAGTTTATATACAGATTAAAACCTCTTTTATTCTATTTTCAAAATTTGAACATGGAAAGAAAAAAAACAAAATAATAAACAAAATATGGCGGCAAATTTGCTAGTAATTCGTTACATTAAAGAAAGTTAAAACTGTTTTATTATAATTATTAATGAAAAGGGTTTTTAATTGTTTTTCTTTTTTAATTTAACGTGACGTACGAACTTTAAAAGTCATGTCACGTCGTCATTTGAGTCGAGATGAAATGTTACGAGCCGTGGGCATGTTAGAAAATGGTGCAATTCAACGCGTCGTTGTTGAGACCCTACATACCAGTCAAAATGTGATATCAAGGTTGTGGTCACGTTATCGCAGTACTGGAGATGTGGCCGAACAGCACACAGGTAGATATCGTGTTACTACGCAGAGACAGGATCGATTTCTCCAAATGACCGCCAGAAGACAACCCAATATCACAGCGCTGCAACTAGTGCAAAGGCTCCAGGAGGACCACCAGCTGCTGGTAAGCGACCAAACCGTGCGAAGAAGGTTACATGAAGTTGATCTTCATGCTCGAAGACCATTGCGTGTTCCAGCATTGCGACGTGGCAATCGCGGTCGGCGGCTTTCGTGGGCTCGGGAGCATTTACCATGGAGTGACGAACAATGGTCTTTGGTGCTGTTCACCGATGAGTCCCGGTTTGGGTTTCACCCGGATTCACGAAGAACACGCGTTTGGAGAGCTCCAGGGAGAGTTAGCCGTCTACGGCACCCTCAGGAGGTCCACCCATACCAAGGCGGGACAATCATGGTGTGGGCAGGAATTCGTCTTGGCGGACGAACCCAACTCGTTTGGATCCAAGGCAGCATGACTGCACAAAAATACCACGAGGAGGTAGTAGAGCCCGTTATTGTCCCACACAGAACTCAAATAGGCCATGAATTTCTACTCATGCACGATAATGCTCCTTGCCATACGGCGCGGCTGGTATCGACCGCTCTCCGAGAGCACGATATTCAAGTTTTGGATTGGCCTGCACAGTCGCCCGACTTAAATCCTATCGAGCATGCCTGGGACATGTTACAACGAAAAGCTTTGAGAGATTTTCCACCAAATTTGACGACTGAACAACAACTTTACGAACACTTGCAAAGGACATGGGACCTCATACCGCAGCAAGACATTGACAATTTAATTTTAAGTATTAACAATCGATGTCGATGTGTAATCAATGTAAGAGGTGGCAACACTGATTATTAATGATTAGATTTTACAAGATTTTTTCCATTTTTATTAAAATTAATAGTTTTTTAAGAAGAAATGTTTGTTGTTATCATACTAATTTTCCATGATGATTAAAAAAATTATTTTTTTTATTTAAAACAAAAAAAACCACGAAATGTTTTTTATTTTTATTAAAGACCTTAAAATAATCTATGATTCTTCTATTTACTGTATCAGAAAATTCTTCATAGATTTTTAGATATATGATGAAATATAAAATATCCCTAGACTTTGTTGATGTGTGTATTACAACTCTGCCTACCCCTTCGGGGATAGATACAGGCGTGAGTTTAAAAAAAAACATATATCTGATGTGTAATGAAGTGTGATCGATCATCTATGCAAATTCTCAAGTGTTCATCTACTTACAGAAATTAATTAAAGCGAGAGGAGTTTGTTTATTTGATTGAACTCGCGAATCTCAGAAACTACCTACTGGTCCGATTTGGATAATTCTTTTGTGTTAGATAGTCCTTTAATCGAGGAAGGCTCTACTCTATATAAGATCACGCTACGAGTCACAGATGACCTTAAATTACAGGTGTAAGTGTAACCGCAGGATCTAGTGTATCATAGAATTCGATTCTATTATTATCCTTACCTGCGTAGAACTTTGATTACTGCCTTCATCGCCATTCTTTACGATACTCCAAATCAGTTTGTACATGCAAAACCCTATTTCAGCGTGATAGTATCATGGCTGGCTATCTGGCCCAGATCTAACAACCCGTCTGGAAAATCAAGTGGTCAGGGCTAAGGGCCGGTGCGAACACGACATCAATAACAACACAAATAATTAACCTACATACGAATTTAACTTTGTGCAGCGGAAATATTTAATATTAATCTTTCTAGAACTTAAGATTATACCTTATTTGTTTAGCTCATTCATATTATATCGACCACCGACTTAGCAATGCTGTGTAGCTTCGATAAATTAATGAGGTATCATTAGATTCGTCTTAATAGGTAAATAATGATGATGAGTCGATATTCTATTTACGGTTTTTATAAATAAGGCCGCTGCGTTTGGTGTAAACAGCTGGCAATAATGGGCTTGTATCAAGTAGAAGTCGTAGATAGCCTAATTTTCTACTACTTATTATCACTGTACCGAGACGGCACAATATCTACGCGCACTTTAAGAAGGTCCTCTTCTGCTAACTGAATATCTAAGGAAGGTATCGTCAAGGAATATTTGGGTATCGTCTATGCCATTTCACATTGTGGCAGGTTCGCGTGAACTGTGGTTTTGATGAGTAAGCCAGAACGCTTTTAGATCAGCCTCACACAACACATGCCTCGAACGCAAATCTGTATAGGTACATATATACAATTCATGAGAACCTGACTGACGGACAGACAGAGCACAATTGTAACTATTAGGTGAGGTAAGCTGAAATTTGGCATGAAAGTTGCCTTGAGGACCGTAGGAATAAACTAAGGGAATAAATCTGCGGGCGTAGCTGCGGGCATTTTCTTGTATCGTATATAATGTAAGAAGTAGGCCCACGACATGGATTCCACCACGAGATAAACATCGTTTCTGACCCATTTTCTCCTTCTACGCGAATATTCTTTAAATTGTAAATCAAAAATAAAGCGGTTCTTTAATAGGTACATGTCAAAAACATAAAATAGAAAAAACCTTGACCTTTTTAATTTTGGATGTAACCATTCCAGACCGGTCTAAATCAAATTAAAATGCAAAAAAAATATGCATGATCCCATTGCGTTTAGAAGTTTGCGTCAGTGTGGGTGGGTGGGTTATGAATATGTGAACAACATTAAAATTAATACCATTATCACATTTATCACACTATTATTTTATAATCGATTTATTTTAACTTATGGTAAATTGTTTTAGTGAATGAATATTTTCTTTTTATCATCACTGGCTGAAATTATTGTTGAATGCCTTTATTGATTTACTTACTTTAATGTATGAGTTAGAAAAGGACGATATAAATAAAATATGTGGGTAGCCAGGTATACTTATATCCTTTCCATCCTCTCTGTCTGTATGAATTCAATAAACTTAAAAACTACATAGGTACCGAACGGATTTTTGTACGGTTATCAGTTATCACCAATAAGTAGATATGTAGTGTGATGCCTGATGAAGGTTTACATGTATATAATTCACGCGGGCGGAGCCCGGCCGAAGTCTAGTTTTTTTTGTCATAGACTCACTCCTGTATCCCCGAAGGGGTAGGCAGAGGCGTAATATTACACCCACATTTCGCCATGAATTTTTAGGTCCCACGTAATAGGGTGCGAGCCTATTGCCGTTACCGGGCACATCACCAGACTCCGTGCTGCTACTGAGAATTCGGAAAAACCCAGTAACACTTTTGCCCGACCCGGGAATCGAACCCGGGACCTCCGATCAGCAGTCAGAGACGCTATCCACAGGACCACGGAGGCAGTACCCACTGGACCACGGAGGAACTTAGTCTAGTAGTAAATAAAAAAGTAGCAGTGTACCTCATCTGTATCAATTAGGCAACCTTGAACATTCAATAAAGTCAAAAAATTTCCGGGAAACAGGCGTGAGTCTATGTATGTATTTACCAGATAGCATGCTGGCAGCGAATAACGTCATGCTCATAAATTCCACTGACCACCACTTTGTACCTAGAACATACCTAGTAACCAGTTAGTCTCCGGCTTGTGTTGACTTACTTAAAGCAAAAGGAAAGATAAAATCACCAGTCGCGTTTACACCATCTATAAATAGTATTGTACCTATTTACATATCTGCATATTTAGTGCCTATATGTATATTTTTATTTCGCATTATTGGGTAGATAATTGTATTTAAAGTATTTAGTGTCCGTGTGGTGACGGATTAAGAATACGGAATGTCACCACCCCATATCATCCCATGGGTGTGGTAAGAGCCGACAGAGGGAGCATATTATGCAGAGAAGAGCACTGTAAGAGAAGGAAAACTTGATACAAACCCTATACCAACCCGTTTGGCCAGCGTGGTATAGTAGGCCAATTCCTCCTTTCAAAGGAGAGTCCTAGTCCAGCAGTGGACTGTTAGAGGCTGATGATGATGATGATTTAGTTTAGTACCTAATGGTATTAATATTACAAATATTGTACCTTTTTTTGTTACGGGGTGGAAAATCTGTTCGGATCTCCGGATTTGGGGGATATAGAGAAGTGAGAGCCAGAGAATGTGGTGTTTCCACAAAAAACCACCCCGGTTGCCAACCAAAGGCGCCCTACGGGAGGAAGACAGGGTACAAAAGCTGTCTAGTGGTCCTCCCATGACGCCATGTCCAACGAAACCCAATCGCAGTGGAAGCTACAAGCCCTCACCTGCCTTTACTGGCAGCTTCCCGAAGCAACCTATTCCTTATCGGCCACCAGACCTCCCTATGACAAACATTGTTAGTACCTAAGTAAGAAGTAGAACGCACTGAAACTTCTTATATTGACACTTCATCGTCAGTTCTTTGACTTTGTAAGAGTTGATTCTAGTTGTTATAATTTCATAGTAATAGTTTGATTGAACCTTCGATGCCGTGGCGGCGCTAGACCACATGTGGACGTCGCCGACATCAAGTTCGCGAGGCCCATTGACATAATATTCTTTACTTATACATATTATATTATATCGATGGCGAGGCCCCTTTTACTTCGTAGTAAAAAAAAGCGTTGAGTTAAGTAAGCCAAATTATAAAATAATGTATGAATAAATAAATGACAATCAAAGTTTCATTTCATGGTGTTGCCAGACAGACGATTCTGAATGGGTACCCGGGGTCTTTTATGCGAGGCCCCTTGAGGCGCGAGGCCGTCGGCGGTCGCCGACGCGGCGACGATTAGCGCCGCCACTGCTTCGATCCTTTGATCGTTTGACGAACAGACACCTTGAAAATTGAGTGACCTAACCACCCCCATTCCCAATAGTTATAATCTACGATATACCTATCACAATTTATTCTTATTGTATATCTATCACACGTGAACATTTTTAGGCAGATTTGCATATGATACAGTCTCTAGCTGGTCCACCAGCTAGAGACTGTATCATATCGAGGGTTCACGGGCAAAATGTATTAAGCGACATCCTGGCCGATATTGAGTTATATACATATTCGGAATCGCCGGATTTTTCCGCGTCGTTTGCACTCGGTTTTGTGCTGATCTGAGCACTTTTTTGTCGCTTAAAACAATAGTAAATTTAGGCGCAGTTCGGAGCAGCTTCGATTGAAGCGACAACATTTTTTTACAATTTATGAAAAAATGGACTTCATACAGGCGAAATATTTAGTGTTTTTGACTTGAGCTATTTCCCCCGGCATAAGTTTGGTAAGATAAGGTGTTTGAATCGTCTTGCCGGCGCCTAAAATATATACAAACCGTCGCTTAAAGCATTTTGCTTGCACCTGAAATTCATACTTGATGTCGCTTAAAACATTTAGCCTGCTGCTGAAATCCATTCCTTATGTCGCTTAAACCATTTACCATGCGTCTGATATAAATACACACAGGCGCTTAAAATATTTTCATATTTAATAAAAATTCTTTATACTCGGCGGTTAAATCATTCTTCTTGAACTGAATTAATAAAGACTCGTCTCATCAGAAATATTGTATTCTAAGTGGTGGAAGTTAAAACATTTTTACTCTACTGAAATTAGGAAATCTATATTCGTTAAGATAGTCAAAATTTTGTATTAATCGTTTATCCGTTGTCGGGTAAGACATATCGTTTCGGTGCCAGAGTGTTTGATTTACGTCACTGTGAGTAACGCGCGTGCCCCCGCAGTGCTTCAGTCGCCGTGAACCGTGAATGAGTATGGACAAAATCATCACCCGGTTATTGAAATATTGCGTTGTTGTGGCGTAAAATAGTGCATAATCTACATCTACACTAATATTAAAAAGAGAAAAAAGGACAATGACCACTTCTCATACATTGAATGGCCTGATAATTAATTATTGCGTATATAGATAAAATGTACGAAAACAAGTAGCTCTATGATCAAGAAATTATACTGTAAAGACAGTTTTTCTTATAAAGGTCTAGGAATTACATAATACACCGAAATTAGTTCGTATTAATTTGACAGATTCTCCCATGTCCGATGTCACGCGAAAGTGAAATGGAACGTAGCTAAACAAGGAAGTAGGCAAAGAAATATAAGAAGTAGGTATTACCAAAAATATTTTGATAAGGATGCGTTCACGAATTCTAGAACATCTTTACAACCCAAAAGTTTTCTTTTTACCAAGACTTTTTCTTCTATAAAATATAATTGTTAGTGAAATCATAACACTAAAAAATAACCTTAATTTTAAAATAAGTTTTATCTCTATACATGTTTAGGTCAAAAATGGCCATTCTTCTTTGTATTTTTGTTTGTTTCTTTGTTTGTAATGGACAAACTCAAAAACAACTGGAACGATTTTAAAAATTCTTACACAATTAGAAAGCTACATTATATGCGAGTAACATAGGCTATATTTTATTTTAGAAAAAATAGGGGTCCGTTAGATATTTGGGTTTTTCGGGTACGCGAAGTAGTTTCCTCAGGACGCGGGTGAAACTGCGGGAAACGGCTAGTCTAATTATAATTTGAAGAAATTCATAAAGCAATTATCAGTACATTTAAAAGGTGAATAATTTATTGTATTATTAATTTACTGTAAAATGTATTTGAAATATAAACGGTCTACACGTGTCTCTTACACTCGATCAGACAGTATTCACATTGCATATTATAGTTCTATTTTAGAGTGTAAAACTGAATTGCATGTATTATTTGCTATATACATTTCGATGCTTAAACAAAAAAATATTATAGGTAAGTACTTACTTACATAATTGTTTTTTAAATGTTTCCTTAATAAATAGTAGTTGCTTGTGTTTATTAAAATGTATAATTTAGTGTTACTATCAGCAGAGCTATTACTGACTACCTCGCTGGTCTTGCGGCAAAAATGAGCGCGTAGGATCGAGAACTCTCGTGTTCGATTCCCGAGTCGGGCAATGTATTATTGAGTTAGGAAATTCACAGTAACAGCACGGAGTCTGGAATGTGCCCGGTACGGTAATAGGCTCGCCAATTATTACGTGGGAATAAAATAAATCTGGCTAAAAGTGGGTGTAGCAATACACCTCTGCCTACCTCCTCGGGGTTACAGGCGTGAGACTATGTATGTGTATTTATGTGCTTTCAACTGAATTGAACACAGATAGTGTTATTGCACATTTTGCAAACATTACCTACTACAGGCAGCGATAGTCGAGGGGCGAGACCAACAGACTGCAATGCAGAGGGTCTCGGATTCGAAATCTAGCACACACCAATAACTTTGAACTACTTGTAGTCTTATTAACGTTATGTGCGTATTTACCTGAAAATTATTGCTTGTATAGTGCTTCGGAGGGCGCGTTAAGCCGTCGGTCCCGACTGTCATGAAGATGTTTGACAGTCGTTACGGAGAGTCAGCGCCCTCAAAAATCCTGACACTAGTCTTATCCCATAGAATCCCGTAGGTACATATTGCACCCTATCAGGTTCGAATAGATATCGGGCCCTGGGCTCCTAAGCAAATAGCAGAGGATGCAACCATGAATAATGCTATGATAATGATGACTGTTATTACTCATAATCTAAAGTCCCAAAATAAGTAATTGACATAACATAAATTTACGCCTGTATTTCTCTGGAGAGGTAGAAGGGTAGAGGGCAGAGATATTTGACACACTTTTTACCAGTTATATTATCACATGAAACATGGGATGTCCCTGTTGCCACTTACTAGGCACAATTCCAGACTGTGGTGCTACTGAGAATTTCTACATGGAAAAACTTGAGAACACTGTTCTCGACCTGGGAATCAAACCCCGGGCTTCATGCTTATCAATGACATTGGTATGCGTAAACTAAATTCTTTTTTGGAAATTTCTGCTTACAGTGACATCCACGGATATGGAAATGAACAGACAAAAAAACTTTAAACAAAAAATAAAAAATATCTTATCAGAATCAAATCATCCAGGAATTATCGTGCTGTGACTTGTCTGATTTTAAGCACGTATTTGTTTTATTTTAAAATTTCTTAAGATTTTTCATTTGTAGGAAATAAACAATAGTCCAAATTATTGTTGATCTAACCGCCAATCCTAATTATACATACAAATTAATTGTTATTTCAAACAATTTACTTTTAGAGAAAAGTGCTACATAAATCATTTTAATCTGCAACTAAGTACTTTATGATATTTCAATTGCTTAAGCCGATTAGCCTGATTTTATTTTAGTATTCCAATGGTTGTTCATATATTTAGCCTTACACAAAATAATACCAGAGTGTCGCTTAAATCATTTTTCCTATACCTGTATTGTGAAGTTTATGGCACTTATATCATTTAGCCTGTTTCTAAATAAAAGTAAACTGGGGTAATATTGTATCAAGCGACTTTTATTTCTATTAATAGTAGCTTAAAAGAAATGAAAACTATACTCAATTATGCAGCTTTTTTCATGGAAATCAACTTCGGTCACTTTTTCGTTAATAACCTTATACTTTTTTTATAACGATTTTTTTTCGTAAAATTGAAACTTTAAAACGATCTCCTGTAAAGTTTAAAAAATGTCGCTTAATACATTTTGCCCGTGAACCCTCGATATGCAAATCTTAACTTCGTTTTTGAAATCCATTTCAAAAACGCCTGCGTATTTTTGAAATTGTCGCAACTATGCGTTTTTGGGATCTTAGCTTTTTATAATTATTAGAGCCCACTGTGAATGGTCGACAATTACCAAATGTCCCTCTTCTTCCCTTCCATGGATTCGTCGATTCCTCCTACCACTATCCCGGTTGCATCATTTCGCTTTGGATCAAGGCGTCCCCTTTCTAGTCTTACTAGGTTTAATAGAATTGTTTATAAATAGTGCCCCTTTACACCAAACGGAATTTCATAAGTGTAACATTGTGTTACTGAAATATGGAAATAACCATGAGTTAGGTTGTTTGAAACAATCGCCGCAGCTATCCTATCATGTAACTACAGACCTACACATTGCTAGGCTACGCTCTTCTCATTATATCCAGCAAAATATGCTGTTCTGCGTATGTTTTACTATGACAATCTCTCACTAGAGAATTAATCCTGAACCGCGGATAACTTACAACTGTCGGCGTCGGTAGATTCCAAAGTGTTTTCCCGTATGGTGGTCTCGAATTAACAATTCCCGATACACTGCTTAACCCCCTACGTCATGAGGTTTCTACACTATGGTCAAATAATAAGCACGTTACAACGTTAGCTATTAAATAATAGCATTTTCACCACAGCAGCTCAAACACGCCGCTTTTGCTGCGAGACAACAGTGAACAAAACGCGATTTTGATTCGAGCGTGAGGCAAAGTAGCTTTTTAATTTTTCAATCTTCAGTGCCACGAATTGACATTGTTCAGCCACAAATTTAAAACATTTGAATTTTACTGTGCTCTGTCTCTTTCACATGCATATAAAAAGTGAGTGAAAAAACAAACCCCTTCGAATTCGAAATTCGATTTTGGAATTCGACCTCAAAGAAAACACCTACGGCAACGCAAAAAAAAAAAGATATTTGTAATAAAGAAATTACTTTTTTTATATGTTATTGTTTACATGTTTAATTTATTATTGGATTTTAATTAAAAATAAGTCCAATTAATAGTATAAAATTAGTATTTAACCAATACATTTTTATTTAGAATTACAACAATTATACATTTGAAAAATAAACATCAGGGACGCGGTATTAAAACGCGATTTAAAAAAGTAGCGGGAATAAAAATTTCGCTGATGCTGATACAGTAGGTATAGCGTAACGTGTTAAATTTATATTAATATATAAAATAATCTAAAAAGATGAGTGAAACTAGCGATGATGACTGTACTTTAACACCAGAAGAGTTAAATCAACAAGTGATTATGCAGAATTCAATCTATTCCTGTTCATTTCTATGTCTCCTAAGTAATATGTGTTCTCACTACTGTGGTGAAAAGTTATGTGTGCTACACGAGAGCAAAGTTTTTTGTATCTCGTGCTGTTGAGTCTCTCACCACGCTCAGGATTCTAACTTTGATTCACTCGCTACGCTCGTGAATCAATCATAGAATCCTTCGCTTGCTCGGGACTCAAAATCAGCACTCGAAACAAAAAACTACTTTGCTCTCTTGTTGCACAAATAACTATTAGACAATGATATAATATGTACAAGGTACCATGAGTTAAAGCCTAATTCAAAACAATGAGGTATCAATGTCATCTATTATGTTGTCAAAACTGTGACGGTAACCCCCATTGCCCATTGCATGTAATTAGAGCGTATTATTAAATAATGCTGCTACCAACGTAATCTCATTGCGATAATATGTTAATCAAAATCTATCCACGGACTCATGATTTCAACAAAGCAGACTGCCAGCCATAATTATATTAACTGCTTAAAAATAGTTTATCATCCAATTATAAAACTAAGTATCTATCAACCATAGTTCACGATGTCTTAAAATCACGTAATGTTTGTTTGGAAAGTAAATAATTAGGTTGGTTGACCTACGGCACAAGCATTTCAGTAACATTACAACACTTTTTAGTGTCACGGTGGAAACCCTTTTGCAGAGCTCGCGCATTTGATAATTTATGATTAAGACTTGGTGCCAGTGCTGTGTAAGACTCTAAAGAAATCAGAGCAACCTCTTTTGTCTCAGGCAGCGCCACTGCCTGCTAGTAGAATCGTGAAAGTTGGCAACGGTTCTTCGGCTTATCACTGTGCAACGGCGAGGGGCTTCGCTCACCATCAGCAGGCAGCATGGTCCATGGTGTGTAACTACGGTGCGCGGTGGCTCGAGATTGCTACGCCCTCTCTAACGCATTTTCAACACATCCAACTTGCACCAAAACTGAATTGCATTAGTTCTATGGTTGTGTGCGTACATTCACAAACTAGCGCAGAAATTTTCTAGATCAGTTCTGCGTCTCTAATTCTCTAGCGTTTAGACACATTATGTAGGTGGTTAAAATATTTTGTTGGAATCCTGCTGATGCTTCCTCTTATAAATTAAAGTAGCTACTACTTACTAATTAATAAATTAAGTAGGTATATGCATAGGTAATGTTACGCAATGTTATTAAACCACAACAGAAAAACAATCCCATAATATCCAAGAGAAGGATATAAATTAATTTCTTTATCAAGACGGATTATTGTTTGATGACTTTTTAATGCCATTTTTATCTATTAAATAATAGAATAACATTCTTGGTGCTGATTTGCGTACAATAGGTACGGTCCAGTTAATCTAGTTCACGTGTCATGGAAATCTTTAAATCAATAGCCAATTAAAAACTTAAATGATTCAAAGTTAAGTAGGTAGGTAGATACATAGGTACTTGTAGCTATTTGCCTGCACGGGGATTCAGTTTGCGTACGGCAAGAGAGAGAAACAAATAACGATATTTTAAATATAGTGACAGAGAAAAGACAAACTTTTGCAAATATACAAAAACACAAAAACGAAGAGGAAACATCCTTGGGATCTAGTTAAGACATAAACAACAATTTGCGTCACCCCGGCGCACGATCATCATCTTCCTCGAGTTATCCCGGTTGCATCCAAGACTTAAACGCTTTTGAGCCCAAGGTCCGTTAACTGGTCTAACCAGATATGACAGAACATCAACTTTTCCACAGAGCGACTGCCGTCTGACCGCCGCAACCCAAAGGGATAGCGATATTCCATGGTTTAGACCAGTATCAGTTTATTTGAGGGTACTGGCCTATATATGAAGATCTTTGACAGTTGTTACGGGGAGTCAGTACTCCCCGTAACAACTGTCAAAGATCTTCATGACAGCCGGGACCATGCTCTCCGAGGCACGGGGCAAGCGATAATTATCGATTCAATACGCACTTAACTTTGAAAAGTCAGTGGTGCGTGCCGTGGAATCGAACCCGATACCCTTTGCATGGCAGTCCGTTGGTATCTCCACTTGGCTATGCTGCCCTTGCACACTCCATCTCACAATATGAGACTTTAACGAACACCACGGAGGTTTTAATAAGTATGCTCCGAACGGCTTTATGAGAGAGCCTCACACACCTCCTCCGCCAGACCCCGACTCAGTTGATCAAACTATGCGGCCGAGTGGCGAATTCGAGACGGCTCGTTATGAGTTTCCACCGCGCAACAAGAAGACACTTGATGCGACGTCAAAACACCGCACAAGTTTATATGAAACATTTTGGAAGCAAAATGTAAGGACCCACAGATCTAATCTACAAAATCCAATATAGGACAAAGCTCGAGAAAATTGTACAAATAAATTTCTTTTAGTCGCAACTTTTGTTCTACCGAAGACACGTTTCGCCGAAAGAATTTTAGAACTAATAACTGTTTTACCGGGGCTACGATTTACAGATAAAGCGATAAGTACGATTTATAGTTGCGCTCAGAGACGCCTACAAAAATGTACAGAGCTTTCAGCTTCCCAGCATATGCTTGATGGCATTCCTTTCATCATGACATCCCAGAGACGTCCACTGCTGGACATAGGCCTCCCCCAAGATTCTCTACGCAAACCGATTTTGAGCTGCCCGCATCCAACAGCTTCCCGCGATCTTAACCAGATCGTCGGTCCACCTTGCGGGAGGCCTACCCTTGCTGCGTCGTCTGGTACGTGGACGCCACTCCAGAACCCATTGGTAGGTTAAAAATCTTGCAGAAAAGATAGTAAGTAGGTAGGTATCTACTTATTTCAATTGCCCAATAGAAAATAATATAGTGTAAAAGGTAGATGCATAGATAAAGCCGTAATCATCACAGTAACTGGGTCATTTTCACAAAAACTGTACACTGTTTCAAATAGGTCGAAATTTATTTTTTTGTTTAGTTCGTTTGTTTTTCATTACATTCACAAGTGGTATTTCGTGCAATATATGAAAATAATAAAATAACACCTTATTCTGTAGTATTTAATTAAAAATAGGTAATTTAAGGTGAACGCAGACTTGGCCGCACCGCACGCGCCGTAGTATTCGCATTCGAATTCTTTGTATGAAGTTCTATGCAACCTCGCATACACACCCACGTCGCAGTCGCCGCAGTCCCTGAAACGACCGAACTCCCCAAGCCGCTGCTGATGACGTCACCAACGCCGACCCGCACGCAGCGGACGCTGCGGCTAGCGCGGATGACACCCACTGAATGAAAGAAATCACGTGCGATGCGTGCGGCGACGGGAACGACTGCAGTGACTGCGGTGCGGATAGATGTGCGAGGCCATTACCAAAAAGCGATGACTGCGGGGACTGCGGAGACTGCGGTGCGGCCAAGTCTGCGTTCACCTTTAATGCCCTTGGGAAACAAAAATTCTTCCCTTCCGTAACTATAAGCTTTTGGTTATAGAAATAAAATAAAACACGCTTGGATTTAATCAACTGGTATTATTTATTAGTAATGGTTTGTACTTCAATATAAAACAAAGAAAAAATGAAATCACTAATAAAAAACATACATTTTTATCAATTTATTTTCCATTACGTTACTCTTTGGAAGAAATTAGTTAAATTCTTTTTCGTAATTTACTCAATTAGGCAACAATATAAGAACTCTTTTTTAATTTATATTCATAAAATTATTACCCTCTAAATTATCAAAATTTGATGACAATCAGATGGGATTTCGCTCTAAAAATTATATTTAAATCTAAATATAAAATAGGACAGTCACGGAATTGACTGTTCCAGTAGCGGAATGGAGTGAGTGACATGAATATAATGTACCATTTCCTAACAATTCCATTCCGAAACTTTTGGTTCCAATTCTACGTTACCTGCGTTTTGGTAACGGAACGGTGGTATCGGAAGTCTACCTTTAAACATTTTTGTTTAATTTATTTTTAACTAACACATCAGACCAACAAGCTTGGTATTAAATTGGGTTCACTGAAAGTTTATAAAGATTTCAAAATAATTTGCAAGAAATAAAATTGAAAAATTACTTCGAAATTGGTTGCGGTTGTGGAATATCAAAAACTGACCGTTACTAAAGTGCGTGTTTCATCGTCCGCTCGTCGCCGTAAAAATGGACGAATCATTGTGGTAAAACCAATGACAGCCTTACAAATGTTACTAATCGACAAAAAATATGTATAAGTGGTAGTTTTAATTGCGATCTTGCGTAAAAAATGCGGTTTCGGAAGGGAATTTTCCACCTTAGCTAATTTATGTCCTCACATAAATACAATTATTTAAATATTTTGTGTAATGTTACACTATTTCTGCAATTATAAAGAAAATCGTAAACAACTATACTTTCTGAAAAATCAATCATATTAGTATAAATAAGTCAACAAAATGTATAAAAGTTATGTTATTTTAGTGTAATTGGTAGTGGGACAGCGCTAAAATTGGTACCTTCTATTAATAGTTTTGGAAATGACGGTATTATATGACTGTTTTTATGTAGCAATAACATATAATATTGTTTAAAACTAACCATAGATCCTCATTTTTAGTGTTGTTTTTCTTAAATGCGGAAATTATTCGTTAAATATTTATCAAAAGTTGTGGGACACCCCCAAAACCCTAGTGTACACTTTTTGTGAAAATGACCCAACTGCAATAATTAATTGTTATTTTTTTGGATGATTAGGTCCGCCGTTCCCTCCATCGTCTAATGGAATGAAAGGGCTTTAGGTGTCGTTTCAGGCTAAAGAAATCTCTTTATAATTTGTAATGTACTGAGAAGAGTGCAGACAATGTTATTTAATTAGGCACTTAAAGCTTGATATTCAAGACATTTCACACGATATAGAAGTAGGTATATAAATGGTAAATACATCTAAGTTCCATATAACTGACCCTGGTAGGTAATACATACTTTTAGCTGGTTGGGTTAGAGGTCTTGTGGATGGAGACTAGGCACTAGAGGTTCGATTTCCATTGCAAATAAAAAGTGTGCTTTGATACACAAACGTAGGTATTAGAAAATACGTCTGAGGCCTCAGATAAATTATTGGTATCGTTTCGGTAGAGCGATGCGACACCAATCATTTATTATCTAAAGTCTAGAAACAAGGAACCGAACTGAACCGAACTACGTAGTTTTGGTAATCTTAGCAAAATCGATATGCGTCGTTATGATAAAGTCTCTCGCTTTGCTTTAAAGACTCTGATGATACTGCTAGTCTTGTGAATGAAGGAAATTTTAGGGCTTTATTAACGTTCAGGATCGATGCAGGTGATGTTATGTAAAAACAACATTTAGAAAGCTCTTCAAATGCTTCATACAAGTAAGAGGATACACAACTATATCCTAGGATCTATGACAATATGCGCCAAAGCAACACCTGTTTGCTTTGGCGCATATTGTCATAGATCTCTGCATGAAATTTGGCTTAGATTTATCAGACTGCGTTGGAATTGGCACATACAGTTGCTCCGTTATGGCGTCTGAGGTTAAAGGAGCCGTAAGCGAAGTGACCAAAATTGATTCCCATGCCCGAAAATGCTCTTGTAATAATCATATCCTCAATAACTCTTCGAATCATCTCAATAAGTCATCGAATGTCACTAGTTGCAGAAATGCATCAGCAACAATGAAAAAGTTAGTGACTGCTAACGCTTTGGCCAAGAGAAGCAGAGTTTTTAAAGAAGTTCTTGTTAGTAAACTGGAAAGTTTATGTGACACGCGATGGGTTACGACGGTTATTTGCAATTTCAAGGCGACTCATTCGTAAAAATGTGATGCACTTACCTACTAAAATTTCAACCTGGCGAGACAGCAAATCTGCATCTGATGCTAATTGTTTGCGACATGCTTTATGCAGTTCAGATTTTATAATCGCATCTATTTGCTTATCCGATTTACTAGGTAAAAAATACTTTCTTTATTTGTAGCATTTTTTTATAAATACATTTATTATTCATTAATTTATTGTTAAAGTTTCAGGTGCAACTGTTGCCCTTAGCCGCTTCTTACAAAAGCAACATTAGATTTAAAGGTAGCATCAGTGATCAGAGGCTCTTAAATATACGATGGACGTTTTGCTACGTAAACGGAAAAATGCTGAAGGAAATTTTCACAATTTATTTGTTGAGGCAAATGAGCTAGCTGAATAGCTGGATATTGTTATTATGAAACGTCGTACTGCGCCACGGCAGACACTTTGCGATAATTATGAAGAAAATAACAAGGAATATTTTCGGAGGACTATTTATATTCCACTTATAGATAGCATAATTACTGACCTACAAGACCGACTTTCTGCGGATACAATAAACTTGTTCAGATTAGGCAATTTTATGCCGAAATCTGAATATACAGAAGAAGATCTTCTTATTGTCAAGAAAGTATCTGTATTCTATTCCCATTGTTTAAATGTTCCCGTACATGCCACTGTCGTTACAGAGTATCAGCTATGGATTACAAAGTGGAAACGGGGTCACAGAAAATGCTGATACGAAACTTCCTAAGTGTGTAGTTTCTACCATCGAAGTTTGTGATGATGATGTATACCCAAATATAAAGACATTTCTCAAACTTCTGGCAACTCTTCCCATAAGTGGTGCGACAGCAGAGCGATCCTTTTTTACGCTTAGGCGTGTAAAAACATGGTTGAGAGCTAACATGTTAGAAGAGCGATTAACAGGTTTAGCTCTTCTAAAAATTCACCCGGAAATAGTATGTACCAGAAGTCTCAAATATTATCACCCGATTCGCAAATACAAAAAGACGACTTCCATTTGTTTTATAGGTAATTTATAAAATAAAAAAGTGTATCCTGCAATAATTTGTATTTTATTCCAGATACCTATTTTTTATTAGTGTAGTTAGTGAGTGACCCCCTCCAAAATTTCAGGCTGCGACCGCGCCTGAGGGGTTTTGAAAGATATTAAATTAGTTTCGACTTTTCGACTGATTTATTGGCTTGGAAGTCGTGCTGCTCTAAAATTAGCTGAGATTTGGTGTGTGAGTGACTTGTTAAAAATCTCTTTGAGAGGATACGTTAGCACTGGAGCACACAGTTTTATGAAAAGAGTTGGTATACCGTCAGATCCAGCACCCTTACGAGAATTTAAACGTTTCACAAGAAGGAAGGATTTAGCTTACACTATTCGGTACAAATTAAATATAGTCAAGCACTGCTCTCGGGTGCAATCAATTCTTTTGTTTAATAAGTTGCCTATAGAATTCAAAACTATACTGAATTATAATATATTTAAAACCAAATTGAAAACCTATTTATTACAGAAGTGTTATTACAGTGTGGACGAGTACATCAAAGACAAACCCCATTGACATTATGTTTTACAATTTTGTTTTACTTCATTTTATTGTATTTTCATTTTTCATGACATTTAAACTCAATATGTTTGTAATTAGGTATGTTAAGTATTTTAAGTTGACATTTTTTTTTGCGTAATAATATAAATTATTGGATTTTGTATTATTAATTGACATAACTATTTTTTTTTAATTTGCCCATTTGACATTATATTAATATTCACGTATTGCAAATAATAAATACTTACACTTTGATAATCCACAAATTTATATTAGTGTTGTTTATATTTATCGATATTGTGTAATTTTGTTTATATTTAAATGTTCAACACAAATTAATTTTGTTAAGAATAAATGAATAAATAAATAAATAAATAAATTTCAGTGTTAATAGAACACCATTTTCGGAGACATGGATACTGAATAGAAGTCAAGAAGCTACTTTCAGATAGATCATTATTAGCGTATGGATGTACAGATGACATAGGATAAGTGGAGTTCAAATAAACAGAGCTGAAGTGAGAAGCAAATATATTGGCGATGTCAGAACAATTAGACGACGTAAGTTGCTGGTTAATGTGAGTTACTGTGAGTAGAGTGTTAGACCCGGACTTTTTGTGTTTAATATAGCTCCGGCAAAGTTTTAGATTGTTCTTAAGAATGTTTTCTATGAAGTTTATGTAGTTAGTATAACAATGACGGATAAGTTTATCGCATCTTTTCCTGATTAATTCATATTCAAGTTTATCCCGCGGATTGTTATACTTAGGTACGTGTCTTAAGCCTTAACTTTTCTTTTTCTTTCAAACGGCAAATAAGATCTCTTGAGAACTATAGAGGATAGGAAGCTTGGCGAGGTTTGCGTTAAGGTACATATTTCTTGATAATAGTATATAAGTTATCGTAGAAAAAGATACCATATCATCAACACCCTAACACGAACAAAAACCGTTTACCCAATCCACACGTTTCAGAGCAGGTAAGATTATATCAGCCTTAAAAAAATTAAAGTCCAAGCGAGGCCTAGGTACTGTTGGAGAGTTTAACGATATCTCCAATATAATCTCGAGCGGAGGATGGAGGATGGTATAAATTAGGCCTACTAATTGCACTAGTTTTAGCAACAGAACAGGATAAATTAGTTATTATTTGGTCTAAGATTTTGTTGTCATTATTACTTACATGATTTCTTTGTTCCAAATCGTTTAATGCAATAAAATTTAACAACGTGTAAGTCGGTCTTTGTTGATTACTATCACCAGTGCCACCAGCAGGACATGACACATTAGTTTCCTTTAGCCAATCAATAAACCCCAGATTGAAATCACCAATTATTATATCATCGTCTACTATAATAAACACACATTACTAATATTATTAACTTTATCAAGAAACTTAACAAGAACATTGTGTTCTACAGGCGGAGGCAAGTAGGTAAACAATACATAACGCTATTTTATAAATTTTATGATTATAAATACTTTCTAAGACCACCAAGTCTACACAGTCGCTTTCCCATTTTGTAATACGATATGAAGGAATATGCCTAGACACTGCCAAAAGTACTTCCCCGCCATTAAATTTATTAGAATTTGACAAATTACGATCCCTGCGATAAACAATGTACCTATCTGTCGTCAACGATTTCCCGATCTAATATGTTTGAGTTGAGCCATGTCTCACTAAAAGTAATTATAGTTGTTCTGGAGGATGTTATTGTGCATTTCATTGGTGTTGGTCCGTAGGTAGTCCCCGTACGTTCTGGTAATAAATATTGATAGTAGTGAATGTGACTAGATTATGTGGTAAACGTTGTCTGTCAGGTACTATTCCTCATTATGTATAGATTAATATAATATGGTGTCGTGTCACTATTTTACTTCACTCCTCACATTTATCTTTTTATTTGATCTAACATCTGCAAACTAATAATAGGATAACGTTCATGCGCCAAAGTCACCAGTATCGATGCTGTAAAATCGTATTTAGTAATATTAACCAACACTCTGTGACCATACCAACACTAGTGTCTACTGTCTGGCGGGAACCTTAAAAAAGCGCGGATAAGAAAATTTTTCAATTTTAATTTTTTACTAAATATTCGGTGGTTTTTGCTTAAAAGTTGATCCAAAACAATAGTGATAGGTGTGCAAACCCGTGGAAATGGTGGGAAATGAGGGGGGCGGGGATAACCCGCCCACCTCACATAAACGTCCTCGGCCTGAGGCTGGAGACGGCGGGACAGAGAAGGACTGTGGTAATGGCGGCGGCGGTGAGAATTATGACTACATACCTTATACAAAACCAGACTATAAAAGACTTTACCCAGAAAATGCAACTTGTACAGATTTTAAAGTGTTTATAGAAGCTACAAACAATAAAGATAGAATAGGCAATAAGAGCCCTATCTATCTCAATCACATATTTTCAAGTGAGATAAAAGGAGTGACGGCTATACAGAGAATCAACGGAAATAAAATAGCAGTCATATTTAAACAGTATAATACGGCCAATAACTTTATTAACAACAGTGCTTTTCATAACAAACATGGCTTGAAAGCATTTATTCCGGCTGCGCAAATAGAAAAAACAGGCATAATTAGATTTGTACCAGCAAACATTTCGAACAAAGAACTATACACAAAATTATCATCAATTTATGAAATAATAGCTATAAGAAGATTCACAAAGAAGGTAGGACAAGAGCGAGTACCATTACAAACAGTTAGCATTACTTTTCTATCGAATATTCTCCCAGACAATGTACAATACGATTTGTTTTCATACCGAGTTTTCGAATATATACCCCCATTACAGCAATGTTTCCGATGCTTTAAATTTAACCACTCCGCTAGGATATGTAATGGCAAACAAAGATGTTCCATTTGTGGAGGTGAGCATTTATATAAAGAATGTGATAGACCAACAGAGATCTGCTGTTGCAATTGCAGCGGGCCTCATCTTGCAATTTCGAGATTATGTCCAATTAAGTTAAATAAAATATTAGAAAAGAAAAATAAGATAACATATGCAAGTGCTACAATCACAAAACAACACTCAAGTGATAACATTGAATTTCCACCCTTGCCACCTCCAAAAATGAAACCAATTAACACTGTAAATAAATCTGTAAATAAGTCTGTACATACATCTGTAAATAAGTCTGTAAATACATCTGTAAATAATACTGTACATAGTGTAAATAACTCTAGAGATGTCTCTCCTAAAGTAGACATCAAAGCCCAAATAGTTGCCAACAACGATGTACTTAAGGCCCTGGTACAGACGTTGGTGGAACTGGGTAATAAGGGCGATAATACGCCTACCACTGTAAATACCATTAGAGAAACACTTATTAAAAACCTCAAGTAATGGATCCAAGTCATACAATGTCTAAGCTACGTATTGCTCAATATAACATTCAAAGTGCTAAAAATAAAAAACCCTTACTGATTCAATTCTTACAAAAACAAAATATTGACATTTGCTTACTTAACGAAACATGGTTTAAAGACAATAGTTTTAGAATACCTGGATATAATATTTATAATAAAAATTCTAAAAATACTCATAATGGTGTAGCAATACTAATTAAGCCATATTTAAAGTACAAAGTTTTAAACACTAGATTTTATGAAGAAATTCAAACTGTAGCTCTGTCCTTATCTACGGTGCATGGTAGCTTGACTATTCTTTGTGTATACTGTCCTCCTTCTAGTAGACACATACGGATCAATAGACTACGTAATATTATCAATGATCTTCCAAAGCCTATATTTGTAAGTGGTGACTTTAATGCACACCACATCGCTTTTGGTTGTCTATCCACTAAGAGCAGAGGTCAGGATTTATTTAATATCATTGATGACTTGGATTTATGTATATTAAATGATGGTAGTCTAACAACTGTTAACAACCCGAGACGAAATCCGTCTGCAATTGATGTAAGCTTTATTAGTGCTAACCTCGCATCAATATGCGAGTGGTCTGTACATGATGATGCCATGGGCAGCTATCACTACCCAACAATAACAGAGATTTCACTGCATATAGATAAATATTATATTAATCCTCCTGTTGATAGGTTTATATATAACAAAGCAGATTGGAAAAAGTTTAAAACTATTTCTAAAACAATATTTAATGATTTAGTTCTAAAATTATATGATCCTATTTCAACCTATAATGATTTTTGTTCTCGATTGGATAATTTAAAAGTTATGACAATTCCTAAACTTAATAAACCAAATAATTTCAAAAGTAGACCTCCAGCTCCTTGGTGGAATGACATTTGTGAAAAAAGTGTTATTGCCTCTTACAATGCATTGAAACTATATAGAAGTGATCCTACTATGGAGAACTATTTAGATTATAAAAGAAAGGATGCACTTAAAAAAAGAACCATATCAGAACAAAAGAGAATATGTTGGAATAGCTTATGTAACACTTTTAATAGAACTACTCCTATAAGTAAGATTTGGAATCTTCTAAAAATGTTCAAAGGTAAAGGTATAAGAGCTGGTAATAAATCATATAAAGATGAGTTTATTTCTCAATTTCTAGATAAATTATCTGACAATAGCAATCTAAATAATATTAATAGTTTAGGCAATATTTTCGAATTAAATAATGATAATCCAAATTCAAAATTTTTGCTAGATGCTTTTACATGGTCTGAATTTAAAATGAGTTTGTTATCTCGGAAAGACACTACACCTGGTTTAGATGATTTCCCCTATTATACTATTAAAAATTTAGATGAATCAGCACAAAAAATATTTCTTAATATTCTTAATTTACTTTGGCATTGTAAATGTATTCCACAATCATGGAAAACACAATGTGTCATTCCGATACTCAAACCAGATAAACCTCTCGAGCTTGCCAGCTCTTATAGACCAATATCACTGTCTTCATGTCTAGGTAAACTATTTGAAAACATGATTAAAAATCGTTTGGATTGGTATATGGAATCTAACGGCATCATTCCGCATGTACAATATGGATTTCGTCGAGGACGAAGTTGTGCAGACAGCTTCACTTCCTTAATTTCAGACCTGAAACATGCAAAAGATAATAAGTTAAACACTGTTTGTGTATTTTTAGATGTTCAGGGTGCTTTTGACAGTCTAGATCCGGCTATACTTGTACAAGTTATGTCTAGGTTAGGTGTGCCTGGTCAACTATGTAAATGGATATATAATTTTTTGGATAGTAGAACACTTTATGTAAGGCATAATAATACATTGCATGGTCCAAAATGTGCATCTAAAGGTACAATGCAGGGTGCTACACTATCTCCTTTGTTGTACAATATATATACAAGTGAAATCTGTAAATTTGTAAATAGTAATGTAGATATTTTGCAGTTTGCTGATGATATTGTTTTGTACAGTAGTAATTATAATGTAGAAATTGCAATAGACAATATTAACAGAGCATTGTCCCAAATATTTCACTATTACAATGATGTGTTACATTTAAAAATTAATCCCTCCAAAAGTAGTGCCATGATATTTGGAAGTGAGAACACATATTCAAAAGTAATATATAATGGAGAATTTATAAATCCAGTGAATGTTAAGAAAACTTTGAGGAACATATTAAAACCATATCAAAAAATGCTCTTAAAGGATTAAATATAATAAAATGTCTTGCAGGCGTTACATGGGGAGCTGACCCGAAAATATTGTCAACTTTGTATAAAAGTATAGTTAGAAGCCATTTTGATTATAGCTCATTAGTGTATATAAATAGTACTCATGTAAATAAACTAGATCTATTGCAGAACAGGGCTTTGAGATCAATTTCTGGTGCAATGTGCTCTACTCCCATAAGGGCCATGGAAGTGGAGACTAAAATAATGCCCCTAATTTTGAGACGCATTCTACTTGCAGAGAGATTCTGTCTTAAATTAATTGCTGCAGATAACAAGAAAATAATAAACAAAATAGTACCTTCTGTATGTAGAAATCCTGGACCTCTAACAACAGGCGAGATTCTCTTAAATGGTAAATCCCCAACATTGTCCAAAATATTGCTGGAAACAGAAAACAGTTTTACTGGTATTAGAAAACAATGCCCATGGCCATGTTACTCCTTCTCTTATCAGTGTATCACACATCCCGTCAAAGAATTGCAAAATCCCATCAATAACAATTTAGATATGTTACAGTTTATGGCAGATAATAAGAATTATTATGTTATTTACACTGATGGCAGTAAAGGAAGTGATTATGTGCGTGCTGCTATATATGATCCATAAATTCAATTCTCTCAAAGCTTTGTTCTACACAATACATGCACCATATTCACTGCAGAGGCATATGCGGTTTATCAGGCATTAAAACATATTCGCCAAATTAACAATAGCAAATACTTTTTGATTGTTTCTGATTCACTGAGTTTGATTAAAGCCTTAACTAACCTTACAGTTTCTTTTAAGACAAATTATATTCTATATTTCATCAAAGAAATAATTTATCAATATTACCTCAAGCACAAAAGCATTGCTTTTCTGTGGGTACCTTCACACCGAGGTATCTATGGCAATGAAATAGTTGATAAAACCGCATATGAAGGTAGTAATGCTATTGATGTTAGAAATGCAATGGACATTCCTATGACTGACTTCTTGCAATGTATTAATGAAAATGTTTGTAACTTATGGTTAGAATTGTGGAAGAAAGACCAAGACACTAAAGGAAAATTTTACGGCCGTATACAAGAAGAATTACCTGTTAGACCTTGGTACAATAGATTGAAGGAAGCCAGCCGAGACTTTATCACTACGATAAATAGATTGCGCTTTGGCCATAATACTGCTCCGTCACACCTTGCTAGACTTGGCATTATTACAAGCAATACATGCCCACATTGTGAATCTCAAGAAGGAACTCAAGGAACCGTTGCACATCTTATCTTTGACTGTCAAAACTTCCTGCTTGACAGATTAGTGTTGGCTAGTGAACTCAGTGAAGTGAACATTAAGTGCGATTCTTTCTCCCGCCCGCCGCCACTCGAAGAGTTATTGAAAGACAAAAATACTTACAAACCGATATATAAATACATTAAAAATACTGTTAAAACAATTTAAAAATTAAGTGAATGTGCAGTGTCCGTTAAAATAAAATAAGATTTGACCTAAAGGTCCAGTTACCAGGTCATAAAATCCCAAAAAAAAAAAAAAATAGTGTCTACTGACATATTTGACAGTTATCTGACTCTCGGATGACACCAGTGACACCACCTGTGGACCGAGTAGTTTGCGCCACCCGTTTCGCCCGTTTGTGGTTTGCCGATTCATCATTCCTAAAAGATATTTGACTTCATTAGGTGCACTCCGTCCGGTTTGTAGTTAAGAACATAATTCTACACCGGTGTCATATAATCTAGCGTAAGGTCTCAGTATATTTTTCAGTTTACATTTAAGATGTCTCATTTCAAATTGATATCTTCAACAAAAGCATCTGATGTTATCCCGGTGGATAAATATGTATCGGAGAAGACCGGTATCACTGTAATTATTGCAGGAGTTGAAGGGCCTTTGGTCAACGGTTTCTTTTGTCTTGGTAAGTTTCAGAGACTTATAAATACATACTTAGAATTCGGAGACGAGGTCTTTTTACTCGATTTTTTTAGGCTACCTCCTATGCCACATATTCGTGTCAATAAAATTCAAACTCAACGAATAATTCGTTACTTAGAAAATTGCTGATAATAATAAGCCTACAATCTAAAAATAAATTCACTAACTTTTTATAGAATATCCAATAAGAAAGCTGTTAAATTCTTATCAGCCACAATTGCCTTGCATGTTTGTTTTTTATTTATTTTTGATTTAAGTATTAGCTTTTATTACATTTATATTATTTTCTGCAAATTGAGGAAATGTTTTTTAACTTGATTATTGTTATTTTGGATAGTAATTTTATTAATACAATAGAACTTAGAATTTTACAGTCTTGGTATTTTTATATAAAGAACATTTTGTTTTAATTTTTAAGTATAGATAATTAAATATAATTATATTTCTGAAACCAGCTACTGAAGCTCATGATGATGACGGTCTTCCCCACACATTGGAACATCTCATCTTCCTGGGGTCCGAGCGCTACCCCTACAAGGGTGTTCTGGACCTGGTGGCCAACCGATGCATGGCCCAAGGCACAAACGCATGGACGGACACAGACCATACTTGCTACACAGTGTATACTGCCGGAGATGCAGGCATGTTGACACTACTCCCAATATACTTGGACCATATCTTAAGACCAACTCTAACAGACCAAGGGTTCATCACTGAAGTGCACCATATTGATGGTGATGGTGAAGATGCTGGTGTGGTATATTGTGAGATGCAAGGACGAGAGAATTCTGCAGACTCTAGGTAATAATTTCTCATTTAATAAAACAATGAAAGTTTGTTTTGGTTTCATTAATAAGTCTTTGTTGCTAGATTTTAATGCTATTGAATTGAATGTAGAGCAGACTTATTTGTTAATTAATATACAATAGAAATTAGGTTGTTATAACAGATGCAGACATGTTGTATGTGTCTGTAATGTATGGCAAATAATAATTATTACTTTGTAACAATACTTTGCCAAAATGCAAGAGCATAATTTTATAAATCTGCATTAAATATATATAAAAAAAATTTTTTTGGGGGTCTGGGATGTTATAGTTCCTTCTTAGGCCAAAAAAATTGTTATAGGCTGCTGTTCTGTCCAAAAAGTGTACATATAATGATGTCTATCAAATATCCATAGTATATTATACATAATTAAATTTATTTGATAGCCTTGTTGACTTTTGTAGTTACAGCAGCTTATCTATACTTCTTTACAATTTTTTGACATTCCTTGTTGTCGTACATACTATTAATTTTATTATATTTCAAATTCAAACTCATTTATTCATATAGGTTACAAGACCAACACTGATGAGCATCAATTCTTTTTTTTTACATTTACTTTACATTTTTTCTTATATTTACTTCTTATCAAAGATACCATTTTTACTAGTGAAATGTCTGTCACTAAAATTTATAAAATATTTAAATTCGATTATAGAAATGGTAAAATTAATAACCATTTGCTTCAGATGTGAACTACAGCTTTCAAGGGCCATTTACCCTAACAGTGGATACTCTGCTGAAACTGGTGGTATTATGGAAAACCTTCGAATTTCCACCGATAACACTAAAGTAAGTCAATACACCTTCTACCTCTCAAGTTAGTAGTACTTACTGCATTTCTAAATTATATGGCAGTAATGCAGCTTATGGGTCATTCCATGTAACGGGTGTAACAGGTCGTACACTTTCAACTAGTGATTTAAAATGTTTTTTATGGAAAACATATTTATTTTATAAATGAAATAAAAGCCTTTTAGTCTATATTTTAGTAATATTAATTTTAATTTCCTATAAGTTTCATAGATATCGAGAAAATCTGCCTTAAGTACCGTAACGGGCGTAACTTGATTTTGCCGCTCACTTTCGGATGGTGTGACATTTTTGCGAAACTCTGCGAATTGCCCTTGTTTTATGAATAAAAATTTAAGTAAAGCTGGAGCCAAATTAACAACCCACCATCTGCAATATTTATTAAAGAAAAGCAGGCGATAATTTAAAATGTACGTAAATGTTTGTGCGTAACGGGCGTAACAGGCTTTTGTAACGGGCGTAACGTGTACGAAAGAGAAACGAAATTACATAGGAAATCTTTAGTTTTTGAAACTTTTCGAAACACAAAACAAACTTAATGATGTAATAAAACTCAAGTAATCTTTACTTTTCAAAAATATTAACAGTATATTCAAAATTGTAGTATGTGCGGATACCCTACTTTTTTGCGTAGGATCTGGCAAAATTCGAATAATATTTCGATTATTCGAATTTTACCAGATCCTACACTAAAAGATAAGGGTATCCGCTGATCCTCTTCCATGATTTTTCTTTTGATATTAATTTTGAGTTCCTATACATCTTCATAGCCTCTCCCCCTCTCTTTTTGCAGGGGCTCGGCATGCTTTGCTGGGTCATTTTTCATTAAATTTCGATAGGTTTTCATTCTTACTTTTGCTGAAGGCATCTTTTCGTGAACCTTGAATACCTATAATAAAAATATAAGCCCTTAATTAAGCCCTACATGCAAACAAAGTTAAACAATAGCAACTAAAGCTTATATTTGTTATAAACAGGTTTAAATTGAAAAGAAAAGAAAATTCTAAAATAAAACCGGGTTTACTAACATTATTACTTTAAAAGAAGACCTAATTCGCCCTTAATATCACTTGAAAGCTAATGTTTTGCACCCGCAAAGCCTCACCAAAACAGTGTTACACCCGTTACGTAACGGGCGTGACGCAATTTAATTCTAGTGAAATAAACATAATTTAAAAAGTTCAGTATAAAATCAAGACATTGGCCATTTGTTTCCAAACACAACCTTACTTTCCCAAAGCCATGAAATCGTAAGTGCAACAAGTAAGCCACAGATTAAACTTTTCCCTTATTTTCGTAACGGGTGTAACATGCTTTGTCACCAGTTAAAAAACCTTATAAACAAAAGAAAACTTACCGCCTAAATAAAATGTTGCTTTCACCAAGCAGTTCATGTATCTCCACTTAAATTGGCGCCAAGTAAGCTTGTCAATTAACGTCATATTTTGTGTTACAGTGTTGCTATTTTTAGCTCCAAAATATCTATTACCGTGCGAATATTTTCTCATACTTTAACATGAGAAAAAAAATATAATAAAGTAAATTTTGTTAAAATTTTCAGTTAATTCATATGATTCAATGTAATTGTGCTTACTTAGGCAGATACTTATGTAAAAATAGTAAACTTTAGTAAATTTTGAGTGGTAGCGTTTGACATGGAATGACCCTTATGCTAAACTTATAAAAATCTTTTCACCTCAGCAGTTCAAATATGCCGCTTTTGCTGCGAGACAACAGTGAACAAAACGCGATTTTGATTCGAGTGTGGGTCAAAGTAGCTTTATAATTTTTCAATCTTCAGTGCCACGAATTGACATCGTTCAGCCATAAATTTGAAACATCCGAATTTTACTATGGTCTGTCTCTTTCACATGCATATAAAAAAGCGAGTGTAAAAAGTAGACCTCTTCGAAATTCGATTTAGGAATTCGACCTCACAGAAAACACGTTCAGAAACAAATCAGTCAATTCCTGATTGGTTCATTTCTATGTCTCCTAAGTAATATGTGTTCCCACTGCTGAGGTGAAAAGTTATGTCTGCTACATGAGAGCAAAGTTTTTTGCATCTTGTGCTGTTGAGTCCCTCACTACGCTCAGGATTCTAACTTGTTACGCTCGTGAATCAATCATAGAATCCTTCGCTTGCTCGGGACTCAAAATCAGCACTCGAAAACAAAAAACAACTTTGCTCTCTTGTTGCACAAATGACTATTAATTTATAGAAAATTGTGATTAAATTATGATTTCTTTCCAGGTAAGAAACTTTCACAAGAAATTCTATCGGCCCGAGAACCTTACGATCATCTTAGCTGGTCAAATTGAAGCACAGGACGTCTTCAAAGCACTAGCTGTTGTGGAGGATGACATCATTGCCAAGGTCAGTACCTAAATAGATGCAGCATGCTAATAATCTACTTCATATTTTTCTTGTAACTCATTCTGGGGTCAAATGAATCAGAAGAGTAGTTGATCTATTTGTTGTCATTCTAGTAAAAATCTAGTAATCACTAATTAAATTAAATAGTGAAAAATATTTTGTCAACTAAATGGCAACTTAAAAGTATAGCAATGATTTGTTTATTTCATGTATGTTTGTTTATTTGTGCAGATTTCATGCAGAAATGACTGAATGGAATATGGTTAGATTATTAGTATTTAATTAATGATAATAAGTATAATGATAATTAGTATAAAATCTTGTTAAGAAGTATGCTGACCCACTAACTTAAAAGCCGGGCCATTTCACAGGTAGCGCGAAGTAAAGGTACTTACCAAAAAAACATACTAACCTATGTTAAAGTAGCAAAGCTGGTATTCAAATATGTTTTTAAAAATACTGTCTAAAATTAAAATTCATTATTGCCAGACACTTGCCGTGGGCCATTATAATATATATAGCAACATACTTTAATATTGGTATACATAAAAGTGAATATATAGAACCATGGATACTTTTGATTAGCTTGATTTGATTGATTCAGTATCAAAAACTTTTACAATACTATGCACCTGAGATTCAAATTGTCCATCGCTAGTTTTTTAGAAGTCAACTGAACATTGCTCTGCTTGACCCAATTGATATAAATATAAATTGCGTAATCGATCATATGACACACGAAATTGTATGTGTTCAGAACGAATCAATATCATTTGCGAGTTTATTGGACATGGACAAACACTTTAGACATTATGAACGAACAGCCATGCCAACAGAGACCTAAAATGCGAAAATAAACAATTCCATCAATCTTTAAGTACCCACATATTTTGGTTTAACTTTTCTAATCCTATCTAGGCAAAAGTAGTATTTACGTACCATTTACTTAAGGACTGTATGTATTTCTTTATGAAACATGGTTCATATCGCATATGAGCGTTATATCCTCTTGAAAACTCCCTAAGTACCTAACTACTACAATTTCTGCTACTCTGTTTACTGACTTCTCTATGAACTGGCAGAAAACCGGTGGATCTGGTACAACCACGGTAGAACTACACTTGTTTTCGAGATTCTATTCTAAATAGGAAAATAATGCAGTCTATTTTATTTGCCTATCAAAGACAAAACGCACGTTTAAACACAAAGTTTCTGAACTAGAAATATTTTGTTCTGGCGGACCTAACAACAATTAATCAGATCGCCTAAAACACCCGACAACAACAACCTAATTTACATTTGAAGTGGACATCGAAACATTAATCAATAGATTTTTGGCATGTAATCATGTAATGCAATGGCATGTAAATCAATATTAATTTGAACCTACTTGATAAAATGTCATTATTTCGAGGTTTTCGTATTTTACACGTCTGTCTTAACATGGAGTGTAATATTTACTGGATTTATGTGTAGTTATACATATACATCCTTGTATAGTTTGGGCAGTTTACATGTTACGTCCAGGCCCTCCATGAATTTCTCTTACACTACATTTCCTGGGTCGATAGGCATCGTCGTCGAAAGTGTCATCAAATTAAACTTTGTTATCCAGGTTACACCTTGATTTTAACTAACGCAAAGTAACTTTTCTGTCCAGGTCCGTCTATTTCTTATGCTACATAATTCTTAGCAACCATACTAAAAGTAACTTAACTATTCAGATCTTCTTTTTACGATCCTTATTTTTACTTGCTACACGCTTGTTACATGGTAAAGAAAAATATCATGAAGAAACTTTCATATCTGAGAGACCCGTGAAGTCTTTGCCAGTCTTCAGGTCTTTCGAGAACACCATGGACCACCATCCTTCATTTGGTCAGGACTGACCTAAGTTCAGTCTTGTAGAGAGAATGCTGACTGTGTATCTATAGTTATTGTAAATCAATGTTGCTAAAGATAATCTTTGCCCGATGACCTGTTGAAATTGACTGGAATGTGCGATTTGTCACACATGTGTCTTGTATTTGTATATCCAAGACCATTCATTCCAAAAATAAAGTGTGTTTAGTGCATGTCATAGACGTAGGTCATGCGAATTATCTAATCGACTTTATTGCAGCGCACCGAATGTTAGTAAGCACGAATTCTCATTGGAATGACATCATTCCGCCAGACAAATGTAATTTACTCAAACACCTATTTGATTTTGAGTGATTTACTCACCTCTATTTACCTGGTCGCACTAGTAAGTTGTCTTTAGGGTACTGTTGTCAAATACAAGGATTCCTTGTCATATATCCATGTCCGCCCGTCGTTAGGCGATCTGGTATATGTATATAATATGCTAACCTTAAAGCTTTGTATAAAGGATATCTGGTCAATGGTCATATAGTCGTACTTGACGTCGCCCGAGTCTTCACCCGCGTGAATTATACACCTAAATGACACACTATCTATTGGTGAAAACCGAACAAAAATCTGTTCTGTAGTCTTTAAGTTATCGTATTCATACCGACAGATATGATGCGGCGAGGACTTAATTTTATAATATGTAAAGATAGCACCTAGAAGCCATTAGCCCACCTCTTGTGTATACGGTCGATACAGCCAGGCAGACGAAGAGAAAGAAAGGCAGGCTGGTGGGACCATATGGTGGAGGAATACAATTTTTATAATAAGCTTTATTTGTCGTCAGAGGGAGAGTGAGGCACTAGAAGAATGGGTGAAGCCGTGGCAGACGATCCCTGACAGGCCGCAGTATGGAGAGTACAATGTGCAGTGGCCAGCGGACACCGAGGATTGCGGACAGGTATATTTTTTTTGTTCGAGTAGTAATAGTAGCAGTAGGAAATAACATTTTATTTTTTATTTATTGACTCACACCTGTATCCCCGAAGGGATAGGCAGAGGCGTAATATTACACCCACATTTCGCCCACATTTAGGTCCCACGTAATAAGGGGCGAGCCTATTGCCGTTACTGGGCGAGCCTATTGCCGTTACTGGGCACATCACCAGACTCCGTGCTGCTACTGAGAATTCGGAAAAACCCAGTAACACTTTTGCCCGACCCGGGAAACGAGCCCGGCAACTCTGATCAGCAGTCGAATACACTATCCACTGGACCACGGAGGCAGATAAATAAAATTATGCCACTGTAATTAGGTAAGTTATGTGAACTTTCGGAAATTGATGACATTTTGGTCTGGTTGTTATTATTAGATAATAACATCCAGAAATTATTCTTAACTTTGGAAGAGGGAAACTTTTCCTGGGTGTTATCAGTACACCGACGCCGCATTGTCCACCGTCGTCTGTTTTCGACCGACCAAATATAAACTCAGGTGAAGAAGTTTTTCACTACTCGGCACTTCTGTATTGCTCAGAATGTGGTCAAGTAATAATCATACATAATTATATACTGTTGATTACTAAATTAAGGTGATATACTCTGCATTTGTTCCGGCTTTTCGGCGTGGGTAACACGAGCTATGGCGACGAGATAACTGCATAAATATTGGCGTATGTACAAATCTCAAAAGTTTAAATGTATTTGTGAACGCAGGTGCTGTTCGGATGGCGCGGTCCGCAGCTGACGGAGGCGGGGTCCCTGCAGGAGCTAACAGCGAGCGCCATACTGCTGCGGTACCTGTGCGACACCGCCGCCGCGCCGCTCCAGCGCTGCCTCGTCGAGAAGGAGGACGCCCACGCTGGCGATGTGAGTCTTAACGTTATGGTTATAAGGACTATTTTGCCTTGCATAAATATTGACCGTACAGTCCACAATATAACTTATGTACTATATGGTAACCTAAAACTATACACATTTATATATTATATTCAACCGCTAGTCATGTTAACTAGTGTACCTTATACTTTTAACTACCGCTTGCCTCGTGTTTCGGAGAGCACGATAAGCCGTCGGTATCGACTGTTATGAAGATCTTTGAAAGTTGTTATGGAGAGTCAGTACTATCGAATATAGTAAAGCTAAGAATCTTGTCCGTGTGGTGACGGATTAAGAATACGTAATGTCACCACCCCATATCATCCCATGGGTGTCGTAAGAGCCGACAGAGGGAGCATATTATGCAGAGAACAGCACTGTAAGAGAAGGAAAACTTGATACAAACCCTATACTAACCCGTTTGGCCAGCGTGGTATAGTAGGCCAATTCCTCCTTTCAAAGGAGAGGCCTAGTCCAGCAGTGGACTGTTAAAGGCTGATGATGAAGAATCTAAGCTAAGGTTAAACTACGGCACAACGCAGCCGCCTTTTTGCTGCAGAGGTCAGACAGTAGTCGCTCTGTAAAAACCCTTACGTTCTGTCCAATCTGGATACACTAGGAAGCGGATGCAACCGGGATAACGCTAAGACGGTAATGATGATTAGGCTTACACGTAGCAAGATACAGTCGCTAAATTCATTCTGTATAAGAAGTTCAGATAGCAATTTCAATTTTGGAGAGGTATCCTACAATTTACAAGTAGGTATTGTGGTATTAGAAAGCAATTCTATATCTTGAAAGTGTTGCAGTATGAACTCATAGGTTATAATATGCACCGGTCACTTGGTTACAAACTCTGTTATGTGATTTTAGTAAAGCAGTTCAAAACAAAGTTAGTTGATATAGTTTTAATATTTGATAACATGGTTCTAAAGTGTAACAGAATCAACAAAGTCGAATGCAGCTACTCTTAAACTATTTTACATCTTTTTTTTTTATCGACTTTCACGAAAACACGCTAACCTGCCATTAAAGAAAATGGAACATTAAAATTGTTTATAAGTTTAAAATTAAGAAGGTTGCAAGACATTGTTCTATATCGACATTTTCGTTATGTGGATTAGGTATAATTTATGTCGTCGGCGAATATAAATGGTTTTGTTTTTCTTCATGTTAATGCAAAATGCATTTATTTATTTTAAGCTTTGGTTCGGTTAGTGCCCTTTTAATTAGCAGAATTTTATATTTAACTAGATGAGCCCGCGGTTACACCCGCGTTATTTAGGGCTACTGCACCTTTCTCGTGGCTCATAGCGTGATGTTATACATAGGCTTCCTTGATAAATGGGCTATCTAAGACTGATTTTAGTTTCAAATCGGACCAGTAGTTCCTGAGATTAGCGCATTCAAGCAAGCAAACTAACAAACTCTCCAGCTGTATAATATTAGTAACTATTGATAAATATCTAAGTAATCTAAAAAGATAACATGTTTTAATAAATTGAAATTATTGAAAATATTTTTTATTGAGATTTAATAATAAATTAATACATATTTACAACCTGGGATGACTTTTATATATATTGTAAAAGATGTTTACACAAATGCGTTAAAAAACCAGTGCTGTTAGCATAAATATTGCATAAATAAGCGTCACTGTTGCGCTAATGAACATTTTACCGAGTGTACAGTACTCGCCAATCTTTATGGCCGCTCTGTATGTAGCCATCGGTACGAACTTGCGCATGGTACAGTCGGGTTGACATTTCATAACCAAGAAAAAATATTTGTAATTATTGAAAATTAAAATCTTCAGTTACGTTGTTAGATTAGCTATATATCAAATTCGATTAATGTAAATTCAGTTAGGTGAAGGGACTTCTAAATGAAAAAAATACATTGGTTACGACAAAACAATATTTTTTTATATTTATTTATAATGGTGCTGCACCTTCCATAAAAACATCTTCCATACTCGTATAAGGTTCCTCATCTGAAGAACTTTCTTCGTCACTTTCTTCACTTATTTCGGAATCTCCATTCTCAAACATGAAAACGATCGCGAGGCGTGATCAATGAAAATGGTAACTATATCAGTACAAATAACAACAATAAACAATAACGATAGCAACGAGAAACAACGTAGAAGTAACACTATGAAACTATTCTGAACGCGACGATACCGTCAGAGCTCAGCGAATATGTGAGTCGTGTACAAACGTAGCACTCACACGAATGCGCGGGAGGCGAGGACGCTAGCGGGTGGAGGACAGCGCGCGCGGGCGTGCCCTGCCTCCACGCCCCGCATACGTCCCGCTGATACCTGATTTTGTGTTCTGCGCAGCGAAATGCGGCTAGGTTCGGAACGGCCATAAAGTTTGGCGAGTACTGTAGTTAGCAACATATCTAACTTAATAGTTCCTTATCGAATGGCTGTTATTCTGCAGAACACCTTATAGAAGCTTGTGTGCCCATAAAATACATATTAAACAAAATAATTGATTCTAAATGCGCTATTGATTGGTAGGTATCCTTTATGAGTGACTAACTGAGTACGCGGTACACCGGTCTTTTAATGGTTATTGCACTCGTGGCTCATAGCGTGATGTCATATAGCATTATGTGCCTTACTCGATAAATGGGCTAGCCATCACAAACTGGACTGCACAGTTGGCGTAGTGGCTTATGCGTCCGCCTCGTCGCTTGTCACTCGAGTTTTGTGGGTTCGATCCCTGCACGAGACAACACTTTGAGTGATCTACAAATTGTTGTTTCAAGTCTGGGTGTACTTAGTGTCCGTTAGTTGTATGTTTGTAAAGTCCCCCGCGACACAGGATTTAGTGCGGGAGATGTCTTAAAAAATATTTGCAAATCGAATCCGGAGTACCTACCCGACATTAGCGCATTCAACTGAACAAACTAACTCTTAAGCTTTATAAGTCCTGGAGCCCGAGGTCCACTTACTAGTCTAACCAGATCTGACAGAATATCAACTTTTCCACAGAGCGACTGTCGTTTGACCTCCGCAACCCAAAGGGATAGCGATATTCCATGGTTTAGATCAGAACCTATCAGTTTATTTGAGGGTACTGGCTCCCCGTAGGTAACGACTGTCAAAGATCTTCATGACAGCCGGGACCGACGGTTTAACGTGCTCTCCGAGGCACGGGGCAAGCGATAATTAACAATTTAATACGCACTTAACTTCGAAAAGTCATTGGTGAGCGCCGTGGATTCGAACCCGATACCCTCTGCATATATAAGCACATGCTATAAGCTTTATAATATTTTATTAGTATAATTGGTCCAATAAAATACACAGTGTCAGAAGACCCATCACCAAGCCGCAGTCTACTCGTCTCGTGTAAGTCATACTAAGCAAAATTGATACTTAGGACACGAAAAATATCTAGGGTTTAAAAAGTATACACATTGTACAGCGCGCGCGTGCAATGCTTAAGATACCTACCTATCCATGGGTGCAGAGGACATATGTATAGGACAGCGCGAGAAAAACATCAATTTTGTAAAATGTAATTAGAAAAAAAATGGTGACATTAAGCCCCGTGTTTAATAGCTATCATCATCCATAGCCGAACAAAAATTTTGTCCCATATATATTTATAGGCGAGTTAAACTACTAGTGAACTGAACTAATCACACCCAGTGTAACATACAAGGGCTGTGCTGGTGCCGAGGCACAGGGAGCAGATAACGGTGGATGCCCAATTATCATTTTAAATTTTTCAAGGGAAGCTAGTTACCTACCACGCTTAAATACTAGAGATAACGGCAGACAACTAACTAAATCCTTTGTTGCAGATCTCATACAACCTCACAGAGAACATAGCCTCATTGATCAAGATCGAGCTAGACAACGTGCCCATAGACAAGCTGGCGGCTGCTAGGGACGAGGCCCTGGCGTGCCTGAAGCAAGTGCGGGCTGGTGAAGACGTCATGGACATGGACCGCCTGAGGAGACTCGTACGCAAACAACTCAGGGAGTCCATCGCCAGTCTCGAGTCTAACCCTCATCACGCTGTTGCCTTCAGGTGTATTGGGGACGCGCTGTATTCGCAAAACAACGATGATGTGAGTAATATTGATCTTTGTTTCTCGCTTGTCCAATAAAGTTTGATGGAAAGTCACAATTTGTGAATATCAACTCGCATCTTTTCCTAACTTCATAACCCCGTATTGGGAAAATTACCTTTATAGAAGGTGATATTAGTAAGAGATCATTTATTGTGTGCACTGGTTTGAAAAAAGGCCGTTATTAATTCTAATGCAATTTCGAATCACCATATGAATAAAAATAACATATTCGCAATAAATTATATCATAGAGTGTTTATTTAAATCATTTTTCGTACGCTTGGGTGGTTAAATGGTCAAATATTTTCATAGTTATTACAATCATAAATTTTATATTAGCAGTCTGTAAAGAACTGATTTGGTTACTTTTAATATTATTGTTGAGATTAAATTAGTATAAACTGTGTTTAAATTACTAAAACGTTGTTTAAAAGCCATCTAAAACTAATCTGATCAAAGGCAATTATTAGAGGCATGTGTTAATAGTGATATTTTTATGTCGTATTGCTGATATGAAATGTTATTGATTTTTACAGTTCATTTCGCGTATGAACCCTCAACATGATCTGAACGCGTTGCTTGAAGAGACACCAGAATACTGGCTCGGTCTACTCAACAAGTACTTCACTGATGACGTGGTTATCATTATGGGATCACCAAGCATCGAGTTGCAAGCTAAGTAAGTAAACTACCGCCTGAAAATGCAAATGGAGCTAAAAATAAATTTAAACTTTCGCGATTTGCAAACATCATACAAAATAATTTAGCGGGTCTTAATCGTGTAAACTTTACGTATTTAACCTCTTGTATGCCGGAATACCAGACACAATTAAAAAGCTATTGTGTCTCGTTGAGATCTGCGTTCCGGCATACAAGGGGTTAAGGTATCCACGCTCGGTGCAAGACGAGCAAAACGTCGGAAACAAATAGGTATTTATACCTTAACCCCCCACGTGATTACAGCACGCACGGTCGTGCTCTAATTCAAGTGGTCCCATGTGTTTACAGCACGCATGGTCGTGGTCTAAAAAAGTCGTCCTATTGGTCGCGGATTTTTTACGTTTTGTTTTACTTAAACCAAGAAACGAAAGTAGTAACTATTAGAATAGTTCATATTCTATGCAACTAAATCGTTTTAGAAGGGTGAGGGAAACGAAACGTGCCAAAAAATATTGAAATATAATTATCTGTGTCTCAGTTGCGAAAGCGTCCGCCATTGTTGTGTTTTGTTCCGCGATCTTTATAATAAAAGTTGTCTTGTGGAAGAAACCGGTGAATATTTTATAAAGATACTTATATAGATTTACTCAGAAATAAATAAATATTAATTGTGAAGTGACATTATTCGTGACAGAGACAAGAAATACAGTGATAAAATGCAAAAACTTTTAACCCCCCACGTGATTACAGCACGCACGGTCGTCCTCTAATTCAAGTGGTCCCATGTGTTTGCGGCACGCATGGTCGTGCTCTAAAAAAGTCGTCCTATTGGTCGCGGATTTTTTACGTTTTGTTTTACTTAAACCAAGAAACGAAAGTAGTAACTATTAGAATAGTTCATATTCTATGCAACTAAATCGTTTTAGAAGGGTGAGGGAAACGAAACGCGCCAAAAATATTGAAATATAATTATCTGTGTCTCAGTTGCGAAAGCGTCCGCCATTGTTGTGTTTTGTTCCGCGATCTTTATAATAAAAGTTGTCTTGTGGAAGAAACCGGTGAATATTTTATAAAGATACTTATATAGATTTACTCAGAAATAAATAAATATTAATTGTGAAGTGACATTATTCGTGACAAAGACAAGAAATACAGTGATAAAAGGCAAAAACTTTTTAGAAGGGCTATTTCTACTCTTGAAACTTGCTATTTTCGTAATAGTTTTATGATAAATACTCTTTTAATAGTTATGAAAGACATAAAAGTACCCAGATTATTTATCTGAAAACATATTTTAGCAATTAAATACTAGTATTGTTATACATTTTCACTGTTATCGTGTTTCAAATGGTAAATAATTCACAGCCACAGTGTTCGCTACAGTAACATGGCGGCCCGGCACGGCGAACTTTTTGTTACGCGTTCGGATTATAATTTTTTTAGTGGCGTTAGATTCATTTGTTACAAATAAATAATGTATTGTTTGAAAACCTAAAGGTATATGTGATAATGTTTTTGTGTTTATGAACTAAACAAGTAATGAAATTCATTAATATGTGATGAAATGTTTGTGCGAACGAGTGAAAAAAAACAAACCTCTAAGTTTGTAAGCTTGTTTTGCTGGAAAGGTGAGTATTTAGTACTTAATTATCTTATTTATACGATAGGTCATTTTATAACCAACACAATGATATGTAATTTATGTGATATAATTATATTAAGGTGTCATAATTAATTTTTTTCCGGTAACCTATGCCAATGAAAATTTGCAGCAACGTGACCTTTTGCACTTATGGCACTTTGCCTTTAGTTTGATCGCACCTCAAGGGTTAAGAACGGCTATTTCTACTCTTGAAACTTGCTATTTTCGTAATAGTTTTATGATAAATACTCTTTTAATAGTTATGAAAGACATAAAAGTACCCAGATTATTTATATTTATATATATATGATATTGTTAAGTTACAGCAGCAGTTGTGCGAGGCTGAAGCTGTGATTGCTAGTCTTTCGAAACAAATTGAATCATTGACAAAGGACGTATGCGACAGCGGTAATACTACCCGAAAATGTAACCCAACTGCATATAAGCCACGAACCAATGATATGGTAACCGCTCTTCCGAAACAACGAAATTGTCAACCGAACAGGAAAATACACATCTTCGGCACTCAGCAATGCATCGGTCTTGCTGCCGTCTTAGCGCATTCGCGAGAGCGCTCGAATTATGAGAAGTATAGCATTGTAGCGGAAACAAAGCCTTACGCACTAAGTTATGAAGTATTAAAGAATTGCCGTAACTTGAAGCTTCAGTCGAATGATAAACTTATAATCTGTATAGGTGAAAACGACTACAACCAAAGCACAGTATTGTCAGAATTAAAAACGACTTTTCAATTATTCAATGGCAGCACAATTATTGTAATAAATATCTACAAAAATAATTATTTTGATGCTGTTAAACTGAACCAACGTGTCAAAAATTTATGTAAACATTATTTAAAGTGTCATTTTATTGAATGTTCTTCTTACAACCTTGTTGATGTCTGTCAATCAATAAACTATGTTATAGATTATAGTGATTATAGTGATAAGTACTTGAATCCTCGTGAAATTAGGAAGCGAATAGCGAGTAGCAGGCCGATTTTAAATTTGTATGTTAAAAAGATAACAGAACCGAGGAAAGGCACTATTCCTTACTATTTTCAACGTATTAATACAAGTACCTCCTTACAAACTGTCAGCTCAAAAGTTCAGGTAGAAAATAAACACCCGGGAACAATCCCATATTATTTTCCTGTAATAAACAGAAATAGTACGTTTTTTTCGAATCTAGTCCGCAAACAGTTACAATAAATACATTTAAAATTATGCATCAAAACATTGCAAGCCTACTATCTAAGCGCGAATTACTAGAACTAACCTTACAGGAATTACGATTAAAAAACGAAGAGCCAAATGTTTTATGTTTTTCCGAAACATTCATAAAAAGGGGATATGAAAATTATATAAAAATTTATAATTACGACATGGCTGTTAACTTTTGTAGGGATAAGCAAAGAGGTGGCACCTGCATTTTAATCAAAAGGGGTATTACGTTTAAGGAATTGTTATTTATAAAAAAATACGCCGTGCAGAATACTTTCGAAGCATGTGGCATAGAAATTATGTTTAATAAATTAATAATAATTTGTCTTTACAGAACTCCCCAGTCAGACCCGAAACAGTTTTTATCTAAACTTAATAATCTTTTGTACGATGTAAGTCTACGATATAAATCTAGAATGCATATAGTTATAGCGGGAGATTTTAACATAAATACCCTAAAAAAGGGTAGTATTACGAACGATTTACAAGATATATGTTATAACTATAATTTGAAAATTCACATTAATGAGCCTACACGGAAATCGTCATGTATAGATCATATCTTAAGCAATATACCAAATGCCATTGCCTCAGTTCTGCCGCTCCATCTGTCTGATCACGAAACAGCTCAATTGATAAGCGTTCCGACTAAGAAAAGAATACCGAATATAGCTATTTATTATACTTATAAAAGAGATTATAACTTGGATAATATTCGGAAATTTAGGCAATGCTTACAAAACTTATATTGGTCCGATATATACACAGAAGAGGATACAAATGTAGCGTTTAGTAAGTTTCATGAGCTGTTTTGCTTATTTTATAATCTTTGCTTCCCTAAAGTTCGAGTAAAAGTTAATCGAAATAAGAAGGATAGACAAAATTGGATAAGCAGGGGCCTGAGACAAAGTTGTAAAACTAAACGAATACTAAGGTACAAGTATTATAAAGAGAAAACTATACATAATAGAATTCAATATATAAAGTATTCTAAACTATTAAAAAGATGTATTTATAATTCAAAAAAGTATTCAAATATTAAATTTATACAAAATAATGACAACAAATGTAAGGCGACATGGACAGTAATAAAAAATGAAGTAAACGATATCAAGGATCAGCAAAACATAGAAAGTATTAAAATCAACAATGTAATGCTTGAAAACCCAATTGAAATCGCATCCGCCTTTAATGCTCATTTTATTAATGATGGTTTTAATCAGAAAAATGCAACTTATAGTTTTAGTAGTAAAGTAATTTTGAGTTCAATGTTCCTGAAACCTATGTTAGAATCTGAAGTTAGACGAGAAATTATGTCACTAAACAATACAAATACTATGGGTTATGATGAGATTACAACCAAAGTTCTTAAAGCTTGTGTAGAAGAAATCACAGGCATTCTAACACATCTAATAAATTCATCATTTTCAAGCGGTGTTTTTCCGGAGGCACTCAAACTGTCCATTATAAAGCCACTGTTTAAAAAGGGTGACAAATATGATATTAGTAACTATCGCCCGATTACCCTGATTCCTATAATATCCAAAGTATTTGAAAAGTGTATGTATAAAAGATTAATAAGCTTTTGTAACACATTTAATATTATTAGAGATGAACAGCATGGCTTTCAGAAAAATAAATCTACGAACTTAGCTATCTTCTCCTCGATAAAAGAGATAGTGGCAAACTTAAATAATAATAACTTGACTACTGGTTTGTTTTTCGATTTGTCAAAAGCTTTTGACTTGGTGTCACATCACATACTAATAGAAAAACTTCAGAATCTTGGCATCAGGGGACATCCATTACAGTGGTTTTCGTCCTATTTAAGTAATAGACAACAATGCGTTGTCGTTACAAAAATAAATCATAATAGAGATATGGTACCGTACTATTCTCAATACAATTATAATAGGTGTGGCGTTCCCCAGGGAAGCGTGCTGGGCCCTGTATTATTCTTGCTTTATATTAATGATATAATCAATATAACAAACCACAAAACCATATTATACGCTGATGACATTTCTATCATTGTGACATCTAATAAAAAATATAATACTGTTAATGACCACGAAAATGAAATTAATAATACAATTGATAAATTAATTAATTGGCTTGACATAAATAGTTTAAAAATTAATCTAAATAAATCCGTATTTATACAATTTAATAAATCTTATAATAGTAATTTCAATATTAAGCTAAGAATACCAAAACTCAAAGAAGTTACGCATACCAAATTCCTGGGCATAACACTGGATGAAAACTTAAACTGGAAGACACACGTGGAAAATGTGTCGAACAGAGTAAATAGATTTGTTTACGCGCTTAAACAAATAAAACACGTAACAAATTTAAAAACGGCCACTACTTGTTACCATGCGTATGTGGAATCACTGTTACGCTACGGACTTATTATGTGGGGTAACAGTACTGACATAAACAGAGCATTTATCGCACAAAAGAAATGTATCAGAGCTATGTGTGGAAAACAACCTGATGAAACGTGTCGACCGATATTTAAAGATCTTGGTTTGCTGCCGCTACCGTCTCTCTATATTTATGAAAGTTGTACGTTTGTAAAGAAATATAAAGAATTGTTCAAGACAGCAAACAGTGTTAATCCAAGGAGTAGACGAGACCCCCACAGACTTGTGCTTGATGATGTTGCAAGGTTAACTAAATATAATAAAAGCTGCCTAGTTATGTGTATACGTATATTTAATAAGATACCTTGTCACTTAAAAGTGTTAAATAATCGACTATTTCAAATACAATTACATAAATGGCTTAATGAAAATAATTTTTATAGTATTAAGGAATTCGTTGATAAAAATTGTAGCTATTAGACTGCTTTAAATGTATTGCATGCTATGTTAAGCAAAACATGTGTAACATTCTTTCACAATTGTAACATCTTTTTATACCATGTTTGATGCAAATAAATATATATATTATTATATTATTATTATCTGAAAACATATTTTAGCAATTAAATACTAGTATTGTTGTACGTTTTCACTGTTATCGTGTTTCAAATGGTAAATAATTCACAGCCACAGTGTTCGCTACAGTAACATGGCGGCCCGGCACGGCGAACTTTTTGTTACGCGTTCGGATTATAATTTTTTTAGTGGCGTTAGATTCATTTGTTACAAATAAATAATGTATTGTGTGAAATCCTAAAGGTATATGTGATAATATTTTTGTGTTTATGAACTAAACAAGTAATGAAAATCATTAATATGTGATGAAATGTTTGTGCGAACCAGTGAAAAATAACAAACTTCTAAGTTCGTAAGCTTGTTTTGCCGGAAAGGTGAGTATTTAGCAGTAATTTATGTTATTATTATCATAGCTGATTTTATAACCAACACAATGATATGCAATTTATGTGATATAATTATATTAAGGTGTCATAATTATTTTTTTTCCGGTAACCTATGCCAATGAAAATTTGCAGCAACGTGACCCTTTGCACTTGTGGCACTTTGCCTTTAGTTTGATCGCACCTCAAGGGTTAATTAAGTAAAGTTTACGCGATTAAGACCTGCTAAATTATTTTGTACGATTATTTCTAATCAAATAATAGGTAGTTGAGCATTGCTGATTTCAGCATGAATGATCTGGCTTGACCGGGAGTACTATTCTATCACAGAATATCGACGTAATGTAACCGTACCTATATATTCTGTTGTGTTCCGTAGGTGCCAGAGGCCCCATCCTTTCTCCTTCTCCTTCATCCCGCTACTTCTCCTATTGCTTTTCCAATCCAGGTTGCCAATGCACTTGTGTCTCCTCTGGTGTTGCAGGTTTCCATGGGCGACACTAATCGCTTAGCATCAGGCGACCAGACCGCCTGTTTGCCTTCTATCATCTAGAAAAATGTGCTAATTACCGTTATCGCGTGTCAAAGGTACTATCCTAAAGATTTTATTCTGCAGAATGGCAGAAGACGAAAAGCTCAGGTTAGAAGATCAGAGAGTGAAACTTGGTGCAGAAGGCCTAGCTGAGAAGGCTAAGCAGTTGCAAGAAGCTATGGATTTCAATGAGGTACCGACTTACTATATCTTCTTAAGTTTAAAAACAATTAAGCATTATGGCACTCCACTGCTCGCACACAGCTCGCATAAATAACATTAGTTCACAGGCAGCACGGTAACACCCAGCGTGCCAAAGGGCTGTTCATGGTCAAAATATGATTTTCGAGTTTCGTTATTTTGATGAACTCAGGACTGATGTGAGATGCATCACGTGATATAATATATTGTTTATTTTTGATACAACGTTGAATCTAACAGTTAGATTCAAGGTTGTTACTTTTTTTTGAGGTAGCTTACTCTTGCGCATTGCGGCGGCGATTTGGAGTGAGATGGACCAGAAAGCCAGCTGTCTCTAACCGACTCGACTCTACTACGTTGCCATTAGGAACGAAACTACTAGCCATATAACGATTTAGTCTTTACCAAACAGACTATTAGTTATCGCTTGCTAAACAGTGAAGGAATAGATTATGTCTGAGAGTTCTCCATAATGTTCTCGGCAAACAACACTTAATGATGGACTGTAGCTCTTACCCTTTTCATAGTCAGAAGAGGCCTGTGTCAACCTATGCGACAGATTACACACAGTCCTGTATAATATAATCTGTCCCATCGGAGGGTAATGACATAGTAAAAAAATAATAGTAGGTTAGCTAAGGCCGCTCGGCGAGTTAATTGCCTACTCTTGCGATGACGCACGGGCTGTCACTTGCACTATACCGCGGCGCCGGCTTTGTCGGCGCGCGCGCTGTTTCGCCGCTTTTTTACGTGATCGCGTTGAATACTTCACAATTTAAGCTTGAATATATATATTTTTTTAAAATACCTATTGACTACCTAAGCGTTATATAACTATCTAAATGCCTTTTATAACGAGAAAAAAGTAACAAGTTTAATTTACTGTCGTTTAACACATTGTATAATATTAATAACGTCTATGAGATTGGAAAAGTTCGTGCGTACACGGCGCCGGCGACTCACGCGTACATTCAAACCGGCCAGCGGCGGCCGATTTGTATGAAGCTATCCTACTATTCTTTTTTTACTATGGTAATGATGACTAATTATATCAAGTTGACTAAACCCAATGTTGTTAATAGTTGCCCCCTCCCCCCGGCACGCTGGCGGCGGTGCCGGTCCCGCCGTGCGACTCGCTGAAGTGCCACAACATCTCCACGTGGAGCTCGGACGGCGACAACTGCCCGCACTTCGACCTCAAGCAGCTGCCACTGTACGCCAGAGTGCACAGCCTCAAGACTAGCTTTGTTTATGTAAGTATCAATACTGTGGCCCAATTATTTTCTTCTTTATTATTTACTTTAGAAAAGACCTCCTGCATTAGGACTAAATCCTGTGTCGCGGAGGACCTTACAAAAATACAACTAACGGACACAATGAACACCCAGAGTCGAAACAATATTTTGTGAATGTACCGGTAATAGTCTTACTTTAGAGTCTAGACGTAATTAAATTTCTTTGAAATGAAAGAACAAACTTTTCTTGTTAGCTAATATAGTGGCTTCAAGGGAAAAATCTTAGATAATAATAATAATAATATTTTTATTGGCAAGTAAATCATTGTAGTACATTACATGGAATGGTAACTAGTTACAGTATCTGTGAAGTAGTTTACTACACAAAATAGTGGATGGCTTACTGTTTACCTAGCTAGGCTATGAAATAGTCTGTATTAAGGATAAACAGCTCCAAACCCGCATTAATACAATTTAACGACACTAGTTGCAATATAAAAGAAGGTATGTAAACTACAGTTTTAACACTTTTTAGATGAAACTGGGATTAAGGCCTGATGATTTGATGACTTATTATGTATTTCTCTTTAGGTCATACGCAGAATGTAGAAGATTTATGTAACACGCGCAACTTTTGAAAACATAGACAATTTTTTTTTAATTTTTGCATTGGAATGATCCTCGGCAACCTTTCGCTTTTATACCTACATCAAGATTAAAAGCGAACGGTTTGTCCGAATTTATAAGCTTCATATACCTGAGAACTTGTAAAAAAACTACAAATGTATGTATGTATGTTGTTGTTACAGATAAACCTAATATTCGACACGTCATCAGTTGACCAGGCGAGCCGCCAGTGGCTCCCCCTGCACATGAACGGTCTGGCCGAGTGCCCCGTGCGCCGGGGGGACACGCTCGTACCTCACGAGGACGTCATCTCGGCCAACGAACAGCTCACCGTGTCGTTCGGCAACCACATCGGCTTCGAACGTACTGGAAACTTCTCTGTGGGACAGTTTGGCAACTTCGTGCATGTTGCAGTTATGGTGAGTGATGTTTGGATTTATAACTGTATCTATTGTTGGGCAAATATTTTAGTACACTCGATTTGGTTCGAAATAAAGATGTTAACTGGAAGGTATTTTTGTTTTAAATCAAAGAAAGATACAAGGTGGCAAAGTTAAAGTGCGGAAAGAGCACAACGAAATCTTTAAGATTACCACTTCCAAAATGTCTAGAAATATTACCATGTAAAACTACCAAATGATTGTAATATGTTGAGCAGTTTTGTGGATATGATAGGAGGAAGGCAAAACTTATAAAGGATTAGCCCCATGAATAGCTTGATTAAAGACTATATTTATGTGGTTTCTTTGTTATCTATGCGTCTTTTGCCCATGACAGAAATTTCACCAACATTCATTTTGTTCTTGAGAAGCGACTTTGTCACTGTTGGGTTAAGGTTAATATTACTTTACTTAACACATTTTCGAAAATTTTCTCATTTCAATGTCGTCTTGACTCTCGACTATATATAGATGGTCACAAGACCCATCACCAAGCCGAAGTCTACTCGTTTTGCACATCATGTCTATCAAGTCATACTACGCGAAAATAATACCTGGGAAACAAAATATTTTTTTAAGCTTACAAAATTGACGCATTTTATTAGCGGCAATGTATAGCGCGCCCTTGTAGAAAACATTGGCGCGAGAAATGCATCGTACCTACGCCGGCCGTATCTACCTACACCGTGCGCCGCGGTGGCGGCAGTTTATGATCACGTGGTCGCGCGGCCGAGGGGAATGAACTCGCAGTTGATTGCTGGTAGGCATACACTGCGTTTAGGGAACTTTAAAGCCGTTTATAATATCCAAAATTTTCAATATTTGAAAATTTTGTTTATTTGGCAGAAAGTGTACATTTATCATTCTAAACACGATTTTGGAATAATTCGAAAAAAAAAACAATCGTGACTTTGAGCCTCAATATCTCCTGAACCAGTAATTTCCCAGGTATGGTGCCGAAGTAAAAAATGGTCGTAATAATTGGTACAATATGGGCTCTTTCAGTTTTCGTTAAGGGTCTTTTTACTCCCAGTATATTAACTGTGTGTATTTATGTTTTAGTGCGAACCAGGCGATTACGAGGAGGTTGTGAATCACCTGTATGAGATTCTATACACCGCTGAGATCACGAAAGAGCGACTGCTAGTGTTCGCCCAGAGGCTGATCAATGATGCTGCACAGGTAAGCAAATTGAAATAATTTAACATAGCACTATGTTCATGTAAGCGAACGGCGTACAGTGCTGTAGCAATCAAAGTTCATTTTGGCCAACATTCATTCTTTCCATCTTTTGATGTGTTTTATCGGATATCTGTCAATTTGAATGCCGATTTACTAAAATCTCAAATTGAAAACAATTGATTTTCCTAAGTATGACTATTTGCCATTTTTGTTAGTACTGAATTATTACAATACTTTGGCTGTACATAGAGCATAGTGGTTTATTCGGTCGCCTTGCTTATCACACTATTACACGTTGCGTAATCCACAAACTGTCGAGTCTTACATGTGTTTTTGCATTCATTTTTTTTATGTTTGTAAAGTTCCCTGCTATATGATTAGTACCAAGTGCGGAGTAATGTTAAAACATTGTTCTATGTTTTAGGTGAGAAGATCAGGCGACAAAATGATGTACGACACACTCCGGGACTCAGTATACAGCAAAGACAGCAACGTACACTGGTGTACAGTTCTACGTCAACACAAGTTCTTGAAGGATCTCATAGAGCAGTTGAACGCCGGCGGAGACTCGGCCGAGGCGGCGCTGTCCGAAGCGAAGCGAACCTTCGCGAACATCACGAGTACCGCGTGGCTACATCTCGCTACCGACTTCGATAGGTTTAAGCTCAGTACTGAGCCCTGGAAGAAGTTTATCTGCACCTGCGAAAATGAAGTTACGCCGATGCCGTGAGTATTTTTTATTTTTGAATGTTATTTCTATAATTCTTGTTAATTCTTAAGTAAACTTTTGCAAAACACAAATCGCAAAGGGCTTGCGCGCTCCGCGAGCGGTGCCCTTTTACTACGAACGCACTTTGTACTACAGAGTCACCGCCGGGCACGTTGAGCGTACTCTCGCTGTCCATGTCCAATGTGACGGAGACCTAATGGAATGTCAAAAACTATATTTTTCCACGGATTTTGTATGAAATATGCACTAGTGACGTCATATTTTTTGCCGTCCAACAGAGTATTAATTATCTTGTTAATTTGCGTTCGAGCTAAAGTTAATACGTACGCGGCGTAAGTGCCGTTTTTACTGTGCAGCGTATGTGCACTGACTGAGGCGCTTGCGGGCAGCGGTAGCGGTAGCGGTAGCGGCAGCGTGACGCGTGTTGTAGGTGCGGTACACATGCACACACACCACACGTTGGCGTGGAATAAAACATGACACTCACTTGCAAGCGGATCACCAAAGTGGCGTTAGCATTAAACGCGTCTATAATCGGAATATTATTGTGTGTGTAGCCCTAAGCTGTACTGGGACGCGGAGCTGCTGTCGGGCTTCGGCGGCGGCTTCGTGGTGGGCGTGGGCGGCTGGGAGTCGTGCTGTGTGGCCCATATGTCCCCCGGCCCATTGGGACACGCCGCCGAGCAAATCGCACCGCTTATGGTCGCGCTCAACTACTTTACACAACTCGAGGTACGTAACACACACACGCACGCACAGGCACGCACACAAACACGCGCACGCACGCACGAACACGCACACACGTACACGCGCGCATGCACGCACGCGCGCGCGCGCACGCATACACACACATACACATACACACACATGCTACTCGCCTCTCTGAGACACCGACGCTACAATTACTAACACATACAGCTCGTAACAGTTCACCTGATCGTGCTAACAACACTTATAGAAATATAAACTGTGACGTCATTTTGATAAGACATGGTTTCGTCGTACAATATATTATATACTCGATGAATGAAGCACATTGAAAACGCTCCTCTAAACACCACTGCAATGACATCAATTTCTTTGAATTAAGTTACCATTACACAATATGGCGCCCACATTACGGTGCCATGCATATACGCAATTACACGCACTAGCACACATCCATTGAAATAGAATATTATCAATTTAATCCCCTTTTTATTGATGTACAAACATATATGATACCTTTTGTTGGCCAGGGTCCCATGTGGCGGCTGATCCGCGGCTGCGGGCTGTCGTACGGCTACGCGATACGTCCCTCACAGAACGAAGGACGGCTCATATTCTCGCTGTACAGAGCTAGCAACGCCGTGCAAGCTTACACCAAGGCCAAGAGTATTGTGGTAACTATTTCAGATCATTTTGATTTTTCTGTTTGATTTGATGCCATTACATTTATTTTGCAATAACTATTATATACAAAATACCTGTCTATGCCTGACGGCTTCTATATTGACTGAAATTAACTGAAAACACAGAACGGATTTTTATACGATTTGATGACATTCAGGGCAATTAGTACATCGTTTATTGAAGGCAATCAATTTTGTTGCACGTAAACTTATATAGTTAATTTTTTGGGCGAGATGACGCTAGTTTATAATATTTTACATTATTATGTAGGCTGCAAAGGAAGTATTATTGTAATTAAACAATTGCTTCTAATCGCCCATACAATACTAATGCTAAGGGCCAATTTCACCACTGATATAAGTTCCGATTAAAATAATTAGCTGATAACATCATACAAAATTTGTTCTAATTTTTTTATTCATCTGGGAGATATGTCTATACACCACTATTTTTTAATTAGTACAAATCTTTAAGGACATATTAGCGAAGACATTATTATCATATATGTGACGTAAGAATTTCATAATATCTAAAAATAGCAAAGTTATAATAATTTATTTTTTGTAGAAAATCTCACCTAAATCATAGACATATTTTACAATCCATTCACTACTTCATTGATAGTACTTACCTTCAGTCCTACTCTTACGCATTCTTTCCGTCGCACTTATAGTGTTACAGCGTAACATTATAAGTGAGTAATCTCTAATATCAAAAGTGAGGTTAGTGTCGGACAATTAAAACAGCGCATATTGGACTCTTTTAACGAAGTGAAAAGACAGAAACGTACTTCACTCGTAAAAAAAAAAATAATAAAACGTGCCCGTCTGTGTATTGACAATAGTGGTGGACATTTCGAAGGACAATTGAAATACTTGTAAGTAAAAATTACCTACCTACGTAAATAATAATTTGATGCGGGGCGGCTCAAAATCGGTCTGTGTGGAGAACCGTGTGGGGAGGCCTATGTCCAGCAGTGGACGTCTCTAGGCTGACATGATGATGATGAAGTAATATTTGTAAATAGCAGCTGATTCTAACTTCATAAATACGCCAAAATTACTATTTTCTTTTAGTCGAGAATACCTTCTTTTATTTTGATATTTGTTTGCTTTCTAATTACATACCCACGTATTTAATTACTTGTAAAAAGGTAAATTTTGCCGGTCCTAAGCCCGGATGAAGTATGAAGGAGAGGTAAGAATTTAGAAAATTAATTAAGTAATTAACTTACTATTTTGTTTCATTTTATTGTCTAAGGTTACCTACATCATAAATGCGACAGAGAGATTGTGAATGAGCAGGATGGAATACTATCAATGAATTAGTGAATGGATTGTAAAATATGACTATGATTTAAGTGAAATTCTCTACAATAAACAAATGATAATAACTTTGCTCTTTATAAATATTATGAAATTCTTACGTCACATATATGATAATAATGTCTTCGCTAATCTGTCCTTAAAGTTTTTGTACTAATTAAAAAATAGTGGTGTATAGAACTGGTAAAACTGTTCTTGCTGATATTATTATGTCGTACTCTTATCAGGATGAATACCTGTCGGAGGGCAAGATGGACGACGATCTGTACGCATCGGCTAAGAGCACAGCGCTGTTCGAAGTGGTGGAGAACGAACAGAGTCCTGCAGATGTCGTCAAGCGATCGCTCCTCAACTACCTACAGCGGGAGGGAGAGACTTATAACAGGTGGGATAGCCGTGTTACATCTTATATTACCTGCATTTACTGAGTATGTTGATGCGTTCTATGTTTTCTTTTTATTACCCGACTACGGCGAACCCAAAAGGAAGAGTAATGTTTTTGGCAGTCCATGTATGTATGTTTGTATGTTCCACCGTAGCGCCTAAACTACTAAACCGATTGTAATAAATGGTGTGTCAATAGATTCGTAATAATGGCGCGGGTGACATAGGCTATATAAATTTTATCTAAATTTTCTATTACGTATTGAAATTAAACTACAGTTTACAGATTTTATCGCGTTATATTGGTTTCACTAGTTATTACATTTAAACCGAATGATCTAGAAACTACATTTTTATTACTAGCCGACGTTTCAAATTCTTTACAGAATTCATGTTCACGGCAGACTGAGGTGATTTTAGTCTTTTTTCTTGAGTAATAATAATAATATAATATTCTACCTTATACACACATCACTATCTAGTCCCAAGCTAAGCAGAGCTTGTGTTATGGGTACTAAATAATGGATAAACATACATATATACTTTTTTTGTAGATACATAATTAAACATAGAAACGACCAGACCAACACAAACATCCATGTTCATGCACACAAATGTTTGACTTGAGCGGGAATCGAACCCGCGACCATCGGCGTAGCAGTCGCTTACACTCCCACTGCACCAACCGGTCGTCGGTAATGTACAAGTTATCTCAAAGTACCCGAATCTTTTTCAACTATTGGTGTTACTATTAACGCATAATGAGCTCATAGGTGCACCACGGCTCTAGTTTGAGCATTTCTGTACATACACTTTTCTGAATTTATATCTAAATGAGCTATTTTCTTGTTTCATTCGTTTTAGACCCCTTTTTACGTAGTCGGGTTATAGTTTTTACATTAAAAGCGTATACGCCATTCTTGAAATGAAATATATGTATTTTTTCTATTGCATGTAATGAATATAATGCGTTTTAAGTTATGAACATAAAAGGAATTTCATCAGTGTTTGTAAAATCATAATGAGTCAACCCAGGGGTGGATTCAAAAGCTGAATAACATCTTCGTGGTTTACTGGATATCACCTTCCTACGCCAGGTTCAACCCCTAGCCGTCAACCCTAGCACCTCCAAACTAAAATAAGCTCCTAAACAAATTCTTGCACTTGCAGCCTATTAGTTGTTCTTTCCATATTAGTATCATATATTGGTATTATCATATGTTGGTGTCATATAGTGATTTACCCTATGATTTAAATGATTATACTGAATTCAGTATCAGTGTATATGTCACCGGAAAATAATAAGAACCGTAATTAAAATTTAGCTTTAAAAGCTCTTCTCTGATTGGTTGAACCGTTTGTAATCTTACGAATGGATTTCCGTAAATTTATAAATTTACGACGAGACGACGCAAATTAATAAATTTGCGAATATGTTCGCGTATAATAATACAATTTATCTCTCGTTTAGAATCCTACGAAAGATTATAATTTTCCTAGGAAAATTTTAAAAACTTTGTTATTTTCCGGTGACATATATAAAATTCTTGCGTTACTGCCTGACTGATAGAGAACGCACAGCCAAGCCAAAAGTAATGGGCACAAGAAGCTGAAATATGGCATGTATGTTCCTTGGGGACCGAAGGGGTGCACTAAGGAGTTGTCCGAAGTTCTAACAGGATCGTGCAGAACCGGTTAAAATAAAATAAAATATGTGCGGGTATCCTCTAGTTACTAATAAACTTGTTACCGTTGACAGAGACCTGGTGCGCGCGATATCAGCCACGAGCCCGTCGTCAGTGCACAGTGCGGCGGCGCGCTGGCTCCCCACACTGTTCGACACCAGCGTCAGCAAGCTCGCCATCGCCTGCCACCCCGCCAAGGTCAAGGATATGCACACTGCCTTCGCCAAGTTAGTACAATACCTATATACCGTATATAATATCAGTGTTTTTTTTTTCTTTATTTTTGTTAAAGACAAAGTCCGCACTAGGAATTAATCCTCTGTCCCGGTAGGACTATACAAACATGCCAACGGACACAATAACCCGAAACAACACTTTATGGATCACATAAAGTGTTGACTCGTGCGGAGATCGAATCCACAACACTCAACGTAGTGTCAAGCGGCGAGGCGCACGCTTAAACTACTACGCCAACCGTGCAGTTGTGTTGTAAGGGCACATATCGACGGTTACACGTCGGAATCACGTAGATCGAGCCAAAATGTAATATTTTCTATTATTACAACCTTATATGTGGTCTAATACGATTTTTACCTTACTGTATTCGTAGGTGCCGTCGATGTAAGTTGCAACAGAATATATTTTTAATTGACATATACACCGCTATTTTTTAATTAGTACAAAAACTTTAACAGGGCACTAAGTATCTTTAAGTGATCATATTTATGTAGTTGAAAAATAAAAACACTAAGTCCCAAAACTGTCCCAAAACTGTCTCAAACCTGTCCACAAAAATACATGATAATTGGTAAATGCAATACTAATACTATGACCGACCCCTGTACTATCATAGTAAAATGAACCATTGATAAATTCCCCCCCCCCCGCCCCTCTGCGCCTGCGCCACGCCCCGACGATGCGACAAACAGTACTAAATTGCTAGCGATAGTGAGCGTATCTAATTTCGTTGCAAAAGTAAATTGTTTGTTTACGTTTGCCCGACGCGATGGCCTATCATATCAGTTCATATCACGGGAGTATGTAGCTATGGTTCGTGCGTACTTTTTGAGTGGACAAATCGCGAGTGCAGCTGTGTACCCATGGACATCGTATTGTGAGTGTACAAAAGTTACCGGGTCAGTGTCAAACAATTAAAACAGTGCATATTGGATGCTTTTGACAACGGTGGTGGACATTTCGAAGGACAATGGAAATACTTGTAAGTTTAGTAAATAATACGTACTTAAGTAAATAATAATTTGATGCGGGCGGCTCAAAATCGGTCTGTGTTCTCCACACACCTTGAGGAAGGCCTATGTCCAACAGTGGACGTCTCTAGGCTGACATGATGATGATAAAATTTTTTTTCTTCATTTTATTTTCTATGGGTACCTACATCATAAGTGCGACAGAGAGGATGCGAACGCGCAGGATGGAATATTATCAATGAATTAGTGAATGGATTGTGAAATATGACTATGATTTAAGTGAGATTTTCTACAATAAACAAATGATAATAACTTTGCTCTTTATTGATATTATGAAATTCTTACGTCACATATATGATAATAATATCTTCGCTAATCTGTCCTTAAAGTTTTTGTACTAATTAAAAAATAGCGTAGTAAAATATATAAAGGAAAAACAACAAACATAAATATAATAAGCCATTTTTGTAGTGGTCGATAAGAATTTCGACCACTACACGAGAATACGATGCAAATTTCAAGGATAGCGTAGTGGTCGAAGTGATACTGATCACACAGGCACTTAACACGGCGTCGAGTGTCATGGGTTCGTTGCCACACGAGACAATACTTTTATGATTTTTTTTTATTTGTAGACTCACGCCTGTATCCCCGAAGGAGTAGGCAGAGGTGTAATATTACCACCCACATTTCGCCATGATCTTTTAGGTCCCACGTAATAGGGGGCGAGCCTATTGCCGTACCGGGCAAATTACCAGACTTCGTGCTGCTACTGAGAATTTCCTAACGGAAAGACCCAATAACACTTTGCCCGACCCGGGAATCGAACCCGAGACCTCCCAATCCCACACGCACATTTATGCCGCGAGACAAACGAGGCAGACTTTTATGATACATATCATAATATTGAAGTTTAGAACCCGGGTGTTATTTCATACATTGTCTGAATATTTATATCGTCCCTTGGGATACATGTTTTATTCCTGATGCAGGTATTGACCTTTTCATTATCCTTAGCCTAGTTTATAATCTGTCCTTCTGCTGGGCACGGGGCTCTTCTCACTATGATATGGGTTCGGTTCAAGTGCGGGTTGGTAGGTTTCATGTGTCTTTCGAGAACACTATGAAAAGCTCTAATATATGTAGGTCTGCTCACGATGTATTTCTTCACCTTTTAACAAGCGATAATCAACAATTTATTACACACAAATTCAAAGTCAGTGGAACGTGCGTGTGTTTTTACTCAAGACCCTCTGCACAGCTCTCTGTCTGTTGGTTATTCCAATAAGCTATATCTATTACCTTCTTTAAATTTATGGTAAAAGGTAAACGCTTAAGAAGATTTATATTTATAAATTACATATACAATGCGTAATCTGAATTTCTACAACATAAGGGCTAACTATATTCTGTTTAAGGTTAGACCAGATTATAACAATAGGCTAGTTGACAAAAAAAATATATAAGTCCGTCCTTTAGGTTATTCAAAAATAAGCGATACGTATTTTTTTATTTGTAAATTAAACCAAAAATGACCAAGATATAGCTCATTAAATTTACGTATAACGTCACGCCGTGCTGCATTTTTTCGCACTAGATGACGTCACACGTAACTTTAATGGCCTATATCTTTGTTATTTTTTATTTAATCGAAAAAAGAAAAAAATATTTTTAAATAAAAAAAAAACCAACTTCAAAAAAGACTAAGAAACTAAAAACAAAAAATAATTGGTTTTGGGGCAAAAGTTTTTGGAGTCGGTGCCAAGCCAAGTATTTCTGATCTGACTATAAAACCTCTAAAAATTTTAATATAACTTTCGTTGTTGATAGAATAGGTAGTTTCTAATTTAGTAACTTTTGGCGTAAGGCCTTGGCACCGACTTCAAAAATGTTTGCCCCAAAACCAATTATTTTTTGTTTTTAGTTCCTTAGTCTTTTTTGAAGTTGGTTTTTTTTTTATTTAAAAATATTTTTTACTTTTTGCTTTTTAGTGGTAAGATAAGTGGTAAGTAGGTACATAGGATAGTGTAGGTGGTACATGATGGGGAGGATTTCCTTACGTGCCTCAATTCTGAAATGTAGACCTGTACCTTTCTGGCAATTTCAAGTATTTTTTCGTTTTCAACTAACTAGCCTAAACACGTTCGTTTCAGTTCCATCATCAGATCCTGGAAATCATCCAATACCAAAGACAAAACAAACGAGCCTAAACACGATGATATTGTGTTATTGTATTACAAAGATCCCATGGCCACCTTCCTGCTCCATCATCAGAGTTTAGTAAACATTCAGCACTAAAGTCCATGTAAAGACGAATCAAACGAGCCCAAACTCAATGGGATTGCGTCTTTGTATTACAAAGTTCCCATGGCGACCTTCTTGCTCCATGAACAGACCCTGGAAAACATCTAGTACTAAAGTTCATGTAAAGACGAATCAAATGACCCCAAACTCGATGAGATTGGATTATTGTATCACAAAGATCTCATTGTTACCTTCCAACTCTATCATCAGACCATGGAAATCATCCAGCATCAAAGTCCATGTAAAGACGACTTCAACGAGCCCAAATTCGACGGCATTGGGTTGTTACCGTCAAATCGCTTCAAATGTGCTTATAAAATTTGAAGAGTTCCTTCGATTTTTCAGGATTCCATAATCAGATCCTGACCTTATGATCATGGGACCTACTAGAAGGTATACTCTTTCAATCAAAACAAGAATTTTCGAAATCGGTTCAGGCGTCTTAGAGAAATCGGGGAACATACATAAAAAAACAAAGATTCCGACGAATTGTAAACCTCCTCCTTTTTTTGAAGTCGGTTAAAAAGAAATAATCAAACTGCAGGCATTTAAAATAGGTCTCAAGTTTATTGGCAACGATTCGGTACCCCCAATAAGTGCGAGCTGAATGCTTATTTGCTTTTCTTGACAAGCTGATTGTGCTCAATATGCCAAATTATGATACCGAACAAATAAATAGTATTACTTCTCTGTGAAATGAGGATGTTGATCTTCTGGCACTTGACCAAAAAATCATAATTATTTACTTTACCATTGTAATTGTCTTATCTCTTGTTGCAGTATGAATATCAACCTGGATGCGTTCGAGTCGATGGAGGCGTCGCATTTTAATAAATAAGTACAATAGATACTTTAAGTGTACAATTATATTATAAACTTTTAACTGAAAGCCTTTATTTTTATGTTTTATTAAGTTTTATCAGCAATGCAAATAAAATATTAAAGAATAAGATTTCGAAAATATTGTTATTCATTATACTGCTTGGCTGTGCCTTACGTAAACTGTAATACATAACTAGGTAGGTATACATAAGTTATTCATTTTATAACATGCAGCAAGTTTTGAACATATAATTATATTGAATACGTATACAATTTAGTTACTGTTTTATTTTCTTTTTCCGGTGACCGTCAGAATGGCCACTTTCAATATTTTTCATATTATCTTCTCACTATGAGAAGGGTAAGGCCAGTCACCTGACTGGCCTTACCTTACCCTTCTCATAGTGAGAAGAGGCCCGTGCCCAGCAGTGGAACAGTATATTTACAGGGCTGATGATGGCGGTGACTAGCAATTCTGATGCTAAGCTTAAGGAACAGACATGTATGACTTATTGGGGAGTGACATTGGTAACCTGCTGGTCTGCTACTGGAACAAGAAAACGAGACTTATCTTTTGAGCAAAGTGATAATCTACAACTGGCACGGCTTTGTATTTAACCAAGGTGCACAGTAAGAATAGTAGAATAACCGCCCGTTCACAAACAGCAGTGGCTCCGTTGGGGTCGCGCGCCGCGACCGTCGTCGCGCAAGAGTAAATGCGCTATATACATCGAAATCGCTGCCGCTGTTAGCCACTGCTGGTCGTGAACGGGCCGTCATTGCCGCAGACTAAAACACACAAAGGAGTTTTATGTGCTATATTCTTCAACATCGTCCATCGCCACTTTGAGACACATCTTGTCTTGCCAAGTATTTTTATAAAGACCCAAATGTAGCCAAGAACACGTAAATACGTTAGGTGGTGACAGCTACGTGCGATGCATCGCAAGCCGACGCACGCAATTTTTATCACCATCAGTGACAAACTAGTCGCCATCGAGCTGCTAGCGTTCCTGCAACAGAAGCTGGATCGGTCGGCTATCCTGATCTATGCTACGAATTTCAGCGAGGAGGACATAGGGGCTGCCAAGCTGCTTGTGCACAAGTCACTGTCACCGTATTTGTGCACAAGCAAAGGGTGGGACACAGAAAAGTCTGCAGAATATGAAATTCTTACGACATGCCGACGTTTGTGACGAAAGACTTGAATAAGTTGCCTCCCGTCACTTTCGATAATACGTAGATGTTACAAGCGTCTTAAAAGACATCGTTTTTCTTAAGCAAGTTTAGCGCATGTACACAAAAACTTATGGCCATCCCAGGAAACCGTCGCACTCTTGCGCACGGTCTTGATATACGTAATGTTGTTGCAATATCTGGGTCATCGGCGCCTGCATTAATAAATTGGTCGCAAGTTTCACGTCAGCGTTTTATCGCTGCGGAATGTTGGGCCTGCTGAGTGCGCTACACGGACGACGCCCAGCTCTGTCCCCGTCTCCGCGACTCTTTTCTGTATCGCCGCGCGACCTAAAAGAGTAGAGGCTCAGCGTGTAACTGCGAGTTCCCCTGTTGCTACTTATAGTAGAGGAGACGTGGAACATCGACCTTCACCGATCTGATAACCAGATGAGACGTATATTTTATGTAATATAATTTATAAACAAATATGCCTATAATAACTTGCCTATCAAAAAAGTGCTCATAGCTATTTTAAATTTAAGTTAATTGTAATCAACCGCAAATATAACTTTGTCGTTTATACAAACACTATGGAAAACAAAGTTATTTTGGTAAATGAAAAAGTGATAGTGATATTTGGATAGGTGAAGATAAAGGGTATCTTAATTGTTAAGGCTGATGCTAGTAATTAATAAACGAACACGGAAGCAATATAGCAATAAAGATCAAACAATTAGGATTAAGTGCAAGTCCCGTAAGGGTCCTGTAGTTAAGGTATCCACATAACATACCCTTTATCTTCACATAACCAAATATCACGATCGCTTTTTCATTACCAAAAATAACTTTGTTTTCCATAGTGTTTGTTTATATATAAATGACAAAGTTATGTTTGCGGTTGATTACAATTAACTTAAATTTAAAATAGCTATGAGCACTTTTTGATAGGCAAGTTATTATAGGCATATTTGTTTATAAATCATATTACATAAAAAATACGTCTCATCTGGTTATCAGATCGGTGAAGGTCGATGTTCTACGTCTCCTCTACTATTAATGCCGGCGCGCACTGACGTCGCGGCATGGCAAAGGATTTTATTACTGATCAAGTAATTTTTATTCTTATTTCGAGTTTAGAATTCATATTACTTTATTTCGATACAATTGTACCGCGGCCCGCCGTGGCATACCGCGGGACGTCGCGGCGCGTCGTGGCACGTCGCAGCATACTTCGGGACGCCGCGGTATGCCACGGCGTCCTGTAGTGTGCCACGACGTAATCAGTAGGTTAATAAGTTCCTGAATTCACCGTTAGTAAATCTTGTTCTCCATAAATAATGTACCTATCCAGAATTGTTTTCTCTTCGACATATCAGTTTGTATTTGTCGTTCTTCATCTTCAGCAAGAAGTGCTATTGATACTAAATTCCAGTCAATTGGACGCCTCGGTATGACGCGGCATACCGTGCCGTCAGTCGGCGCCGTCCTTTATAAGAACTCCATGTCAGAGAAGGAAACGAGGAACGATATGTATTTGATGATGGTTTTGTTACCATGCAGAGGAGTACCTAAGCATCGCCAGAAAGCTGCGGGACGACTCCGGTCGAGTCTAGTCGTGCCGCATCCAACACACCCGTATGTACCTCTCTCATTTGCAAAAAACCACTAAAGCGGAGGACATGGCGCAATAAGTACGTGTTTCTCAAGACCAAATACATGCCAAGAGTGCTTGCTGGTGTCGCGTTGCGACGTCAACTTCGAGGCGTTTGTGGTGCGGATCCCGACTTGCTTTCCACATGTCGTCATGAAGGAGGACTTTTGGCTGAAGGTTGTGGTGTTCCATAGTTTCTACGGGCAAGTGCCACATGTATGTATGTTTGATAGTAAGCTATGCCACTTCAAATAAATGGTCTTATTATACTTTGGCTCTAGATCTTAAGATTAGCCTATATTAATATTGCCAAAACCATTCTCTGTTTAGGTTAAGTACTTTTATGATGCTTTTCTTACTTGATTTAAGTGATTGTTATTTTTTTATTGGTTTTAAAATGGTACTGCATTTTTTAACTTTTCTCTTGTGGCAAATTTCATTTGCGCATTTGCTTATGGAAGACATTTAATGTACATAAAATAGGTATCAAATAAAAACAGAAAACATTGTGATAATAATTTTAATCACCATTTACGAATCTTAAAGCTATGTATGTCTATACAAAAAATATAACTTAAATTTAGTCAGATAATTAGTGAACATCATTATAAATCATCTCACAACCGCTGCAACATCTCCATCATATATATCAAACCCATCCATATAATAATATAATTGCTCAACATTAATTTTTCAACAGAAATACTGGCTGTCGTCCGCCAACTATCTCCGACGCCCCGAGAACGACAACCACTCTACTAACTGTACTTACGTAATGGATCAAATACACCAAGGAATATAACTTTCTAGTAAATTGAGCTGTCTCCTATATTCAGCGATAATCACAATTTATGTTTTTAATATCATTTATTTTATATTCAACATCTACGAAACAATTTCAATAAAATCTTTCCAACCATTCCAGAATGTTCGGAATCCCTGCTCTCTATAACATGGTCAACTTAGTGTTCGACATTCGTCAATGTTTTAATACTGGTTAATTTAGTTAGAGAATCGTTTAGAAGTGCGCGGCACAAGTTACAAACATAACTCGGGCCATGTGTGAGCTCACACAAGTATTGTTTATAACCGCAGTGCGTAGGCCATCTCACCGTCTAGCGCCTGTCCCACCACCCACCACTGGTGAGGTATATATTAATATGCAATATAAATTACTCACCTAAAACAATAAAATTACATTGTACATGCAAGATATATTTACAGTTTTTATAACTTTCTATGCTAACCGTAATGAAAATAAGGATTTATCAAGTAACATTATATTCAAGGTTTACTATGCATATTTGATATGCATAATATGTAAATAATGCATGTTAAAGCACCAACATGTGTATATGGGAAATATATGAAGCATAATTTTGTATAATTTTGTTCATGGTTACGAAGTAACCCTCTATCACTGAGTCGCGGACGCTCAGTCGCTTACACAATACATATCCGACGTAGATTATAATAATAAGTGTACGTGCTTTGAAGAGAGATTTGGTAAACGTTAAAATTACATATTAATTATTATTCTAAGATTATATTAATTAGCTATGGACACCTACATGACGATTAAAATTCCCTAATAAATGAATGACTAATTTACGTTAATATATTCTACGTAATAAAGAGGCGGCCCCATTTACACTAGCTAACTCGTGTAGGTCGTGACAATACCCGACCGACTCGCGACGATATTACTTGCGTGACCCGCACTACATATCATGTTATTTAGGTTACACCAACTCTCAGGTAAACTGAATCATCACGGGCCTCTACGCCGAACAACGAACTGTTACTAGTTCGATGCTTAATAACATAACAGAGGGATATTATTACATTTGATTTAATACATGAATTCTATCATTTTCTTCAAATAGATATCTCATTTTGTAGTCACGTATTGTTATCTCATCATCTCCTAAAGGCCAATTTCTGGTACTCTTAATTGCCAAAACATTAAAGACAATCGTTGCCTCACACCGTTATTTAAATCGCATCGACATCGCAGTAGTCACTCGCACGGTGCCAAGGTACCGAGTCCTCGGTAGTGCTGACCCTCGCTGCGCCCGCTAAACCTAGTCGTCTAACAATCCTAAATAAACGGTTGAAAGCAACGGCACTGCAACCTCGACATTTGACCGGCAAATGGTCGCTATAATAACTTCTATAATAGGGATATAACATTACGTGAAACGAACATAATATAACATTAACGTTAGGTACACAGCTGCGCCGGGTGTCTGTGAGACTCTCCGTGTAGCGCTCGGGGTCTGGCAGACTCAGTCGTCGTGTAGCGCTGGGTGTCCGATTGACACTTCGTCTGTCGCCGGTCACTTGGCAGACTCCCGTGGGTAGATGGTCGCCTAGCTAGCACCGGGTGTCCGACAGAGTGTCGGTGTGCAGGTGTCGGGCGCGGGCGCGGCCTACAGTATGTTGGTGTCGATGGGCGGCGCGTGCGAGCGCAGCGCGTCCCGGATGTAGGCGCCGACGCTGCCGTCGGCCACGAGGTGGAAGAAGAACAGATGCTCGAAGCTCTTGAGTGAGATGGAGCGCAGCGCCGGCAGCCGCAGCAGCAGCGCCGCGAACCGACCCTCCTCCGAGCCGCGCGCCCGCCGGCAGTACTCGTCCAGGCACGAGAACATCTGCACAACAAACGGAAAAATATATAAATCTTTATATATATTATATTTTTCTTGTGTGCGTGTGTGTCACTGAACTCCTCCTAAACGACTGAACCGATTTTGATGATTTTTTTGTGTGTGTTCAAGGGGACTTGACAATGGTTTAGACTCACAAAAAACTGCGAATATTAAAAAATATATATAGGGGAACTAGGGGTATGATGGGGACGCTAAGGGAAAACAATAAAAAACTATAGTAAAAATCAACATAATATTTTTATTTATTTATGGCACTTTAGTATTTTAATCAACTACAAATTGGCATAGTCTTTGGACGAAAATATTATCACAAATTTCTAATAATAATATTTTTTTAAGAACACATAAAAAAACCGTCTTGCCCCGTATATGGGGTAAGATGGGGAATGATAAATGGGGCATGATGGTGTTAAGAGGCAAGATGAGATTCTCATTCATCTTCTCAGAACTTGCATATGAGTATTTCTTCTAAGTTTTCATCATCCACCCCTGCACATGCAGTATGAGCCCATCGCCCACAGAGTTGACATTTTACCCAATTTTCGATAGATTTCAGCTAAGTGTGGTAGCATTTGTTTTTATTGTAATGATACAACCATTACTATAAAAACAAATGCTATCTTGAAGTTGATGGTCTGGTCTCATTCTGCAGTTTACTATTTTTGGTAGTGACGTTCTTGAACGATTTACTATTTTTAGCCGGGACGTCCTTTGATAATAGGGTACCCCATTATGCCCCGTACGATTTACACCATCTTGCCCCAGTCACTGTATTTAAAGAAAATAAAAGTTATAAAACACTCGGTTAGGACTAATGCAATTTTGAATACGCCTATCAATTGCGAGGAAAACGTAAAACAATGGAAAAAAATATCATCAGCTCATTACTATTTCTTACCTGTTTCTGAAGTTGTTTAGAAACACAAAAAATTGCATCAATTATGCACTTTGACAAAAATTTGATTGTAAACAAAGAACGAACGCACTTTCGCCGGCTGTCAAGGCCGCACTGAGTATTGTTCGAAAGCGGCTTTTGATTGGCTAATGTGCCACCACGCGGAAGCATTTAGTTTCGTGTATGTGTGTGTGACCCCATCTTACCTCGTGACCCCATCATACCCCTAGTTCCCCTATGGCGGTACGAAATTCGCCGAATCAGCTAGTTAATTATAAAATTTCTTCCTTTCTGACGACAGCCAGCGCCCAGCCGAAACTATTGAGAGCAAGGAGCTCAAATTTGGCATGTAGGTATGTTCCTTAGAATGCGTAGAAGTGGACTAAGAAATGATTGCCCAAAACTACAACAGAATCAATTTAATTAAAAATATAATCTACGGGCACCCTCCAAAACGGCAAAATAGGAGTCGCCCGCGGCTTCGCATGTCTTAAAGATTCAACCTTTATTTTGCCCCTTTAGGGGTAGAATATAAACAAACACTTTCTAAGTAAGCACGTAAATTATAAAAGAAACACACTATCCAAATTCGACGCTTCTAACTTCAGTTGTTTGGACTGAGGACTCTGCGATGATGTCAATCAGGATAAGCAAGTTTATATGTAAGTACAGGTAAGATTTATAGCCTTCACTCACGTGAGGTTCGATTTTCGTGATAAAACATAACTATGTCTTTATTCAGCGACCTATCTTCACAGTCACCAAACATACCATTACATCGCTCCATTACGACGTGAAAGAAGGACAAGCAGTATGAATTCCATTCTGGCCAATCCAGATAATTTGTAGATATCGTCTAAGAATTATATCTACTGTTGTGCTAGAGATCTGTATATTTGCAATCTTGCCGTTGACCACAATTGGGGTACTCATCTATTTGCGGCTTTATGAAACGTATAATAATCAGAATAAACATTGATAGTCCATGAGTTTACTTAGGAATAAATCAAAGATCTGTTATAGTTTATTTGTTAGAGTAGGACTTGCGACACTGAGCCGTTGTTATTCTAAAGTAGGGGTTAGCATTTGTATAAAAATTAGTCATTGGCAATTTTATATGTACTACGTTCTATTTGGAAATAAATGTACAGATCAATCAGAATGTTTTTTTTTTTCATTCAACCCATATTGATGTGAATGACTAAAGCATTATAATATAAATTAAAACAATACAGTGACCTATTTTGCATTCAATAATCATTAGGCACTTTCAAAAGCGAGGTCAAAGTGACATGAAAAATATGTGTTATTGTAATGCTATGGTCCCTACATTTAAATGTTAGTATTCTGCTAGGTACATTGCTGCTAGTATGAAACTATATTTGGAGGAAATTCTAAACTCGTTAGCTTAGAAACGCAATGTCATCATCATTATCTTAGCATTAGGCTATCGCTACCTGTCTTAGGTGTAATTCGTGATGTACTATGTATAATTGAATAAAGTCATTGAATATTACCTTCTCTCGTAACACGTCGACTTCTTGTCTGTTTTTCAGTCCTTTAACATCTGAAAGAATAAACAAAAGTAAACATGAGAAACACAATATCTTGATCACTAGGCTGCAAATCAAAATTTACCTTAGACTTAACATTCCATATACTGAAAGAAAAAAAAACAGCGACAGCCGAGTGGAGAGACCGACAGACTGCTACGCAGCGGATCTCGGGTTCGAATCCACGACACGCACCAATGACTTTTCGGAGTTAAGTGCGTATTAAATTGTTAATTATACATAGGGCTGTTGATGATACTAAAAGAAACTTGTTTGTAGAGTTTATGGTTTCTGTGCTGTAGACCACATTATTGAACTGCAGTAGGGCTTGTGTTCGATACATTTGATAAAAGTGAATATATCTTGTGACAATTTAAATTAGGTAATTTCAATCCATGCTTATCACATCTTCTCAAGACCTCACCAAATTAAAAGCAATTTTACGCTCTATAACTATAACCAAAGTTTGTAAAATGAACGAGTATTATAATTTTATAATGAAACAAATATATGGAATTTGATGTTCGAGTTAGAAGTGGGAACCAAGTCTAAAAATAACCAAATTTTTTACTCTCTGGAGTGTTAGGTCTGGTGGTTACATGTACAGCGTATGATAAGTAACGGTTTGTTCCGTTGAAGTGTATATTATAGCTGTGCCCGCGCTATTTAGGGCTATAGCGTGATGTTATATATAACCTATAATCTTTCTCTATAATCTATACGACACAATATACTCCTTTTTTAACTTGGTTAAAATACTTATTCAAATCAGACCCGTAGTTCCTGAGATTAGCGCGTTCTACCAAATAAACTCTTCAGGTTTGTAATATTAGTATAGATATACACGACACAGGGAAAACAAGTCTGAAGACTAGTGTTCTCACAATGACTGTAAACTTTTGAAATAATAAAGAGTTATGATTATTATGACTTCATGACGAATTATGGCTTCCATGGTCTAGGAAATAGCGGATGCGTCTGCTGATCGGGCGGTCCTGGGTTTGATTCCCGGGTCAGGCAAAAGTGTTACTGGGTTTTTACGGATTCTCAGTCGCAGCACGGTATTAGTCAGAGTGCCCGGTAACGGCAATAGGCCCACCCCCTATTCCGTTGCAGCTACATAGCAGCGAAATGTGGGTGCAATGTTACACCTCCGCCTACTCCTTCGAGGATTAAGGCGTAAATCTCTAAAATAATATGGTACAGACCGGGGTTGAGCAGGATGATGGCCTTGAGCGCGACGTACTCGGCCTGGTCCATCCGCAGCGTGCGCATCTTGAGCGAGAGCTCCGACAGCACGCGGTCGAAGATCTGACCCACGCCCGCCTGCAGCGCAGAGTTGCGGTGCAGCGTCATGCCTGACAAACAACAATACACCAAGCCTTAGTAAAATATTGCAAAAATCAACAGCTTGCCTGTATTAAAGACCATTTTGATGGTTACCGATTCTATACATACATACAAACAAAATATCCCGATAAGCGGCAATAGGCTCGCCACCTATTACGTGGGATCAAAACACAACGCGAAAAGTGGGCGTTTAATATGCCTCTGCCTACCCCTTCGGGGAAACAGGCGTGAGTCTATGTATGTACGTATGTGTGTACATACATACATAGACTCACGCCTGTTTCCCGGAGGAGTAGACAGAGACTACGGAACGCCATTTGCAACAATCTTGACATATCTCTCTTGCTTCATTCACTCCCATCAGATTCCTCATGCATGCTCTTCTGTTCTGGTTACTTCTAACCTGTCCTGTTTTTAGGATGTCTCCAATCTGATCACAGAACGTCCGCCTAGGTCTTTCCCGTCGTCCTGCCCCATTCACACTGACCTTGTATATCTGCTTGGTCAATCTTTCGTCATCCATCCTCTCCACGTGCCCAAACCACCTTAGCATACCTTTCTCGATGCTTGTCACTACATCTTCTTTTACAATACTAACCACAATACTCTCTATATAATCTGATAAATCATAAGCTTCTCTAGATAATACAAAAGAAGATCACGAGTACTAATTCAAGTGCACAAATTTGATGATATAACGCTACTTTATCACCAGCCAGTTGGCTGGTGATAAAGTAGCGTTACAGCCTAATTAGTTAATTAGGCTGGTGATTCATTTCTAAAAATGTGAGATAAAGCTAAAATCATTTTTGAACCGTTATTTAAGAACCCTAAACCTTAAGATAAAATCAAAGCCAAAAATTGCATCTCAACTACTTATTATGATAACAGTAACTGATCAGTAAAAAAACACTATTATAAATAATTTTAATGTTTTAGTTAATTATTTAAGGTAAGATATCCCATACCAAGTTCTTTCACCCCATTTTCCTAAACTTTTTAAACATTTTTTTTATTTTTAAGTTGTTATTGAAATACTTATCCATTGTTACAGTTTTTAGTATAAGTACTTTTTACTGTCTATTTATTCTCTCAAAAACTGTTACATATTTTTTATCTTGTGGGGTCTTCTAGACCCTTTGGAATTGGGGAGCTTTGCACCGTTTGGCACAAATCCTGTTATACCACAAAAGCACGCTACTAGCACTTTCAGTGCTGTATATTATTATTTATTATATAATTTTAAACAGGCCGCCTGGCAACACTGCAGTCATAACCAACTTAAGATGGATGAACTCCTCCAATTATTCAAGCCAGCCAATTTACATTTTTATAGAACGAACAATTAAAACAAAAAGCTCCCTATAAAGCAACGTCATTTTATCTATTAATCATCATCATCAGCCTTTAACAGTCCACTGCTGGACTAGGCCTCTCCTTTGAAAGGAGGAATTGGCCTACTATACCACGCTGGCCAAACGGGTTGGTATAGGGTTTGTATCAAGTTTTCCTTCTCTTACAGTGCTGTTCTCTGCATAATATGCTCTCTCTGTCTGCTCTTACGAAACCCATGGGATGATATGGGGTAGTGACAATCCGTATTCTTAATCCGTCAGCACACGGACGTGTCTATTAATAGAAAACTTTAATTTCCTGAGTTGTTAGAAATAATTATTTAAATACTGTTACACAACTTATTACTTAACTATTCAATATAATAATAAACTCCGGGTCTAACAAGCTCAGCGCGTGCAGGTAATAAAACCTAAAATCCAGATTTTTCGTTGACCTTAAACGCAAAACACGAATTTCAAGGTTCCTACAAAAACTATAGTTGTGTCAGCATGTACAAGCAATATTTATAATAGTTATATTATTCAAACAATCATGTTACAATGTCAGTAACCTTTTATATATTGTAATCGCATTAAATCAGTAGGTAGGTGCGTTATTTAAAAATGGCGCGTGCGAAAGGGTACCGGCTTTGATCGTTAACTTTTGAATATTGATAAGGATTAGTATGGTATTGTGTTTGCCGCTTTTGTGTTTACTTAGGGACCTTGGCCATGATAGATTGCTATGTTAATGGGGTTCGTTTCTCACGTTTCGGTATTTTGTGTAATAAGCTTTATGCCTCCATTTTTATTTTAAGTCAAACAGCAGCTCTGATAAAAAAAATAATGTGCTGCCAATGATAATACTTCTGGCGGATACCAATCTCTAAGCAAAGTAGATAAAGCTACTACAAGATGATATCAATTTAAGTTCGAGTTTTTGAAATAATATCCAGAATTAGCAAGCAATAATCAGCAACTTTCAAGTCGCAAGAAGTTTCAAATATTACAACGCAGGACTCTCTGTGTTGCAGTCCTTAACTGCCCTTATGCAGATATATGGCAATCAAATGATGTATAACATTAATGGCACACGAAGTAAATTTAAGTTAAACTGCTAGTTTTGTGGTGCACATTGTACGTAAATACTAAACAAAAAAGAATATGTTTGACCTTTAGTTGCGCTTCGGATTACGTCACTTTAGGTGTGACTGCAGTATCGGTGTGAGTACATCATTTAAGTACATCACGGGAAAACATAATGTAACTATAAATATTTTCTTTATATACCAGCTTTACAATTATAATGCCAGCAGAGCAGATAGCAAAGCAAAGGCGCTGAATGAAGACAGAAAAATCGAGAAAGAAGCGGAAATAAAGAGGTTAAGGTCTATGGCACTCGAAACCAAATAAAACGCAACAGTATGGAAACTATAAAAGATAAAAGGCAGATGCAGCAAAGCGATTTAATTAAAGTCACAATCCAACTTCTTGTAAATTTTAAAAGAATATACTTATATTTCCAACTAAGTACTTAGCTACTGAACCGAGAGTTATGCCTGACCACGACTGGTGTAACTTAAACGAACGAAACGCCGGGGCTAGAAGGTATTTCACCTTCGTATCATGTGTAAAGAGCAGCGATAGCCTAGTGGAGAGACCGACGGACCGCTACGCAGAGGGTCTCGGGTTCGAATCCACGGCGCGCACCAATGACTTTTCGAAGTTATGTGCGTATCAAATTGTTAATTATCGCTTGCTAATCGGTGAAGGAAAACATCGTGAGGAAGCCTGCATGTTTGAGAGTTCTCCATAGTGTTCTCAAAAGACATGTGAAGTCTGCCAACCCGCACTTGGCCAGCGTGGTGGACTATGGCCTTACCCTTCTCATAGTGAGAAGAGGCCCGTGCCCAGCAGTGGGACAGTTTATACCAATATATACAGGGCTTGTGTTGATAATCATGTGTATTAAAATTTGTTTTTCCGCGCAAATTTAAATGTAAGTACATACACATCGTACCGATTTTGACAAAACTTGCACTGAGCTCAAATGCAATATTTGCGATTTGACAGAGATTATCATTTTGTGACTTTTCATTACTGATAGATAAACTATGAACAAACTTCAATACAATAAAAAAATAAGATTAAAAACTATAACCCGACTACGTAAAAAAGGTGGTCTAAAAAGGACGAAACAAGAAAATAGCTCACTCATTTATAAATCCAGAGCCGTGGTTCCACCTATTGTATACCTAATATGAGTATCAGGAACTTACCTGCTTTAAACATGGCATACTTTGTATTTAATGAAGTGTTATTTTTTAGGATAAGGTATATAGGTTATAAGAAGTTTGGTACATTCAATATTTCTAAAAGGCGTCTCCCTCGCTAGGAAGAAACCCTATGTTACGAGTGGGTTTACAAATATTCACGAAACGAACACACGTCCACCCTGATTCTCACACAACATAAGAACAACATAATATGTATTTTGTGTGTCCTACATAATATTGCTAGTTTGAATCGAACTCACAAACCTGGACATATTGTTAAACGGTGAGGCGGTCGCTTAGTCTTAACCACAACTCTATACGAATACTCAACTGTTTACATTAGTTACTAATATTTTGTAGAACATTCATATATCAAGATACAAATATTAATAATATTACAGAAATATTTTACAGAACAAGGAACATTCCGATATTTTTCATCGCCCTAGCGTTATCCAGGTTGCATCCAAGACTTACACGCCTTGGAGCCCGGGATCCGCTTACTGCTCTAACCAGATATGACAGAATATCAGCTTTTCCACAGAGCGACTGCCGTCTGACCTCCGCAACCCAAAGGAATAGCAATATTCCATGGTTTTGACCAGCATGCCAAGGAACATTCCGATATTATTTTGCCATAATACCAATCCCACTATTACGTGGGACCTAAAAAATTCATGGCGAAATGTGGGTGTAATATTTACACCTCTGTATACCCCTTCGGGGATAAAGACGTGAGACTATAAATAAATAAAAAATAAATAATACCAAGTGCTAGGTTTTAGCACAGATTACTAAATAGTTACTTAGTGTTTTATTTAGTATAGAGAGAGCAGTACTAGTATATCCAAGGTCGGCTCCATAGCAAGTGAACATACGGCTACTCATCATGCTAGACAGTCTGTACCATTCTTTCGGCGTAGGCAATAAGGATTAAAATGGTACTGCAACTGTAAAACTTGACATGTCGCTGTATACAAGGGTTGAATACGCACCAGGCATGAGGCACATGAGTTGTGGCGGCGACGCCGTCCTGTTGCCCGTGCCGTCCACGTTCTCTCGCTCTTCAGTCAGGTACTGGAATACGTAAAATATCATATTAAAGTATAGGCAGATATAAAAAATGTCACAAATAGAAATTATATCTACTTCAAAAACAGTGTAGGGGTCATACTATGTAACGTGTAACAATTTGCAGAATTGCAATAATGTGATGGCGCAACGCGAGCGGCAGTAGCCTCTTGCCTCGAGCCAATTAGGACGTTGTACTAACTTTGGATAAATATATTACGATATCAACAGTAAACCATCTATCATTTATCTCCACCACCTGTAGGCATAGAGGGGCTAACTTGCAACAGTTTCTGAAATTCATGTTCTTGGCAATGTTACCCTTTAAGAGGCTGTATTAGATATGTATATATTGTTACCTTGCGTAACCTGTCAACTAAAGGAAGTAGACGACACGGTAGTGTTTTTAGGCAAGCTCCATTTCGAGTGAGACTCCATGTAGGAGTCCGGCAATAAGCCTTTTTCAACGCTTAACAAAAGAAAAGTGTTAAAATGTGGGATCTAAGGGGTCTAATACGACCGTTTTCTTGCAGTTATATATAACAAAACAATTTTAATCTCGCTAAAAAGACAAAAATATAATATTTTGAATCTGTTCCCTCTCTTTGTGTCTCTACACTCTACAGCTTTGTAACGATGCATTGGAGTCAAGAGATCGGCGAAACGTATTAATAGGAATTAGGCTATGAGAACCTGTAAGTTTCTCCTCAAAAATTAAGAACAACCGATTCCTTTTCCCTACCAAGAAATACATTCTTCATAAACGACATCCGTCTAAAACAATCTCCATCTTTTAAAGGCATATGTAGGTATAAGTAGGCCTATTTGTCTTCTAAATAAATACTTTTATTTTACTATAATTTCTGTTCATATAAAATTGAATGTTTATTCTAATATCTAAGCATTATCGACGAGACATACACGTTCACAATAAATATTCGATCGAAATTGACATTTACCGCCACGAAGGTCAAACGTGCTTAATTTGAACGGTAGTGCTGTTGTTACATAATTAATAGTGACAAACACGTACCTATTAGAAATATATGTTTACAAAAAATATGTTTGCGCCATGTCAAATAGCTGGCACTAATAGATTGTCATGTTATGTCCGTGGTATAATTTTGCGGTTATTCTTGCGGGCGTCTCCGGGTTCAATATACAGGTAGATACCGAGAAATTTGATAGATTTCTGTAAGGTGGATGGATCATCTTGTTAGAATCGTGGGTCGAATAGGCGCGCGCGGTACAAGACTGTCTATGTGGAGAGCCTTTAGGTACATCTATGTCCAGCAGCAAACGACTTTCGGCTGAGATAGTGAAGGATTGGGTAAACAACATAGAGTCGTGGCATTGACTAATTTTACGTGAGGCTTAATGAGATAAACTTTAAACTTAATAACGTCCAACAATTCAATTACGGTAATGAAGTGGTAACATCTATGGCTCTACGAACAGCTTCTGTATGCATAGACTATCAATCATAAAAAAACACCCTTGTTATTGACACGGTCTACGAAAAAATATTGATCTCATTATGCATAATAATATTATGTGTTCGGCGACCTATCTGTACGGACGTGCTAATATGTGGGTTAGTGTGTGTGGCGGACGGAGTACGTGCTCGAGCGCACGTTCGTATACGATGTGTAGGTATGTGTGCACATGTTGATGTGCTTTCGTATAGGAGTGCTGAATGTGTGCGTATTCTCCACGTGCATTCTGTTTTTATTGCGTTTGGCAGAATTTGGGCGATATGCCTTGGCTCCGTAACACGAGTACCTTATAATATAGAAAGCGCTTCATAGAGTTGCTTAGCAACTGAATCAACAAAATCCTCGTGTTATAGCTGGGAAGAGCTCGTGTTCTCATGTTTCTATAACGAGTATGTATGTGCATTCGCGTGACTGTGTATTACTTAATGTCATAGAGCACCAGGCGATGGCGAACAGTTCGTTCCACGAGCTCTCCGATATCAATAGTGTTATGAGTGTAGACAATTGCGCGCGGACATTTTCTATGTTTGTGTGCGTCTTTATGTATGGGTGGTATTTACTTCCATAGAGCGCCAGGCGATGGCGAACAATAGCAATTCGTTCCACGGGCTCTCTGATATCTATAGTGTTATGGGTGTGGACATTAGCGGGCACACCTTTTTCTGTGCACCTTGTATGTCGCACGTTTGTCAGTGTGCATAGGGGTCTGTGCACAGAAATAAATAGTAATAGAACGGTGACATGGGCGTGGTGCGCGTGTCAAACTATTGCACTATAGCGCATGTGTTTACACATGTTGTACAACATTATTCTGCCTAACAATCAGCAATGGTCAGTTTTTATATAAACAATAACATAATTTCATTTTCCACAGCTACATCACACACACACACATCGATAATAATTCCTTAGTGTCTCCTCACTATCTATACGTCACTGTGGGCGGGGCTTGCTGAAATGTGGCACGCGCGAAATGTACGCGATGACGTGACATTCACAATTCTATTACTATTTATTTCTGTGCGTCTGTGTATATATGTGTGGTACTTACTTCCATGGAGCGCCAGGCGATAGCGAACAATAGTAGTTCGTTCCACGAGCTCTTGATGAGCAGCACCTGGTCCTCTAGCTCCAACTGACTGAAGTGCGGGATGTCTCGCGCCCACACCACTAGTGCCGCTATCTGTTTGTTGCCTGGAACGTTATTTTACTGATGTTACTATGTGAAATAATGGGATGACAGGATTTGAAAAGATGCCATGGAGAAATTATGGATAAATATTTAGGGAACCACACGCTGGATATAATAGTACAAAATTAAAATAACACAGAAGACAGGGCCCAACCTCACTAGCTCGGGATATTTTTCTTCCACATAAATGCCAAATTGGATCAATATTTCTATGACATATCTGACAAATTAATTTAAGCGGAATACCTATATGAAACAGCGGTGAAAATGGCCGTGAATGTTAAAATATATCTGTCGAATATGACTAACTTGTGCACTAATGCAAATGGAAAGACTACTTGATGTAAGGCTCGTCGAATATAAAAATAAAACATCTTCTTATCGAGTAGGTAAGTGCTTCTAGTTGGGACTCTATTTACAATTTTCCCGAAACGATAGAATTTCTTTTATCCAATATCAATGTGAGAACGTTCCTAACTAGTAACACTGTGACACAATACGGTTATGCTCGTTGACATACGGTTGGTTATTTTAGTGGTTCTTATTTTGGCTACTTAATAGAATATTTCCATTGTCACTTTTTATGAATTTACCTCCCAAGTAATTTATTTGCAAGTTACTGGACAGTGGTGGAACTAGCCCTTAGTAATTAGAAAGACAAATAAAAGCACTGCTGAACAAAAAAACACACAACAAACGTCATGCGAATTAAATACGCATAGTAATTGTCAATTAAAACGTCCGCCATATTGCGTTTATAATGACGTCAAATTACACAATCATTGTGGAGCTGGTAGGAGACCTGCTAATGAACGTGCAGTCGCCGTCGATGCATGAGTGAATTACAGTGATCGACTAATAAACCAGCGACTACATACAACTCGTTGACGCGTTAAATAAATAATTACATACCTACAACAGCTATTATAAATTTTATTAACATGTATTAATACTTTAAAAACATGCACAAAAGGCACCTCTTGTGCATGTTTCCACATTTTTAATGAATGTAAAATCGCACATAGTCTTGAAAATTGATCGTAATCATTTATTTTTTAGTAAAACCTTCAAAGCAGCAGAGGTAGCCCTTAACATCTTATTAGAAATGCGGGCAGCGGGTGGATGCAGGCGGCTCAAGAATACTCAAGATTGGCCTAAGTGGAGAGCCAAGGGGGAAGGCTATGTCCTGCAGTGGACGTCTATCGGCTGATATGATGAATACTTTCGGTGCTACCTGCCCGCGCTTGCCGGGAAAAGAAACACATCTGACACCCGTTTGCAGATAATCAAGAGACATTTTAAATCAGGTAAAGGAAACGGATCGGCTTCGGTAAGTACCTAAATCTACAAGCACTTATAATCATTAAGTTTTCACCTAACACATCAAATGTACAGCTTATATTGTGAAATAATCTAAGCTAATAGAAACCTACTATGCCGCAGTAATCATAAATTTACTGAATATGAACTAAAACGCAGGGCACAGAAAGCCTATTTAACATAATTATTGTACTTCAAGAGTTGCATCAAGGCTCTAACCCAGTACGCAATTACGAGCAGTAAAGCTTCAGTCACGAAAACTATAAACAAAAGGGTGAAACATCTAGTCGGCAGTTAGGTAGATATAAAAGAGAATGAAGATGGAAGTATAAACTACACGCTAACTGCGTGTCTTATGACTTGACCCATTAGAATACCTCTAAGTGCATATTGCCCAGCGTAGACAGAACTAAGCCATCTTATGTGCGTCACCATATAACTGTGGATTTTCTGTTTTCCGATGATAACAGGAATAAGAAAATTATCGAATAAAAGCATGAAAATTGTAATATGAATTGGCATCTTCAAATAACTTGGAACAATGTATCAGGTTTCAGTAGGTACTTTGATGCGTCAAAGACTATAGAAATAATTTTATATACTAAGTCTTTGACGCATCATGCTGAAGAAATCTAGCTTCACGATGTGTTTCTGTTATGACTGGAGCACAAAGACTATCTGGTAGAGATTCGTGGCGTAGAATTAAACTGAAGCATTCCACCCAAAAATTAACTGCTCCCGCTGATTAACATTCTACGCGTAGGGTGATAGGTTGATGTAAAATATAACAACATTGTTTGCACAAATTATAAGTAACCTTTATATAACCCACGTCTCGCGTAGGCAGTTAGCAAACAAGCGAAGAAGATCGTCTGTACGAATTCTGCTAAAGTTAAAATCCTTTTTCGTTGGCAGCTGGAGAACAACCTCACTAAACCACCCAAGACACTATCAAACATGCAGAGAATAGGCGCAGAGAAGTAAGTGGGATGAAAGGGAGACCAAAGGATAGAGTTTCCTCTTAGACGCTCCTAAAGGTATTTTTATTCATGCTTTACATCCCTATTGATAACCAACAAGCCTCTAATAATAATTTTCTGCTAGTCGACCGAGTGCTTTCTTCAATATCCGCAAGATAAGTACCTATTCCAACTCACCAGTGTGATATCTATATTTGTTGTTAACCCTTTAATCATTATCATACATACATACATAGACTCACGCCTGTTACCCTGAAGGGGTAGGCAGAGGCATATTAAACGCCCACTTTTCGCCAGTGTTTTGATCCCACGTAATAGGTGGCGAGCCTATTGCCGCTTATCGGGATATTTTGTTTGCCAGAGCCTCGTCCGTTGATCGGCAGGTGCACCACTTGCAGGTGAGGTTGGCTTGGGACCCTAAGTTCTTGGTGGGAACCCTATGCACCCTATCTGGTATTATATAATCATTATCTGGTAAAATAATGGACTTTATAAAAAACTGCTGAATCAGGGGGCAGTTATTTGGGCACTTTAGGAGACAAATGCCTTCAAACTACATATTTGCAGTTCATTGGGCAATTTTCGGCAAGGCAACGCACTTTTCGATCCACTGAAGTCCTCCTCTCCCCGTTTTCAATCCAGCGATGAATTTCGTTATTAGTTATATCTCCATACATAATATGTCAAATTAATATCTCTAATGCAAGTCCATCAATACATAGAATATTTAAAACGAGATTATGGCTACGCAAAACTGAAGTTACTAACAAATTGAAGTTATTTATACTCGTAATTTGTACTATAAGAAGACTGAATGATCAATCGACAGCTAAACGCATTTTCACAGCATAATATCATGTTCCATAATAGTAGTTGATTTGTGCACACAGTGATACACTTGCCAAGGCTCTCTGTTCACTCCTCACACGTCCATCTTTACATCAATTCATCACAACTGTCTGGATATCTCACAGCAACGGCTAATGTGTACCATGTTATTGTGAGAAACAGTTTTAACAAGACAAGTGTCTGTACATACCAAACATCACATTCTTTGTGAATCATCATTTGTACTTTCTAGATGGCAATAAAACATACCTATCTACCAATGACGTTTTAAAGGTTCTTCATAGTATTCATATTATTCGCGACTTATCTTAATAAATGACATGATTTATTGATGAACATTAAAAAGGAATATCCATAAGTAAGTAGTTATAGGTCGTCAATACTCAAGAACAAAGATTGTCTGACTGTTCCCACATGCTGACTGTCTCATTCCGAAATAAACGCTAGAACAAATTACTTCCAAAATCGATATGTACATGGCCGCCAAGTAACATAAACATTTAAACTGCGAAATTGTGAGCAACACTCAATTTCACGACATTGAACACAAGTAATCCTTATTTAGCCACAGCGCCGTGATAAATTAGGTACTCTCGGAAATATCAAAGATATTAATCAACAGGTATTCAAAAATAGCCGATGAGACAAACAGCTTGATTACACTAAATAACCACGTACGCAGAATTGGACCATCAATTTTGTATGAACACAAAGTTAGGAACAATTTGTAACAAATTAAAACAGAATTACGTGTACCTAAATCGAATTCCGTGCTCAAGGGACGACAAACAAGTAGGTATATTAAAGAAAAAGGATACGATAGGCGTTGAGGAAAATAACTCGATTTTCTCTTATAAACGCTTATTATACATCAACAGAGAGTAAAATTGCGTTACTGGACGCTTTACAATACCTATGTTACTGATAAAAATATTCGATAAAGTATTGTTAAAAATTGAAAACGGTTGTCACACTAAATTCAGATTAACACAGCAGCCGCTTTGTAAAAGTATTTCCTTTGCATAAAGAACTCCATGGCAGTTCAAGGAAACATAAAGCTATTTTTAATAACATTATTATTAATAAAATTACATTGTAATACTTATAAAATGGCGACACAAAAAGAAAAGAAAATATGAAGTGAAAAATTCTTTGAAGTCCACGTATTGATCCGCCTCTGTTAAGGAAAATACTCTCACCTTGCGGTGTTTTATTTCGCGGGTTTATGGCCTTGTAGATTATTATATAATGTTAACATATACACGTATAAAACCTTCGTGTTAAGGAAATATATTGAAGATTTATTCTTAATATACAAATATGAACATTGCATTAAAAATGTGGAACTCCCATGTCTTGAAACAGTTTCGGTATTTTATACCTACTTGGGTGGTCAGTAGTTATAGATTCCGGAGAACTATATATTTATTGGATATGAAAGGCACAAGCTCTACTACACTAATGAAAATAAGTTATCCCGACTTATGAATATTTATTTAAGGCAAATTTTCAATCGAATTGGCTTTGCCCGTCTACACGACACAATCAAATCACTGATTTTCATTCCGTCCACCCGATTGGTTAAAATCTGGTGGTACCGCCTACCCGATGAACTTGAGTTGGACGACTGGCATCTACACGTCACGATTTCAAGTGATTTAGTCAAGTTGAACGTAAAATCGTGTCGTGTGGATAGGCCTCATCGCCAAGGATGCAATCGTCCGCAACCAACCATCAAAGAGTATTGCTGTCAGCGCTGGGAATAAAAACATTGCAACATGGAAATCTGAAAATCATTTTTGCTACATCAGCACATCATCAGATTATTAGACTACAAAGTTAGTAGCCATCTAATAAGATAATATACATCGTGTAATAATATACACCTAAGAGCAATCCAACTAGAATACTTGATTCTAGATTTGCTCTGGGATTTCCAGTGCAGTCACACTGCCATATACAACTGCATAACCCCTCTTTGGATTTTAGGTACAGGTGCAATAATCTGTTAAACTAACACTGAACACAAGCAGGATAAACTTTAAATTTAGGATTCCATTAGACTTTAGAGCATCAACACATAATTATACTAGCGAGCTACAGACGGCTTTACGCCTGAGTAATACCGTGCGTCATCGAAGAATGTTAAAAGTTGTACGTACATCTTGTCTGTTTTACTTTTGCGTGTAATCCTTTAGCCCATTGTCTAACAAACACCTGTAACCTCACCAGACGTAAATGCGTCGCGGGTTCTGACTGTATGATTCACAATGGCGACATGTGAATCATAGTTTAGAACCCTTGACACAGAGATGGACCATGTTGCTTTGTTGTATATCCGACTTAAGTCTTATGCTTGACAGTGTATACTCGGGTAGGTAGTAAGTATCTCGCCTACACTTGCCGCAGCACACAATACACCAAGACTGTGACTAAAAACTCTCAATCATTTACCCATAAACAAGTTAACTTTATTATTCCGAGAAACTTGAATAACAAACTATTTTTTTTATTAAATTATCGTCGTCGTCCTCTCTGTTTTTTGTCTTTGCTCAATTTGACAAGGATAAAGTTGCAAAATAATCGCGATTATGTATTCGTTGTACAGGCGTATTCAGTCACAGACCTTTTTCTATAAAATTGTTACTATTACAGCACATGTAAGTAACGAAACGAAATTCAATTTGTTCTAAAGGTTTTTCCATTTGGGAGTTGGTTAGACTTTTGGATACCGTAACAACCTGGATAAATTACAAAGTCCATTTAGTTTTTAGTCACGTATACGTAGTTAGACCGCAAAGAATGTTGGCCATAAAAATGTAATTCACAATAAAGATAGATACAGTATAATATTTCAAGCAACATTTATATTTTTTAGATATAAATTCTGACGCCATTTTAAACCAGTTTGGAATTATGTATGCCATTGTAATAATGTATTTATGTACATAAATACATATCAACATGCCAGAGTTTTTATATCGCGTAGAATTTTTATTTGTGCGTTTCAATCTTTACTTATTCGTATCATAATACGTCAGTTGTTTTGGATGGACACGAGTTAGCATTCTAAGAGTTTTTGTACGTTTTATTACCCTTGCATACGACATTTTGGACAAAATATTTTAAAATTTTCCTGTACAGTCTAAAGGATTTTGTTTTTAGAGAGCATGTTTGCAACTGTCCAAAAAACTTAATTTAAACGAAACACGAACGAAAAACTAACGCACGATAACGCATCATTATTCAAAAGAGATAATCAGCTTAGAGTTCTAATAGAGAAACCGTTGCACCGTGACATCAAAGGGATGGGGTTAAAATACAATACACGCAAGGTCTTTTGAACTAGTGTCGGAAGAAAATCGTAAGAAAATCTGTCACATCAGAAACAATGTCATCGGAGGCAGGTTTAGTTTATCTGCAATATTGAATGCATTACGTATGCTTCCCATAAAATACCATATGCACATTACAATAACAAATTAGATTACCTCAAGCAAGTTTCAATAAAATCTGTGCAAAGGCGCGTCGCGACCTTAAGTCGGGAAATTTCTAAAATAGGCCACTTTATCATTTTAGACATCGTAAGCGCTAAACGATCACTTATTTTTAGATACATGTTTACTAATCTTTCGTCTGTTAGTCTAATGGAAAATACCTTTTCTCTTCATACCGTTATTAAGTATACCTGCCGTTTTTGTGAGATTAGTTGGTGATATGAGGACCCGGATCGACCAGAGTAATAGGAGTTTTTGTTAAGGCACAACAACAGCAAACATAATAGGTAGACCTAAATCATCGCTGGCGACAAATTCAAATATTAATACTGTCTGTTCTTGTGCAATACACGACTTGGCAATATGAAGTTATATTCTAGAATGTTGCTTCTAGCGCGCAAGATCCACCAGAACGTTATGAGGGAATATGTTAAATATTCTACGAAATATCGAAAAGTCAGTGGTGCGCTCTATGGGTTTGTTTGATCATAGATGAATGTGTGTGAGTTGAAATGCCTCGGTGTGTGTGGCCATACGTATTGCATATACCACGTGATCTATACCTACATATAGACCGTGGCAGCTTGTGAATAACAGACTTGTATCACAACTTCGATCAAAAATCGACCGCTAGATAACTTTGAAATAAATACAATGTGTTCTATTTACATTATCAATGTTGATTTAGTACATCTCGTTGATATTGACATTTCATTATTCGTAAATGTTTCTATATAGAACCGAACTGTAGGTGAATTTTGTACGAGTACAGTCGGCAAAAGTGCACCACGCAGGATTATAAGATGCATATCTACAGCACTTACTTAACCCTAGAAGCCCAATCTAGGTAATTTTTACCTATACGAAAGCTAATAATTACTTTCTCTTTCGCACACTTCTTTCGATCGCCAAGATTGATCGAACCAACTTAGTACAGCCCGCGAGCCAACAGGAGACGGCCGTATTGCCTTGGTAAGTACCTCCATATTGTAGATATCGTAATGTTGTAGGTCAATTTGGCCTATGTTTAGGCTTTGTGTAACTTTTACACTGGTTTTGAGTTTTTGGAGATAGTTATTTTAGGAGGATTTAACGTTATGTTTTAGTTTGTTTTTAAAAAATAAATATTGTTTTAGGTAGAAAAACAAGATGGCGTCCTCTAGACAACTGGGAACTGACGAGATAGCGTCCTTTTTAGAAAATATAAGTGACTCGGAGACTTGCGACTCAGACTCGGGAGAAGAAGATTGGAAGCCCCTACATTGAAGCGTTCAGTACGTGACAATATCGCGAATATCCTTCAAAAGGAGCCGCAGCCATTGCCAGAGAATACCACAGAAAAACCAGAGCCAAAAAAGCGTCGCTATTGTGGTTATTGTTCTTATAAAAAACAGCGAAAGACAAATTCGCAGTGTACAAAATGCAAAAGAGCAATTTGTCGTGAGCACAATATTGACATGTGTCAAAACTGTTTATAATGTGATAATTATTGTACGAAACTTGTTGATTGTTTTGAAACATTTATTAATTAGTTGAAAAGAGAAGATTTTATGTTGATTTTTCTTTATATTTTTAGTTTATAAGAAGAAAACCGGAAGGGTCTCATTTTGTGCCAAATTTTTATATGTTTACGTATTTTTGTATTTTCAAAGATATAATAAACAGATATTAATATAACTATGCGTTTTTTAATTTCATGAATAACCAATAAAAATAAATAATAACGAAAACTAGTCAATTTAACATCATAAACTATCCTATACGTGTATTTATTTATGTAGGTAAATTTGACCTATGATTGGGCTTTTTAGATAGCAAAATATGATTGGGCTTCTAGGGTTAAATTATCTTAAAATATGCACGCTCAGGGTAGCGTCATTTAGACAGCATATTTGTGTCTGCCAGTCACTGTTTCTGCCAGCTGTAGTTTAAGCCTAAATAGGTATATGTGCCTTTTGTAGATATAATTGATTGATAAAGGTATACCTACAAACATGCATGATTTTCGGTAGAGTTTGACTGAGCAGTGTTTACGCTACTTTCAGTTTTGCAACTTTCAGGACTTAAACGAGCAATGAATTCAGCCTCATTCACTCAAATCACACGACGAAAGGCCACATGACTTACTAAGCCTTTAAAACGCAATCACCGGCCGCATATTAAATGCATTTTAGGTCAAAATAAACTGCGAGGAATGTCGGATGACGTTCATCAAGGTTACACATCAGCGTCACAGCACAATGTGGCCCGCAGAATTACGACTCAACCATACTTGAACAACACGTCGCCATTTTAATTTCTTGAAACATTTTTGCCTTCGACATGGGTTTTTTCTCCATAACAAGTTTTAGCTAACATTTTGTTCACACGTTGTTACAAATATTTCTATTTTATGTAGTTTTGTTCCTGACTAAAGACTGGATAACCATCAAAGATTTTCAAAGTCTCGTGTCCTTAATAGAGTTAAACTTTCTTGTGTAGAAAAGCGCGAACAACTAGTAAGTTTCATTTATGTATAAGTTTTCGGAGTTTAAGTATATATAATGACAGAGTGGAATATTTTATCGCAAAAAAGCATCAAAAATTTTATTTAGTAGTTCATGTATTGGTAACATATGTATAAGTATGTACATACAGTATAACTTTATTAATGACAATGAAAATGCAATAAAAGTTCGTAGCTCATGGGCTTTCTAAATGTACACTAACTTTATGAGCATTTGAATATATGCCCGAATTTGTCTGCTTCATGTACCTTTTAATATTACAAATGCAAAAGTAACTCCATTTATAACTCTTTCACTGATCTTTATGGCATCGCGTGTCGTCACGAGTTTCAGCTAACACAACTTAATGTGGCATGACATGATTATGTCAACACTAAAAACATTGTTAAAATAATCTTATCAACAGCTGTTAGTAATCTATAACACATAATTTCGGAATTATATGAAATCACGAATGTAATGCGAACTCAGAAACGCACCAGATGACTTCTGACGAACAAGCGCAAAATATAAATAAAACAGCACCTGTCCCATAAATCACAAATGATTTATAACAATACATTTTCTATTGTCTCTCTTAGGACACCCGACGTTATACGATTGACGGTTAAACCACGGTAATATAATCTAACAGTATTGTAACTCGGCCGTCTTCGTGAGTTATATACCTACCAGACGCGCCGCATGCGAGCTGCGGCACGATAGCGGCTGCGGGTACTGTAGGCACGGTCCGCCCAGTATAATGGGTACTCTGCTCGAGGCGCGTAGGTATAACTCGAGTTTCGTGCGTTTGTATGGAGTTACAATACTGTTAGATATTATTACCGTGGTTAAACTAGCTGTCAGTATGCATGTGTGCGTCCAAGTACCTTCATGTACGGTCAGTTAAGAAAGTGGTCTACCAGTTTTGACGAAACATTCATTGTCATCAAAAAACTGTTAGGCTGAGGATTTTTTAAATTTCGACCCAATATGTATTGCGAAAAGTTCAAATTGCAGAACTTTACGTATAATACGGAGTACGGGTAGATCTTAATAGCTAGTAATTAGGCATGCATACAAAAACTGTCAAAATATAGTTTCAAAAGAAAATCAACCTTGTTGTTTATAGATGTGCAAATAAATTCAGACTGTAGGGTGGTAGAGCATGTTTTTGCTGACTGTACGTGCACATGTGTTGGTGTGTCGATGTGTGCGTGTGTGTATGCTCACCTATTTGACAAAGGCTGGAGACAGGTGCGCGGAACTTGGGGGGTACGTTGCTGTCGGGCCCGACGCGTAGAAACTGGAACTCTTCGTTCGGGTCCGCCACCAGGGATTCCATCTCCAACAACCGTTCGATTGATAACTCCTGTAGATCGAACATTATATTTTTACTAACACAAAGCGTTTTTCTCGCAACTTCTCTCTCTTTAAATAGGATTATTATTACCCAGGGTCCTACGCGTTGCAAAAAGCCGTTAAAATTTTGCGTGATCGACAAACGCGGTTGGCAGATTGGATATGCATGATTTGTTTGTTTTCGTTGCTTTCCGTCGCTCACATAGGACACTAGGTAACACTAATGAATTTGCCATTATCCATTCTCATTACACCTCATTCCCGCTTGATTTTTTGAAAACGTACGCTTATGTGATTGTCTACAAATAAAAAACCTAAGTACAATTCCAGTTTTGGAACAGTTAGAGCTGTGCGTGGGTAAATAGGTTCTTATTGTTTATTTACAGGTCCCTAAAAGTCTCTACTGAATTCCCAACTAAGTTAACGTTCAAACAACGTACCTACCTACATTTGAAGCAAAGTCCTCTTATATGGATTTCCTTTCTCTCGAAAATCGATCGGCTAACTTAGAAGCGTGATTTCCCATTACAGTAATTTCCTTCACCTTGAAAGCGAGCGATAATAGATTTTAAATATTTACAGTTAAGTTTCCGTGTGGTGACGGATTAAGAATACATAGAGTCGCTACCCCAATTCATTCCATTGGTGTCGTAAGAGACGGCTAAAGAAAATACTCGTAGCAAATCGTCTATTATCGTTTAATCTTTGGGAAGAGACATCAAATGCTATGCCATTACCAAACCGGCTGGCCAGCATGGTATAGTACAGCCATTCGACCAGCCGGAGCCCGGCTCCACAAAGCATCTCTAGGGGCTCCACGAAGGTGTATGTCAGTAAAATAAATTATTTTAAAGTGCACATAGGACTCGACTTTGTTTTATTATAGGGCTCCGCCAAATATTTGGTTACGCCAAAGGATTTCATCTCTAAAAAAAGTTTGAGAACCACTGGTATAGTAGGTAGATTAAATCCTCCTATTGACACGCAGTGCTATTATGACGCAAATTAGAAGAGGACTGAATCCAGCAGTGGGCACTTCGAAAGGCCATGGTGAGAAAAGTTGTAAGTTCTCTAATATCTAACGGTGAATATCACCTATATATACCTACTATCGCGGGTCGCATTATTTTAATACACCTATGTTCAGTGAGTGCGGTTGAGTGAACAATTTCGCCATTATATACAGACCGTTGTCTAGTAAGAGTACTCTGTCAATCATAATAATTGATAGACCACCATTAGGCGTACTTCTCAGCTTATTTGCTGTTGTTATGGCGGGAACGTTTCTATAGATACATAATTGAAAAAGGAATACCTAGACTCCGTCATATATTTTCTTATATTGGAATAGTAAGGCAGGTATAATTTATAAAGGGATTTTAAGCAATCATGCATAATTAATGGTATATTGACTTAATTTACTTTGATCGATATAGTTCACTGGTGGTCAGTGGTAGGCATAACATACTGAATGCATGGTTGGAATACTTTATACGTAGCATAAATACTTAAAGCAATAAACAAATAATAACGACCGCTGGCTGTTCTTTTAAATATAAATTGATATTGAAAAGTAATTAAGATTTAAGCCACCCAGCTTTGCTGTCGTCTCGAAACTTGAATTATAACTAAATATTTACCTATAATGTCAATACGTCTGGCTCGGTAGACAAAAGGCAATTCAATTCTCTTTACTGAAGCTTAGATGGTAATAAAACTCGTCCATCAAAAATTCATTTCATATTTTGATAGACTCACGACCGTCAAAGATCTTGCAAAAGTCTAGCACGTAGATAACGATGTAAATGATACCTCTATACAACGTTATTTCTAGAATAGTTCAATCCTATTAAGGGGTGACTGTGCTCATTATTATGAACTAATTTTGTTCTAAGTCTTTACCGAAGTCTTGAAAGAAGCAACTATTCCATACATTATGCGAGGCTACAGGTGACTTTTTTCTCGGTTAGGGCAAAGCTCTTGCTAACCGCTCAGTGTCAGGTATAGGCCCATAGCATACACCAGCATTGTATCTGAATCTTCTCTAAAGCTCTATATGTGAACAAATCCGATAACACAAGACTTGAGAGCTTAGTTGGTCAAGCATCAATGCTATTTGTGGTGAACCAAAATACTTAAAGTTTCGGCTCAAAACATATAATTTTCTAATTTACATCGAATAGCTTCAAGAAGAGGCTACACAACATCTTGAAATCACGATACGATCAAGATACACACGCGTCAGCTTATTAAACTACTAGTGATGTCTTGAATATTAATATCTCATAGTAATTCAAAGATCGTGCGTGGGTTCTTTTAATAGGATTATTGTATAAATTTAAACACAATATATGTGTAAAATTAATGTTATATTGTCTATTGTTAATATGCCGTACACCTGTCCTATAATTTCTACAAATTTGCCAAAGTAAACATTTGCTCGCTAAGGAAGCATAAAGTCTCAAAAAGTATAATTTCTGTTAACACTAAAGCAACATAGTAAATACATAGACAGTTTTAAATACATGTAAAGCGTTCTGAAAATAAGTACAAATAGCGCGTCGTCATCGCCTCGTCACAAGTGAAACGATACCAGATCGATAGTCGAGCCACGAGCATTAAACAAAGAAATCTGTTTAGTGGCGCGTCACCACCCATTCACGGTATACAAACGCAACACTTTTCAATAAAACATTCACTGTTTTATTATCTTTTGAAGAACAGCAATCGAAATGGCAATTGGAAATTACGTTTTCCCTGTAGCCGCGTGACATACACATTATATACTTAGCTGAAGCGAAGGTTATTTGTCGCCATTTCATAAATTTTATTTAGGCAGTCGGTATACATTTGACACCAGTAACTTCTCAATCTCAATTTCAAAAGCAAATTACCAAGCTTTCTCCAACTTGAGAATCTACGTCGCGACATTAGGGTCGGCAAACGCCTTACGATTACAAGATTTAATTAACAAACACATCGCAATAAGTTAATTAATTTACAAGTTGTAGATCTTCATAGTCATTAATAAGTTGGCTCTGAATCTTAAGATTATTATAATCACAACATACTAATGAATATTAATGTAAGTACACTCCTAAAAATAATATTATCGGATGACAGAGTGTCTGACCTACTAATATTTAAACGAGAGAAGAGCACTTCAATTAATATTGAAGGGACACGTTTGAACCATTACTCAGCCAACTAGAAACCACAAACAAAATCTTTTGTTCTATCTTCGACGTTGTCTAAAGATGAAAGAAAACCTCACTTGGATCCATATTTTAAATACGCAGTCAAGTAAATATTATACTCAATGTAAATGTAGAGTATTAAGACAGATAGCTTTTATATTAAGTCATACATAGGTACATACATAGACTCACGCCTGTTTCCCGGAGGGGTAGGCAGAGACTACGGAACGCCATTTGCAACGATCCTGGCAAATCTCTCTTGCTTCAGTCACTCCCATCAAATTTCTCATGCATGCTCTTCGGTTAAGGGTACTTCTAACCTGTCCTTTTTTTAGGATGTCTCCAATCTGGTCAGAGAACGTCCGTCTAAGTCTTCCCTTTCCTCCTGTCCCATTCACACTTGACTTATATAACTTCTTGGTCAGTCTTTCGTAATCCATCCTCTCCATGTGTCCAAACCATCTTAGCATACCTTTCTCAATGGTTGTCACTACATTTTCTTTTACCCCACAACACTCTTTTATCACACAATTCTTTACTCTGTCGTTCAAAGACACTCCACACATACTTCTCAGTGCTCTCATTTCTACGGCATATTAACTCATAAATTTTATTAAGTGATCATAACAAATTTCAATTAATTTTCTACGTAAAGCCGTGTCACATCCTTTATCCCATTAAAATCGGTTCAGTAGCAAAGTTATAATGACATTTATACGCGAGTGTAAATGCCGTACGCAGTTACTTTTCATTAAAATCGACTTAAACACGAACGAAGTCTGGTGCAAAATTGTTTACACGGATAGTTCACATCCGTATATCATTTGGTTTTATATTTATTCTTATTTAGTTGGAACTGGTAAAGGGCACTCGAGCACTAGGGAACGGGCGCACGGCGACTAATTAAGTACGTTATACAAAGCACAAGCAGTTCTTGCGAACTGAAGTCTGCATATCCTGCAATAAGCCTATTTTTTGCGTATTTTGAATTCAGAGCATGATGGCCGCTAGACATCGTCGACATTGTACTTTACAAATATGGATGTCTGCAACTTCAATAAATTGTCATCCGATTCGGTTCCGTCCGAAATTTGAGTCACAAAGGATCCCGAGAAACATTGAGCCGCCCCAAAAAAAATTGAACACGTAAAAATATTTTACAATAGCATACTATTAACACTCATAGGCTAATCAGTCTTGTTAAGTTTATTGCGCCCACGGCAAATGTTCTTGGTAATATTGCTAGTTTAACTGAATTCCCTCACGTGATTGTTAAAGGTCAATACTCAACATATATTTTAGACAAGGTAAACTAGTGAAAAAGATCCGAATACAAAATTTAAGTATACGTATATTTGGATTAAGTAAAGATTGATCAAGTCTGAATGTTAAATTCAGAGGTAAGAAATTGTAATTCCCGAGAGTGTAATGGACTTATGGCTAGACTAGGTACTAAAGGGATTATTTGGCAGACAAGCAGCGGCATCTAGAACATTTTCTCAACTTACTGCGAGCATAAATCCGTCTATCGGGCGCAGATTTCGGCCAGCATTCTCCGTTGATTGTGGCGAGTATAGCTATGGACAAATTAAATAATCACCATTTACGGGCAGCAGTTAACGAAGGTAGCTGTCGCCCGTACCTTAAGGCTTTAGGTTATAAAGTAGCATATTACCTGTACAGAACTGCTGGGATGTGCGTCCTCTGTGCCTCTGGCCGCTCTTTGTCTTTCCTCTTGCACAGCCTCCCGCTTCATGCCACACGCGAGACATTTCTGGTACCGACAGTATTGGCAACGGTTTCGCTGTCGTTTGTCTATGATACAATTGCGTTCTTCACGACAGGCATACGTGAGGTCTTTCCGAACTGTCCGTTTGAAGAAACCTTTGCAGCCTTCACAACTGAAAGAAAAATAACGAAATTAGTTGAGTTGCCTTGACTTTAAAGCTAACTTTATATTTCTAAGCCGTGTGGTTGACGGCATAGAAAACAAGTGTCACCACCCCCTATCTTCCCGTGGGTGTCGTAAGAGGCGACTAAGGGATAACACGATGCAAATACCATCTTTGCGTAGAGACGGAAAACTCGACATCAAACCATATACGAATGTGCGCGTGGGATCGGGAGGTCCCGGGTTCGATTCCTGGGTCGGGCAGTGTTATTGGGTTTTTCTGTCACGAAATTCTCAGTAGCAGCACGGAGTCTGGAAATGTGCCCGGTACGGCAATAGGCTCGCCCCTTGTTACGTGAGACTAAAGTATATCTGGCGAAAAGTGGGTGTAGAAATACACCTCTGCCTACCCCTTCGGGGATAAAAGGCGTGACGATGTGTGTGTGTGTATGTGTGTGTGTGTATGTGTGTGTGTGTATGTGTGTGTGTGTTTATATTTCTACGCGTCTCCAATCGTTGATAGATAAACATTAAAAATCAACAGTGCAGTAAAACAGGTAAAAGTGAGTGACGCATAAATTTCCAAACAATCTTATAAATACGCAATTAAAAATCATTGTCTGACATTCAGGAATACCGAGCCTTTGTTTATTACTCAAAGTACGTAACAGCACGTTATGAGCGGGTGATTTATATCGCAATTTTGTCTAAATGCATTGCTCTTTGTTATACGGAAACGGACTCGCGCATTTCTCACAATCCTTTGGGCAACTCTGAGCTAATTCTATGTTTTATTTCTTTTTATATTATAGGTACTTCAAAATATCATGTCCCGTATCCATTTGAGAGAATCCGAGAAAACATTTTTGAATAACAATCTTACGTTTCAGTATTATTAATTTAACAATAGAGAAAGCCCATTTGTAACAATTCTTGCGTTTTTAATTTTTGTTCTGCGGAGCATCACGTCGCGGACGAATTTCGCAAACAACTTAATAATGAACACAATGATCACCCATGCACGGCAAACATATTACTAATAGAGGACCACACAATTTTGTGTTGCCTGCAGAAATCGAAATCACCACACTCAAACTAGCAGTGATGAGCTGAACCGTCACAATAAGTTATCGCGCAATTCTCGCAGCCAATTTGATATAGGAAATGTATATAAAACCGAAGAAAAACATTGCAATTTGTACATCCTGCTAATGATATCTAATGATGATGTATCACCTTGTTACAAGTGTGATCAAATAACAAACTTTGGGCGTGTCAAACCAGTTCTGGACATTGCTCATTATTATTCGCGAAGTTGCCACTAATAAACATACCACATAACATTTAATTGGTCGTATGCAGACACACTAAGAACACGGAATTGAAATGCATTATTAAATATAAGCATCATATTTTCGAGCGACAAATAACAGACAACAACATTCTTATGCAAATTATTTTGAGTGCATACGTAATTATCATTTTGTCTATAACGTACCTACAAGATATATCTGTGTGGTTTCTTTGCTGACAGCTTAGCATCGTTTTGTTATAATGATCTTGCTTACACAAATAAAGAACGGATCATTAGCTTATTTTCTCTGTATAATTTAGCTTTTACTAAAATAAGTCGTAATAAACTTTATTCGAAATTCCCTGCACTCGCGGCGCAACAGTTAATTTCTAAGCAATCTTTTTTAATTAGTCAGCGAAACATGCAGAAAATTGCGCTCTCACTACAGCTCGAGCATAAAGTTTGACGCGACTCATAGCAGTGCATACATATAAGGATTTTCTTTTTTATGAGAATAAACTTCTTTTAACCTATAATTTAGGAAAGATAGGTCAGCAAAACCCCAGACGCGTTTTAGTGGCAATGTAAAGTCTCGTCTACGTAACGGTTTCACTCACAGCGGTTCTATCTCGCTCGCGCGCTCACTCTCGGAGTGAAAAAGCAGCTTGTCCTGTGTCACGTAACACGTCACAAAATGTTGCGTGACATGTTGCACCGTGCATCATTGTCCAGTGTTGCGCAACATTTTGCGCAGTGTTTGACATTGATTAGCTTACGCGCCGTCACTGACATTTTGTCTCCTCGTGTATCTGAGGCTTTATCTATGCTACTTGTCACACCCAAGTACAAAAAATGCGCGTGCTTTTATAAGATATACCAGTCTGATTTTATTAATTATTTTTGATATAGATAGCTTGTTTATTGAGGAAGGTTATATTATTGTACAGGCAATAAATTATCGTAGTACGTTCCAAAGGATGAAAGTCGTTTAACAAGGATGAAGCTGCAGGACAGGGGGTTTGGTTCAATGAGTCTGGTATTAATTAAATTTGCATGTGCTTAGATGACTTACTCGGGCGAACGTTTACCTCATAATACTGGCTTAGTGATAATACGATTATGACTACCCCAAGTAAAGACCGTTAAACTACCTACTGCATCTGCGAAAACTTTCCACATAATGTAAAACACCTGTGGAAATGTTTTCCACAAGTGTTTCGTTTCGTTTCAATTATTTTACCGTCATATTTTTTGTGGCTTTCACTGAAAATGTTTTGACATTTAACCTATTAGGTACCTATTTTTTATATCTTGAGTAAATAAATGAAAATATAAAGTTCATAGTAGGTAACACTCTCGGTACACTCGCTCCTTTATGACAACGACGCGGAGTATGCATCACGAATCAATTTAGCACATTGTGGTCTATTTCAGATACACTACATTCAATTGGCGTTACTCGCATAACACAAATGAATGAACTATGTGCCATTCATCTTAATTAACATAACATAACATAACTTCACGCCTTTTATCCCCGAAAGGGTAGGCAGACTAGGCAGAGGTGTGTAATACATTACACACCCAAACTTCGCCAGTTATGTTTCGGTCCCAATGTAATAATGTATTTGTAATTTTGTCATCTTAATTAACATGACAAAATAACGAAATATCAGTGTCGGTGTTAAATATAAGTATATTTTCTTCAGTAATAATCCCGGACACTTCCCCCGGGAATTGGGTATGACATCGGCCGGCACTCGATCATATTATCTCATATTATTGCGATATCCTTCGTCCTCAATCTAATTATTGAGAAAATATTGAAGTGGACCTCCATAATATTACGTTACAGAGAAATAACACTGAATTCGGTTCGAATCCACGAGACATATATCAAAGGAAAACAACATTATGGAAATACATTTCTGGTTTTATAGTCCATTCATATATTTTCAATGAGAGAGAGAAGTATTTGCAAACTATAATAGTAACGGTAGTGCACCCGCCAAGTTCCCAGAATAATGCGCACCTACTTAGTTTGATTTATTCTGGCATTCATGATATACACGCCGCATTTCCAGTCAGTTTTCACTAACTCGTCACACTTGGTGAAAACTGTTTATTATTAACACTTACATCAGCATCTAAAGCACTGAATTATCTCGTTTCACTTAACTTATCTCTAAACTAAACGAATACCTACAGATTTTACTCCTAGGTACCTCCTAGCAATATCTAAGAGCTACGTCTAACTTAATACGTATTTGTGTTTAATTCTGTTAGTAATATTCTAGTGAGTATTGATAGTTATTTTGTAAAACTCATATGTATAAGTACAATAGCATAATAAGCATATATGTATTTAAGCAAGCCAGGATAAAAAAAACAGCATCCTTATAGGCCTTATAGCACAGTCTGATATTTGTCTTTATACTGTTCTTACAGGTTCAAGAGAAACTAGATAATATGAACCTACCTAGCTACCGCACAAAATAAAAAGATAATATAGTTTCATTTACTTCTGTCCTACTCACGTTTATCCCTAATATCGGATTGAAATGTTGAATAAAATGCCTCGCGGTAAAATCTCTTTTAAAAGCCAAAATTGTAATAAATTGATTAATTAATAATAAGACAACCCACACACGGACATCTGAGCCCAAACTAGGTAGAGTCTGAATTACGTATGGTAGCCAAATAACAGAACAACAATAACAATCTGATTATATAGCCACCGTGATTAATCAATTATTCACATTGATGGCAGCACCATGATGTGACCACAAATCAAGTTTATCAAAATAATTTTCCTTAATCTAGTTCTTAGGAACAGCTGTTGACTAATTATAAAAACAAGTTTAGATAAGAATGCGTAGGTACGCCTTCGGTATAAAAACCAATCGGCTCACAATGACATTACACGAACGATTCATCATGTTCTATGTAAAACTGCGCAGTGCACAAGGTTGTGCAATAAAATAAAAAGCCCGTGTAAAATCAATATGAGGCCGGTCGAAAGAAACAAGCGGTTGACGGTGACGCATGTAATTCGCTCTCGGACCGACGCGACGTTAATGACATGATTGCGTTTTAACGGCCATTTTCAATTTTCGATCCATACATGGATTTTGAGATTCGAAATTCGTGTTTGACATATTTTGTATGGAGCTTATGTCAAAAACGAATCTAAAATCTACAGATCTATCTATAGTTTGAATATTGAATTCCGTAGTAAGCCTTCGACGTGTGTCGCAACTACACCACCTCACCGACTACTCGGACCATCGACGAATTACACTTTCCTTTTTAGCACAGGATATCCTTTAAGAAATATTTGTATGATTAGTAATTTGATGTACTTATGTATGTTTTGCGAAATAAAGATGTAGAGACGACTAGTTTACAATATGACGTCATTCTTTTCTATTGCGAAAATATGAATTGGTTAGCTGTGCTTAAATGTACACTATCAATTTGCAGTTTATTCCGTAGCTAATAACGCGAAATACTTTACATTTCACTATTGAAAACTGGCAATTGATGTTGAATGCAATGTCACGAACTGTAATTTAAACGTTAACTTAAATTATTACTACACAAAGATTACATTAGTAGTACGAAAAGTACGTGCATATTGTTGCATCACTTGCCATAAAAACGTCAAAATCTATTTAGCCTTCCCAACGCGAAAAGATAATAAACGGCCATAAATTCAATCTTGCGCATTTATAATGTCAGTAGGGCAGAGAGAATTTATTAGTTAGGTGGTAATAAAAGTGAAAACTGATCCGTTACGAGACATATTTCTCGCATTCGTCACTCCCATGAGTCAGGTTCACAACAAGCTGCGAGTTTGTGTACTAAGTGTATTTATGATCTAAAACTGTACTATGATTTTCATTGAGGTGGGACCGAGTCACGGGCGTGGTCGGTCAACGTTGTCCGGTTTCTACAAAGTTTACAAACACAGCTTTAAATCTTGCATGTTAGAGCACTAAATCAGCCCATGTGCATGCACGCACGCCAATAAATTAGGCAGGTAGGTAGGTATGCTACACTTTAGAATTTGCGAACGACCCATTTATAGCCCAGGTTATTGTTTTAAACGATGTAACCCCCTGTGATAAATTGCCGACTAATATGTCAATGTTATTATGCTATAATTTAGTTTTATGGACTAATTAATGCCTTATAATTAGGTATTAATATTGCCGTGGGTTGTAGGTACATACATACAACATGTCCATTTTATGTTTTCAATAGGTACCGAACGAAACAAAATGGCGTTCGATTAAATCAAACTTGAAAGTTTTGAAGGTTATACGATTCAATCTACTTGCTTGTTTAGCTATTAACACCGAACTGGGATCGATAATTGTTTTTATCAGGCTTGTCAATGTTCGACTCGCAAATGAAAAATACATTTAGTAACAGAACGTTTGGTAGTAATTAAGTAAATGTCAGCGGCATTGTGCATCAATTTTATCTTTTAAGCTGTTTGCGCTCATGGGATATACGAGGGCTTAGCATTTAAAAGGTTGAACGTAACATAACATTTATGATCCCTAATGGCTTAATAAACAAGTCAAACAGTATGCCATGTTGGTTATATTTCTAGCAAATGTAGCGGAAGGATTGCATGTAAGTTAGTAGAAGGCGAACAACCCAACCCTTTCTTGGGTACACTTTTAGTGGTCCATCGGGAAACAGCCGAGACTATTTGTATTTGAAAGGTTTTATACTAAAAGACTTCAGCGTCTGTTTTACGCCGACAAAGGGTTCTAATAGTTGTTGAACACTGTGTTTATAGTACCCTAAGTGATTCTATATAAAAAGGTTTTTACAACAATATTCTGTATGTTCCGAATGTCGAACATGACTATCTACGTTGTAGGGATTACCTATATTTGGTAGCACAGTGAATCCGCGCAATTCTCATAAAAAGGTGCATGATTAAAACGAGCAATGTATAAAGAAAGGCACCTGTTACATATTTCTCTTCATATCTACAGTAGAAAACTCGTCGGGACTGTGCATCTAAATTAAAAAACATCAAAGTGGAAAACGTTTCACATTCCATTGCGTTTTACGTGAACGTCATTTACATAGCGTCGGTCGATACTGAAGGCACCCACTGCGAATAAACCTTTGTAGATAGTGGATACGTACACCTACACTGATTCTTTGAGAAGGAACAATGAATAATGTGGCTTACGTCCAAATCAGAAGGTCATTAGACATACCACACCACACGGTGGCGGACAATGGTACAAGGAAATGATTTACAATACGGGAAAGTCCAAAGTGTAATGTCGCATGTAGGTTGTATGAACTTTGGATTAATCAGTGTGTACAATTATCAGTTCTGGGTAATCGCTACACAATGCAACTCCGTTAATCCTTACACAAAAGCCTAGTTCGCATCGCTTATGTGGTTACAGTTGAATACACTTGGAAGGACTAAGGAGACTCAAATGTATGTACATAGTACCTATACCTATCTGTGTGCACATACAACAAGAAATCCTACGACAAACCCTTTGGGAAGAAACTGACGGCAGACTGTCGCCGCAGAAGCGATTAGACTTCCGAGGCGACAAGCAAAAACTCGCAGATATTAATATTTTGTCACGTCATCTTGTTCTAGACCTGACACATGCAGATAGTACCAGCAAGAAATTTAATAACATGTGTAATCGCATGATATATTACGTTCTCTGTAGAATATACTAGGTATATCCCCAATAATGTAATTCACAAAAAAGCTATGCGGTAAAAATAGCAGTACGCGAGCTCTCCCATGTACATGCCTTCCTACACGTGCCAAAGAACGAATTTACACTCTATACATCTCATTATATACGTATAATTATTTATACCAAGCGAAAACAAACTAGGAATTCTGCTGAAAATCTAACTAATCACGAAATATCATGAACGAAGATACACAATCTGAAGAAGAAGAGAAAGTGCTACATAACTCATATGCGCCGTTCATCTTGTACGACGTTACTTGTGTAAACATTATGAAATTATTCTCCGCTACAAAGACAGTTTTCTCTTCCTTTTGCAATAAAAACACTTTAAGTGGATATTCATTTTATGTACATAATATCAGTTCTCTCTAGTTCAGCGGGATCTTGTTCCAAATAAACAATCTTATTTTATAATACAGAAGGTTTCATGTAAAGTTATGAGGACTTACTACCTGTCTTCGAATCACGAATATTTCAACGACATTAATAAAATATGAAGGTGAAAACATTGTTCAAATGTTCACTATTACAAGCAAACAGCGATCGATAGAACCATGTAATAATAATTTCTAGCCTAGACTCAATCAAATTTGTGAATTTAGTCGCAATATTGTAAAACGCGATAATTTAAGATGAATAACGAGCCAAGATCGCAAACTTCAATTAAAACGTTGAAAGAATAATAATAAGGTGTAAAATCTTTAATTTTGCGCATGTCATAAGATAATATTCATTTCACACGCAACCAATAAATGGTGTACCTATCTAAGCTACGGGCTACGGTTACAGTACACACAGAGCGATCCTTCGGTACACAGACGCTACACTAGCAAAGCTGTCTAGACGGTGGCGTCTTCAGCTACTTACATCAACATAACAAATACACAATTCAAGTAAATTATAAACCTACAGCTCTCCTGTAATAACTTCTATTATTACTTTTGTAGACTTTAATTAACACATTTTCCAGCGACCGCGATTCATATCTAACTTTTGTATAATTAATATCAAGGAATAATAAAAGCCGTAAATTATAATGAACAGCAGCTTTTACATTAATAATGTGAATCTTCAAAGACGTGTGTGACAGAGCCGTAGACAGATTAAATATAAATTAGTTTGTTACATATGCATGACACGAATGATTAACAAAGCCCTAAAATGTTCAAATAACTCATTATTCATAAGTGCAAAAACATGATTTAATCCTTCAACATATGTATATTCGTTTACACGAAATAACGAGATATTTGTCAAATCAAAATCTTGTAGACTTAATGTATGCTACTTTACATCTATACATAAAAGTGATATAAAGTTTTTTGGAGGTGCAATAAATGTTTTTTATAGGCAGACATTTTGCATTCTTAATTAAAAGTATAAAGACCCATAACCCACGAATCGTAACTGAATGCGAGGCCAATTGATTGGACATTTGATTCTATTCGAAGCGGTCTATGAGTATCGTAAAGCCTGTGGGGAACTTGAAGATAAATATATTAAACCTGTACCGCAAGATACCGAAAATAAAATACACTCATCCACAATCTTTTCCCAAGCGACAGCCTCAAAAGATATAAAATGAACTCCTTAATTTGGTTCATATTTATAGCTCCGACACATAAAAACAATATTGTAAGGTAGAAAGTACGTATTTTGGCAGAACGTATTCAGGGCTATTTTATATTTACACCGATGTGTTGTCTATTATGAAACACCTCAGCACGCTTTTATGTCGGTGGAGATGACAACTGCTCGCAAATAGAGTAAGTATTGTTTTGCGACACAAGACTACTTTTGTAAGAATATTTTGCTGTTTACTCGCAAAGTTTGTTACAAATAAGGCGTTTAAATATATTTACAAGAAAACTTTTAGATTTTAAAAGAACAGTGCAAAATCCGTGCATATGGGGATGCAAAAAACACAGAGCAAAAAAATCTCATCTGAACCCCTCTCTGTCGGCAATCTGGCCCAAGGGAAGACAGCTAATTCGGGATATCAAGATCGCACCAAACTTCGTCCAAGTAAGTTAATTTACTCCCCTTATATTCTCACGTACAAGTGATGTTTAGACTTGTTTATATGGCAACATAACAGCTCCATATATTTTATTGGTTCCTCTATAAAATCAAAATTAGGCGACAGATTAACATGTCACATTAATCATTATATAGCTCGTTCTCTAGCCATTTAGTCGCGTACGATTTACGTCACGTTCGTGAAGAGATACATATTCTCTGTTTAGATCCCATTTAGAGCGCTTGATTGGTTAGTAAAATATTTATTTCTAGACAGCAAAAGAAACAGTTATTGTATTAATTATTAAAAAAAAAACATTTCCACTACGAATATATGCTTATCATGGAAGACTTCTCAAAAAGTCTAATTGGTTGTAAGTGGGGATCGAAGACTACTGATTTAACCATTGCATTCACTCAATAAATCTCTGCCTGCTAAAGTATGGTATCACATCACCTTTAGATATTGATACGTCTAGGATTTGATGATACTTGGTGCTAAAATACATATTTTAATAGTAGCAAGTCAGACACAATCGAAGAGTACATGGTAAGGAATAAATACGTACTGTGGTACCTATTATTTATTCAATGACAGACGGTATGTACCTGTATACTCCGTAATGTTTCCCCGACGCTCTGTCTCCACATATAGAACAGAGGTGCTTAGAACCGCTCAAGGGATGGTTCGGGGGGTAATTCTTGAAGGCGGGTGGCGGGGTGGAGTCGTCTCGCATGCCGTCTAGCATCGCCGTGTCTGGCTTCATCTCCGGCGGTGACATCGGCGACATAAACCCGCCGTCCAAGTTCAGCCCTGCAATTAAAAGGTCTAATCAACGTTTGAAGAGCTTCAATAATGAAAATCTTAATCACTAAGGCCAGACGTAAATGATTTATTTTTTGTTTTCATTTGCACTCTGTAATAAGTATTCAACTGAAATGAATTGTCTAATTGCCGACATATATTTTTGACTATAGAACACGATTTTAAGGATGTTGTTTTGAAATTACATTAGGCTGCATTAAACAATTCTCCGGATAACAAAAAGTTCGGATGGCGGTTGTTCCAAAATCAACAAAACCGGTTCATTTGTCTGAGGGCTCCTGCTGCAGACAAAAAAGAAAATAAACATACGCAACCACCCTTCTTCTGCGCCGTATTAGAAAACTTTAGGATTTTCAAAAGAACGCCTCGCAGATTGCTTTCAAACTTTTATTCAATGGATTGTACTAGTACTACCCACGTTTGCAGAAAGTTTCTCACGATGATGGAAAACATTCAGGTGTTTTAAAGGAAACCAATGAAAGATTTAAGAAGCTTAGGTGACGCAATTCATGGATAAACAATAATACACATACAAATCTCGTATTCTATTCTGTACCAAGTTTATGCACATAAACTAAATGCCGTGCTGCCGATATCTGATCTGCCAGTAGGTACATACTTCATCATTTGTAAACTATTTATAGCTCGGCGAGTCATTGTGGACTTATAGAAAAACTGTATAACATGGCATTACTATCGGCCTGCTTAATACTTGTTATTTGTTAGCTATTTTGTATATTAGCTATAAAGATTCTTAACTGACAGAAGACTTAAGATATATCATCAGAATTAAACAGACTATTTGATCAGATCATAAAAAACTATTTAAGCTGTATATTATAGAGGGAATAATACAGTATTCCATAGTTTTGTAAAAAATAGGTTGTACTTATGTAAATAAATCAATGCGTTTATGCCAATATATTCAAATTAACTAGAATGTCAGCACGGCTATATAAGAATTCAGTTGAAAGATACGATTTCCTTGTGGGGAAAGCCATTACCATCTTTTAGATATAATTCAAAACGCAGCTCTACTACGATGGGATTTGAACGTTGTGTCTGTGATGTAAAGTTCACATTTATCTAAACCATCGAAATGTGTAAAACGTATTTTACTTGCAATGGACCGCAGTTTGTGAGAGAGACCGCAGAGAGAAAAATATCAGAAAATTATAATTTAGTAGTTAGTAGTGACAAGCATCGAGAAAGGTATGCTAAGATGGTTTGGACACGTGGAGAGGATGGAGGACGAAAGACTGACCAAGCAGATATATAAGGCAAGTGTGGAAGGGACAGGACGAAGGGGAAGACCTAGGCGGACGTTCTCTGACCAGATTGGAGACATCCTAAGAACAGGACAGGTTAGAAGCACCCTGAACAGAAGAGCATGCATGAGGAATCTGATGGGAGTGAATGAAGCAAGAGAGATATGTCAAGATCGTTGCAAATGGCGCTCCGTAGTCTCTGCCTACCCCTCCGGGAAACAGGCGTGAGTCTATGTATGCATGTATAATTTTAATTTAAATACATGCAATTTATTTTTATGGTTTTATAAATACAAAAATTAAATATAAGTAGTTAAATTGCCATTACATGTAGTTTCGTATAATACATCATATAATACCAAAATAAAAAGAGGCATAAACATCTATTAAAACTTTACTGTGCTCTGCAAAACTGCCCCTTCTGTGTAAATCAACCCATGGAATTGTGTAGACAATTAAGGGCATTTTTAATTAAAAATTCCTACCTAACTCACGTGGCAAAACCCCGCCCTTATTTTCCTAAATGCGCAAATGGACGATCATAAATTAAAATATACGTTTTGTTAATCACATAACGGCTATGATTCATGGGTTATTACAGGGTGCTAAAGAACATACATTGTGTACGTTCTTAAGAAAATAAAAGCATTAACAATAACAGCATTATCCATCATAGTTGTAGGTTATCTAATACAATACAATACGAAAGTCACTTTCTGTCCAAACGCTTTCATCATTATGTGATATTAACTTGTTAAGTATAAGATCAAGTTATGATGACCCTTGACTCCCTTGAGTACAAACAACTTTTATAATCTCACGCAGAGATAGCAAAACAGTTTTAATTGGAACTCAATATAAATGCAGCGCACTTGCCTTACACGTAATGAAAAACAAACTATTAAAGACATCATGTTCTTACTTGAAATTATTGGTTTATTAATAAGTAATAACACATTAATTCTGTCACACCCACCATAGGTTTATATTTACAAGATGACATCAACGCGAAGGTAATTAAAATGTAAACGAACCATTTTATATGTAATGTATATAATTATTGTACTAGCTAATAAAAAATGTGGCTCAACAGTGCCCTTAGTATGAGTTTTCATAGCAATCGATAACAGTGAACATCTGGTCATCTTTAATGAGTTATCAATGTAGAGAGGTAGAGCCAAAGATAAACATGTAATTTCTTTACTTTGTAGATTGATAGATGTAAGATCTATGACAACTTGTACTCGTATAAAAGAAAAGTGCTTGTACAGAATCTTATACTAATATATAAAGCTGAAGAGTTTGTTTGTTTGTTTGGTTGAACGCGCTAATCTCAGGAACTACTGGAGTGATTTCCAAAACTTTCAGTGTTAGATAGCCCATCTATCGAGGAAGGCTATAGGCTATAATTATAACATCACGATATGAGCCACGGGAGCGGAGCAGTAGCCTTAAATAACGCGGGTGTAACCGCGGCCTCATCTCGTATAATAATATGATATGCACTGTGCATGGCTTAATTACCAACCTATATCAAACGCTAAGAACACTACTTTGATTTCTATTTTACTGTTTTCTGCGACACCTGCCTTTTAATGACATTGTTAGTACCTATAAATGAATATGAATATCGCTATCTAAAGACGTGTAAAAACTAAAATATCAATCTTTTCATAATGCAAACACCTAGGTATATATTTCAATTGTGGATATTATTTGTTGCGCAGATTAGGATCTTGTTGCATCTAAATGATCTAGAATGTGCTTAAGATTCTTAACACATTTTTGCCACATCATTCAACAGCCGGCATCTAATTTCAAATATAAAGCGTAATATGAGCCTGAATGCAGAATGTTTAAAAACAAACGGTGTCTTTATTGAGACGGCTGCAGTGCATCAGATCGCGGTGATACATCCGCCTCTTGAGTATGTACCTAGTACGTAACTACATATGTCCATCACTTGAGCGACGAACAAGGGCTTACGTCAGCATCAGAAATAAGAGATCGTCTAATACGTCAGTTCCGATCTCATAAATTCATGTTCGCAAGGATGGCAAATCTCTTTAGACATCACATTTTCTTGACACTAAGATAATGCTCTCGAATAACTAGTTACTTACAAAAACATGGCCGTAATTTATAAAATACCATTTTCATAAAATAGAGTACTTTGAACCAGTTTCTGTAGCTTTATTTCTACAATAAAACATTTCCAAGAATATTATAATTTGCGATTTTTCTTAAATTTCGGTCTCGAACATAAAACTTTATAATATTAAATTTCTAAAATTTTTGCTACATTTGCTACGTATGAGCAGCGACAGCGAAATTTGCTATTCTTCTAGAACATCTTAATGAAAACGCGAGCAAACTATTTATGTTAATCAAGCTCTAGCATTAGAAATTACAATTACATGCGACCCGCAAGGAGAAAAATATCGCCAACGATGTTGAAAATACTTCATACAATATTATTTAGCGGGTCTTAGTCGCGATAATTTATTTATTTCAAGGCATAAATACCTCTGTTATTCTCCTGCGTTTCTACCGGCTTGCAACGGTTGTGGTCGCGGAGGGACTGAGAGGTATTTATGCCTTGAAATAAATAAATTATCGCGACTAAGACCCGCTAAATAATATTGTATGTTGTATACAAATCGCGAAAGTTTAAAAGCGATTATTGAAAATACTTATAACGATTTACAAACGAAAATAATTTCAATCTAATAAAAGTTTTATTGAGCAGATTAGATGGACAATGTATTGAAATAAATAAATTCTATAATTTATTATTTCAAGACTCTTTTATATGTTGTGTAATTTTATAAACGCTGAAATATATTTGTTTGGCATTTGTAATACATTTAGCGAAGGAGCAACCAAAGGCCTAGACATTTCCGCTGAAATAGCAATCGGAAAGGAACATCCTACTTTTTTATACCATTGGGTGGCCAGTAAATTAATGTCCCGGTGTATCGACACCGTAGCTTATTATAACCGCTTAGATTGCAAATCACAGGGCACAGCTGCGAGTTGTAGACTTTAGGGAGCAACCATTCCTTGGATACGTGCAATTTACCCTACAATGCAATGCAGCCCTAAGGCAAGGCAAGATGTCACCCAAAATCTTGCTTAATAAAATTGTGACATATTACTAACTCCCACGACTAGGGGTCGCAATATCGGCCCACTTTCTCAATATCGGTATTTTCGATATTGAACATTTTATAATTCCGGAATTCGATATTTTCGATATTCTCGATACTAGAAATCAGACGAATCAAAAGCGATGAAAAATGGGATATCTAAATGAAATTAAAATAAATATTGAGATCAAATAAGTCAATTTTTATTCACTGCTTTGGTGACAAAAAAAGTGTGGCCTATTACAAACTGGTAGTTATTAAGCAATTCGAGTGCAAATGGATGAAACACCTTGAAAATGAAATTAGTTAGACTAATATTATATTGATTTACCCATTGCTACGATATTTGAAGGTACTAGCTTTCCGTTATGTTATGACAAACGTAAATGTTCAACTGGGACTGATAGCGTAACGTGCTCTCCGAGGTATGACACAATAAGCTATCATATCAGTCGAAAGACGTCCACTGCCGGACATAGGCCTCCCCTAAGGCTCTCCATATATACCGATCCTGAGCCACCCGCATCCATCCGCTGCCCGCGACCCCAACAAGATCGTCAGTCCACCTTGCGGGAAGCCTACCTCTGCTACGACGTCCTGTGCATGGCCGCCACTCCCGAACTTTTCTACTCCAACGGCTATCGGTTCTTCTGGCTATGTGCCCTGTCCACTGCCACTTCAGCCTGACAATTTGGAGAGCTATGTCGGTGACTTTGGTTCGCCTGCGGATCTCCTCATTTCTGATTCGATCTCACAGGGAAACTCCGAGTATAGCTCTCGCCATTGCCCTCTGAGTGACCCTGAGCTTCCGGATTCTTTGACCAGCATGTGTTGCCAGTGACGATCTACCGAGGTCGGTTGGTGGTTAGCGACCACCAACCGACCTCGGTTCCGTAGATCATCACTGTCAACACATGGTGGTCAAAGAATTTCGTCTTGAGACACTGCAGGATATCGGACGTGAAGATATGCCGTAACTACCCGAACGCCGCCCAACCGAGTTGGATTCGACGAATGACCTCTTTCTCGAAGTTGGACCTACCCAATTGGATAATTTGACCCAGGTACTTGTCGACAACTTCGAGTGTAGAGTTGCCAACCTGAATAGGAGCAGGTACAACATGGACGTTAGACATGATCTTCGTCTTGGCCATGTTCATCTTAAGATCTACTTGTTAGGAGACACCACAGAGGCCACCAAGCATTGTGCCGAGGTCTTCCATGGTCTTAGCTATGACTACGATATCGTCAGCCAATCGAAGGTTAGTGATGTACTCGCCGTTGATGTTGATGCCGAGTCCTTCCCAGTTCAGAAGCTTGAAGACGTCTTCCAGCGCAGTGGTGAACAGTTTCGGAGATATGACATCTCCCTGCCTCACCCCTCGCTGGAGTCGAATAGGTTTCGAGCTCTGGTCCTGAAGGCGGACTGACATGGTGGCGTTTTCGTACAAATACTTCAGCACTTCGATGTATCGGTAGTCGATCTGGCACCGTTGGAGAGACTGCAGCACTGCCCAGGTTTCGATCGAATCAAAGGCTTTCTCATAGTCCACAAACGCTAAGCATAGAGGCTTGTTATACTCCTCAGACTTCTGTATAACCTGCCGCAGCGTATGTTTGTAGTCTATGTTACTATAGCCTTTACGGAAACCGGCTTGTTCGGGGGGCTGGAAGTCGTCTAGCTTGCGCGCGAGACGATTCGTGATGACCCTTGAAAACAACTTATAGACGTGACTCAGAATTGAGGTGGGTCTGCGGTTCTTCAAAAGGGTTTTTGTCACCCTTCTTGAAGAACAGCACCACCACACTTCTGTGCCACGCCTGTTGCGTTTTACCCTCAAATATGACGGAACCAAAAAGCTTACGGAGCATTTCCAAAACGGGTAAGCCGAAAGCTATCAAAAGCTCCGTGGTAATTCCATCATCACCTTGCCTTGCTGTTTTTTAGCTGTTTTAGGGAAACACTAATCTCGTGCACGCTGGCGTCCGGGATATCTTCGGTATAGTGTCGGGACAATCCAGCTCTAGGGTCTATTACTGGGTTGGTTGCGGGTGATCGTGTCGTCGTGTATAACTGTCCATAGAACTTCTCGATCTCCTCCAAAAACTGGGGTCTGGATGACACAACCCTGCCGTCTTCAGCTTTGTCAGCTGAGTTTGCCCAATAGACAGATCTCTCTGGAATATTTTTGATCCTTTATTCCGCTCGATCGTCTCTTTAACACATATGGTGTTGTATCGGCGGAGATCGCGAGTCAGAGCCTTAGATATCTGTCTATTGAGGCGCCGATATTTTGGCATATCGTTGGAGGACAGCAAATGCATCTTACGCCTTTCCTCTAATAGCTCTAGATTCGGATCAGAGATTTTACTAGTTCTCTTGGCTTTTTGGGACTTGAAGTACTTGGACCCCGTTTTATGGGCAGCATCCACGAACCCGCCACTGAACTCGTCCACATCTACGCACTCGCCCAGGCTTTCGAAGCGATTATGTAGTTCAAGCTGAAAGCTGTCAAGGTTTTGGAAATGAACTGACAGACAAGCTATAATTAACTATTAATTACGCACATAACTTCAATAACAATATTAAATGAATTTCGAAAAGTCATTGCTGCACGCCACTGGGCTATCACAGCCTTCTAGAAACGACTGAGATATTATCACTAAAACTTTATGAACATGAATAAAGAGTTATAAAAATACATTTTATAACAGGAAGGTAAATCGAGAAAGCATGTCTATCATGATATGATATAAAACTATATAACAAAAAGAACTAGTTACGGATCAATATCGGTGGATAATTACTGGTAAAATGGTAGCGACGGATACTCGCAATATTACTATATTTGGCGCGCTAGACGCACTCAACGCAATACCACAGTCTTATTATTATTTATTGTTATTATTATATAATATTTTTTGTTTTTTTTTATCTAGGTATTGTTCTTATTACATTCGCATGCACGGGTAATAGCGCGCCTCGAATGATTGATTTTGAAGAAGTAATATAAATGAAATTCATTGGTAATGATTATTTGAAGCAATGTCGTAAATATCGAAAATCCCGGTTTTTACAAATCGAATATCGATATTTTCTGGCACAATATTTTGCCCGATATTCCGATATTTTCGATATTCGATATTCCGATATTCATGCCCTACCCACGACATAACGCTGCTGAAGACTTTCGCAACATCTCGCTATAAAGAAAATCTCTCACTTTCACCCCTATCTACCTAATTAATGAAAAGATCGGTTTTCTGTTTTCACCTTTGCTCTACTAATATTATCAATGACATAGGCGGCAGGTAATAGTAAAATTACCAAGCCGAATGCGCATGACATTTAAAACACAATAGAAGTACTTTAACAATATAAAGAAACATTCAAGGTGAAGGGTAGAGTATACAAAGTATTTTAAACTGTTACTGGGTTGAAATACATTACGCCTACACTAACGGAACCGTATTACACAGATGTCGACATATGTTCCACTGTTACATAAAATAAAGAGAAAATACACCAATATCTGATCAACGTTACTTCAAAGTCATATAAATGTCTAACATCATTGTAGCTTTCTGCCTTGATTATTTTTTGTACAATTTCTATAGACATTAATTGTTATAGTTTAGTTACATTGTTCATATATGAATTTTTGTACAATGCCTTAAGACAAGGTCGCTCAAGGAATAAATCCTGTGTCGAAAGGGACCTTATAAAAGTGTAACTATGCTAAGAACACCCAGACCCGAAACAACAAATTGTGGATCACACAAAGTGTTGTCCCGTGAGAGGGTTATACCCAACAAACAACCTACAGCGTTCTGAATAACAAATAAAATAAGATACTATACAACAAACTAATCCATTATTAGTTCTAATTGATCAAGTTGAAGGGCGCACGTGGCTTTCTCGAAAATTCGGTTCTCTATTGACGAACTGTAATAATATGGTCTATAACAAACTTTGTTAACTAATTCGTTCTAAATCCTGATTTATGACAAAACCAATGGTTTTATACTATCGTAAAGAACTTAACTAACAAAAGAACATTTTTAAAATAACTTATAGTGCTATAATTATACTGTTTTTAGTATAATTTCTTTATATATACCTAGTCTATAAGAGACCAACATGGCATAATTTTCAAATTACTAAAATCTTCTTAAAATAATAATCATCTGCTGTCTTCTGAATGTAAAATAAATTAGAACTGTATCATATTATGTACGTAGCATGTCGTTGCATTAATCCTCTCTGCTTAGATGAAAGAAAACAAATAACTCTCTCGACGTCGCTGACGTACTAATTCAGAGAAAATTTTCATCACTATATTCAAGCTCATGCCTACAAAATCTCTATACCAACTATGCATATTTAAAAAATCAGACTACGCTTTGATATAAAATATCCAAATAAAATTTCATACTGAAAATCTTTCGTTTCTTTTTAACATCAATGGACTATATATTTCAAATTGAGACTTGTCTTTTTTCATTTATATTTGCGAATTACAAATAAGATTTAAAAAATTCTGTCTGCCGACTGTAGTTAGAGTTTTTTGAAGTACATATGTATGGGTTTGATCAATTTCAGGGTAGGTACTTCTCAGACTTTTTAAGTCTCTCTTCATTAGAGAAAATAAAGATCACATTTAAAATTTGAAAAAGCTCTGAGATGACTTAGATGGTGAACGGCGATCACTCATGCCAAAGGGGAATGGGACGGTAGAGCGGACGTGGTTTTTCCTGCACATAATTCCACACTCTTTCTGCTGATTATTTTGATAGAAAAACATCAATAAGTATAGACAAAATGAGACAAAACATAGTACACGCAGTAGTCATAGTGGTTAGATTAAGGAAATTTTTAGCAAGAAGAGAAAATATTATCCGCCACGTATTTATCATAATAGAACTATGTCTGAATGCTCCACGGAAACTGTCAATTTCATAAGCCGTAAGACTTTGTTTCCCACGATTCATTAAGCTCACACCCCAACCGATTATATCACATTGAAAGGCCAATGTTTAAAATTATTTGTGCTAAGTAAGATTCAAAATGGTAATAATCACAAGGTTCTTTGACGAGTTTTAGAATAGGGACTACGATTCATCACATCATCAGAGCTTCACCTCGTAAAATGTTATTTGTTTCACAAACTCTCTGCTATTAAATTGAAAGGAATCCATGTTGTGCAAATAATTAACTACGAGTTAAATTATTGATATCAGTTTAGCATTTTCTTATTGGTTAAATTGAAATAAACAATTTCTATGAAATAAGTTTAATAGTTAACAACTTATACCTATCGAATTTCTGTACTTACTATTTATTTTTTGCATTGCTCATGCGTTGATATACCTACTGATTGAGACGAAACTTCGTCAAATTATGGCTTGCCCTTGGGCGCTGACAATAAAATGAACTAATACATAATAGGTGGCTTCACCAGTTAATTACGGTATTATATTTGGGTACGTATAACTAATAAGTTTTAAAAGTAACTCAAATTTACATTACTGCAATATTTTCCGACAATATGAATTATTTTGCACTGGGATATTATGCAACAAAAAAAAGACATTGAAGATACGAAAAATTATGTAATCTCAGTATTATCATTGCAGAGCAGCACAAACATGTGGAAACACAATTATACTCATTTTATTGTAAATGTGCTGCATTTTTTATTGAGAAAATTATCCTATTCTGAGACGTATATGATTCAGATGAGTTTTTATTACCGGAATTACAATTCGTGCAAATAATGCTACTTCACAATTAACCTTGTATATCTTTATATTTATAAAACTATTAAGCTCATAAACCACTATTTAAATTAGGTTCAGTTTTTACTACTGCTATATATAAGCATTTCTTGGAAAAACGATTACAGCTCTGATAGACAAACTTGTAACCACGCACGTATTATCACGTATATATCTCAGTGCGAAATCTTATTCCGAACTCAGCCACCAGTGTCTTGTAACTTAATAAACATAACGCTATTAAATATTTATCTCTCAGTCTATTAAAGAGAACGACAACTGAAATTAGCTTTATAATTGAGTTTTATTTCAAAGAGATATTGTGGAATGTAATAACAATTTTCACTCTCGCGAAACGAGAGGTATCATGTAATTTTATGTTAATCTACGTAATTAACGAAAAGCAGTGAAAATAAATATTGTGTACACACGCCTATGTACCTATTACCATATCAGATTCGAGCTAAGTACTGTTGTCTGGAATTGAATTGTTTCTTGACTTCAATTTGAGAAACTCTCTGGGTAAGAAAAACCACACGCTATAAGATGTGTTTTCTACAAGCAGTACAAAAATATAAAAAATATGGGATGTTTCTTAGCTACAAGGTAAAGGATTTGTTTTGGAGATACTTAAGAGACATAATTATTTCTATAATTATTATCTCATATATTTGTGGTGCAAAAGAATAGGGATCTGAATCAGGACTGCCTTAAGAGTGTGAGAGATAATTTCGACTCTTATTACCGTGTTAAAATTATGCTTTATAGTGCTTTTAAAGACGACGACAAAATATGGCGTAAAGAAGGGACAATGAAAACCAATATTAAAAGTGGCTCTATAAATTATGAACTCGCAAATAGCTTCAGTAGCAACGTCAACATCTATTTATAATTAACTGCTAAGTTAATTATAAATTGACTTATACAGTATTCCACCACGATGAGTCGATTCGCAAGAACGGGCGAAAAGGAATTTCAATCTTGCAATTCTGCAGAATACCGCAGTAAACAAGTGGGATCCTTACGGATCATTAAATGGATCTAGTTTAATCATAATTAATTTGACTCTGCATTATACTGTTATAGTTACTAAAATTAAAGTTATAGGGAATCTAAAGAAGAACCCTTGAATATGACACTGGTCAAAGCCTTGGAACATCGCTACACCTTTGGGTTGCCGAGGTCCGACGGCGGGCGGTCAGTTTGGTGGCAAAACTAATAACCTGTAATATCTAGTA